>JASDDO010000019.1:557008580-557608580 GCA_030015575.1 Agapanthus africanus | reverse complement strand
GACTTTACATTCATGGTGCATGCATTTCATTTCATATGACTTAGTACTATATGAGGCACTGACACGACACGGAGTATTTGCACTTACACGTAGTATTACCCTGCTATTACTAGATGTTTGGGATATAGTAGTGTATTATTATGACCTAGGATAGCGTCGTGCATTCGATTTCTTTTCGTAGATGTCTTCTACTCACGAGTTGGCAACTCACCCCCGTTGTGCCAAATTCTTTACAGGTTCGATGTACAGGTTTCCCGTGGCAGCTTGTTGGCACATCTT
The DNA here is from genome assembly GCA_030015575.1 of Agapanthus africanus. Taxonomy (NCBI): domain Eukaryota; kingdom Viridiplantae; phylum Streptophyta; class Magnoliopsida; order Asparagales; family Amaryllidaceae; genus Agapanthus; species Agapanthus africanus. Next base: position 557,608,301 of record JASDDO010000019.1, on the reverse strand, counting down.
TTCTTCAGGGTGATTTGCACGGTAGGTTGGTTCACTTGTATCCGAACCACCATTGTACTTTTATTCATTCATTTGTATCTAGTAAGCTCCATCAACCATATTTGTATTACTTGATAAGTTATTGGACCAGTCTTTTACTTCGACCTTAGAGTCGCGCCTGTATTATTCTGATCTGGTGGTTTTGTTTTCTTTTGAGTTTGAGCCTCGCCTTCTGGCGTTGTATATTATTGTGCTTATTGTGGTTGTTTCCGCCTGTTGGCGTTGAGCTAACTCCCGTTTGGGGATGCTTTTTATTGTTTATGCATATTATACCTGTTGTAGCCTGTTTGGGGGCCAGTTTTTACAGAGGAGACTCTGCCGAAATTTTTGGGAAAATTTGATGTTGCTTTTAAACTTGTATTCTACATGTTTTCTTCTTCTTCTTCTTCTTCTTTTACGGTTTAGATTTCTGGGCTTCGGCTTACTTAGGTTACGTTGCGCCTCTAGACGTTTCGTAATCTAAGTGCCGGTCACGTTCCGTACTTTCGGGTCGTGACATCGTCAGTAATTGCCATGACACACACAACTACCTACTTACGTGATGCAGTAGTAGATAGGGATAGTGTGGTAGTAGTCTTATCCCATTTGTGCATATGAGATATTGTCGACACTTACATACGTGACATTTTGTTGAGCAGGAATAGTTGAGGTAGTAACCCTTATTCCATTTCACGTATACCGTACTATAGCTATATGTACATCAGGCACTCATATTGACATGTACATCAGGCACTCATATTGACATGTACATCAGGCACTCATATTGACATGTACATCAGGCACTCATATTGACATGTACACAGTATATCTTAGCTATAGTTGTATGTATCTCAAGTGGTATTTCATCGATATATGATATTGAGTTGTTGATTTTGATACTTATGACAGGCATCATACATACTTGCTTACATGTAGATACTTAAACCTTGCTATTGTTACATAATCAGTTTTTATAGCATATATATCGGTGGTATGGGACGCTGTATATATATGTATTCTGGATTTGAGTTTTTGGGAACCGCAAGATATATTCTAAAATGCTGGATTCATTTAAAGAGCGGTTTTCCCTTTATATGCTCATATTGATGTTTTATGTTGCATATATCAGTTTTAGATGGATTTTACGCATTGAGATATGGATTTCATGTGATTATGGATTTGAGAACCGTGGGGTTATTTTCAAGAAACTATATATTGTTTGAAAACCCGGTTTCTCTTGTTATGATATTTCAGTGCGTCCACCATGTGATTTCTCGGTTCTGAGATTTGGCTTGTGATACCCGATTCGAGGAGCGGGAGGCACCGTCTGCGGGTACATGGTGGACCCGGTATGGTACCCCGGGGCGAGTGATGATTTCGTGGTGTAGACGATAAGCCTGGCGGTGGGACCACTACCTACCGGTGATTGTATTTGGACTCGGCGGATATCATGGGGATACCGACCGGAGTGAGGTATGACATATCGTCAGGGCCAGTCGTGGTGACAGCGCCTGAGTTATGAGGATTTACGTGTCGATGTTAGACACGGGTTTTATGGATATTTCGAGTGTCGGTGTTAGACAGTCAGGTTTTCCATGATTTTTACGTATCGTCGTTGGACATACGTTGTTGATATCCTTATATATATATATATATACTTATAGGTATATTTCTTCATGATGTTTCGGGTGTCGATAATAGACATTCAGGTTCCATGAGACTTACAGGATGTGAGGACCGATCTGTGGATGCGGTGCCTGAGGATTTGGGATTTGATGTGTCAGTGAGGGACACTGGTGTTTTTCCATGCTGATGATTTTGCATGAGATTTTATTGTATCATCCCACACACTCAGGATTATTATTGATATGCATTGCTTCATGTAGTTGTAGTACCCTGATGATGTACCTTTACATGATTATTGCATATTCACTTATCATACTTATGCTATCTGATTACATGTGATAGGTAGATCGCTGTTCGTGCATACCTGCGATTACAGTATGATGTTAATTACTATTCACGAGTTGGCAACTCACCTCCGTTGTGCCACAGTATTTTGCAGGACTTTCCCTCAGAGTGGTCGCGGCAGGGCATCTTATCATCACTACTTTTGCGGATACCGCTACTTTAGGCAGTGAGGCCTTTGCTTTTAGGTGGGTTTGTGGTTATCCATTTGTATATTGTATATCTTTTGTTGGATCTAGTATTCTCCATCTACCCCTGTTGTATATGACTCAGAAACGACTTGTGAGATTCAGTGTTGTATCATATTGGTGATTTTGGGTGCCGTGCTCGTAGAAGCCGGTTATGTTGGAAATGTTTACTTCCTTTATAGTCGTTTCTTTGATATTTCTTCGCTTTGGCGTCGTATAATTGTTGTGGTGTTTTGTCTCCGCCGTTGGGCGTGATTTTGCTCCCACTTGGGATGCTTTATATATTATCTGTGTTGTACCCGTTTTCGGGGCTAGTTTTTACAAAGGAGGTGCTGCCGAAATTTTCAAGAAAGAAAACTAGAGTTAGAGATTTTAAATTGTGATTTCTAAATATTTTTAAACTATGTTTTCTCCGTTGATCCAGTTTTGGGTGGTTTAGATTTCTGGGTTTTCGGCTGGCTTAAGTTGCGTACGCCTGTAGACGTTACGTAGTTTAAGTGTCGGTTACGGGCCAAATTTCGGGTCGTGACAAAGTTGGTATCAGAGCGTTAGGTTTTACCTTTCGGAGTCTAGGATGACCTTGGTATGATGGAGTAGGTAGCTTAAGCAGAGTGACGTAGCGTGTGTATGTTCCGCGGCATACTTACGACACGGTACTCCGCCTAAGTGACCTTAGGACTTATTGATTAATGTTCCTTCCGTGATTGATATACATCTTGTGATTCGATCTCCGTTTCCTTATCGAATCTTGTTTCAATTTCCAGCCCATATGCCGCCGAAAACTACGAGGGCTCAGAGAGCGGCCGCGAGGGCCGAGGTCAGAGTTGACTCGTCTGAGGCGAGGACTGACCAGGGTAGTACGCCTATTGTACCGGAGCACATTGCTATAATTGGAGCTGGTATACAGGATCTGCGCCAGATTGTGGGGACTTTGGTAGAGACCATCCGAGCACAGGGGCAGGCAGTTGTTCCACCCGCTGCGGAGGCCACGATGGTACCTACAGTTCCGGTAGTCGCAGTTGCAGCTCCGGAGGTTATTGCTGTGTCGCTGACAGATTTCATGAGGTTGAGACCTCCGGTGTTTACGGGCACAGATGTTACTGAGGATCCGCAGTCGTTTATCGACCGGATGGCCAGGATTTGTCGCTCACTCCGATGTTCCGACGAGAGATGGGTAGAGTTTGCCAGTTTTCGTCTGGAGGGTATGGCCCAGAAGTGGTGTGAGTCGTTGGAGAGGGGCAGAGCCGCTGGTCTTGCTCCTATGACCTGGGCTGAGTTTGTGACGTCGTTTCTTGCTCGTTTTCTTCCACCGAGCATCAGGGATGCGCGAGCGCGCAGATTTGAGTCTTTACGTCAGACACCGGGGATGACGGTGTCGGAGTATGATGTATTGTTTACTGAGCTGTCGGTGTATGCTCCATACCTGGTGGCGACTGAGGAGATGAGGGTGAAGAGGTTTGTTCGAGGCCTGCTTACCCAGTTGTTCCTAGCCATCAGCATTCAGCATTGTGACACATATGCGGCAGCTGTTGATGCAGCTCTATTGGTGGAGGAGCGCCTAGCTGAGTCATCGGTTGTTCCAGAACCGAAGAGGACTCGTACGGATGTACCAGCACGGAGACCGAGGTTTGTCCGCAGAAGCAGAGTTCCTTCAGACTCGGGGAGTAGCAGAGACGTGAGACGTGGCCAGTTATTCAGTTCTTATTCCCAGGAGGGCCAGCGACCGTCTTATGGATGCTTCGGTTGTGGCAGTTTACATCATCTTGTTCGGGATTGTACCGTGGTGTGTCGGAGAGGGCCAGCAGTACTGCAGGTTACCTTACCACCTTCTCCGCCTCAGAGAGCGTTGCCTCTTATTCCTGTAGTTGCGCCGCGTCAGACTCCTGTTCAGAGAGGTCGTGGTTGCGGAGGTTTTGTACCGAGAGGTCGATGTGGCAGAGGCAGAGGACAGCCAGTAGCCGGTAGAGGATAGGCTAGGGTTTTTGCCTTGACTCACCAGGACGCTCAGGCGTCCAATGCAGTGGTTTCAGGTACCCTTTCTGTATGTTCTTATGATGCGCATGTGCTTTTTGATCCGGGATCCACGCATTCGTATGTTTCCACGCACTTCGTGCCGAGGTTAGGCCGAGAGTCGTGTTTGCTGGATCAGCCGCTGGTCGTGACTACTCCTGTGGGAGAGTCGTTTGTTGCGCATTATGTGTTCCGATCTTGTGTCGTCCATATTGGTGACAGAGATCTGTCCGTCGACTTGATCCTTCTTGAGATGTTTGACTTCGACGTTCTGTTGGGCATGGATTGGCTAGCTACTTGCTATGCGTCCGTGGACTGCCGCGAGAAGACAGTTAGATTTTGTTTTCCCGGCGAGTCAGTGTTTGTTGTGCAGGGGGACCGTAGTGCCTCCCCTCACAGTTTGATTTCTGTTTTGTGCGCTAGTCGGCTTTTGAGGAGGGGATGTCGGGGATTCTTGGCGTTCATTCATGATACTGGAGCCACAGTGGAGTTGTTGGACCAGGTTTCTACCGTGCGAGAGTTTCCCGATGTCTTTCCCGATGAGTTACCTGGGTTGCCGCCAGAGCGCGATATTGAGTTTTGCATTGATCTGATTCCTGGCACGGAGCCTATTTCTATACCGCCTTATCGGATGGCTCCGGCAGAGCTTAGAGAGCTTAAAGATCAATTGCAAGAGTTGCTTGATTTGGGACTTGTGCGTCCGAGTGATTCGCCGTGGGGAGCTCCTGTTCTGTTCGTCAAGAAGAAGGACGGCAGTTTGAGGCTATGTGTGGATTATCGTCAGTTGAACCGTGTTACGGTGCGGAACAGGTATCCTTTACCCCACATTGACGATTTATTTGATCAGCTCCAGGGTGCGAAACATTTTTCGAAGATTGATTTGCGTTCGGGTTATCATCAGTTGCGGGTTCGGAATGATGACATTCCGAAGACTGCTTTTCGTACGTGCTATGGGCATTATGAGTTTTTGGTGATGTCGTTCGGACTCACCAATGCGCCAGCAGCGTTCATGGATCTGATGAACCGGATTTTCAGGCCGTTCCTCGACCAGTTCATTATAGTGTTTATTGATGACATACTGGTTTACTCTAGGAGTCGAGAGGAGCATGAGCAGCACTTGAGGATTACTTTGCAGATATTGAGAGAGCACCAGCTGTATGCTAAATTCTCAAAGTGCGCATTTTGGGTTGATAGAGTTGACTTCCTGGGTCATGTGGTGACTGGTGATGGTATTCTTATGGACCCGAGTAAGATTGAGGCTGTACAGCTTTGGCCCAGACCTGTATCGGTGACTGAGGTCCGCAGCTTTTTGGGCTTAGCTGGTTATTATCACCGTTTTGTGCTGGATTTTTCGAGTATCGCTGCACCGCTGACTGGACTGACCCGGAAAGGGATTCCTTTTCTCTGGACTGATGCGTGCGAACAGAGTTTTCAGCAGTTGAAGACTCGGTTGACGACAGCACCGGTTCTTTCTTTACCTTCTGGATCGGGGGGCTATGTTGTGTATTGTGATGCTTCTCGAGTGGGGCTCGGCTGTGTTTTGATGCAGCATGATAGGGTGATTGCATATGCTTCCAGGCAGTTGAAGAAGCACGAGAAGAATTACCACAATCACGATCTTGAGATGGCAGCGGTAGTCTTTGCGTTGAAGATCTGGAGACACTACTTGTATGGAGAGTCGTGTCAGATCTTCACGGACCACAAGAGTTTGAAGTATATCTTCCAGCAGCGAGATCTGAACCTGAGACAGCGCCGATGGATGGAGCTAGTGAAGGATTATGATTGTGAGATCCTTTATCACCCGGGCAGGGCGAATGTGGTAGCTGATGCTTTGAGTCGTAGGCCCGTGGGTAACTTGTCTCAGTTGAGCGCAGTTCGGTGTCAGTCTTCTGCAGATTGGCAGCTCTTGTGTGATAGTAGAGTGCAGTTCGAGTTCACCTCCACTGGGGGACAGTTTGCTCATGTCCGCGCCCGTCCATTTCTTGTTGATCGTATCCGTGAGGCGCAACCCAGTGATGCTCGTTTGTCTGAGATTCTTGAGCTTGTTTGACAGGGTACAGTTTCGGAGTTCATGATTGATGACCAGGGTGTGCTACGATGCGGGACTCGCTTGTGTGTACCAGATGTTGATGGGTTGAGACGCGAGATCCTAGAGCAGGCACATCAGTCGGCCTTTAGCGTTCATCCAGGTTCCACCAAGATGTACCGTGACTTGAGAGACTTCTACTGGTGGGAAGGGATGAAACGCGATATTTCGGACTTCGTTTCGAGATGCCTGACTTGTCAGCAAGTCAAGGCTGAGCATCAGAGACCGGCTGGAGAGTTGAAGCCTTTACCCATTCCGGAGTGGAAATGGAAGCAAATTTCCATGGACTTCATTGTGGGTCTACCCAGGACCAGTAGAGGGTATGACTCCATTTGGGTTATTGTAGACCGGTTGACGAAAGCGGCTCACTTCCTTCCAGTGAAGACCACTTTCGGCTATGCTCAGTACGCTCAGCTTTATATAGAGAAGATTGTGTGTTTGCACGGTGTTCCCACATGCATAGTATCCGACAGAGGCACACAGTTTACTAGCCGTCTATGGCAGAAGCTTCAGGAAGCTTTGGGTAATAGATTGAGTTTTAGCACCGCTTTTCATCCCCAGACCGATGGTCAGACGGAGCGGACTATTCAGACTCTGAAGGATATGCTCCGTGCATGTGTGTTTGATTTTAGGGGCAGTTGGGATCGTCACTTGCCGTTGATTGAGTTCTCCTACAACAACAGCTTTCAGGAGACTATTCAGATGGCACCTTTTGAGGCTTTATATGGTAGGAAGTGTCGATCGCCAGTCTGTTGGACCGAGCTTAGTGAGAGTTTGGTTTTGGGACCCCAGCTTGTTCAGGAGATTACGGAGAAGATCCAGCTGATTCAGGACAGGATGAGAGCAGCCCAGTGCAGGCAGAAGTCTTATGCCGACCGTCGTCGTCGCAGACTTGAGTTCGCCGTGGGAGATCATATATTCCTGAGGATTTCTCCGATGAAGGGCGTTATGCGATTTGGGAAGAGAGGGAAGCTCAGTCCCAGATTTGTAGGTCCTTTCGAGATCCTTGAGCGAGTGGGTTCTGTTGCTTATCGTTTAGCACTCCCGCCTAGTTTTCCGGATGTTCACCCCGTTTTTCATGTGTCAATGCTTCGTAGATACCTTCATGATCCTTCTCATATGATTCAGCACGAGACCGTTCAGCTTGAGCGTGATCTTTCGTTCACCGAGCAGCCGATAGTTATTTTGGATCGGCAGGTGAAGAAACTTCGGTCTAGGGACTTGCCTTCTGTGAAGGTTCTATGGCGTAGTCCTACTGGTGAGGAGATCACTTGGGAGATCGAGAGCGAGATGCGGAAGAAATTCCCTCATCTTTTTAAAGGTACGCTTAGCATGAAATTTTAATTCGGGGACCGAATTTCTATAAGGGGGGAGATTGTAACGTTTTAGAAATCGTTATGCGAATTTGTCCGTTTTAGGGTAAGTTTGTCGGTATTTTTCCGTTTTTACCCGACTGTAAACGAACGACCATATAGACTTGCCAGCACCTAGATTAGCTAAAATAAAGCTAGTGCGCAAGCTTTGGGAGTATATGGGACGTTTTGGTTCAATTTGAATTTTTCCCAATTTTAATATTATTTTAATGCGGTATTTAAATTTTGGGAAAATTTCTATAAGCGATCTTTTCTTTAAAATTATTTGAGTTAACCAACAAATCCTTCTCACTTCACCTAGGGATTAATGTGTGGACTAGAATTAAGCTAGGGTTTTAAAAGAAAAGAAAAGAGTGAGTAGATGCATGCATGAGTGTATGTGTGTGTGAAGGCAATAAATGATAGGAAATTGCAAGGAAACCCTCACAAATCAACCACCTTATCCCCTTGGCCGAAATTCCCTCATTCCTACCGCCTTTGCTCAATTCCTTTATCATTTTATATCAATTCTATCACAAAAATCCTCAAAATCCCAAACATATCACAAAAATTGCACAAAAGCCTTGTTCTTGCTTCTTTGATCACTTGGAGCTAGGGAAAGCTTGGAGCTTGTGAGCAAAGTTGTTAGGTATATTTCCTCTACTGTTAAATTAGAGTTTTTATGTGGTTTTGATCGTTGGTTGTTGCGTAGAACGCTGTTTATATCGTTTGAGGCGATATCGGGTTTTTAAGTCTTTTTAGAGCTTTTAATACCTGCTGTGATCTGGGAATTTTAGTGTTTGAACAAACAATTTTAGAGAGATGTACTAGTGGACCTGAGACACCACCTAAGAGACGGAGGCCACCCCACCGGTCGGGGCCGGCGACCCCTAAGGCGAGGACCGGCGACGCCGGCTAGATAGATGAGGGTTGGGGTGGGGTCTTCTGTGGGTTGTTGTCTGCTGTTGTCTTGGGGTGTTTGGTACTGTTTATTTACTTAGTAAATTCAGTATGCAAAATCTGGGATCGATTACCTATAATCTAGTGTTTTGAGTCCGCGTGATACGTGTTGCGACACGAGTCGTGTGTCGTGCTGCGATGTACTCAGTTTGGTGTTGAGGTATCGTTGCGCATGTTAGCCACTAGACGTGTACTCGTGAGTTGGTTTATTGTGTTGGTGCGTTTTAAATACGTAGTTTTGCGTTATTTTGATCGATTCTGAGATGTTCGCATTATTTCTTGTGTTTGTGAAATTATAGCGTCGCAAGCGGGGATTTCAGATGCTGCGAACAAAGGGAAGCAGGTGGTCGGATTTGTTGGAGATAGTGCCATCAGAGTCAATTATTGGATCACAGGCACGTGATTGCAATGATTGAGGGAGGACCTATCCCGGTAGAACAGTCTTACTCGAGATGATAGTATGCTATCTGGTTTATCTTTATCATCGTACACTGCTTTAGGTGACCTCACGAGTCGCTATTACATGTTGATAGAGCCCCTAGGATTCTTCTTGACTACCAGCAATATGAGGGCGATCATATAAGTGAGAGCTGGAGTCTATAAGCACATCCTTAAAAGGTCCCTAGTCGTGGGAGTTTTGAGACAGGGCATCGATTCTCCAGAGTAGACTAGTGTATACAGTCGAGACCCCGACGAGGGGCGGTGGCCGGTCTCACAAGCCACTGGTGTCAGTTGGTTCACCTAAGATGTATACAGGTGCTCATTGGGTTATGAGTACACCGGACAGGACTCGCCGGGAACGTGCTAGTTGGGATTATACCAGACGTCAGATAGCAGTTCCCTGGTGACATGTGTACAGGTTAGTTCATCGACCTGAGATCGTCATTTGTCTCGTGTGAGTTCCCACTGTGCTTTAATTACTACCCTACCGCGGCTCAAAGGAGTCGTGCAAACAGGTTTTAGTTGGGTACAGTCCCGAGCCACATGGAGGCAGTGAGCGGATCTGCAGGGGTTCGTCTCTCCCGGTATTGGGGGTGAGCTCGCGCTGTGTCTAGGAGAGCCAGAACATGAAAAGTCCTTGGCCAAGGCAGGAGATTTACTGGTAGGTATTCCAGTTGTATCTCAGGGTGTTCTGGGCTACACTCCGACACGACTTGTACCGCTATTGGGGGTCTGACTTTTACCAACCCCCTAGGCCCGCCATGCGATGCTCATAGACGAACGGACCGGACTGTACGGATATTGTCACTGACAGGCTCAGTAGGGTGTCAGGATGATTTCGCTCATCGACGTCCCTTTTAGTCAATACCTGGTAGCCCGTTACGTATTGGCTTATACCTCTGACGTGCTAGTGGTTAAATCCACAGCCATTGTATTGATGAGTCTTTAGAGTCCACCACACTCAGTTACTAAGGTTTCGGGCGAAACACTGTAGAGGCCGTATGGAGATATGGCAGGGTTCAATCAGATACGTGCGGTATTGCACGGATCGTGATCGGACGGTTTTTACTAGCCGGCTTTGGCTTAAGCCGGATCCTAGTATTAGATAGTGTAGTTTTGTCTCTTTGCATTTGTGTTCAGTGGGAATACAAATGCGGGCATGTATTTGCAGTAGTGGGGTTTTCCTGTAATTTATTACGGGATCAGTTTTCTGAAGTTGCCAGTTTGCATTCCGTTCCGGCCGGTTTTCTTTTGTTCCTTCGTGGCCGGACTTTCCGTTGGAGGGGGGTAATTTGCAATTGTGCAAATTACTTTTTGTGGAGGGGTTCCTTGCATATATGTGGCATCATGATTGTTTATTCATCATGAGATTCCTTTATGGTCTCATCCTTTGCCTTTTTGAGATTGGAAATGAAAAGATTGAATTGTGAGATGAGTGTGACTTTATTCTTGCATTATCTTTTTCCTTTCTCATTTTGTTATTGATTCTTTTTTCCTCCACCCATATGTAGAGGGGCCGGCCATTTTTTGAGTGAGAGAGAGGTTCATTTCATTGAGAGAGGGAAATTGTATCATCTCATTTTTGGCATGCTCACAAAACCCTTCTCACCTCTCCAAAGTTCTTGATTCCTATTTCCATCCAAAGGCAACTTCAAACCCTTAAAGAGACAATGGCTACTACACTCTTCTACAGCATCCCTTGGACGCGTCGGCTAGCCAACTTTGCGTCCGAGTTGCCTCGGTCAAGAGGTGGGAGCCCGTAAAAGTATTTGGCCACGTGGTGCCCTTTCCGACGAGGAGGAGATGAACGGAGTTTCCACTGGAGATCGGAGTGGAGACGAAGACCGAAGGACACGGATCGCTTGGTATACTTCTCTACTCTTTTCTTGTTTTCTAGTAGCTAGGTTAATGGCCCGATCCGGGTGAAAAGTGCGCGGTGGTGCCGGTTCAATAGTTTTTGAAAGTTTTTGTTTCCGCGTCTCCGGCGTCGGATCGACGGCCGGACTTACATTGCTATCAGAGCCACGCCATTAACCATGCCTAGCTTGCTCTAGTATGTTTAGAACTCGATCGAACAAAAATCCCCAAAAACCGTATTTTCAATGCATTGTGTTTTCTGTCGAAATTTTTTCTGCTTCAAAAATTTTTTCAGGTCATTGCAGAAAGACAAGCATGAAATTCTAAGACTTCTGGTAAAATTTGATGCAGTGATCGCTTAGTACGGCCGCGGAAACGCGGCCAAACCCCTCGTTTGGCCGCGGTTCCGCGGTGGGAAGGTGTCTTCATTGCACAAAATTTTTCCAGTGGGCTTTTGAATAGGAAATAGGGGTTTTGGGATATTATTTTTGGGCCCAGATTTTCTGTAAGTGCTACAGTACTGCTTGGGGCCCACTTGATAGAATTTGTTCGATCGGATATTTTAAACATGCCAGTTCACAGTATTTACATTATATCTGCGACCGTGAATGTCACTTGATCGGTAAATCCTGTCTAACTGCTATAGCCCGGTTAGACGGATTTGCGAACGTGACATTCACGTTGATGTTCTGTGTGTTGCTGTGATGTTGCGGATCGGTCGTGGGGGATAGCCTGGATGCAATATTAGTACAGTTTTGTTTTATATGTACATTTGATATTGCGGGGCGAGCGTCCGACATGTGGACTGCCGTCACTGCCTGTTTGTATTATTCTTTTGGGGCACGACCAGGTTGCGGTCGATGTACCCGTTGTATGTATATTTTACTTTCTGTACTAGGATTACCCCGCGGAGGGGTGCACGGATGGCCGGGTTCTAGAGGGCAACAAGCCCGCATCTCATGGCGTTGAGACGGAGGGGGTTTTACTCTAGAATTGGCGGGCTATTCGCACTCGTAGGGGGTATAGGGTTGACCCAAGAGGGGTGCCCAAGTTACCGGATTCCGTGAAGTGCTGGGTGGTCCATTCACATTGCTGAAGGGGGCTGTCTTGCTTCAGGTTTTGGCGGGTAACTTGCCGCGCCCGTAGGGGTCTAGGATTTTCATTGCACAGGCTATCCACACGACCAGGGGAACGTCGGGTTTCAGTAGCGGCTCTGTGAAACCCGGGGATCCCAGATATCTGTATTGATCTGTGTTGCTATACATTTCTGTGTTGCATTTTATCGCGCCTTGAGCGAAAATTATATATTATATATATACTAGTAGATGTTGTATATGTTTTGCATCCGCGCTAGTCCAGTCCCCGCTCTGTCATTAGTTAAGTAACCTAACGGGTGATGACGGGACCCAGTGGCGAATGCGGATGGCATATACGTACATCATTATTTTCGTTCTTTTTATGGTGTGATCAATTGATGGGACTGCGTTGATTCGGATCAATGCAAGCTAAACAGACCTATTCTGATGTTGTTGGAACACTTTTCAAAAGTTGTTATTGCAAGGGTGTTCTCTTTTGTTTTGCACAGTGGTATTCAGTTGGAATATCCTGCTCCTCAGTCGACGAGGCAAGGGCCGAGATCCCTTCACCGGGAGTGACCCCTTGGACAAAAGTTTGCGTCAGGGCAATAACTTCACTATAGCCGATTACTTTTGCTTTGCACCGTGGTATTCAGTTGGAATATCCTGCACCTCATTCTACGGGGAAAGAGCCGAGATCCCTTCACCGGGAGTGACCTCTTTAGCAAAGGTTTTCGTCACTATATTTTTATAAAGCTATCAGTTCCTTCAACGATATCAAGTTCATTACGTTAAAGGTTTTCGCCAGAAACCATTCGTAGCCCTCCGTCGTTTCATATGGATAGTCAATAGTATTCAAGCTGTGTATGTTGGCCAAAGTCAAGGCATAGTGTTTGGTAGCTGTTGGATATTCATATGCAGCATAGAAAGATGCGTTGGTTTGGGACAGTCGTACTGCCATTTTGGCCAAAGTCAAGGGTAGGTACGGATGGGTTCAAATTAACCAGGAGAATGACGGATAGAACTTGACATGTGACTTATGATATGTTGGCCAAAGTCAAGGTCATAAGAGCATGGGGCAGAAATCCACATCGGGAGTTTCAAAAGAACTGAAACTTGCCAGATATACGCATACCTTCTGGAGTGTGATAGCGTGAGCGGATTCCGTCACGTTATCATGCGATGAGAGTTGGATCCCGATTCCCACTGATGAGTTGGTTTACTCCTCGGGTGATCCCGGCTAATTCTTCTTTCAGGTTTGGGGAAGAATTTGACGGTACAGTGGGAGGTTTCCAGATTAGATAAAGTGATAACCATTCTGATCTAGGTTAGAGTGCACGCTGAGTGTTTCTTTTCTCTCTCTTTTTGGCAGCGACCATTGACCCGACCCTAGACTATGACTCAGTGACCAAGTTGACCGAACCTTCTTAACACTGGCTTTTGGATTGTCAGAGTTGCAGACCTCATTGCCACTCCTACTTTTACCCTTTTCTCCAGGACACCCCGTATTACTACGAACGTCCACTTCCATTGGATAAAACCATCGTATGGTTATATACGAACTCGAAGGAATTCGAGGATGGTTTCTGGTTCTGGAGAAAACGAATAGGACTATTCAGCTGTCTTTTCCTTTCACCTTCTCTCATTGCGAGTACTCCTTGGTTTAGGAGATAGTACACCTATTACGCAAATTGGATAGTCTTCTTCCAAACCAAAGGCAGGTGTCGAACGGTAGGGAATGAAGAAAACCAATTAGCCTAAACGGTGTACAGAAGGTATTAAGTTCAGACAAAGTAAGGGTAATTTAAGAGGGCAAAGTAAATTGCGACTGCTATTCACGACCAAACCAAGTATTTCTTCGCCAATCCTAAATCACCTATTTCTAAGGTTTATTCGGTTGTCTTTTATCTTCACCTTCTCTCGCATTTTGAGTGTTCCTAGGACTGGGACAGTACACCCATTACGCTTATTGGATAGTCTTCTTCCAAACCATAGGCTGGTGCCGAATGGTAGGGAAGGAAGAAAACCATTTGGCCTAAAGGGGTGTGCAGAAGGTAATGACTAAAGACATATAAAGGGATTTGGAGAGGTGGCAAAGAATTATACGGTTACAGTTGTGAATCTGGATAATGGAAGAGGTATTACTAGGAATACCAGAATACCCCATCGAAACATTTCAATGTTTCAGTTTCACTGTGTACTGTTAAAAGAAAACTGATTTCCCAATTTGACACTTGCTCCAGGGTATGTATTTACCAGGTATGATTCTCACATCTGTATGGTTTTACAGATGATGAGTGGGAGTAAGTTATTGGGAATTAGGTGACCATCCTCATTATATCGGGATTCGTTGTAATCGGTGATATTTGAGGAAGTCACCTGGGTTGTTTGCCGGTCGGCAAATATTTGGTTTTGAATATCCGTTGTTATGCACCAATTTCAAATTGATATATCTGTACGTCTATTTTTATAGAGTGAGATATACCTTTTTGAAATTATGTCTATGACATTTACCTATATCAGTGGATAGTTAGGTAAGGAGCATTGAACAGCGGTGTAATTCTTCTTAACCATAAGTACAGTTTTCGACCTACGACACACAGTGAATGAGCTGTAAGACTCAGCGGACTTATACAGAGTTTTGTGTATAGCCCAGTGTCCATTAGGACAGAGGGGTTGGTCCTCGTACTATATTCTGTTTACATATGACTTCTCTAGTTCTTAGACAGGTGTTTCGTAGAAACACAAGGTCAAAGTTTTGAGAAGTTATAGGTATAAGAATAGAGTAGAGAACCAGGTATTGCAAGTATCGGGATTCTTCAAAGTGATCGAAGATATAGATACTTGTATATGGTATTCCGTTGATAGTAATGATTAAGAGAACTTGCTTCTCTTTCAGGTTACTCATAATTGGAAGTACTCCTAAGTTGAGTAACGCTGATCGGCCTCCTTCCATTTAGTTGACATGCACTGGAGACAGTTGCATGATTTGAATCTGGTTCAATTAAATCAGTGCCTCTGTTCCTATATTGGATATAGAACAGATCATATCTTGACATTGTTGAGATACGGGGAGTTGTCCGGCTTATGCTTAAAACCAGACACTGGACAACTCAAGGCACGTTTCTTTAATGGCTGTTTGTGGGTTGACCCGGGCTATGACGAGGGTTGACTTTCTACCATTAGGAAGATCAATAGTGATATTGTTCTTGACATGCCACAGTTTTAAATAAAAATGGATTTTTTTTTCAGAAAACAGTAGTGGGAGTATGGTAGAACTGGAAGTGATTCCAGAACCACAAACGATTACTGAAGATTTGATAAGAACCTAAAGATTCAATCTGGTTTGACATTCCATTGGCCACTCCGCAGATACGGTGGGTAACCTCAGGCACTCGAGATGTACTTCGGTATGCTCAAGGACAGTGGCAGGGAGGTTCTTGTTTACCCAGACTTACCATTGCTGTTGTTCCAGATTGTGAGACCCGGCAGGAGGATGAGTATAGCGTCGTTCTAAACTAGCTTTAGAAGTGTACATGTATATGACTCTGTCAGAGGGTTGTCGTAGTCAGTGGGAGCAGCGGAAGCATTGGTGGACAAGTTGCTTATGTCTATTTATAGACTAAAGCAAATATAGCGGAGATAGATCATCTATTTCTGATGTGACCGTCATAAGTTTGACTTCATCAGAAAAGGGGATGGATCTGTTAAGAAGATAGTAGGGTGTGATGTCCTGGTATTTGGATGACATACACAGAGTAGGGAGTGATATTCCTATACTACGATCGGTTATACTTTGGTCGTCACACAGTAGTTTCTCCACATAGGAATTGGATCTTATATCAGACATTCTGGTTACTAGATCTATGGATTTGGATCTAGATTTGGGTGGTTTCCCAATCTGGGTACTTTGACAGCATTCTAAGAGTATTTAGAATGGACGACTCCTGGCACGGTAGTATACCTGCAGGTGATGGAGTCACCCTCTCTAAAGCTGTCTTGCAGACTAAAGGGGAGAGGGATACGCATGATTGACAGATCACTTGCTTAGGCAATTGAGTCAATCATGAGATGTCAAGTACCACACCAGATGTTGTTCTTGCAGTAGGTGCAATAAGTTGATATTGATCCAATCCTGGAGAAACAATCGGAAGCAGTTTTAGAACATAAGTTGATGTTCTAGGGAATTGATAACGGCAGCCTCCTTGAGGAGACGGTTATCATTCCAGGCTTCCAAGGTGACCTGGATGGCAGAGTGGCTGTCAGAGTTATAGTTTTCCCTCTGACGAGGGGCAGTATTTTGGACAGGTGGTCCAGGTGGACACTGAGGAAGGCATGGCGCAGGATACTGATTAAGTTCAGTTGACGATACAGTCTAAGAAGTTTCGATTTGGAGTTCACTTATGAGCTAGGTCCCATCAGACATCCAGACATTCTAGGACAGGTATTGCTCATTTCGGGAGATGGCTTTCTCCGCGAAGTTGAGATATAGAGAGACATAGAAAGAAACATCAAAGCGGATCCACTCATTGAGGCTATTCCTCAAACGCAATAGTTTCGCAAACGAGCTTTGTGAGACTGACCAGTAGAGGAGTTGGGTGTTCGGTATCACACGGGCTGTGAGTATGCGACATCGCAATAATTAGCCTTAAGTGCAAGTGGGAGATTGTTGGAGATAGTGCCCTCAGAGTCAATTATTGGATCACAGGCACGTGATTGCAATGATTGAGGGAGGACCTATCCCGGTAGAACAGTCTTACTCGAGATGATAGTATGCTATCTGGTTTATCTTTATCATCGTGCACTGCTTTAGGTGACCTCACGAGTCGCTATTACACGTTGATAGAGCCCCTAGGATTCTTGCTTGACTACCAGCAGTATGAGGGTGATCATATAAGTGAGAGCTGGAGTCTATAAGCACATCCTTAAAAGGTCCCTAGTCGTGGGAGTTTCGAGACAGGGCATCGATTCTCCAGAGTAGACTAGTGTATACAGTCGAGACCCCGACGAGGGGCGGTGGCCGGTCTCACAAGCCACTGGTGTCAGTTGGTTCACCTAAGATGTATACAGGTGCTCATTGGGGTATGAGTACACTGGACAGAACTCGCCGGGAACCTGCTAGTTGGGATTATACCAGACGTCAGATAGCAGTTCCCTGGTGACATGTGTACAGGTTAGTTCATCGACCTGAGATCGTCATTTGTCTCGTGTGAGTTCCCACTGTTCTTTGATTACTACCCTACCACGGCTCAAAGGAGTCGTGCAAACAGGTTTTAGTTGGGTACAGTCCCGAGCCACATGGAGGCAGTGAGCGGATCTGCAGGGGTTCGTCTCTCCCGGTATTGGGGGTGAGGTCGCGCTGTGTCTAGGAGAGCCAGAACATGAAAAGTCCTTGGCCAAGGCAGGAGATTTATTGGTAGGTATTCCAGTTGTATCTCAGGGTGTTCTGGGCTACACTCCGACACGACTTGTACCGCTATTGGGGGTCTGACTTTTACCAACCCCCTAGGCCCGCCATGCGATGCTCATAGACGAACGGACCGGACTGTACGGATATTGTCACTGACAGGCTCAGTAGGGTGTCAGGATGAGTTTGCTCATCGACGTTCCTTTTAGTCAATACCTGGTAGCCCGTTACGTATTGGCTTATACCTCTGACGTGCTAGTGGTTAAATCCACAGCCATTGTATTGACGAGTCTTTAGAGTCCACCACACTCAGTTACTCAGGTTTCGGGCGAAACGCTGTAGAGGCCGTATGGAGATATGGCAGGGTTCAATCAGATACGTGCGGTATTGCACGGATCGTGATCGGACGGTTTTTACTAGCCGGCTTTGGCTTAAGCCGGATCCTAGTATTAGATAGTGTAGTTTTGTCTCTTTGCATTTGTGTTCAGTGGGAATACAAATGCGGGCATGTATTTGCAGTAGTGGGGTTTTCCTGTAATTTATTACGGGATCAGTTTTCTGAAGTTGCCAGTTTGCATTCCGTTCCGGCCGGTTTTCTTTTGTTCCTTCGTGGCCGGACTTTCCGTTAGAGGGGGGTAATTTGCAATTGTGCAAATTACTTTTTGTGGAGGGGTTCCTTGCATATATGTGGCATCATGATTGTTTATTCATCATGAGATTCCTTTATGGTCTCATCCTTTGCCTTTTTGAGATTGGAAATGAAAAGATTGAATTGTGAGATGAGTGTGACTTTATTCTTGCATTATCTTTTTCCTTTCTCATTTTGTTATTGATTCTTTTTTCCTCCACCCATATGTAGAGGGGCCGGCCATTTTTTGAGTGAGAGAGAGGTTCATTTCATTGAGAGAGGGAAATTGTATCATCTCATTTTTGGCATGCTCACAAAACCCTTCTCACCTCTCCAAAGTTCTTGATTCCTATTTCCATCCAAAGGCAACTTCAAACCCTTAAAGAGACAATGGCTACTACACTTTTCTACAGCATCCCTTGGACGCGTCAGCTAGCCAACTTCTCGTCCGAGTTGCCTCGGTCAAGAGGTTGGAGCCCGTAAAAGTATTTGGCCACGTGGTGCCCTTTCCGACGAGGAGGAGATGAACGGAGTTTCCGCTGGAGATCGGAGTGGAGACGAAGACCGAAGGACACGGATCGCTTGGTATACTTCTCTACTCTTTTCTTGTTTGCTAGTAGCTAGGTTAATGGCCCGATCCGGGTGAAAAGTGCGCGGTGGTGCCGGTTCAATAGTTTTTGAAAGTTTTTGTTTCCGCGTCTCCGGCGTCGGATCGACTGCCGGGGCGCCGCCGCGGACTTACAGGATTGTCATAGCTGGAGACCACATGTGAGTAGATTTAACATCTACGGGGAATCGCCCGTATGGCGTTATGCGTCGGGGCGAATATGATATGTTAGCTGCATAGTAGTTGCACATTAGTTAATTTCTTATGAATGTCATTGCATAGTATTATCTGATGTACCTGACTCGTAGCTTTAGAGATAACACATTACTGACGGTTTATGTTGCACGAGCACTAATTGTATGCTACACCCGCATCGTCAGTAATTGCCATGACACACACAACTACCTACTTACGTGATACAGTAGTAGTTAGGGATAGTGTGGTAGTAGTCTTATCCCATTTGTGCATATGAGATATTGTCGACACTTACATACGTGACATTTCGTTGAGCAGGAATAGTTGAGGTAGTAACCCTTATTCCATTTCACGTATACCTTACTATAGCTATATGTACATCAGGCACTCATATTGATATGTACATCAGGCACTCATATTGACATGTACATCAGGCACTCATATTGACATGTACATCAGGCACTCATATTGACATGTACATCAGACACTCATATTGACATGTACATCAGGCACTCATATTGACATGTACATCAGGCACTCATATTGACATGTACACCGTATATCTTAGCTATAGTTGTGTGTATCTCAAGTGGTATTTCATCGATATATGATATTGAGTTGTTGATCTTGATACTTATGACAGGCATCATACATACTTACTTACATGTAGATACTTAAACCTTGCTATTGTTACATAATCAGTTTTTATAGCATATATATCGGTGGTATGGGACGCTGTATAAATATGAATTCTGGATTTGAGTTTTTGGGAACCGTAAGATATATTCTAAAATGCTGGATTCATTTAAAGAGCGGTTTTCCCTTTATATGCTCATATTGATGTTTTATGTTGCATATATCGGTTTTACATGGATTTTACGCATTGAGATATGGATTTCATGTGATTATGGATTTAAGAACCGTGGGGTTATTTTCAAGAAACTATGTATTGTTTGAAAACCCGGTTTTTCTTGATATGATATTTCAGTGCGTCCACCATGTGATTTCTCGGTTCTGAGATTTGGCTTGTGATACCCGATTGAGGAGCGGGAGGCACCGTCTGCGGGTATATGGTGGACCCGGTATGGTACCCCGGGGCGAGTGGTGATTTCGTGGTGTAGACGATAAGCCTGGCGGTGGGACCACTACCTACCGGTGATTGTATTTGGACTCGGCGGATATCATGGGGATACCGACCGGAGTGAGGTATGACATATCGTCAGGGCCAGTCGTGGTGACAGCGCCTGAGTTATGAGGATTTACGTGTCGATGTTAGACACGGGTTTTATAGATATTTCGAGTGTCGGTGTTAGACACTCAGGTTTTCCATGATTTTTACGTATCGTCGGTGGACATACGTTGTTGATATCCTTATATATATATATACTTATAGGTATATGTCTTCATGATGTTTCGGGTGTCGATGATAGACATTCAGGTTCCATGAGACTTACAGGATGTGAGGACCGATCTGTGGATGCGGTGCCTGAGGATTTGGGATTTGATGTGTCAGTGAGGGACACTGGTGTTTTTCCATGCTGATGATTTTGCATGAGATTTTATTGTATCATCCCACACACTCAGGATTATTATTGATATGCATTGCTTCATGTAGTTGTAGTACCCTGATGATGTACCTTTACATAATTATTGCATATTCACTTATCATACTTATGCTATCTGATTACATGTGATAGATAGATCGCTGTTCGTGCATACCTGCGATTACAGTATGATGTTAATTACTATTCACGAGTTGGCAACTCACCCCCGTTGTGCCACAGTGTTTTACAGGACTTTCCCTCAGAGTGGTCGCGGCAGGGCATCTTATCATCACTACTTTTGCGGATACCGCTACTTTAGGCAGTGAGGCCTTTGCTTTTAGGTGGGTTTGTGGTTATCCATTTGTATATTGTATATCTTTTGTTGGATCTAGTATTCTCCATCTACCCCTGTTGTTTATGACTTAGAGACGACTTGTGAGATTCAGTGTTGTATCATATTGGTGATTTTGGGTGCCGTGCTCGTAAAAGCCGGTTATGTTGGAAATGTTTACTTCCTTTATAGTCGTTTCTTTGATATTTCTTCGCTTTGGCGTCGTATAATTGTTGTAGTGTTTTGTCTCCGCCGGTGGGCGTGATTTTGCTCCCACTTGGGATGCTTTATATATTATCTGTGTTGTACCCGTTTTCTGGGCTAGTTTTTACAAAGGAGGTGCTGCCGAAATTTTCAAGAAAGAAAACTAGAGTTAGAGATTTTAAATTGTGATTTCTAAATATTTTTAAACTATGTTTTCTCCGTTGATCCAGTTTTGGGTGGTTTAGATTTCTGGGTTTTCGGCTGGCTTAAGTTGCGTACGCCTGTAGACGTTACGTAGTTTAAGTGCCGGTTACGGGCCAAATTTCGGGTCGTGACAGTTTTATTAGGTTTGGCCGCAATTTGCGGCCAAGTAGGGGGCAAGGGTGTTGGGGTTTTGGGTAGGGTACTCTGCTGTGTTGTCTAGTGTTTTGGCATGTATAGTTTTGTAAGATTTGACCTGTAGGAAAATCTGAGATCATATATCGTATTCTAGTTCGTTGTGTTTGCGCGATACACGCGATACGTAAGAGGGTTCTGTGATCCAGCGTATCGCGGCGTGTCGCGATGGTTTTAGGCGCGTATACACACGTTTTAGCGTATCATGCACACGCGCGTTTAGTTCGCGGCGCGACTTTCTCATTTGGGTTCGATATCGCGTTTTGCGGAATATTTGGCTTATATATGATTTCCATGTCTAAATTGCAGGTTTGCAGGCGGGGAATATGGACACTGGTACATGGGGGAGCAGATGGTAGGATTTACCTAGCGTGGAGCGTAGGTGAGTAGATTTAACATCTACAGGAGATCGCTCGCATCACGTTATGCGTCTGGGCTAGGATTCAAATACTTGTCGCATATTCTACGTCATTGTTAGAATTGCGCCTTTACCCTATTTACTTAGATATAGTTGTACTGTGACTAGCAGCCGTAGGGCACTGCATATATTATTGACGGTTCATGTTGCACGAGCTCGGATTGTATGCTACACACATACCGTCAATAATTGCCATGTCACACACCAACCATTATAGATACTATATTGCTTATCACACATGACATCTAGCTTATCGGTATACCTATAGTGTATCAAACCATTAGTGATAGGTACATATACACCTTACGATACAGCTACAGGTATACCTTGCTCATGTTTTATTTATACCCAAGGGGGGGTATCTTACATATTCTACTTATACCCAGGGGGTATACCACATCAGTTCTTATAGGTAGATACCTATACATTGCTACACCTGTATGTTACCCACATATTCAGTTGCTGTTACATATTTACCTTTACTGATGTTACTTAGCTGTACCTTATTGGTTTCGCATACTTATAGTTCCAGCTATACATTCTCATCTATATGCTCGCATTTCAGATATATCGCATATATTTATTCCTGGATTTGCGCATTGTTTATTGGGATTTTAGATGATGTTTTCTGGATTTGGGAACCGCGGGAGTTCATGAAATTATGCATACATTGAAAAACCCGGTTTCCTTGATATGATATTTGCGCATCCACCATGAGCTTTATCGGTTCTGATTTATATATACCCCTACGAGGAGGCGTCGAGACCGTAGAGGATACATTGTGGGGCCCGGTATGGTTCCCCTCGGCAAGAAGATCGATGGATTTTGCCGATTGAGCCTGGAGGCGGGCTAGTACCTACCGGTGACAGTACTGATGACTCGGCGGGGATCATGGAGATACCGTTGGGAGTCATGCACGTATGCATACGTCGAAAGGCGAGGGTCAGAGCTAGGCACTCGTGCTTTCGGGATAGCGTATGATACATACCTATCAGGATTTCTTTGTCGATGCTTGGCACATTGTTTCATGATATTTCTTTTAACATCTTTGTATATATAACAGGGGATTTAGCCGTTGTTATATATATACCCTTACACCAATATTAGTGGAATGGGACGCTAATATATGTGTATTGACCCCATCATATTTATTTCTGCATATATATATATATATATATATTTAGGATGCTAGAATCTTACTTGAGACCTTGATTTGGGATATCAGGTGATTCATTGAGATTGGACATACATTGGGGATTATTGATTGTACATTCGGGATATATGAGATTACTCGATAGTGTACATTGAGGAGACGTGAGACTTATATGATGTGAGAGCCCAACGTGGCTGCTGATTTGAGGAATTGAGATTTGAGTGTCTTGATGGATTGTGATCCTACCACGATGACAGGATTCCGTGGGATGACATATTTCACTCCATACCTCATACCTTTTCACTTATGCACTGTTCCATGTATTAGGAGTACCTGTTAGTGTACCCTTCATGATAGCTGCATATTTGCATTCTTATATCCCTATTGCATAGTTATTGCATACTATTGTCATGTTATTATTGCTTCATATATTGATTGTACCTGCTTGTGTACTTTCCATTATTCGGCATTTACATGACATGTTATTACTGTAATCGCATATCTTAGATTCATGTTGTACGTACATTCCTGCGATTACCTGCATATGTTATCTACTATTCACGAGTTGGCAACTCACCCCCGTTGTGCCACAGGTGTTTCAGGTTGTTCCCCAGAGTAGTCGAGGCAGGCTATTCAGCTATTCATCTATCATCTTTTACTACAGATACCGCATCGGCTCACAGTATACTATTTTGCTTAGGTGGGTTTTGGTGGTTATCTGTATTTTGTATTGTATATTCGTTGTATCTTGTACTCTCCATCTACTATCATGTTGTTGACCTAGAGATTTGGTGAGGACGATATTGTATATTATTTGTGGAATTGTTGTCTTTTATATACAGCTTTCTCTCTATTGTCTTTATTTCTTCGCTACGGCGTCGTATATTTGTGTTGTATTCATCTTGGCTAGTTTTTACAAAAGGGGGTATTGCCAAAATTTTAAAGAAAGAAAGTAGGACTCTTAAAGAATTTGGGTTGTGATTTCAAATGTTTCAAAATACTTTTATTATCTTTTCCGTATTTTTATGGTTTAGATTTCTGGGTTTTGGCTTTCTTTTACTGCGTTACGTCTTTAGGCGTTGCGTAGTATTAGGGCCGTCACGGGCCAATTTCGGGTCGTGACAAAGTTGGTATCAGAGCGCTAGGTTTTACCTTTCGGAGTGTAGGATGACCATAGTATGATGGAGTAGGTAGCTTAAGCAGAGTAACGTAGTGTGTGTATGTCTGCAGCATACCCGCGATGCGGTACTTCGCCCTAATTGACCTAAGTACAAATTTGCTTGAAATTCTTTCCTTGATGATTCATATCCTTACGATTCGATTTCCTTGTTCTTATCGAATCTTATTTCATATCTATTGATAGCCTTGCCGCCGATGACTATGGGGACTCAGAGTGATGCTGCGAGGGCCGAGATCAGAGTTGGCTCGGGTGAGACGAGTACTGACCAGGATGGCACTCTGGTTGCTGCAGACGGATCAGCCTACGACATATACTATTGATAGACTTTTGGCAGAGATGCAGGACTTCCGCCAGACTATGAGTTCATTGGTTGATGTCGTTCGGGAGCTACGATAGGAGGTTGTCACCCCTGTTACTCAGTTGTCACTTACGATCAGCATGCAGCAGTCCGTCACTTACATAGCACCAGTGGTTGCAGCTCCAGTTGACGAGGCAAATATTCCAGGACAGTGGAGGACTCATACCAGTGTACCAGCCCAGAGACAGAGGTTTGGTCATCGAGACAGATTTCGTGGTCGTTGCGGGAGTAGCAGAGGTTTTAGACAAGGACAGTAGTTCAGTTCTCATCCCCAGGATGGTCAGCAGTCAGCGCATGGATGTTTTTGATGCGGGAGCCTTCAGCACTTCGTCAGGGATTGTTCCTTAGCACCTCGTCATGATCGTATTCAGAGAGGCCGTGGACGTGGAAGGTTCGCTCAGAGGGCTCAGTATACTAGAGGAGTTCAGCCAGTTGCGGGTAGAGGGCAGACACAGGAGTTTGCTTCTACTCATCGGGACGCGCAGACGTCCAATGTGGCGTTTTCAGGTATCCTTAATTTATATGTTCTTTTGATGTATTCGTTTGTTTTTCATGCTTGTGCCGTGGTTGGGTAGATTAGTCGTAGTTTGTTGTTTTAACTTCTGTCAGCGATTCTTTTGTCGCGCGACACGTATTTCAGTTGTGTGCCAATCGGATAGGAGATAGAGATTCGTCCGTCGTTTTGATCCTTCTAGAGATGTTGGATTTGACGTTCTCCTGGGCACGGACTGGTTAACTACGTGCTAGGCGTCTGTGGACTACCGTGAGGAAACAATCAGTTTTGTTTTCCCGGCAGGTCAATTCTTATTGTGCAGGTGGATAGTTGTGACGCCTCTCACAGCTTGAATTCAGCCTTTTTCGCTAGTCGGCTACTGAGAAGATGTCGTGGATTCTTGGCGTTCATTCGTGATACCGTAGCCACGGGGGGTTTGTTGGACCGGTGTTCCTTTCGAGCGAGAGTTTTTCCGACGTTGTTCCGGATGAGCCGGCGTAGCTTGGGAGCTAAAGGATCAGCTGCAGAGTTGTGGTTTGGGGAGTTTTGTGTGTCTGAGTGTTTCACTTTTGGAAGCTCCTAATTCTGTTCGTCAAGAAGAAAGACTGAGGTTGTGTATCGACAGATCGTTAATTGAACCGGCTTACGGTGTGGATAGGTATCCTTCACCTCGCATTGACGATTTCTTCGATCAGCTCCAGAGTGCGAGACATTTTCTAAGTTTGTTTGGGATCAGGTCATCATTATTGCGGATTCGGGGTGATGGCATTCCGAAGACTGCCTTATGCGTGCGACGGGTTTTGTGTGTTTTTGTGAGTCGTTGGATTCACTGATGCCCTAGCAGCATTCGTAGATGTGATGAACCGGATTTCTTCAGGCCGTTCCTCGACCAATTTTTGTTGTGTTATTTACGACATTCTGGTCTATTTAATGTGTCTTGAGGGACAGTAGTAGCACTTGAGGATTTGTTATGCAGATACTGGGAGAGCACCAGCAGTTTGCTAAATTCTCGGAGTGTTTCTTCAGGCTTGTTTTGTGTTGACTCCTAGGTCTTGTAGTCATGGGAGACGGTTTCGTATGGTTCCAAGGGAGATCGTGGACGTACAGCTTAGGCCCAGACTTGTGTGCAGGACGGAGATCCGCAGATTATTGGGCTTAGCAGGCTTTTACCACTGTTTCATGCAGGATTGCTAGAGCAGTGCTGCACCGTCGACTGAATGGACCGGAAGGGAGGTTTCTTTTCTGTAGACTGAGGCATGTGTGCGGAGTTTTCAGCAGTTGAAGATTCAGTTAACAACTGTATCAGTTCTTTCTTTGCCTTTGGTTCGGGCGACCTTGTTGTTTAACTGTAATGTTTCTTGAGTGGGGCTCGAGTGTGTACTGAGGTGACACTATAGAGTTATCGCTTTTGCTTCCCTACATTTGGAGGAAGTACGTGAAGGATATTCCACTCATGATCTGGAGATGGCCGCGGTGGTTTTGCGTTGGAGAATTGGAGACACTACTTGTTCGAGAGTTGTGTCAGATTTTCCACGGACCACCAGAGCTTAATATACATCTTCCTGCAGCGGATTTTGATTGTTGTGATAGTCGTCTGCAGATTTACAGTTCTTGTGTGATCGATGAGTACAGCTTAAAGTTCGTCTCTACGGAAGGGACAGCTTGCTCATGTCCGCGCCCGACCACTTTTCCTTAATCGTTTTCACGAGACACTACCCACCGATGCTCGTTCGTCAGGGATACTTGAGCATACTCGGTTGGGTAATGATTCGGAGTCCTTGATTTATGACAATGGTGTGCTAAGTTAGGGACACGTTTGTGTACCTGATATTATCAGGTAGACACGTGAAATCCTAGAACAGGCACATCGGTCAACTCTCTGTTTTCATTCACGTTCCACCAACATTGACGTGACTTGTGAGATAGTTACGGGTGGACAGGGGTGTAAAGAGAAGTTTCAAGTTTCGTTTCAAGGTGTGTCTTTTGTGTGTTTGGGTTGAGTATCTGAGGCCGGCTGGAGAGTTGCAACCTTTTACCGTTCCGAAGTAGGAGTGGGAGAAGATCTCCACGAATTTCGTTATGGTTTCTACCCAAGTTTAGTCAGGGCGTGACTCCATTCGGATTCTTGTCGTCCGGTTATACTCAATTTGCTCAGTTGTTTCTTGTTGAGTTGTGTGTTTATTTTGATTGTTGTCAGCGGTTGGGGATCGTCACTCGCCATCGTTAGGGTTCTCCTTCGATAGCTGTTATCAGGAGACACTCCAATTGGCCACCTTTAGGTTTAGGGGTTAGGTCGTGTCGATCACCAGTCTGTTGCTTTTCTGACTCTGCGTAAGTAGGACTTTGGACACCAGCTAGTCTAGAGACTTCGGAGATGGTCCAGTTGTGTTAGGTCAGGATGGAAATTGTCCATTGCGAACTGAGGTCTCATGCCGACTGTGTTGGTCATAGACTTGAGTTCGCAGGGACAGATCATGTATTCCTACGGACTTTTCCGATGAATTGACGTGTTGGATTTTGGGAAGCTTTTCCCAGGATTTTAGGTCCTTTTGAAATCCTATAAGCGAGTTAGTTCGTTGCCTTTAATTTGGCACTTCCGCCCAGATTATTGAATTTTCACCCCGTATTCCTTATGATGATACTTTACAATTACCTTCTTGACCTTTCTCACATGATTTGGCACCAAACTATTTAGCTTGGACGCGATCTTTCGTTCACCAGCAGCCGATTGTGTTAATGGCTCGGCAGATGGAGAAACGTCGGTCAAGGGTCTTACCATCTGTGAAGGGTTTTCTTAGACGTAACCGTATAGTGAGATAATCACTTGGGAGTTTATGAGCGAGATTTGGGAGTTGTAATCTTCTCTTTGAAGGTACGCGTATCGGTATATTTTTAAATTCGGGGACGAATTTCTTTTAAGGGGGGGGGGGGAGATTGTAACACCTTAGAATGAGTTTTGTGGCTAATTATATTTTAATATATGGTTTTTAATAAAAAGTTTACCAAATTGGTTTTTAATTATTTTATCCTATTTATTGAATATTTTATTAGATTTTTCCTAGACTTGCACACACTTGTGCATGATAACTAGGGTGTTAAGTGTGGTTTAACCATTGCTTAATCTAGTTTTATGTTTGGGTTTAAGTGTTTTGGGTTAATAGTGTATGGTTGTTCTTTTAAAAAGAAAATGAAAAATGAATTTAAGAAGGGTTTTAAATTCAATGTTGACTTTGTGTGAGAGAGAGAGGGCATGGGAGCATGGTGTGAACCATACCTCATTAATGAGGAAAGAGGGTGAGAAGGGGGAGGGGTCTTGGTTGTTCTCTCATTCTCCCTCTCATTTTCTTATCTCATTCTTTCTCACTCTCTCTCACAAACACACACACACAAGCTTCAGCAGCAGCAGCCCCAGAAGCAGCTTCAGCAGCAACAACATCAGCATAGCAACAGCAGCAGCAGAGAAGCAACATCAGCAGCATCAGCTTCAGCACTGGCAGCATCAGCAGCAGCTTCATTGCAGCAGCAGCAACATGCAGCCCCTGCATCACCAGCAGCAGTAGCAACTTAATTCTTCACCTTCACCTGCTTCCTAGGGCTCCATAGGGTATATCTCTGAACCCAATCCCCTAATTGCTTAGCTCTTGTGTCAATTGGTGTCGGTTTGTGTTAATTATGAGTTTAGTGCTAGATTATGGTGATTTATGTGGAACTTTGATTATGTGGTGATTGTGTTGGTTAACCCTACCTATTTAAGTGTTATTAGGGTCACTTTAACTGAGAAATAACCCAGATTTCACTAAAATACCATAGGGTTTGCTTTTTGTGCAAAATTAGCGTTTTTAAGCGATATTATGGCATTTTGTAATCTGCTTTTGACCCGGGGCCTTCAGGTTAAATTTGAGAATATTGGAGCATGCACACTAGGTCTAAATACCACCACCTGAACACGAGCCCCTAATTTCCTACCCAGGCCGCAGTTTTATTAGGTTTGGCCGCAATTTGCGGCCAAGTAGGGGGCAAGGGTGTTGGGGTTTTGGGTAGGGTACTCTGCTGTGTTGTCTAGTGTTTTGGCATGTATAGTTTTGTAAGATTTGACCTGTAGGAAAATCTGAGATCATATATCATATTTCTAGTTCGTTGTGTTTGCGCGATACGCGCGATACGTAAGAGGGTTCTGTGATCCAGCGTATCGCGGCGTGTCGCGATGGTTTTAGACGCGTATACACACGTTTTAGCGTATCGTGCACACGCGCGTTTAGTTCGCGGCGCGAGTTTCTCGTTTGGGTTCGATATCGCGTTTTGCGGAATATTTGGCTTATATATGATTTCCATGTCTAAATTGCAGGTTTGCAGGCGGGGAATACGGATACTGGTACAGGGAGGAGCAGATGGTAGGATTTACCTAGCGTGGAGCGTAGGTGAGTAGATTTAACATCTACAGGGGAATCGCCCGCATGGCGTTATGCGTCTGGGCTAGGATTCAAATACTTGTCGCATATTCTACGTCATTGTTAGAATTGCGCCTTTACCCTATTTACTTAGATATAGTTGTACTGTGACTAGAAGCCGTAGGGCACTGCACATATTATTGACGGTTCATGTTGCATGAGCACGAGCATACACACCGTCAATAATTGCATGCTACACACACACCGTCAATAATTGCCATGTCACACACCAACCATTATAGATACTATATTGCTTATCATACATGACATCCAGCTTATCGGTATACCTATAGTGTATCATACCATTAGTGATAGGTACATATACACCTTACGATACAGCTACAGGTATACCTTGCTCATGTTTTATTTATACCCAAGGTGGGGTATCTTACATATTCTATTTATACCCAGGGGGTATACCACATCAGTTCTTATAGGTAGATACCTATACATTGCTACACCTGTATGTTACCCACATATTCAGTTGCTGTTACATATTTACCTTTACTGATGTTTCTTAGCTGTACCTTATTGGTTTCGCATACTTATGGTTCCAGCTATACATTCTCATCTATATGCTCGCATTTCAGATATATCGCATATATTTATTCCTGAATTTGCGCATTGTTTATTGGGATTTTAGATGATGTTTTCTGGATTTGGGAACCGCGGGAGTTCATGAAATTATGCATACATTGAAAAACTCGGTTTCCTTGATATGATATTTGCGCATCCACCATGAGCTTTATCGGTTCTGATTTATATATACCCCTACGAGGAGGCGTCGAGGCCGTAGAGGGTACATGTTGGGGCCCGGTATGGTTCCCCTCGGCAAGAAGATCGATGGATTTTGCCGATTGAGCCTGGAGGCGGGCTAGTACCTACCGGTGACAGTACTGATGACTCGGCGGGGATCATGGAGATACCGTTGGGAGTCATGCACGTATGCATACGTCGAAAGACGAGGGTCAGAGCTAGGCACTCGTGCTTTCGGGATAGCGTATGATACGTACCTATCAGGATTTCTGTGTCGATGCTTGGCACATTGTTTCATGATATTTCTTTTAACATCTTTGTATATATAACAGGGGATTTAGCCGTTGTTATATATATACCCTTACACCAATATTAGTGGAATGGGACGCTAATATATGTGTATTGACACCATCATATTTATTTCTGCATATATATATATATATATATATATTTAGGATGCTAGAATCTTACTTGAGACCTTGACTTAGGATATCAGGTGATTCATTGAGATTGGACATACATAGGGGATTATTGATTGTACATTCGGGATATGGGAGATTACTCGATAGTGTACATTGAGGAGACGTGAGACTTATATGATATGAGAGCCCAACGTGGGGGATGATTTGAGGAATTTGGATTTGAGTGTCTTGATGGATTGTGATCCTACCACGATGGCAGGATTTCGTGGGATGACATATTTCACTCCATACCTCATACCTTTTCACTTATGCACTGTTCCATGTATTAGGAGTACTTGTTAGTGTACCCTTCATAATAGCTGCATATTTGCATTCTTATATCCCTATTGCATAGTTATTGCATACTATTGTCATGTTATTATTGCTTCACATATTGATTGTACCTGCTAGTGTACTTTCCATTATTCGGAATTTACATGACATGTTATTACTGTAATCGCATATCTTAGATTCTTGCTGTACGTACATTCTTGAGATTACCTGCATATGTTACCTACTATTCACGAGTTGGCAACTCACCCCCGTTGTGCCACAGGTGTTTCAGGTTGTTCCCCAGAGTAGTCGAGGCAGGCTATTCAGCTATTCATTTATCATCTTTTGCTACAGATACCGCATCAGCTCACAGTATACTATTTTGCTTAGGTGGGTTTTGGTGGTTATCAGTATTTTGTATTGTATATTCGTTGTATCTTGTGTTGGAGATAGTGCCCTCAGAGTCAATTATTAGGTCACAGGTACGTGATTGTAATGATTGAGGGAGGACCTATCCCGGTAGGACAGTCTTACTCGAGATGATAGTATGCTATCTGGTTTACCTTTATCATCGTGTACTGTTTTAGGTGACATGACACGTCGCTATTACACGTTGATAGAGCCCCTAGGATTCTTGCTTGACCACCAGCAGTATGAGGGCGATCATATAAGTGGGAGCTGGGGGTCTACAAGCATATCCTTAAAAGGTCCCTAGTCGTGGGAGTTTCGAGACCGGGCATCGATACTCCATTAGTAGACTAGTGTATACAGTCGAGACCCCGACGAGGGGCGGTGGCCGGTCTCACAAGCCACTGGTGTCAGTTGGATCACCTAAGATGTATACAGGTGCTCATTGGGTTATGAGTACACCGGACAGGACTCGCCGGGAACATGCTAGTTGGTCATATACCAGACGTCAGATGGCAGTTCCCTGGTGACATGTGTGCAGGTTAGTTCATCGACCTGGGGATCGTCATTTGTCTCGTGTGAGTTCCCACTGTACTTTGATTACTACCCTACCACGGCTCAAAGGAGTCGTGCAAACAGGTTTTAGTTGGGTACAGTCCCGAGCCACATGGAGGCAGTGAGCGTATCTTCAGGGGTTCGTCTCTCCCGGTATTGGGGGTGAGGTCGTGCTGTGTCTAGGAGAGCCATTACACAAAGTCCTTGGTCAAGGCAAGAAGATTTACTGGTAGGTATTCCAGTAGTATCTCAGGGTGTTCTGGGCTACACTCCGACACGACTTGTACCGCTTTTGGGGGTCTGACTTTTACCAACCCCCTAGGCCCGCCATGCGATACTCATAGACGAACGGACCGGACTGCACGGATATTGTCACTGACAGGCTCAGTAGGGTGTCAGGATGAGTTCGCTCATCGACGTCCCTTTTGGTCAATAGCTGGTGGCCCGTCACGTATTGGCTTATACCTCTGACGTGCTAGTGGTTAAATCCACAGCCATAGTATTGACGAGTCTTTAGAGTCCACCACACTTACAGTTACTCTAGTTTCGGGCGAAACGCTGTAGAGGCCGTATGGAGATATGGCAGGGTCCGATCAGATACGTGCGGTATTGCACGGATCAGGATCGGACGGTTTTGTACTAGTGGCCGTATAGTTATATGGCAGCGTTCGATCAGATACGTGCGGTATTGCACGGATCAGGATCGGACGGATATTACTAGCCGGCTTTGGTTTAAGCCGGATCCTAGTATAGTACAGTGTAGATTTTGTCTCATTGCATTTGTATCCGGACGGAATACAGATGCGGGTGTGTATGCGCAGTATGGGGTTTTCCTGTAATTTATTACGGGACCAGTTTTCTGGAGTTGCCAGTTTGCTTTCCGTTCCGGCCGGTTTTCCTTTGTTCTTTCCCGGCCGGACTTTTCCGATGGAGGGGGTAATTTGCAGTTTTGCAAATTACAATTGTGGAGGGGGTATCTTGCATATTGGTGGCATCATGATGGCTTTTCATGATGAGATCCTTTTTCTTTCTTTTCTTTGCTTTATGAGATTAGATGAGATTAGAAATGAAGTGAGGTTTGATGTTAGTTTTGTGATGATTATGTTTGGATGTGGTCACCCTCCTCCTTTTTACTACGATCACCTCCCTTCATGCTTCTTATCCTTGCTCCACCATTTTCTAAGTATGATAGTTTTTTCATTTTAGAAAAGAGAGAAGAAAAAGAGAGAAGAAGGAGAGAGCTTCATCTTCATCTTTGAGAGTATATCATTCATCATCTCATTCCATTGCTAGAAAATTGAAAGCACCAATTTTCTATACACCATTCCTCCATCTATGGCAACCAAACCCCAAAAGAGACTATGATTCTACACTACACTTCCTACAGCATATCTTGAGCATGTCGATTTGCCGGCTTCATGCGCGAGTTGCCTCGGTATTGAGGTGGGAGCCCGTAAAAGTACCCGGCTTCGTGGTGCCCTTTCCGACGAGGAGGAGATGGACGGAGATCCCGCGAGGAGATCGGAGTGGAGATGAAGACCGGAGGACTCGGATCGTATGGTATATTTCTCTACCCCCTCTCTAGATAGCTTAGACTAGTTTAATGGCACGATCCGGGGTTTAGTGCGCGGTGGTGCCGGTTTGCTAAGTCCGCAAAATTAAAGTTTATCACCGTTTCCGCGTTTGGCCGTCGGTTTGACGACCGGGGCGCCGCCGTGCACTTACAGTGGTATCAGAGCCTCGCCATTAACTTAGTCTAGCTTTGTGTAATGTGTTTCTATCTCCGATTGATCAAAAAGTTCCGAAAACCCAATATCACTCACATCAGTTTTCTGTCAAAATTTTTCAGTCTCAGAAAATTTTTCAGGTTGTATAAAATTGTTGTACTCAAAATTCTAAGACATCTGAGAAAATTCGACAACTTCAGTCGACTACCTGAGCGCGGAAGCGCGGCCAAACCCCCCCTTGGGCCGCGCTTCCGCCGCACTCTGGAGTCTTCACAGTGTCAAATTTTTTCAGTGGGCTTGTGGGCTTATTTCAGGGGTTCTGGGATATTAAATTTGGGCCCAGGTTTTCTGTGACTGCTACAGTATTGGTTGAGGGCCCACTTGTTAATGTTTGATCAATCGGAAAATTTTAAACACATTTTTCACAGTATTTACATTATATCTGCGACCGTGAATGTCACTCGATCGGTAAATCCGGTCTAACTGCTATAGCCCGGTTAGACGGATTTGCGAACGTGACTTTCACGTTGATGTTCTATGTTTATGCTGTGATGTTGCGGATCGGTCGTGGGGGATAGCCTGGGTGCAATGCTAGTACTGTGCTGTCGTATTATGTACATTTGATATTGCGGGGCGAGCGTCCGACATGTGGACTGCCGTCACTGCCTGTTTGTATTATTCTTTTGGGGCACGACCTGGTTGCGGTCGATGTACCTGGTGTATGTATATTTTACTTTCTGTACTAGGATTACCCCACGGAGGGGTGAACGGATAGCCGGGTTCTGGAGGGCAACAAGCCCGCATCTCATGGCATTGAGACGGAGGGGGCTTCACTCTAGAATTGGCGGGCTATTCGCCGCACTCGTAGGGGGTACAGGTTGACCCAGGAGGGGTGCCCAAGTTACCGGATTCCGTGAAGTGTTGGATGGTCCATTCACGGTGCTGAAGGGGGCTGCCTCGCTTCAGGTTTTGGCGGGTAACTTGCCGCGCCCGTAGGGGTCTAGGATTTCATTGCACAGGCTATCCACACGACCAGGGGAACGTCGGGTTTCAGTAGTGGCTCTGTGAAACCCGGGGATCCCAGATATCTGTATTGTTCTGTGATGCTGTACATTTCTGTGATGTTGCATTTCTTTCACGCCTTGAGCGAAATATAATATATTGGTATATATATTAGTAGATGTTGTATATGTTTTTCATCCGCGCTAGTCCAGTCCCCGCTCTGTCGTTAGTAAGCTAACCTAACGAGTGATGACGGGACCCAGTGGCGAATGCGGATGGCATATACGTACGTCAGTATATTTTCGTTCTTTGTGGTGTGATTAATTGATGGGACTGCATTGATTCGGATCAATGCAAGTTAAAAACAAACCTAATCTGATGTTGTTGGAACACTTTTTCAAAAAGCTGTTATTGCAAGGACGTTTACTTTGGTTTTGCATCGTGGTATTCATTGGAATATCCTGCTCCTCAGTCGACGAGGCAAGGGCCGAGATCCCTTCACAGGGAGTGACCCCTTGGACAAAAAGTTTGCGTCAGGGCAATGACTTCACTATAGCCGATTACTTTTGCTTTGCACCGTGGTATTCATTTGGAATATCCTGCACCCCATTCTACGGGGAAAGAGCCGAGATCCCTTCACCGGGAGTGACCTCTTTAGCAACGGTTTTCGTCACTATATTTTCAAAAAGCTATTCGTTCCTTCAACGATATCAAGTTCATTACGTTAAAGGTTTTCGCCAGAAACCATTCGTAGCCCTCCGTCGTTTCAGACGGGTAGCACGTAGTATTCATGCTATGTTTGTTGACCTTCGTCAAGGCATAGTGTATGGTAGCTGCTTGTTACCTTTCTGCTGCATAGATAGATGCGTTGGTTTGGGACAGTTGTATAGCCTTGTTGACCTTCGTCAAGGGCTTGTACGGGTGGATTCAGATTAACCCTAGATAATGACGGGTAGAACTTGACATGTGACTTATGATTTGTTGACCTTCGTCAAGGTCATAAGAGCATGGGGCAGAAATCACATCGGGAGTTTCAAAAGTACTGAAACTTGCCAGATATGCGCATACCTTCTGGAGTGTGATACCGTGAGCGGATTCCGTCACGTTGTCATGCGATGAGAGTTGGATCCCGATTCCCACTGATGAGTTGGTTTACTCCTCGGGTGACCCCGACTAATTCTTCTTTCAGGTTTGGAGGAGAATTTGAGGTACAGTGGGAGGTTTCCAGATTAGATAAATTGGTAACCATTCTGATCTAGGTTAGAGTGCACGCTGAGTGTTTCTTTTCTCTCTCTCTCTTTGGCAGCGACCATTGACCCGACCCTAGACCATGACTCAGTGACCAAGTTGACCGAACCTACTTAACACTGGCTTTTGGATTGTCTGAGTTGCGAACCTCATTGCCACTCCTACTTTTACCCTTTTCTCCAGGACACCCCGTATTACTACGAACGTCCACTTCCATTGGACAAAACCATCGTATGGTTAGATACGAACTCGAAGGAATTCGAGGATGGTTTCTGGTTCTGGAGAAAACGGATAGGATTATTCAGTTGTCTTTTCTTTTCACCCTCTCTCAGGTTGCGAGTACTCCTTGGTTTAGGAGTAGTACACCTATTGCGCAAATTGGATAGTCTTCTTCCAAACCATAGGCTGGTGCCGACCGGTAGGGAATGAAGAAAGCCAATTAGCCTAAACGGTGTACAGAAGGTATTAAGTTCAGACAAAGCAAGGGATTAGTAAGAGGGCAAAGTAAATTGCGACTGCTATTCACGACCGAACCAAGTATTTCTTCGCCAATCCTAAATCACCTTTGTATTTCTCCAGGACACTCCGTATCACTACGAAGATCCCATTTTATTGGATAATCCATCGTATGGTTATATACGAACTCGAAAGGAACTTGTTCCAGTTCGGGGATGGATCCTGGTTCAGGAGAAATAGGAATAAAGTACATTCAGATGTCTTTTATCTTCACCTTCTCTCGCGTTGCGAGTGCTCCTAGGATTAGGACAGTACACCCTTTATGCTTTTTGGATAGTCTTCTTCCAAACCATAGGCTGGTGCCGAACGGTAGGGAAGGAAGAAAACCAATTGGCCTAAAGGGGTGTGCAGAAGGTAAAGACTAAAGACATATGAAGGGATATGGAGAGGTGGCAAAGAATTATACGGTTATAGTTGTGAATCTGGATGATGGAAGAGGCATTACTAGGAATACCAGGATACCCCATCGAAACATTTCAATGTTTCAGTTCCACTGTGTACTGTTAAAGGAAAACTGATTTCCCGATTAGATACTTGCTCCAGGGTATGTATTTACCAGGTTTGATTCTCACATCTGTATGGTTTTACAGATGATGAGTGGGAGTAGGTTATTGGGAATTGGGTGATCATCCTCATTATATCGGGATTCGTTGTAATCGGTGATATTTGAGGAGATCACCTGGGCTGTTTGCCGGTCGGCAAATATTTGGTTTTGAATATCCGCTGTTATGCACAAATTTCAAATTGATATATCTGTACGTCTATTTTCATAGAGTGAGATATACCTTTCTGAAATTATGTCTACGACATTTACCTATATCAGTGGATGGTTAGGTAAGGAGCATTAAACAGCGGTGTAATTCTTCTTAACCTACGACACACAGTGAATGAGTTATTAGACTCAAGGGACTTATACAGAGTATTGTATGTTGTCCAGGGTCCATCAGGACAGAGGGGTTGGTCCTCGTACTATATTCGGTTTACTTATGACTTCTCTAGTTTTTAGACAGGTGTTTCGTAGAAACACAGGGTCCGAATTTGGAGAAGTTATTGGTATTTGAATAGAGTAGAGAACCAGGTATAGAAAGTATCGGGATTCTTCAAAGAGATCGAAGATGTAGATACTTGTGTATGGTATTCAGTTGATAGTAATGATTAAGAGATCTTGCTTCTCTTTCAGGTTACTCATAATTGGAAGTATTCCTAAGTTGAGTAACGCTGATCGGCCTCCTTCCATTTAGTTGACATGCACTGGGGATAGCTGCATGATTTGAATCTGGTTAAATTAAATCAGTGCCTCTGTTTCTATATTGGATATAGTACAGTTCATATCTTAACATTGTTAAGGTACGGGGAGTTGTCTGGCTTATGCTTAAAACCAGACACTGGACAACTCAAGGCACGTTTCTGTAATGGCTGTTTGTGGGTTGACCCAGGCTATGACGCGGGTTGATTTTCTACCATCTGGATGAACAATAGCAATATTGTTCTAGACTCGCCACAGTTTTATTAAAAATGGATTTTTCAGAAAACAGTAGTGGGAGTATGGTAGAACTGGAAGTGATTCCAGAACCACAAACGATTACTGAAGATTTGATAAGGAACCTAAAGATTCAATCTGGATTGACATTCCATTGGCCACTCCGCAGATAAGGTGGGTAACTTCAGGCACCTGAGAGGTACTCCGGTAGCCTCAAGGACGGTGACAGGGAAGTTCTTGTTTACCCACAATTGCCATTGCTGTTGTTCCAGGCTGCGAGACCCGGCGGGAGGATGAGTATAGCGTCGTTCTAAACTAGTTTTAGAAGTGCACGTGTATATGACTCTGCCAGAGGGTTGTCGTAGTCAGTGGGAGCAGCGGAAGCATTGGTGGACAGGTAGCTTATGTCTATTTATAGACTAAAGCAGATGTAGCGGAGATAGATCATCTATTTCTGACGTGACAGTCAAGGGTTTGACTTCATCAGAATAGGGGATGGATCTGTTGAGAAGGTAGTAGGGTGTGATATCCTGGTATTTGGATGACATACACAGAGTAGGAAAGGAAACTCCTACACTACGATCGGTTATACTTTGGTCGTCACACAGTGGTTTCTCCACACAGGACTTGGACATTATATCTGACATACTGGTTACTGGATCTATGGTTTTAGATCTAGATTTGGGTGGTTTCCCAATCAGGGTACTTGACAGCATTCTAAGAGTATTTAGGATGGACGACTCCTGGCTCGGTAGTGTACCTGCAGGTAATGGAGTCACCCTCTCCAAAGGTGTCTTACAGACTAAAGGGGAGAGGGACGGGCATGATTGGCAGATCACTTGCTCAGGCAATTGAGTCAATCATGAGATGTCAAGTACCACACCAGATGTTGTTCTTGCACTAGATGCAATAAGTTGACATTAATCCAATCCTGGAGAAACGGTCGGAAGCAGTTTTAGAACATAAGTAGATGTTCTAGGGATATGATAACAACAGCCTCATGTGGGAGACAGTTATCATTCCAGGCTTCCAAGGTGACATAGACGACAAGGAGGTTGTCAGAGTTATATTTTTCCTTCTGACGAGGGGCAGTATTTTGGACAGGTGGTCCAAGGCAATACTGAGGGTGGCATGGCGCAGGATACTGATTAAGTTCAGTTGACGATACAGTCTAAGAAGTTTGGATTTGGAGTTCATTTATGAGCTAGGTCCCATCAGACATCCAGACATTCTAAGACAGGTATTGCTCATTTCGGGAGATGGTTTTCTCCGCGAACATGAGATATAGAGAGACATAGAAAGAAACTTCTAGGCGGATCCACTCACTGAGGCTATTCCTCGAACGCAAGAGTTTCGCAAACAGGCTTTGTGAGACTGACTAGTAGAGGAGTTGGGTGTTCGGTATCACACGGGCTGTGAGTATGCGACATCGCAATAATTAGCCTTGAGTGCAAGTGGGAGATTGTTGGAGATAGTGCCCTCAGAGTCAATTATTAGGTCACAGGTACGTGATTGTAATGATTGAGGGAGGACCTATCCCGGTAGGACAGTCTTACTCGAGATGATAGTATGCTATCTGGTTTACCTTTATCATCGTGTACTGTTTTAGGTGACATGACACGTCGCTATTACACGTTGATAGAGCCCCTAGGATTCTTGCTTGACCACCAGCAGTATGAGGGCGATCATATAAGTGGGAGCTGGGGGTCTACAAGCATATCCTTAAAAGGTCCCTAGTCGTGGGAGTTTCGAGACCGGGCATCGATACTCCATTAGTAGACTAGTGTATACAGTCGAGACCCCGACGAGGGGCGGTGGCCGGTCTCACAAGCCACTGGTGTCAGTTGGATCACCTAAGATGTATACAGGTGCTCATTGGGTTATGAGTACACCGGACAGGACTCGCCGGGAACATGCTAGTTGGTCATATACCAGACGTCAGATGGCAGTTCCCTGGTGACATGTGTGAAGGTTAGTTCATCGACCTGGGGATCGTCATTTGTCTCGTGTGAGTTCCCACTGTACTTTGATTACTACCCTACCACGGCTCAAAGGAGTCGTGCAAACAGGTTTTAGTTGGGTACAGTCCCGAGCCACATGGAGGCAGTGAGCGTATCTTCAGGGGTTCGTCTCTCCCGGTATTGGGGGTGAGGTCGTGCTGTGTCTAGGAGAGCCATTACACAAAGTCCTTGGCCAAGGCAAGGAGATTTACTGGTAGGTATTCCAGTAGTATCTCAGGGTGTTCTGGGCTACACTCCGACACGACTTGTACCGCTTTTGGGGGTCTGACTTTTACCAACCCCCTAGGCCCGCCATGCGATACTCATAGACGAACGGACCGGACTGCACGGATATTGTCACTGACAGGCTCAGTAGGGTGTCAGGATGAGTTCGCTCATCGACGTCCCTTTTGGTCAATAGCTGGTGGCCCGTCACGTATTGGCTTATACCTCTGACGTGCTAGTGGTTAAATCCACAGCCATAGTATTGACGAGTCTTTAGAGTCCACCACACTTACAGTTACTCTAGTTTCGGGCGAAACGCTGTAGAGGCCGTATGGAGATATGGCAGGGTCCGATCAGATACGTGCGGTATTGCACGGATCAGGATCGGACGGTTTTGTACTAGTGGCCGTATAGTTATATGGCAGCGTTCGATCAGATACGTGCGGTATTGCACGGATCAGGATCGGACGGATATTACTAGCCGGCTTTGGTTTAAGCCGGATCCTAGTATAGTACAGTGTAGATTTTGTCTCATTGCATTTGTATCCGGACGGAATACAGATGCGGGTGTGTATGCGCAGTATGGGGTTTTCCTGTAATTTATTACGGGACCAGTTTTCTGGAGTTGCCAGTTTGCTTTCCGTTCCGGCCGGTTTTCCTTTGTTCTTTCCCGGTCGGACTTTTCCGATGGAGGGGGTAATTTGCAGTTTTGCAAATTACAATTGTGGAGGGGGTATCTTGCATATTGGTGGCATCATGATGGCTTTTCATGATGAGATCCTTTTTCTTTCTTTTCTTTGCTTTATGAGATTAGATGAGATTAGAAATGAAGTGAGGTTTGATGTTAGTTTTGTGATGATTATGTTTGGATGTGGTCACCCTCCTCCTTTTTACTACGATCACCTCCCTTCATGCTTCTTATCCTTGCTCCACCATTTTCTAAGTATGATAGTTTTTTCATTTTAGAAAAGAGAGAAGAAAAAGAGAGAAGAAGGAGAGAGCTTCATCTTCATCTTTGAGAGTATATCATTCATCATCTCATTCCATTGCTAGAAAATTGAAAGCACCAATTTTCTATACACCATTCCTCCATCTATGGCAACCAAACCCCAAAAGAGACTATGATTCTACACTACACTTCCTACAGCATATCTTGAGCATGTCGATTTGCCGGCTTCATGCGCGAGTTGCCTCGGTATTGAGGTGGGAGCCCGTAAAAGTACCCGGCTTCGTGGTGCCCTTTCCGACGAGGAGGAGATGGACGGAGATCCCGCGAGGAGATCGGAGTGGAGATGAAGACCGGAGGACTCGGATCGTATGGTATATTTCTCTACCCCCTCTCTAGATAGCTTAGACTAGTTTAATGGCACGATCCGGGGTTTAGTGCGCGGTGGTGCCGGTTTGCTAAGTCCGCAAAATTAAAGTTTATCACCGTTTCCGCGTTTGGCCGTCGGTTTGACGACCGGGGCGCCGCCGTGCACTTACATCTTGTACTCTCCATCGGTAAGTCGATGTACAACACCCCACGACTTGCGGGGAGGCGGAATAATGAAAAACGATCTTGCTTTATGCGTAAACATCGACTAATCGAGAATCTTTTCTTAAACAAGAACTAACAAGAAACCATAGAAGAGTTAACTACTATGATAAGTGATTATACCTATAGAACCAAGTCCTTCGCCTTGTCGTTCTCCATGTCCTCTCCGGCCTTCTCTATGTAGTAGAAGATCCACCCGAGAGCTTTACTACAAGCTTCACCTCTAACTTGAGGTAACTAGGTTTCTTAAATCGCTAATCTAAGTAACCTAGGTGATATAGAGAATGGTTAAGGATTAAGTAGTCTACTCTAATCCTTGGTCTCAACACATGAGAGGGGAGGATTAGGGTTTGAAGAGGGAGAGCTTGAGGAGAGAGAAAGTGAGCAAGAGAATGAGATGAGATAATAAGCTATCATAATATATATCAAGCATTATGATTTATCCAACAAAAGAAAATGAAGGATTAATCATGTTAGTTATATGTATGCCCTGGAGGCCATTACTATACATAGGATGTATATTGTAGTGGATGCTGGGACATATATAGGGAGGACTTTCTCGCTCGACATGATAGTATGCTATCTGGTTACTCTTTACCTTAACGTGTATACTGTTTGTCTCTCTGTTACATGTTGGTAAAGCCCTTAGGATGTGTACTTGACTACCTGGACTATGATGCGGATCATACTAGTGGGGACATGGTAGTCCATAAGTACATCCTTCAAGGTCCCTAGTCGTGGGTGTATCGAGACGGGGCATCGATATACCAGTGTAGACTAGCGTATACCTTCTCGACCCATACAGATGGGCGATGGATGATCCCATATCCATTGGTGTTTGACATCAGAGATGATATACGGGTGCTCAGTAGAGACTGGGTACACTGGACGGACTCGCCGAGAACTCCCAGATGGTATTATACCTTACGTCAGATGGCAGTTCTCAGGTGACACTGGTACAGAGTTGTCTGTTGACCCGAGATCGTCATAGAGTCTTGTGTGGTTCCCACTGTGCTTTGATTTCCACCTTACCACGTCCAAGAGGGCGTGCAAAATGGTGGTTTTTGGGTACAGTCCCGAATCACATGGAGGCAATGAGCGATAGGAGGGGATTCGTCTCTCCCGGTATAGGGAGTTGATGTTGCGCTGTGTTCGATTGGCTATAACCGGAAATCCCTGGCCAGGGTTGCTGAGATTTACTGGTATGTGTTACCTGTAGTTTCTCGAACTGCTATAGACCTCATATCG
The DNA here is from genome assembly GCA_030015575.1 of Agapanthus africanus. NCBI lineage: Eukaryota > Viridiplantae > Streptophyta > Magnoliopsida > Asparagales > Amaryllidaceae > Agapanthus > Agapanthus africanus. Next base: position 557,565,547 of record JASDDO010000019.1, on the reverse strand, counting down.
ACATGACTTATCGAGCTAATGGGGTCTGACGTTTACCACCCCTAGGCGAGATATGCGACATATCAGACGACGAGACCGGACTGTACGGTAAGTGTTACTGGTTGGATTCACAGGAGTATGAGCGGGCTTGCTCGTCGATCTTCTGATCGCTCAATACCCGGGTGGCCGTTACATTTAGCAGACCGCTTGCGGCTTGTGGGTGTTTGATATGATCATCATCTGCTGCCGACGTATTGTCGAGTCTTTTGAGTCCTACACAGAGGTTTCCTGGCTCAAGCGAAACGAAATAGGAGCGCATATGAGATATGTGCGGGACCGAGAATAATGCGTGTATGTGATATCGTATTCTATTCTCGCGATGAATGTATCGAATGGTTGTATGCGATATAACCTAGTTATCGAATCAAGGATTGATTCGATAAGCCGATACATTGGATATTAGTCGGTCATATGCGATATGACCGGATCGTTAAATCAAGTGTTGATTTGATGATTTAATGCATAATTATATATTTGATATATTACTTTGCATTAACTAGTATTGGTTCACTTAAGTTGGATTTTCTCACTTGATGTGCACATTGTATATTTGATATACTTTTGTACACTAGTTTGTATCATGTTTGATGATACATGCTAACTTGAGTATGTGTAAAGCTTAAACCATGGTTGTGTAATGGTTCGGGTTTTCCTTTTATTTATTTATTCATTTATTTATTTATTTCTTTATGGAAAAGATAAAGAGAAAATGGTGGCTTTCTTTGTTTGTTATTGAAGCTTCATGAAGCTTTGACTAAGTGACCATTTTGTCTTCATGCTTAACCCTAACCATTCCCACTAACCTTAGTTTATTCTCTACATCTAACCATGATTGATATTATGATAAGAATGATCTATTTTCTATTTTCATATAATTCTTATCATAATCTTTTTCTTCTTCTTCCTCATATTAAAAGATGAAGAAAGCTTGCCTCCATCAATGGCAACTTGAGAAAAAGAGTGAGAAATCCAATTCTAAAGTGAACCCACTTCCTATTTCTTCATCCTCTACCTCTTGCCAAGTAGTATAGGGTGTTTTCTTCACAAGTTTCATGACTTGGTGAAGTGGGAGCTTGATCTTGTGATGCCTCGACGTAGATCATCTTCGGCATCGTAGTCGATGACCTAGCCCGCTCATTTCTCCGATGAAGCCGACGCTAGAGCCCGGGATTCGATTTGGACAGCAAGGAGACTTCATCATGGAGCTATGGAGGTGGAGGACCGGATCTACAAAGGTTGTATTTCCGTTCACTTAGTTAAATTGTTAACTAGTTGCTTGTTTCGCCTAAAATTCTAGTTAACGATCCGTATTAGGGTTTGTAGGCACTTGTAAAATTTGAAATTGGCATGGTTGATGCCTTGTGAGACCTCTTAAGCGTGCCTAGGAACCCTACAGTGGTATCAGAGCCTAGCTAGAGCCTTAGGCGATGCGTAGACGGAGTTTGAAGTCCGATCGAACCGAAACCCCAATTCCAAAATGCTCTCTGGACTTTTTTCAAAAACTGAGTTTTTTCCAGATTAAAAATTCTTAAAAAATTCAGCAGGGAATTATAGAATTACGGTGCAAAAATTACCTAAAGAAGCTTCTAAAGCGCGGCGGAACCGCGGCAGAAGCATGGCTTCTGCGGCGGTTCCACGACCACATTATGAGATCACTGTTCAATTTCTGCACAGTAATTCCTAGTTTTAGGTTCTGGATTTTCTGGGATTTTTTAAATATTTATTCAAGAGTTGAATATTCTAGGGTTTTTTGGAGCTTCATTGATTCGATCGAAAATTTCAAACTTTGTCTATGTGTTTTCCGGATAATTTTAGAATATGTTAAAAAGTTCGACCGGATATAAATACCCAATTTTTCCCCTGTCGGGAAATTTCCAAGTGTTGGATTTTTCCGTGGTTTAATCACGTTCTAAATAGTGCAAGTAACGCGATGGTCCCTCTAGAAGACAACAAACCTTAACTCGATTATGTGACCGTCTTGAACTGCCCTTTGAACCTTAGGGTTTGGGGCAGTACGGCGTGCCACATGTGAGGCGTTGGCTTGACCCTTCTACGGCTGGACCGTTGGTACTGAGGCATGAAGTGAATGTTTTTAAACTTGTTTCATGTGTTGAGCTGTTTCAGGAAAACTTGGGTGTTTGATTGTTCGATCGGAAAGTTTAACATTTTCTATTTTATCTGGAATGTGATACAATAATTGGAATTCACAAAAGGTTATGAGATAACTGAATGAATCTTATAAACATAGCAGTTTAGTCTCACTTGATCGGTTGCCACGGAATTTCGATGTGATCAAAAGTCCGTCGCAATCACGTAGCGTACGCGGATACTCGCCGGGTAAACTTAATAGACAGCCTCGCCCCATAGCCCCGACCAAGTGACTGTAGGAGAACCCCATCGCCGAAAGCATCCGTTCGGGTGCTCGCGGTAGCGGTGTTCCGCCTTGGTGCACTTCGTCGACGGCGTCGGGGGTGCGGCCGCCTACTAAAGTTTGCGACGAGTATTCGATCAGGATGTTGGGAATCTTGTTGTATTGCCCGACTTGATATTGAAAAGTGTTTTCGATTTTGAGACTAAAATGCGGGGTTTATAATAGTTAGGCATGCGATGTCTAAGTAATTCATTTGATTAGGCATGTGATGTCTAAGGAGGTAGCGGATTCCAACTGTTGTAGTTTTACACTTTCTTTTCTGTGACCGTAAGTGTAATATGTGATATCGCCGGTTTCGTTGCTATATGTCAACGACAATTGGGATGCGCATATTTACTTACGTTGATGACATGTGATGTTATGTGTTGCTGGATATGTTATATTGGATCGTCGTGTTTGAATAACCGGGGTTTTTTATGTGAGATGAGTGTTTTTAATTTTCATTCATGTAAAAACTTGTATGTAATATTCTTTTATTGGGGCACTTCCAGGTTGCGGAAGATGTCACCTTTTGTATATTATTTACTTTTCCGCACTAGGATAGACCCAAGGAGGAGGGCACAAGTAACCGGGTTCTGGAGTCCAGTGGGAGACCAACTCGACGAGTCGAGTCCGGGTCTCCTAACTCTAGAATTGGTAGGGTTGCTTGCCGCTCTCGTAGGGGTCTTGGAGTGTGGGTTTGGCTATTCATCACGACCGTGGAATCCGTGTTTTATACTGGCTCGTATTGAAAACACGGACGTCCTAGTATAGCCAATATTTCATATGTTTCTTCTGCTGTGATATCTGTGATGTGATCATGTGATGTTCTGTGATAGATACAGCATATAGTATATATGATATATTATATAGACGTTACTTATGTTTTACACCCGTGCTAGCCCTGCCCCGCTCTGCCGTTAGTTACCTAACCTAACGGTGCACGAGGGGACATCGAGGCGAATGCGGATGGTGTTAGTGTTTATGCCCTAGAAGTCCATTACTGTATCATACTAGTTTGTATATTACTTAATGGAAGCTTGGGATATTCACATGTATATAACAGTCTTGCTAAACATAGTAGTATGCTACTTGGTTTTTCTATCTTAATATGTGAGTACACGTATTGATAGGGCTCTTAGGATCTTGCTTGACTACCGGAGTTGTGATGGCAGTCACACTAGTAGGGGTTGGGTAGTCTACAAGCACATCCTTATTCAGGTCCCTAGTCGTAGGATTATCGAGACAGGGCATCGATACTCCGGAGTAGACTAGTGTGTACGCTTCTCATCCCAGTTGGGGAGATGGTCTGTCCCACAACCGTCAGTACGTCGTACTGGAGATAGTATGCAGGTGCTCGTTAGGTTACGGGTACACCGGACAGGACTCATAGGGAACTGTTGGTTGGTTTTATACCAGTCGTCAGTGAGCAGTTCCCAGGTGACATGAGTACAGCATAGTCCACAGACTTGACACTGCTACTTTACCTCGAGTGTGTCCCACTGTTCTTAGATTGCTACCCTACCACGGCTCAAAGGAGTCGTGCAAACAGGTAGCAGTTGGGTGCAGTCCCGAGCACTTGGAGGCAGTGGCGGTTAGATAGGATTCGTCTCTCCCGGTATTGGGGGTTGATATCGCGCTGTGTCAGAGAGCCATTACGCAAAGTCCCTGGCCAGGGCAAGCGAGATTTGCTGGTAGGTTCCAGTAGTTTCTCAGGGTGTAATGGGCTTCGCTCCGACACGACTTATACCGCTATTAGGGGACTGACGCTTGCCGTCCCCTAGGCCCGATATGCGATAGTCTTAGACGAACGGACCGGACTGTATGGAGATTGTCACATCAGACTCAGTAGGAGTTCGGATGGGTTTCCTCATCGGCCTTCTTATCGACATCTACCTGGGGACCGTTACGTACAGCTAGTGCCGCTTGCGGTCTGTGGTTAAACCCACTGCCAGCGTAGTAGTCGAGTCTCTAGAGTCCCACGTAGAGAGTTTCCCTACTCCAGGCGAAACGATATAGAGGTCGTATGGTTTTACGACAAGGGTTCGGACGCATACGTGTGTTTACGCACGTACGACTTTCGGACAGTTTTTACTAGTCGGCTTTGGTTTAAGCCAGTTACTAGTATCCGGTTATTGGATTTATACAGTCTAAAGTTTTTCCGCGTTTTTGCGGATAGGAGGGGCGTTCTCGTAATTGCGCGAGAAGCTTCTAGAAGATGGTGACTAAGGAGGTTAAGGTGGCATATACATTGAATGAGATTAGTGAGTCATATGAGTGATTCATCCATGTCATTAATGCATCATAAATGCTTAATGACTCATGGTAATGAATCACCATTAGATATTTATGAAGCATGATTATTCATCATTTGTTTTTCTTTTATTGATAAATCTTAATGCTTCATATATATTATGATAACTCATTTTCTCATATCAATAATTCTTCTCACCTTCTCTTTCCTCAAGCTTCCTCTCTTCAAACCCTAATCCTCCCCTCTCATGTGTTGAGTACAACGATTAGTTAGACTACTTAATCCATAACCCTCACTCTATATCATCTAGGTACTTTGATTAGCACTTAAAGAAACCTAGTTGCCTCAAGTTTAGAGGCAAAGCTTGGAGTAAAGCTCTCGTGGTGGATCGTCTACTACTTGGAGAAGGCCGAGGAGGAGGTGGAGTTCGTAAAGACGAAGGACACGGTTCTTTAGGTATAATCCCTTTACATAGTAGTTGTTAACTTCTATGTTTGATGTTAGTTATCGTTTAGCTTCGATTCTTGCGGTTAGTAGATGTTTAAGCAAAGAACAAGATCGTTTTTCATATTTCCGCCTCCCCGCAAGTCGTGGGGTGTACATCGACTTACAGTGGTATCAGAGCCTCGCTAAACAATAAATAACTTACTTGCAAATTTGTATGAATTTCGAACGGGAAAAACGAAACCGGAAAAGCCCGAAATCATAAGTTTCTGTCGATTTTTAAATGAAGTCCAAAAATTTTTCAGGGATGTTCAGAAAGCTTGAAAAGACAGTAGAGGAACACCCAAGAAAATTGGGCCCCTGAATCGCCTAAAGCGCCGCGGAACCGCGGCGGATCCCACCGATCCGCCGCGATTCCGCCGCCGAGTTGGCGATTCAGGAACCCAATTTTTCTGTGTTGGTTCTCTTGGATATTTGGTATTTTCTGGAATTTTTAATTTTTGCTCAGGTTTCAGATTTACAGAGAAGTATTGGAGCAAAATTAAAAGTGTTTAATCGATCGAAATTATACAGTATTTGCTTGTTGGATTATATCTGTGTTTGTATTATGTGTTCGTAAACCTCCCCTAACTGCTAGTATGTCGGTTGGCAGGGGGTTGCACATATCTGTAATGGATTTTATCTGTTTGTGTATATGAACTGTGTTGGACTGTTGTGATGTATAGCCGGGGTTATGTGATGGGTTATTATTTAATTCATTTGATGTAAATGTAATTTGTTGTAATATTATTTTGCGGGGCACATCCAGGTTGCGGTTGTAGCCACCGTTGTATTATTTCATTTTACTGTTTTTGCTCCTAGGACAGACCCAAGGTGGGGTGCACAAACTGCCGGGTGGGTAGTTTGCCGTACCCATTGGGGTCTTGGGTAGGGTAATGGCTATTCATCACAACTGTGTAATCCGTCTTTTGTTGCAGGCTCAAAACAAACACGGATTGCTTGCAAATCCAATTAAGTTCGTCTGTGATCTGGAATGAATATCATTGCGTCAGACGAATGTAAAATATCTATATATATGATAGCTATTTAGACGTCACTTATGTTTTACACCCATGCTAGCCCAGCCCCCGCTCTGTCGTTAGTTAAGTAACCTAACGGGTGATGACGGGACCCCGTGGCGAATGCGGATGGCATAAGAGGACGTTGTATTTTCGTTGTTTTCTGCAATGATAGGTTAATGATGGGACGCATTATTTATAATGCAAAGAAAATAAACCAAAAGTTTAATCGTTGGAACAATTTAAAAGAAACCACTCGGTTAATTTTAAAAACAGATATTTTTAAATACGGAGCTTTAACCACTCCTTTTAAAAGCTATCAGGTTCCTTCGGTTATATCAAGTTCACTACGTTCACGGTTTCGCCAAAACCAGTCGTAGCCCTCCGTCATTTCTTATGAATGGTTAGTAGTATTCAAGCTATGTTTGTTGGCTTTCGTCAAGGCATAGTGTTTGGTAGCTGCTGGTGTATTCATTTGTTGCATAGATAGATGAGTTGGTTTGGGACAGTCGTATAACCTTGTTGGCTTTCGTCAAGGGTATATACGAGTGGGTTCAAATTAACAAGATAATGATGGGCAGAACTTGACATGTGTTTTATGATTTGTTGGCTTTCGTCAAGGTCATAAGAACATGGGGCAAAAATATATATCGGGAATTTCTAAAGAAACTGAAATTTGCAAAGAGTTGCATACCATTTGGAGTTTGATGAATGTTGGTAGGATTCCTTTAACATTATCATACAATGATATTTGGATCCCGATCCTACTGTGAGTATATGCTACTTATCAGGATATTCGTCACTTAACGATCAATGCTATAAACCAAAAAGGTGTCAGCGGGGTTACGCCCCCAGAGAAAAGAGGTTATTTAATTAAGGAACTTCGCGAAAGCGTTGGAAAACCTCCCTCGAAGTACCGACACTAGCCTGGCTGAACGGTTAAGCAAGTATTGTACAGTGAGAATAGTCCTGGCTAATTCTTCTTTTATGGTTTGAGGAAGGATTCGAGAAACAGTGGGAGCCATCCAGTTTAGATAAATTATAATCCAATCTAAACTTGCAAGAGCATCATGCTAAAGTGTTTTCTTCTCTCTCTCTCATTGCAGCGACCTTGTGACCATGACTAGGTTACATCTAGATAACAAGTTGACTGAATCTAACTTATATGACTGGCAAAGGTCTGTCCAGATGACCATTGCCTATGACAAGCTGGACCACCCTATTACTACTCAAGATCCCGCCGTCCCAGGTCCAGTTTCCACCGTCGCGGATATGGATATCCGTCAGACAAAGGAAAAGGATAAAGCGAAAGCAAGTGCCTCGTGTTGGCTTCAGTTGATGGTATATACCAGAAGCAGCACGGGAAGATGGACTCTGTTTCCATTTTTCTCCATAACAAAGATTTATATGGAGAGCAATCTCATATCGCAAGATATGAGGCCTCGAACGATTTAATTCAAGCGAGGTCGGCTGACGGGTCATCTGTAAGGGACGACGTCCTTACGATGACTAGCTATATTAATGAGCTCAAGGACCTGGAGACCACGTTGGGAAACAGGTCATATACTGACTTATTTCCACAGTCCCTACCCTCTACTTACACCCTGAAAGAAACCAGGGAGACACAAGCTCTGCTTAATAGGGGACCTTCTTCTTCTTCATCCAAGGCGAAAGAAAAGGGTGAAAGGAAGAAGACCTCTACAAAGCCGATATACGGTGTCAGCAAAGTAGGAGGAAAGAGAAGAGAAAAAGTTTCGGGACTTGGTATAGGTAAGGAGGGATATTCCTATTGTTATGGGAATGGACATTGGCAGAAAGATTGCAAGGCTTTTGAAGCCAGTAGCCAGGATACGAAGCATGTTGTGGCTTCAGCCTCAAGTGTGTTTGTAATTGAGAACTGTTTGTCAATTAACTCTACTTCCTGGGTACTAGATACCGGAGCAGGATCTCATATCTGTAATTCGTTACATACTTTGAGAAACCGTAAAGTTATAAGGATAGGTGATTTGTCTCTCAGAGTAGCTAACGGAATGAGCGTGGACGCTGAATCCGTGGGAGAATATCGCCTAGGTTTGACAAGTGGGCAGATATTGATTCTGCGTAACTGTCTGTATGTACCTAGTTTGACTTATAATATCATATCAGTGTCCTCACTTTCAAGAGAGGGATATGACTTTACATTCGTAAGCGATGTAGTTCACATCCACCTAAATCAAGTTATGATTGGGTCCGGTACATTAGATGACGGTATATACGTATTGAATCAAGCTCAGGTTTTCAATGTCCAGAACACACTTAAAAGAAAGTCTCCAGAAATGAATCAGGCTTTCTTATGGCATTGTAGACTAAGTCACATCAATGAAACACGATTAACAAAGTTACATAGAGAAGGATATTTGAATCCGTTTGAATATCAATCTTATGCCACTTGTGAATCTTGTCTCATGGGAAAGATGACAAAGACTCCGTTTACTGGACACGGAGTAAGAGCGAGCGAGCTCTTAGGACTCGTACACAGTGACGTGTGCGGTCCGATGTCTACACATGCGCGAGGTGGTTATTCCTACTTCATTACTTTTACGGATGATTTCTCTAGGTATGGACATATCTTCTTGATGAAGCATAAATCCGAGGCCTTTGAGAAATTCCAAGAATACAAGAATGAAGTGGAAAACCAAACAGGCAAAAGTATTAAGACACTGAGATCTGATCGAGGTGGTGAATACTTAAGTGCCGAGTTCCTGGGTTACTTAAAAGAGAAAGGAATTCTCTCTCAGCTTACTCCTCCATACACACCACAACACAACGGTGTATCGGAAAGGAGGAATCGAACCCTATTAGATATGGTTCGTTCCATGATGAGTAAGGCTGAGTTACCGCGATCATTCTGGGGTTATGCGCTAGAATCAGCGGCATATCTTTTGAACAAAGTTCCAACCAAGACTGTGCCTACCACGCCATATCAGATGTGGAGTGGGAAGAAACCCTATCTTCAGTACCTGAAGACATGGGGATGTCCAGCTTTTGTAAAAATGCAGCATCCGGACAAGCTCGAGGCACGCTCAGTAGAGTGTAAGTTTGTGGGATATCCAAAGACTCCATGGGATATTGCTTCTACTACGCAGAGGAACAAAAGGTTTTTGTTTCTCGTCATGCCCGCTTCTTAGAAACTGAATTTTTAGAAAATCAGAAGAGTGGGAGCGCAGTAGAACTGGAAGAAATTCCAGAACCACAAGCTGTTACTGAAAGTTTGGTAGAACAAGAAGTTTCAGAAGAAAGGGACATACCAGCGCCTATCCGCAGAAGTAGTAGGCAGTCTCATCCGCCTGAGAGATACTACGGTTTTCTCATAGACGGGGATCGAGAAGATTGCGTCATTGATAATGACGACCCTACTTGCTTCCAACAAGCCATTCAGAGCGGCGACTCGGTAAAATGGCTGGATGCAATGCGGACCGAAATGGAGTCCATGTACACTTACAAAGTATGGACTTTGGATACTGCTCCAGATGGGGTAAAACCCGTAGGATGCAAGTGGATCTTCAGAAAGAAGATTGGTGTAGATGGACAGGTTGAAACCTATAAGGCTAGACTTGTTGCAAAGGGTTTCCGTCAAAGACCTGGTTTGGACTATGACGAAACCTTTTCTCCAGTGGCTATGCTGAAATCCATTCGGGTCCTTCTTGCTATTGCTGCCTTCCACGATTATGAGATCTGGCAGATGGACGTAAAGACGGCCTTTCTAAATGGAAATTTAGAAGAGAGCGTCTATATGGATCAGCCAGAGGGATTCATTCAGAGTGGGAGCAGCGGTAAAGTATGCAAGCTGCTTAAGTCCATTTATGGACTAAAGCAGGCATCGCGGAGTTGGAACATCTGTTTTGATGATACTGTCAAAGAATTCGACTTTATCAAAAATCCAGATGAACCATGCATATACAGTAAGATTGTAGGGAGAGTTGTTGTATTCCTCGTCTTGTACGCGGATGACATTCTCCTAATAGGAAATGATATTCCTATGCTACAGTCAGTCAAAAGATTCTTGTCACAGAAATTCTCCATGAAGGACCTGGGTGATGCCACCTACATTCTGGGGATCCAGATCTATCGTGATAGATCAAAGAGGATGTTGAGACTTTCACAGTCCAGGTACATAGACACCATATTGAAAAGATTCAGTATGGAAGATTCTAAGCACGGTAACCTACCGGCTTGTCACGGAATCACCCTCTCCAAAGAGATGTCTCCCAAGACTAATTTGGAAAGGGAACGCATGTCGATTATACCCTACGCTTCTGCGGTAGGCTCTATAATGTATGCGATGTTATGTACCAGACCAGATGTAGCATACGCATTGAGCGTTGTAATCCGGTATCAGGCAAACCCACGGGAAAATCACTGGATAGCAGTAAAGAACATTCTCAAGTACCTGAGGAGGACTAAGGAGATGTTCTTGGTTTACGGCGGAAAGGACCTCAAGATGGAGGCCTATGCTGATTCCGGCTTCCAGAGTGACAAGGATGACTCCAAGTCCAAGTCGGGTTATGTCTTTACCCTCAATGGAGGGGCGGTCTGTTGGAAGAGTTCCAAGCAGGACATCGTTGCTGACTCAACGATGGAAGCGGAGTACATAGCTGCTTGCGATGCCGCAAAAGAAGCTGTTTGGATGAAGAAGTTCCTCACAGAACTTCAGGTGGTTCCTACCAGTGTTGGTCCAATACCTCTGTATTGCGACAACAACGGTGCTATAGCTTTAGCGAAGGAACCCAGGTCCCATCAGAAGTCTAGACACATCTTAAGGCGGTATCACCTGATCAGGGAGATCGTAGATCGCCGGGAGATCGAGGTAAAGAGAGTAAATACAGAGGATAACATTGTTGATCCATTCACTAAGGCCCTACCTCAGATTCAGTTCGAGAGGCTACTCGAGATCATCGGTCTTCGATATGCCAGTACATGGCCCTAGTGCAAGTGGGAGATTGTTAGTGTTTATGCCCTAGAAGGCCATTACTGTATCATACTAGTTTGTATATTACTTAATGGAAGCTTGGGATATTCACATGTATATAACAGTCTTGCTAAACATAGTAGTATGCTACTTGGTTTTTCTATCTTAATATGTGAGTATACGTATTGATAGAGCTCTTAGGATCTTGCTTGACTACCGGCGTTGTGATGGCAGTCACACTAGTGGGGGCTGGGTAGTCTACAAGCACATCCTTATTCAGGTCCCTAGTCGTAGGATTATCGAGACAGGGCATCGATACTCCGGAGTAGACTAGTGTGTACGCTTCTCATCCCAGTTGGGGAGATGGTTTGTCCCACAGCCGTCAGTACGTCGTACTGGAGATAGTATGCAGGTGCTCGTTAGGTTACGGGTACACCGGACAGGACTCACAGGGAACTGTTGGTTGGTTTTATACCAGTCGTCAGTGAGCAGTTCCCAGGTGACATGAGTACAGCATAGTCCGCAGACTTGACACTGCTACTTCGCCTCGAGTGTGTCCCACTGTTCTTAGATTGCTACCCTACCACGGCTCAAAGGAGTCGTCCAAACAGGTAGCAGTTGGGTGCAGTCCCGAGCACTTGGAGGCAGTGGCGGTTAGACATGATTCGTCTCTCCCTGTATTGGGGGTTGATATCGCGCTGTGTCAGAGAGCCATTACGCAAAGTCCCTGGCCAGGGCAAGCGAGATTTGCTGGTAGGTTCCAGTAGTTTCTCAGGGTGTAATGGGCTTCGCTCCGACACGACTTATACCGCTATTAGGGGACTGACGCTTGCCGCCCCTAGGCCCGATATGCGATAGTCTTAGACGAACGGACCGGACTGTATGGAGATTGTCACATCAGACTCAGTAGGAGTTCGGATGGGTTTCCTCATCGGCCTTCTTATCGACATCTACCTGGGGACCGTTACGTACAGCTAGTGCCGCTTGCGGTCTGTGGTTAAACCCACTGCCAGCGTAGTAGTCGAGTCTCTAGAGTCCCACGCAGAGAGTTTCCCTACTCCAGGCGAAACGATATAGAGGTCGTAGGGTTTTACGACAAGGGTTCGGATGCATACGTGTGTTTACGCACGTACGACTTTCGGACAGTTTTTACTAGTCGGCTTTGGTTTAAGCCAGTTACTAGTATCCGGTTATTGGATTTATACAGTCTAAAGTTTTTCCGCGTTTTCGCGGATAGGAGGGGCGTTCTCTTAATTGCGCGAGAAGTTTCTACAAGATGGTGACTAAGGAGGTTAAGGTGGCATATACATTGAATGAGATTAGTGAGTCATATGAGTGATTCATCCATGTCATTAATGCATCATAAATGCTTAATGACTCATGGTAATGAATCACCATTAGATATTTATGAAGCATGATTATTCATCATTTGTTTTTCTTTTATTGATAAATCTTAATGCTTCATATATATTATGATAACTCATTTTCTCATATCAATAATTCTTCTCACCTTCTCTCTCCTTAAGCTTCCTCTCTTCAAACCCTAATCCTCCCCTCTCATGTGTTGAGTACATGGATTAGTTAGACTACTTAATCCATAACCCTCACTCTATATCATCCAGGTACTTTGATTAGCACTTAAAGAAACCTAGTTGCCTCAAGTTTAGAGGCAAAGCTTGGAGTAAAGCTCTCGTGGTGGATCGTCTACTACTTGGAGAAGGCCGAGGAGGAGGTGGAGTTCGTAAAGACGAAGGACACGGTTCTTTAGGTATAATCCATTTACATAGTAGTTGTTAACTTCTATGTTTGATGTTAGTTATCGTTTAGCTTCGATTCTTGCGGTTAGTCGATGTTTAAGCAAAGAACAAGATCGTTTTTCATATTTCCGCCTCCCCGCAAGTCGTGGGGTGTTGTACATCGACTTACAGATGGCATAAGTGTACGTCGTATTTATCTGTGATGTTTAGGTATTTAAATGATGGGACTTCATTAATGTGATTAATGAAAGAAAAAGAAACCTAAGATGTTGTAGAATCGAATTTCAAAAATAAAACAGGTAGCTACAGTTCTTGCTTTGCACAGCGGTATATATGATATATCCTGTACCTTATTCGATAAGGAAAGGACCGAGATCCCTTCACCGGGAGTGACTCCTTTAGCAATAACTGGCAGATGCTACACACTCGGTTTGTCTTTTGATTGCTTTTAAGTGTTTTTTCTTTGCACAGTGATATATATGATATATCCTGCACCTCATTCGACGTGGAAAGGACCGACGATCCCTTCACCGGGAGTGACTCCTTTAGCAAAACTAGAAAAGCCTCAAAGACACTCCATTTTAAAATCATTTGATTCTGCAACGATATCAAGTTCATTACGCAATAGGTTTTCAGAAAAACCTGTCGTAGCCCTCCGTCATTTCAGATAAGTCCTACTTAGTATTCGTGCTACGTTTGTTGACCTCCGTCAAGGATTAGTGTGCGGTAGCTAACTAGTATTTATCTGCTTATGCATATGATGCAGATTGGATTAGGGTAGTCGTGCGGCCTTGTTGACCTCCGTCAAGGGTCCTGCGGGTGGGTTTAATTCGATCAAGAAATGACGGGTTGAACTTGACTAGTAGCCTATGGTTTGTTGACCTCCGTCAAGGTCATAGGGTGCTAGGGGCAAAATTATCGGGAATTTCAAGTGTTGAAATTTGCAATGAGATTGCATACCTTCTATGAGATAGTTGGATCCCGATACCCACTGCGAGTAAGAGTTACTCCTGGGAGAGTTTTACACATTACAATTAGCCGATCAAGTAGGTGTCTAGAAAGGTGTCAACGGGGTTACGCCTCTGGGAAAATGAGGTTTACATTAATTAGGTTCGTGCGAAAGCACGGGGGACCTCCCTCAAAGTACCGACACTGGCCGCTGAAAGATTGGCGAATCTGTAGCGTGTAATTAATCCCGGCAAGTCTTTCTTTTTAGGGTTTGAAGGAAGATTTGATAAAAAGCAGTGGGAGCCATCCTGATTAGATAAAATAATAACCAATCTATTCTTGCAAGAGCGCACGCTGAGTGTTTTCTTCTCTCTCTCTCCAGGTAGCGACCATATCACGCCTTAATCAAGATAATAATACGGATATTTGACTGAACCCGCTTGTTATACTGGGCTGGGGAACGTTGGTCCCGCTCCAACTTATAATTATTATAAGACAGAGCAGGAAATTGGGGAATACCAGAATTCCTATACCACCCAAACGAAGAAAGTGCATATGATGCATTTCCTTCGGGTGTGTTCATTACAAAGAACTGTTTCTCTGTATCCTCTACGTCCTGGGTATTAGATACCGGATCAGGATCCCAGATATGTAATCTGTTACATGGGCTACAGACAGGTAGAGAACTGAGAACGGGTGATAAGTTTCATGAGAGAGAAAACGGGGCAAGTGTTGCAGCCAAGTCTGTTGGTCACTGTCACCCTGTATTACCAATACATTGATTCTAAAAGAATGTTATTAGATACCGAACCTGATATACAAAATCATATCAGTCTCTTTATTAGTAAAGAAAGGATATAATTTTGTATTGTTGGATAATGTTTTGAACATTTCCTATATCAAAAGTTGATCGGTTCAGGCACGTTATCTAAAAGCATTGATGTTCTGAATCAAACTACAGTTTTTAGTATACAGAACACACACAAGAGGAAGAGTTCAGAAATGAACGGATCCTTCTTGAGGTATTGTAGACTAGGTCATATCAATGCGACCCGACTAGCTAAGTTGCACATAGATGCATATTTAAATCTGTTTGAATTTACATCTTGTGAAAACTTGCCGGTCATGTCACAAAGATATGATGACCATAGCCCTGTTTATTGGAAACAGAGAAAGAGTTAATGAACTCTTGGGACTGATACATGATGATGTATGCAAGGTCCCCTGTCTACACATGCCAGGACTGGTTCTTTATACTTCATTAAATTCTCTGATGATCTCTCAAGATTCAGTCATATGTTCCTGCTGCAACACAAGTCCGAACCTTTTGAGATATTCACAGAATATAAGTTAGAAGTAGAGAACCAATACGGGTATAAGTATTATGTCCTATGATGAGATCGGGGAGGAGAATACCTGAGCACGGAATTCCTAGACTTTTCTAAAGGAGAATGAGATTCTCTCTCAGCATTATTTCTCCGTATACACCATAGCACGATGGTATATCGGGGCGGAGCAATCACACCCTATATGATAAGGTGTGCTCTATGATGAGTACTACTGAGTTTCCTATTTCCTTTTTGGGAGTTATGCACTTGAGAAGCTGTATACCTATTGAATAGGGTTCAAATCAAATCAGATGCCTATCGCTTCATATGTGATATGGAAAGGGAAGAGCCCATATCTTAAGTTAGTTAAGATTTAGGGTTGTCAGGGCTATGTCTAAAAGCATAATCCGGACAAGCTCGAGGCAAGGTCTGTTATGTACAACTGGAAAGGTTCCAGCTATACAAACTACAGCAGATGATTTGGTAGAATCAAAGGATTCAGTAGATTCCAACGAACCTCAGCCTCTCCGCCGATCTAGTAAAGGGTTCCTCACCCACCTGAGAAATACTTCGGTTCCTCTATGACAGTGGGAGTGAGGATTGCATCATGAGATGATGACCCAACTAGTTTCAAGCTGGCCATCAGGAGTGGGACTCTGTAAGAATGGCTGGATGCTTAGCGATCTGAGATGGAATCCATGTAAACCAGCAAAGTATGGACTTTGGCTGCTAAATCTGAAGGGTTAAATCCCCATCAGGAGCAAGTATATCTTGAGAAGATTACTTGGTGTAGATGGAAAAGTTGAGGCTTTCAAAGCTAGACTTGTTAAAGGTTTTCGTCATCGACCAGGCATGGATTATGTTGAAACCTTTTTCTAAGGTGCTATGCTTAAGTCCATCCAGATCCTACTTGTCACGGCTACATACCATGACTACAATATCTGGTGGTTGGGTGTCATGAATGCTTTTCTAAATAATGTTTTGGAAGAGAGCGTCTATAAGTACACAGCAAGAGGGCCTCGTAGACAGTGGGAGCAGTGGAAACGTGCACAAGATGCTTTATAGGATAAAGTAGGCATCGCGGAGTTGGAACATCTGTTTTGATGAGTTAGTCAAACAGTTTGACATCATCAAAATGGTAGATGAACCTTGTATAAACAAAAAGGTAGTAGGGAGTATGGTGGCGATCCTCGTAGAGTACGTGGATGACATACTCTTGATAGGGAAGGAGTTTCCTATGCTACGCTCGATCAATCTCCGCTTATCACATGGATTCTCCATATAGGATCAAAGTGATACCTCCTAAATCCTGAGTTTTCATCTATGAGATAGATGTTATTTGGGTGTTAGAATACTCACTAGCTGTAGTGAGATGGTATCAGTTGATCCTGGGGAAAATCACCGGAACTGTTCCAGGGTGATAAAGACGACTGAAAGTCAGTCACATGCATTGTCTTTACCCTCAGTAAAGGGACGGTATGTTGGAAGAGTTCCAAGATAGATACTGTGGCACACTAGACGATAAAGCCTGGATACATCGCTACTTAAGATGCTACCAAAGAGGCAGTCTGGATGTATATTGGTTCATGAGATGAACTAGGTTCCTACCATTGTGTGACAATGGAAGTGTGGCTTTGGCCCGGGAACCCCGGTCCCATCAGTGACCCAGACATATTCAAAGGCAGTATTACCTGATCATGGAGATGGTTGATCTCCAGGGGATCCAGGTTAGGAGAGTACACTCAGAGAACAACACGGCGGATCCACTCACGAAGGCCTATTCCCAGAGAGAGACTTTTATGGGATGGTTGAGTATGAGATACTACAACCACTGCTACAGATGGCCCTAGTGCAAGTGGGAGATTGTTAGTTATATGTATGCCCTAGAGGCCATTACTATACATAGGATGTATATTGTAGTGGATGCTGGGACATATATAGGGAGGACTTTCTCGCTCGACATGATAGTATGCTATCTGGTTACTCTTTACCTTAACGTGTATACTGTTTGTCTCTCTGTTACATGTTGGTAAAGCCCTTAGGATGTGTACTTGACTACCTGGACTATGATGCGGATCATACTAGTGGGGACATGGTAGTCCATAAGTACATCCTTCAAGGTCCCTAGTCGTGGGTGTATCGAGACGGGTCATCGATATACCAGAGTAGACTAGCGTATACCTTCTCGACCCATACAGATAGGCGATGGATGATCCCATATCCATTGGTGTTTGACATCAGAGATGATATACGGGAGCTCAGTAGAGACTGGGTACACTGGACGGACTCGTCGAGAACTCCCAGATGGTATTATACCTTACGTCAGATGGCAGTTCTCAGGTGACACTGGTACAGAGTAGTCTGTTGACCCGAGATCGTCATAGAGTCTTGTGTGGTTCCCACTGTGCTTTGATTTCCACCTTACCACGTCTAAGAGGGCGTGCAAAACGGTGGTTTTTGGGTACAGTCCCGAATCACATGGAGGCAATGAGCGATAGGAGGGGATTCGTCTCTCCCGGTATAGGGAGTTGATGTTGCGCTGTGTTCGATTGGCTATAACCGGAAATCCCTGGCCAGGGTTGCTGAGATTTACTGGTAAGTGTTACCTGTAGTTTCTCGAATTGTTATAGACCTCATATCGACACGACTTATCGAGCTAATGGGGTCTGACGTTTACCACCCCTAGGCGAGATATGCGACATATCAGACGACGAGACCGAACTGTACGGTAAGTGTTACTGGTTGGATTCACAAGAGTATGAGCGGGCTTGCTCGTCGATCTTCTGATTGCTCAATACCCGGGTGGTCGTTACGTTTAGCAGACCACTTGCGGCTTGTGGGTGTTTGATATGATCATCATCTGCTGCCGGCGTATTGACGAGTCTTTAGAGTCCTACACAGAGGTTTCCTGGCTCAAGTGAAACGAAATAGGAGCGCATATGAGATATGTGCGGGACCGAGAATAATGCGTGTATGTGATACCGTATTCTATTCTCGCGATGAATGTATCGAATGGTTGTATGCGATATAACTTAGTTATCGAATCAAGGATTGATTCGATAAGCCGATACATTGGATATTAGTCGGTCATATGCGATATGACCGGATCGTTAAATCAAGTGTTGATTTGATGATTTAATGCATAATTATATATTTGATATATTACTTTGCATTAAATAGTATTGGTTCACTTAAGTTGGATTTTCTCACTTGATGTGCACATTGTATATGTGATATACTTTTGTACACTAGTTTGTATCATGTTTGATGATACATGCTAACTTGAGTATGTGTAAAGACTAAACCAGGTTGTGTAATGGTTAGGGTTTTCCTTTTATTTATTTATTCATTTATTTATTTATTTCTTTATTGAAAAGATAAAGAGAAAATGGTGGCTTTCTTTGTTTGTTATTGAAGCTTCATGAAGCTTTGACTAAGTGACCATTTTGTCTTCATGCTTAACCCTAACCATTCCCACTAACCTTAGTTTATTCTCTACATCTAACCATGGTTGATATTATGATAAGAATGATCTATTTTCTATTTTCATATAATTCTTATCATAATCTTTTTCTTCTTCTTCCTCATATTAAAAGATGAAGAAAGCTTGCCTCCATCAATGGCAACTTGAGAAAAAGAGTGAGAAATCCAATTCTAAAGTGAACCCACTTCCTATTTCTTCATCCTCTACCTCTTGCCAAGTAGTATAGGGTGTTCTCTTCACAAGTTTCATGACTTGGTGAAGTGGGAGCTTGATCTTGTGATGCCTCGACGTAGATCATCTTCGGCATCGTAGTCGATGACCTAGCCCGCTCATTTCTCCGATGAAGCCGACGCAGAGCCCGGGATTCGATTTGGACAGCAAGGAGACTTCATCATGGAGCTATAGAGGTGGAGGACCGGATCTACAAAGGTTGTATTTCCGTTCACTTAGTTAAATTGTTAACTAGTTGCTTGTTTCGCCTAAAATTCTAGTTAACGATCCGTATTAAGGTTTGTAGGCACTTGTAAAATTTGAAATTGGCATGGTTGATGCCTTGTGAGACCTCTTAAGCGTGCCTAGGAACCCTACAAATCATCATGCTTAATAAATACAAGAGGGTGATTCATCTCCATGAGTCATTAAGCATTTATGATGCATTAATGACATGGATGAATCACTCAAATGACTCACTAATCTCATTTAATGCATATGCCACCTTAACCCCCAAGTCACCATCTTCTAAAAGCTTCTCGCACAATTACGAGAACACCCCTCCTATTCGTGAAAACACGGAAAAACTTTAGACTGTATAAATCCAATAACCTGATACTAGAAACTGGCTTAAACCAAAGTCGGCTCGTAAAAACTGTCCGGATGTCGTACGTGCGTAAACACACGTATGCGTCCGAACCCTTGTCGTAAAACATACGACCTCTATATCGTTTCTCCTGGAGTAGGGAAACTCTCTGTGTGGGACTCTAGAGACTCGACTACTACGCTGGCAGTGGGTTTAACCACAGACCGCAAGCGGCACTAGCTGTACGTAACGGTCCCCAGGTAGATGTCGATAAGAAGGCCGATGAGGAAACCCATCCGAACTCCTACCGAGTCTGATGTGACAATCTCCGTACAGTCCGGTCTGTTCGTCTAAGACTATCGCATATCGGGCCTAGAGGGGCGGCAAGCGTCAGTCCCCTAATAGCGGTATAAGTTGTGTCGGAGTGAAGCCCATTACACCCTGAGAAACTACTGGAACCTACCAGCAAATCTCGCTTGCCCTGGCCAGGGACTTTGCGTAATGGCTCTCTGACACAGCGCGATATCAACCCCCAATACCGGGAGAGACGAATCCTGTCTAACCGCCACTGCCTCCAAGTGCTCGGGACTGCACCCAACTTCTACCTGTTTACACGACTCCTTTGAGCCGTAGTAGGGTAGCAATCTAAGAACAGTGGGACACACTCGAGGCGAAGTAGCAGTGTCAAGTCTGCGGACTATGCTGTACTTATGTCACTTGGGAACTGTTCACTGACGACTGGTAAAAAACCAACCAACAGTTCCCTGTTAGTCCTGTCCGGTGTACCCGTAACCTAACGAGCACCTGCATACTATCTCCAGTACGACGTACTGACGGCTGTGGGACAGACCATCTCCCCAACTGGGATGAGAAGCGTACACACTAGTCTACTCCGGAGTATCGATGCCCGGTCTCGATAATCCTACGACTAGGGACCTGAATAAGGATGTGCTTGTAGACTACCCAGCCCCCACTAGTGTGACTGCCATCACAACGCTGGTAGTCAAGCAAGATCCTAAGAGCTCTATCAATATGTATACTCACATATTAAGATAGAAAAACCAAGTAGCATACTACCATGTTTAGCAAGACTGTTATATACATTTGAATATCCCAAGCTTCCATTAAGTAATATACAAACTAGTATGATACAATAATGGCCCCTAGGGCATATACACTAACAATCTCCCACTTGCACTAGGGCCATGTTCTGGCATATCGAAGACCGATGATCTTGAGTAGCCTCTCGAACTGAATCTGAGGTAAGGCCTTTGTGAATGGATCAGCAATGTTCTCTTCAGTAGCAACTCTCCGAACCTCGATCTTCCGGCGATCAATGATCTCCCTGATCAGGTGATACCGCCTTAAGATGTGTCTGGACTTCTGATGGGACCTTGGTTCCTTCGCTAAAGCTATAGCTCCGTTGTTGTCGCAATACAGAGGTATTGGATCAACAATGGTAGGAACCACCTGAAGTTCTGTTAGGAACTTCTTCATCCAGACCACTTCTTTTGCGGCATCGCAAGCAGCAATATACTCCGCTTCCATCGTCGAGTCAGCAACGGTGTCCTTCTTGGATCTCTTCCAGCACACCGCCCCTCCATTGAGGGTAAAGACATAACCTGACATAGACTTGGAATCGTCCTTATCACTCTGGAAGCCGGAATCAGCATAGGCCTCCATCCTGAGGTCTTTTCCGCCGTAAACCAAGAACATCTCCTTAGTCCTCCTCAGGTACTTGAGAATGTTCTTTACTGCTATCCAGTGCTTCTCCCTTGGGTCTGACTGATACCGGTCTACCACGCTCAGTGCGTAAGCTACATCTGGTCTGGTGCACAACATCGCATACATTATAGAGCCTACCGCAGAAGCGTAGGGTATAATAGACATGCGTTCCCTTTCCAAATCAGTCTTGGGAGACATTTCTTTGGATAGGGTGATTCCATGACAAGCCGGTAGATTACCGCGCTTAGAATCTTCCATACTGAATCTTTTCAGTACAGTGTCGATATACCTGGACTGTGAAAGTCCCAACATTCTTTTGGATCTATCATGATAGATCCGGATCCCCAGAATGTAAGAGGCATCACCCAGGTCTTTCATGGAGAACCCGTGTGACAAGAATCCTTTGACAGATTGTAGCATAGGAATGTCATTTCCTATCAATAGAATGTCATCCACGTACAAGACGAGGAATACGACAGTTCTTGCTACAACTTTACTATATATGCACGGTTCATCTGGATTTTTGATAAAGTCATATTCTTTGACTGTTTCATCAAAACAGACGTTCCAACTCCGCGATGCCTGCTTCAGTCCATAAATGGACTTAAGCAACTTGCATACTTTCCCGCTGCTCCCACTCTGATTGAAACCCTCTGGCCGATCCATATAGTCGCACTCTTCTAAATTTCCATTCAGAAAAGCCGTCTTTACGTCTATCTGCCAGATTTCATAATCATGGAAGGCAGCAATAGCAAGAAGGACCCGAATGGATTTGAGCATAGCCACTGGAGAAAAAGTTTTGTCATAGTCCAAACCAGGTCTTTGACGAAAACCTTTTGCAACAAGTCTAGCCTTATAGGTTTCCACTTATCCATCTACACCAATCTTTTTCTTGAAGATCCATTTGCATCCTATGGGTTTTACCCCATTTGGAGCAAAGTCCGAAGTCCATACTTTGTTGGTGTACATGGACTCCATTTCGGTCCGTATTGCATCTAGCCATCGTACCGAGTCGCCGCTCTGGATGGCCTGCTGGAAGCCAGTAGGTCCATCATCATCTATGATGCAATCCTCTCTATCCCCATCTATGAGAAAACCGTAGTATCTCTCAGGCGGATGAGACGGCCTACTACTCCTGTGGAGGGGTGCGGGAATGTCCTGTTCTTCTTGAACTACTTGTTCTACCAAACTTTCAGTATTAGTTTGTGGTTCTGGAATTTCTTCCAGTTCTATTTCGCTCCCATTTATTTTCTTTTCTAAAAACTGATATTCTAGAAAATGGGCATTACGAGAAACAAACACCTTTTGTTCCTCTGCATAATAGAATAGATACCTCTTGGAGTTCTTTGGATATCCCACAAACTTACACTTTACTGATCGTGCCTCAAGCTTGTCCACATGCTGCTTTTTAACAAAAGCTGGACATCCCCATATTTTCAGATACTGAAGATAGGGTTTCTTCCCACTCCACATCTGAAATGGCGTGGTAGGCACAGTCTTGGTAGGAACCATGTTCAAAAGATATGCCGCTGATTCTAGCGCATAACCCCAAAAAGATCGCGGTAACTCAGCATTACTCATCATGGAACGTACCATATCCAATAGGGTTCGATTCCGTCTCTCCGATACACCGTTATGCTGTGGAGTGTATGGAGGAGTAAGCTGAGAGAGAATTCCTTTCTCTTTTAGGTAACCTAGGAACTCGGCACTCAAGTATTCACCACCTCGATCAGATCTTAGTGTCTTGATACTTTTGCCGGTTTGGTTTTCTACTTCATTCTTGTACTATTGGAATTTATCAAAAGCCTCGGATTTATGTTTCATCAGATAAATGAATCCGTACCTTGAGTAATCATCCGTGAAAGTAATGAAATAGGAAAAACCACCTCTTGCATGTGTAGACATTGGACCACATACATCGCTGTGTATGAGTCCTAAGAGCTCGCTCGCTCTTACTCCATGTCCAGTAAATGGAGTCTTTGTTATCTTTCCTTTGAGAAAAGATTGACAAGTGTCATAAGTTTGATATTCGAACGAGTCCAAATATCCTTCTCTATACAACTTAGTCAACCTTCTCTCATTGATGTGACCCAATCTACAATGCCATAAGAAAGCTTTATTTAAATCCGGAGACTTTCTTTTTAGTGTGTTCTGGACATTGAAAATTTGGAGTTGGTTTAACACATATATACCGTTTTCCAGTGTACCGGACCCAATCAAACTATGATTAAGGTGGATGTTAACAACACCACTTCCAAACGTGAAATCATAACCTTTATTTGATAACAAGGAAACGGATATGATATTACACGTTAAGCTGGGTACACAAAAACAGTTATGTAAAACCAAAATGTGTCCACTCGTCAATCCCAGGTGATAATCCCCTACGGACACAGCTCCCACGCTAGCTCCGTTAGCAACCATCAGGGTCATATCACCATCCTTCAGCACTCTACGGTTTCTCAGTGCCTGCAATGAATTGCAAATATAAGATCCTGATCCGGTATCCAATACCCAGGAAGTAGAGTTGATTGACAGACAATTCTTAATTACAAACACACCTGAAGTCGAAGCCACAGCTTGCTTCGGTTCCTGGTTCTTGGCGTTCCACGCCTTGCAATCCTTTTTCCAGTGCCCTTTCCTGTGACAATGGAAGCACTCATCCTGGCCCACTGCTGGTACTGCAAACTTTTTCTTTCCCTTCCCTCCCACCTTACTTACACCTCCTCTAGGTTTGGTGGCGGCCTTCTTTTTCCTTCCTTTGTCCCTAGCCTTGGACCCGGAAGAAGAAGCACCGCTAACAAACATAGAGGGTGTTTCCCTTGCTTTCTGCAAGGTGCCCTCTGCACTCCTCAACATGTTAAGGAGTTCCAGAAGTTCAACTTCTTTTCTTTGAATGTTGAAGTTCAGAATAAACTGGGCGTAGGTGGAAGGAAGGGACTGGAGAATAAGGTATGTATAGAGCTCATTATCCAAAGTCGTCCCAAGGTCTGCGAGCTCTTCTATATAGCCGATCATCTTTAGGACATGTTCTCCTACCGATTGCCTGACAGCCAACCTCGCTCGAAACAAGTTCTTAGAGGTCTCGTATCTTGCTATACGAGATTGCTCTCCATAAAGTTCCTTTGTATGGAGAAATATGGCATCTAGTTCCATATCATCGTGCCTCCTCTTATGTTCATTGTTCATCGAGGCAAGAACGATGCACTTGGCTTTCGCGCAATCGAAATCCCAGGTTTTGCGGATTTCCTTATCCGCAATACTGGATTTGGGACCAGGGACAGCAGGTGCCTTAGCGGTGAGGACGTACCCCAATTTGTCATTGGTCAAAACCATTTTGACATTCCGCAGCCAATCTTTATAGTTTGGCCCTGTCAGTATATTTTTCTCTAAAAGTAACTAAAGTCCAGTCATTTTCAGGGTCGCTGCAATTAGGAGAGAGAGAAGAAAACTCTTTAGCATGATGATATTGCAAGTTTAGAGTGGTTTTTAATTTATCTAAACTGGATGGCTCCCACTGTTTCTCGAATCCTTCCTCAAACCATAAAAGAAGAATTAGCCAGGACTATTCTCGATGTACAATACTTGCTTAACCGTTCAGCCAGGCTCGTGTCGGTACTTCGAGGGAGGTTTTCCAACTCTTTTGCGAAGTTCCTTAATTAAATAACCTCTTTTCTCTGGGGGCGTAACCCCGCTGACACCTTTCTTGACACCTACTTGGTTTATAGCATTGATCGTTAAGTGACGAATATCCTGATGAGTAGCATATACTCACAGTAGGATCGTGATCCAAATATCATCGTATGATAATGTTGAAGGAATCCTACCAACATTCATCAAACTCCAAATGGTATGCAACTCTTTGCAAATTTCAGTTTCTTTAGAAATTCCCGATATATATTTTTGCCCCATGCTCTTATGACCTTGGCGTTGGTCAAAATGTCATAAGTCACATGTCAACCCATCATTATCTTGTTAATTTGAACCCATCCGTACATATCCTTGACGTTGGCCAAAATGATAATACGACTGTCCCAAACCAACTCATCTATCTATGCAACAAATGAATACACAGCAGCTACCAAACACTATGCCTTGGCATTGGTCAAAATACATAGCTTGAATACTACTGAATACCCCAATGAAATGACGGAGGGCTACGAATGTTTTTGGCGAAACTGTAGGGTTCCTAGGCATCCTAATGAGGTCTCACAAGGCATCAACCATGCCAATTTCAAAAAATTCTAGGTGCCGAGAAACCCGACTATGGATCGTTGGCTAGAAATCTAGGCGAAACAATAAACTAGTTAACACTTAACTAAGAGATACGGAAATACAACCTTTGTAGATCCGGTTCTCCACCTCCATAGCTCCGCAATGAAGTCTCCTCGCTGTCCATAACAAGTCCCGGGCTCTAGCGTCGGCTTCATCGGGGAATGGACGGGCTAGGTCATCGATGTCCATGCCGAAGATGATCTACGTCGAGGCATCGCTAAATCAAGCTCCGACTTCACCAAGTCAAGAAACTTATGAAGAAAACACACTCTACTACTTGGCAAGAGGTAGAGGATGAAGAAATAGGAAGTGGGTAGACTTTAGAATTGGATTTCTCACTCATTTCATCAATCTACCATTGATGTAGTCAAGCTTTTCTTCTTGAGTTCAAGGAAGAAGAAGAAGAAATGATATGATAAGTTATTTTAAAATGAAAAGAAAATGAAAACTTATCATAATGTAAACCATGGTCAAGTGTAGAGATTAAACCAAGGTTAGTTGGAATGGTTAGGGTTAAGGATGAGATAAGAATGGTTGACTAAAGTCAATGCTTCATGAAGGTTCAAAGAATAAAACAAAACTAGCAACCATTCTTCTCATTATCATTTCCATAGTAAATAAATAAATAAATAGATATGAAAATGTAAACCCTAATCATTTAAATAACCATGGTTCAATCTTTACACAAAACCAAAAAGCATGTATCATCAAACATGATACAATCATGTGCACAAAATCATATCGCATATGCAATGCGCACACCCGAGTGAGAAAATCCATTTAAAGTGAACCGATACTAGTTAATGCAAAGTAATATATCAAATACATAATTATACATTAAATCATTAAATCAACACTTGATTTAACGATCCGGTCATATCACATATAACCGACTAGTATACAATGTATCGGCTTATCGAATCAATCCTTGATTCGATAACTAGGTTATATCGCATACAACCATTCGACACATTCATCGCGAGAATGGAATACGGTATCACATACACGCATTATTCTCGGTCCCGTACATATCTCATATGCACTCCTATTTCGTTTCGCTTGAACCAGGAAACCTCTGTGTAGGACTCTAAAGACTCGTCAATACGCCGGCAGCAGATGATGATCATATCAAACACCCACAAGCCGCAAGCGGTCTGCTAAACGTAACGGCCACCCGGGTATTGAGCGATCAGAAGATCGACGAGCAAGCCCGTTCACACTCCAGTGAATCCAACCAGTAACACTACCGTACAGTCCGGTCTGATCGTCTGATATGTCGCATATCTTGCCTAGGGGTGGTAAACGTCAGACCCCAATAGCTTAATAAGTCGTGTCGATATGAGGTCTATAACAATTCGAGAAACTACTGGTAACACTTACCAGTAAATCTCAGCAACCCTGGCCAGGGATTTCCTGTTATAGCCAATCGAACACAGCGCAACATCAACTCCCTATACCGGGAGAGACGAATCCCCTCCTATCGCTCATTGCCTCCATGTGACTCGGGACTGTACCCAAAAACCACCGTTTTGCACGCCCTCTTGGACGTGGTAAGATGGAAATCAAAGCACAGTGGGAACCACACAAGACTCTATGACGATCTCGGGTCAACAGACTACTCTGTACCAGTGTCACCAGAGAACTGCCATCTGACGTGAGGTATAATACCATCTGGGAGTTCTCGGCGAGTCCGTCCAGTGTACCCAGTCTCTACTGAGCACCCGTATATCTCCTCTGATGTCAAACACCAATGGATATGGGATCATCCATCGCCCATCTGTATGGGTCGAGAAGGTATACGCTAGTCTACTCTGGTATATCGATGCCCCGTCTCGATACACCCACGACTAGGGACTTTGAAGGATGTACTTATGGACTACCATGTCCCCACTAGTATGATCCGCATCATAGTCCAGGTAGTCAAGTACACATCCTAAGGGCTTTACCAACATGTAGCAGAGAGACAAACAGTATACACGTTAAGGTAAAGAGTAACCAGATAGCGTACTATCATGTCGAGCAAGAAAGTCCTCCCTATATATGTCCCAGCATCCACTACAATATACATCCTATGTATAGTAATGGCCTCTAGGGCATACATATAACTAACAATCTCCCACTTGCACTAGGGCCATCTGTAGCAGTGGTTGTAGTATCTCATACTCAACCATCCCTTAAAAGTCTCTCTCTGGGAATAGGCCTTCGTGAGTGGATCCGCCGTATTATCCTCTGAACCTACTCTCCTAACCTCGATCAACTTGGAGATCAACTATCTCCATGATCAGGTGATGCTGCCTCAGAATACGCCTGGGTCACTGATGGGATGGGCGTTCCTTGGCATAAGCCACAACTCCATTGTCTCATATGGTAGGAACGAAGTTCATCTCATGAACTAATATACACCCAAACAGCCTCTTTGGTAGCATATGAAGTAGCGATGTATCCAGCCTTTATCGTCTAGTATGCCACGGTATCTAGCTTGGAACTCTTCCAACATACCGTCCCTCCACTGAGGGTAAAGACAATGCCTGTGACTGACATTCAGTCGTCTTTATCACCCTGGAACCTTTCCAGTGATTCTCCCCAGGATCGATTGATACCATCTCACTACAACTAGTGAGAATCCTAACATCCAATTAAATCTATCTCATAGATCCAAAACTCAGGATTTAGGAGGTATCATTTTGATCCTATATGGAGAATCCATGTGATAAACGGAGATTGATCAAGCGTAGCATAAGAAACTCCTTTCTTATCAAGAGTATGTCATCCACGTACTCTACGAGGATCGTCACCATACTCCCTACTACCTTTTTGTTTATACAAGGTTCATCTACCATTTTGATGATGTCAAACTCTTTGACTAATTCATCAAAACAGATGTTCCAACTCCGCGATGCCTGTTTTATCCTATAAAGCATCTTGCACACGTTTCCGCTGCTCCCACTGTCTACGAAGCCCTCTGGCTGTGTACTTATAGACGCTCTCTTCCAAAATATCATTTAGAAAAGCAGTCATGACACCCAACCGCCAGATATCATAGTCATGGTATGTAGCCGTGACAAGTAGGATCTGGATGGACTTAAGCATAGTTGCTTGAAAAGGTTTCATCATTATCCACACCTGGTCAATGATGCAAACTTTAACAAGTCTAGCTTTGAAAGTCTCAACTTTTCCAAGTACACTAAGTAATCTTCTCAAGATATACTTGCTCCTGATGGGGATTTAACCCTTCAGATATAGCAACCAAAGTCCATACTTTGTTGGTGTACATGGATTCCATCTCAGATCACTAAGCATCCAGCCATTCTTACAGAGTCTTACTCCTGATGGCCAGCTCGAAACTAGTTGGGTCATCATCTCATGATGCAATCCTCGCTCCCACTGTCATAGAGAAACCGAAGTATCTCTCAGGTGGGTGAGAAACCCTATTAGATCGGCGGAGAGGCTGAGGTTCGTTGGTAACTATTGAATCCTTTGGTTTTATCAAATCATCTGTTGTAGTTTGTATAGCTGGAACCTTTCCAGTTCTACATAACAGATCTTGCCTTGAGCTTGTCCGGATTTTGCTTTTCAGACATAGGCCGGACAACCCCAAATCTTAACTAACTTAAGAAATGGGCTCTTCCCTCTCCATATCTCATATGGAGTGGTAGGCTGTGATCTGATTCAAACCCTATTCAATAGGTATGCAGCTTCTCAAGTGCATAACTCCCAAAAGGAAATAGGTATCTCAGTAGTACTCATCATAGAGCACACCTTATCATATAGGGTGTGATTGCTCCGCCCCGATATACCATCGTGCTATGGTGTATACGGAGGAGTAATGCTGAGAGAGAATCTCATTCTCCTTTAGAATAGTCCAGGATTTCCGTGCTCAAGTATTCTCTTCCTTGATCTCATCAAAGGACATAATACTTATACCTGTTTTGGTTCTCTACTTCTAAATCATATTCTGTGAATATCTCAAAAAGTTCGGACTTGTGTTTCAACAGGAACATATGTCTGAATCTTGAGAGATTATCAGAGAATGTAATGAAGTACAAAGAACCGGTCTTGGCATGTGTAGACAGGGGACCTACATACATCAACATGTATCATCCCAAGAGTTCATTAACTCTTTCTCTGTTTCCAATAAACAGAGCTAGTGTCATTATATCTTTATGACATGACTGGCAAGTTTCACAAGATGTAGATTCAAACTGATTTAAATATGCATCTACATGTAACTTCAGCTAGTCGGGTCACATTGATCTGACCTAGTCTATAATACCTTAAGAAGGATCCGTTCATTTCTGAACTCTTCCTCTTATGTGTGTTCCATATACTAAGAACTGTAGTTTGATTTAGAACATCAACGCTTTTAGATAACGTGCCTGAACCGATCAACTTTTGATATAGGAAATGTTCAAAACATTATCCAACAATACAAAATTATATCCTTTCTTTACTAATAAAGAGACTGATATGATTTTTTATATCAGGTTCGGTATCTAATAACATTCGTTCAGAATCAATGTATTGGTAATACAGGGTGACAGTGACCAACAGACTTGGCTGCAACACTTGCCCCGTTTTCTTCCTCATGAAACTTATCACCCGTTCTCAGTTCTCTACCTTTCTGTAGCCCTATGTAACATATTACATATCTGGGATCCTGATCTGGTATCACATACCCAGGACGTAAAGGACACTGAGAAACAGTTCTGTATAATGAACACACCCGAAGATGATGCATCAGTATGCACTGTCTTCGTTTGGGTGTCACGGGAATTCTGGTAATCCCCTATTTCCTGCTCTGTCTTATAACAATTATAAGTTGGAGCGGGACCAACGTTCCCCAGCTCAGTATAACAAGCGGGTTCGGTCAATAATCCGTATTATTATCTTGATTAAGGCGTGATATGGTCTCTACCTGGAGAGAGAGAGAAGAAAACACTCAGCGTGCGCTCTTGCAAGAATAGATTGGTTATTATTTTATCTAATCAGGATGGCTCCCACTTCTTTTTATCAAATCTTCCTTCAAACCCTAAAAGGAAAGACTAGCCGGGATTAATTACACACTACAAGTTCGCCAATCTTTCAGCCAGGCCAGTGTCGGTACTTTGAGGGAGGTCCCCCGTGCTTTCGCATGAACCTAATTAATGTAAACCTCGTTTTCCCAGAGGCGTAACCTCGTTGACACCTTTCTAGACACCTACTTGATCGGCGAATTGTAATGTGTAAAACTCTCCCAGGAGTAACTCTTACTCGCAGCGGGTATCGGGATCCAACTATCTCATAGAAGGTATGCAATCTCATTGCAAATTTCAACACTTGAAATTCCCGATAATATTTTGCCCCGAACGATCTATGACCTTGACAAGGTCAACAAACCATAGACCGCAAGTCAAGTTCAACCCGTCATTTCTTGATTGAATCAAACCCACCCGCACGACCCTTGACAAGGTCAACAAGGCCGCACGACTACCCTAATCCAATCTGCATCATATGCATAAGCAGATAAATACTGGTTAGCTACCGCACACTGCGCCTTGACAAGGTCAACAAACGCAGCACGAATACTAAACAGGATTTATCTGAAATGACGGAGGGCTACGACAGGTTTTTCTGAAAACCTATTGCGTAATGAACTTGAAATCGTTGTAGGATCGAATGAATTTAGAAATGGAATGTTTTTGAGGCTTTTCTAGTTTTGCTAAAGGAGTCACTCCCGGTGAAGGGATCGTCGGTCCTTTCCTCGTCGAATGAGGTGCGGGATATATCATATATATCACTGTGCAAAGCAAAAACTCTTAAAAGCAATCAAAAAACAAACCGAGTGTGTAGCATTTGCCAGTTATTGCTAAAGGAGTCACTCCCGGTGAAGGGATCTCGGTCCTTTCCTCATCTAATAAGGTGCAGGATATATCACATATACCGCTGTGCAAAGCAAGAACTGTAGCTACCTGTTTTATTTTGAAATTCAATTCTACAACATCTTAGGTTTCTTTTATTTCATTAATCACATTAATGAAGTCCCATCATTTAAATACCTAATCATCACAGATAAATACGACGTACACTTATGCCATCCGCATTCGCCTCGATGTCCCCTCGTGCACCGTTAGGTTAGGTAACTAACGGCAGAGCAGGGCAGGGCTAGTACGGGTGTAAAACATAAGTAACGTCTATATAATATATCATATATATACTATATACTGTATCTATCACAGAACATCACATGATCACATCACAGATATCGCAGCAGAAGAAACATATGAAATATTGGATATACTAGGACGTCCGTGTTTTCAATACGAGCCAGTATAAAACACGGATTCCACGGTCGTGATGAATAGCCAAACCCACACCCCTAGACCCCTACGAGAGCGGCAAGCAACCCTACCAATTCTAGAGTTAGGAGACCCGGCCTCGACCCCTCGAGTTGGTCTCCCACTGGACTCCAGAACCCGGTTACTTGTGCTCCCCTCCTTGGGTCTATCCTAGTGCGGAAAAGTAAATAATATACAAAGGGTGACTACTTCCGCAACCTGGAAGTGCCCCAATAAAAGAATATTACATACAAGTTTTTACATGAATGAAAATGAAAAACACTCATCTCACATAAAAACCCCCGGCTATTCAAACACGACGATCCAATATAACATATCCAGCAACACATAACATCACATGTCATCAACGTAAGTAAATATGCGCATCCCAATTGTCGTTGACATATAGCAACGAAACTGGCGATATCACATATTACACTTACAGTCACAGAAAAGAAAGTGTAAAACTACAACAGTTGGAATCCGCAACCACCTCAGACATCACATGCCTGACCAAATGAATTACTTAGACATCGCATGCCTAACAATTATAAACCCCGCATTTTAGTCTCATTATTGAAAACTCTTTTCAATATCAAGTCGGGCAATTCAACAAGATTCCCGACATTTTGATCGAATACTCATCGCAAACTTCAGTAGGCGGCCGCACCCCCGATACCGTCGACGAAGTGCACCAAGGCGGAACACCGCCACCGCGAGCACCCGAACGGATGCTTTCGGCGACGGGGTTCTCCTACAGTCACTTGGTCGGGGCTATGGAGTGAGGCTGTCTATTAAGTTTACCCGGCGAGTATCCGCGTACGCTACGTGATTGCGACGGACTTTTGATCGCATCAAAATTCCATGGCAACCGATCAAGTGAGACTAAACTGCTATGTTTATAACATTCATTCAGTTATCACATAACTACTTGTGAATTCCAATTATTGTATCCCATACCGGATAAATAGAAAATGTCAAACTTTTCGATCGAACAATCGAACACCCAAGTTTTCCCGATACAGATCAACACATGAAATAAGTCTAACAACATTCAGTTCGTGCCTCAGTACCAACGGTCCAGCCGTAGAAGGGTCAAGCCAACGCCTCACATGTGGCACGCCGTACTGCCCCAAACCCGAAGGTTCAAAGGGCAGTTCAAGACGGTCACATAATCGAGTTAAGGTTTGTTGTCTTCTAGAGGGTCCATCGCGTTACTTGCACTACTTAGAACGTCGTTAAACTTCAGAAAAATCCAACACTTGGAAATTTCCCGACAGGGGAAAAATTGGGTATTTATATCCGGTCGAACTTTTTAACATATTCTAAAATTTATCCGGAAAGCCACATAGACAAAATTTGATAATCCGATCGAACATTCGAATCCCCAAAACAACCCAGAAAATTCAACTCTTGAATAAAATTTAAAAAAATACCCAGAGAGCTCAGCACAGTTAAATAGGAATTACTGTGAAAATAGGAGTCAAAGAGTCAACAGTGTTGCCGCGGAACCGCCGCGCCACGTGGGCTTAGGCCGCGGTTCCGCGGCGTTATGACGGAGTTAGGTCTCCGTTTTTCACAGTATTTCATAAAACACCCTGCTTGATTTTCTGGATATTTTTAATATGGAAAAAAGCACTGTTTTGAAAAAAGTACAGAGAGCATGGGAAAAATGGGGTTTCGGGTTCGATCGGGATTCAAACGTCGTCTAGACTTCGCCTAAGGCTCTAGCTTGGCTCTGATACCACTGTAGGGTTCCTAGGCATCCTAATGAGGTCTCACAAGGCATCAACCATGCCAATTTCAAAAAATTCTTGGTGCCGAGAAACCCGACTACGGATCGTTGGCTAGAAATCTAGGCGAAACAATAAACTAGTTAACACTTAACTAAGAGATACGGAAATACAACCTTTGTAGATCCGGTTCTCCACCTCCATAGCTCCGTAATGAAGTCTCCTCACTGTCCATAACAAGTCCCGGGCTCTAGCGTCGGCTTCATCGGAGAATGGACGGGCTAGGTCATCGATGTCCATGCCGAAGATGATCTACGTCGAGGCATCGCTAAATCAAGCTCCGACTTCACCAAGTCAAGAAACTTGTGAAGAAAACACACTCTACTACTTGGCAAGAGGTAGAGGATGAAGAAATAGGAAGTGGGTAGACTTTAGAATTGGATTTCTTACTCATTTCATCAATCTACCATTGATGTAGTCAAGCTTTTCTTCTTGAGTTCAAGGAAGAAGAAGAAGAAATGATATGATAAGTTATTTTAAAATGAAAAGAAAATGAAAACTTATCATAATGTAAACCATGGTCAAGTGTAGAGATTAAACCAAGGTTAGTTGGAATGGTTAGGGTTAAGGATGAGAAAATAATGGTTGACTAAAGTCAATGCTTCATGAAGGTTCAAAGAATAAAACAAAACTAGCAACCATTCTTCTCATTATCATTTCCATAGTAAATAAATAAATAAATAGATATGAAAATGTAAACCCTAATCATTTAAATAACCATGGTTCAATCTTTACACAAAACCAAAAAGCATGTATCATCAAACATGATACAATCATGTGCACAAAATCATATCGCATATGCAATGCGCACACCCGAGTGAGAAAATCCATTTAAAGTGAACCGATACTAGTTAATGCAAAGTAATATATCAAATACATAATTATACATTAAATCATTAAATCAACACTTGATTTAACGATCCGGTCATATCACATATAACCGACTAGTATACAATGTATCGGCTTATTGAATCAATCCTTGATTCGATAACTAGGTTATATCGCATACAACCATTCGACACATTCATCGCGAGAATGGAATACGGTATCACATACACGCATTATTCTCGGTCCCGCACATATCTCATATGCACTTCTATTTCGTTTCGCTTGAACCAGGAAACCTCTGTGTAGGACTCTAAAGACTCGTCAATACGCCGGCAGCAGATGATGATCATATCAAACACCCACAAGCCGCAAGCGGTCTGCTAAACGTAACGGCCACCCGGGTATTGAGCGATCATAAGATCGACGAGCAAGCCCGCTCACACTCCAGTGAATCCAACCAGTAACACTACCGTACAGTCCGGTCTGATCGTCTGATATATCGCATATCTTGCCTAGGGGTGGTAAACGTCAGACCCCAATAGCTCGATAAGTCGTGTCGATATGAGGTCTATAACAATTCGAGAAACTACTGGTAACACTTATCAGTAAATCTCAGCAACCCTGGCCAGGGATTTCCTGTTATAGCCAATCGAACACAGCGCAACATCAACTCCCTATACCGGGAGAGACGAATCCCCTCCTATCGCTCATTGCCCCCATATGACTCGGGACTGTACCCAAAAACCACCGTTTTGCACGCCCTCTTGGACGTGGTAAGATGGAAATCAAAGCACAGTGGGAACCACACAAGACTCTATGACGATCTCGGGTCAACAGACTACTCTGTACCAGTGTCACCAGAGAACTGCCATCTGACGTGAGGTATAATACCATCTGGGAGTTCTCGGCGAGTCCGTCCAGTGTACCCAGTCTCTACTGAGCACCCGTATATCTCCTCTGATGTCAAACACCAATGGATATGGGATCATCCATCGCCCATCTGTATGGGTCGAGAAGGTATACGCTAGTCTACTCTGGTATATCGATGCCCCGTCTCGATACACCCACGACTAGGGACTTTGAAGGATGTACTTATGGACTACCATGTCCCCACTAGTATGATCCGCATCATAGTCCAGATAGTCAAGTACACATCCTAAGGGCTTTACCAACATGTAGCAGAGAGACAAACAGTATACACGTTAAGGTAAAGAGTAACCAGATAGCGTACTATCATGTCGAGCAAGAAAGTCCTCCCTATATATGTCCCAGCATCCACTACAATATACATCCTATGTATAGTAATGGCCTCTAGGGCATACATATAACTAACAGAAACCGTGAACGTATTGAACTTGATATGACCGAAGGAACCTGATAGTTTTTTAGAAGGAGTGGTTAAAGCTCCGCAATTAAAAAATATCATCTGTTTTAAAATAACCGAGTGGTTTCTTTTAAATTGTTCCAACGATTTATCTTTTGGTTTATTTTCTTTGCATTATAAATAATGCGTCCCATCATTAACCTATCATTTCAGAAAACAACGAAAATACAACGTCCTCTTATGCCATCCGCATTCGCCACGGGGTCCCGTCATCACCCGTTAGGTTACTTAACTAACGACAGAGCGGGGGCTGGGCTAGCACGGGTGTAAAACATAAGTGACGTCTAAATAGCTATCATATATAGATATTGTACATTCGTCAGACGCAATAATAGGCATTCCAGATCTCATATGAACTTTATTGGATTTGCAAGCAATCCACGTTTGTTTAGAGCCTGCAACAAAAGATGGATTACACAGTTGTGATGAATAGCCATTACCCCACCCTAGACCCCTACGGGTACGGCAAACTACCCGTCAAATACCCGAAGTGAAGCGGTCTCCCTCAATAAAGTGAGTAGGCCACTAAACACTTCAAAGTACCCGGTAGTTTGTGCACCCAATCTTGGGTCTATCCTAGGAGCAAAAACAGTAAAATGAAATAATACAACGATGGCTACAACCGCAACCTGGATGTGCCCCGCAAAATAATATTACAACATATTACAATTACATTGAATGAATGAATATAACAACCCATCTCAAACCCCGGCTAATCATCATAACAGTCCAATATAGTTCACAACCACAAACAGTAAAAACCATTACAGAAATGTGCAACCCCCTGCCAACCGACATACTAGCAGTTAGGGGAGGTTTACGAACACATTATACAAACACAGATATAATCATATTAGCAAACATCGTAAAATTTCGATCGAGCAAACAGTTTAGATTCTACTCCCAAAACTTCTCTGTGCACCTGAGACTTGAGCAGAAAATAAAATATCCCAGAAACATCACTATTAACACAGGAGAGTTACTGAAGGAATTTGGGCTGACTCAGCCCCAATTCGGCCGTGGATCCGCCACGGTTCCACGGTGAGTTGGCCGAATTAGGAGTCCAAATTTCTTCAGTAGCCCTATTATTCTATGCATGTTAATCTGAAGGTCCCTGAAAAAAATTTAGGGCCTGTTTTAAATTCGACAGAAACTGTGTTAACACGATGATCTTTCCGGTTCTTTTTGTGTTCGAAATACTTACGACTTTGTTAATGAGTTAATTATTGTTTAGCGAGGCTCTGATACCACTGTAAGTCGATGTACAACACCCCACGACTTGCGGGGAGGCGGAATAATGAAAAACGATCTTGTTTTATGCGTAAACATCGACTAACCGAGAATCTTTGCTTAAACAACAACTAACAAGAAACCATAGAAGAGTTAACTACTATGATAAGTGATTATACCTATAGAACCGAGTCCTTCGTCTTGTCGTTCTCCACATCCTCTCCGGCCTTCTCTATGTAGTAGAAGATCCACCCGAGAGCTTTACTACAAGCTTCACCTCTAACTTGAGGTAACTAGGTTTCTTAAATCGCTAATCTAAGTAACCTAGGTGATATAGAGAATGGTTAAGGATTAAGTAGTCTACTCTAATCCTTGGTCTCAACACATGAGAGGGGAGGATTAGGGTTTGAAGAGGGAGAGCTTGAGGAGAGAGAAAGTGAGCAAGAGAATGAGATGAGATAATAAGCTATCATAATATATATCAAGCATTATGATTTATCCAACAAAAGAAAATGAAGGATTAATCATCATGCTTAATAAATACAAGAGGGTGATTCATCTCCATGAGTCATTAAGCATTTATGATGCATTAATGACATGGATGAATCACTCAAATGACTCACTAATCTCATTTAATGCATATGCCACTTTAACCCTCAAGTCACCATCTTCTAGAAGCTTCTCGCGCAATTACGAGAACTCCCCTCCTATCCGTGAAAACACGGAAAAACTTTAGACTGTATAAATCCAATAACCTGATACTAGAAACTGGCTTAAACCAAAGCCGGCTAGTAAAAACTGTCCGGATGTCGTACGTGCGTAAACACACGTATGCGTCCGAACCCTTGTCGTAAAACCATACGACCTTTATATCGTTTCGCCTGGAGTAGGGAAACTCTCTGTGTGGGACTCTAGAGACTCGACTAATAAGCTGGCAGTGGGTTTAACCACAGACCGCAAGCGGCACAAGCTGTACGTAACGGTCCCCAGGTAGATGTCGATAAGAAGGCCGATGAGGAAACCCATCCGAACTCCTACCGAGTCTGATGTGACAATCTCCGTACAGTCCGGTCTGTTCGTCTAAGACTATCGCATATCGGGCCTAGGGGGGCGGCAAGCGTCAGTCCCCTAATAGCGATATAAGTCGTGTCGGAGTGAAGCCCATTACACCCTGAGAAACTACTGGAACCTACCAGCAAATCTCGCTTGCCCTGGCCAGGGACTTTGCGTAATGGCTCTCTGACACAGCGCGATATCAACCCCCAATACCGGGAGAGACGAATCCTGTCTAACCGCCACTGCCTCCAAGTGCTCGGGACTGCACCCAACTTTTACCTGTTTACACGACTCCTTTGAGCCGTGGTAGGGTAGCAATCTAAGAACAGTGGGACACACTCGAGGCGAAGTAGCAGTGTCAAGTCTGCGGACTATGCTGTACTCATGTCACCTGGGAACTGTTCACTGACGACTGGTATAAAACCAACCAACAGTTCCCTGTAAGTCCTGTCCGATGTACCCGTAACCTAACGAGCACCTGCATACTATCTCCAGTACGACGTACTGACGGCTGTGGAACAGACCATCTCCCCAACTGGGATGAGAAGCGTACACACTAGTCTACTCCGGAGTATCGATGCCCTGTCTCGATAATCCTACGACTAGGGACCTGAATAAGGATGTGCTTGTAGACTACCCAGCCCCACTAGTGTGACTGCCATCACAACACTGGTAGTCAAGCAAGATCCTAAGAGCTCTATCAATAGTATACTCACATATTAAGATAGAAAAACCAAGTAGCATACTACCATGTTTAGTAAGACTGTTATATACATGTGAATATCCCAAGCTTCCATTAAGTAATATATAAACTAGTATGATACAATAATGGCCCCTAGGGCATATACACTAACACCATCTACT
Source organism: Agapanthus africanus (assembly GCA_030015575.1). Taxonomy (NCBI): domain Eukaryota; kingdom Viridiplantae; phylum Streptophyta; class Magnoliopsida; order Asparagales; family Amaryllidaceae; genus Agapanthus; species Agapanthus africanus. Next base: position 557,526,612 of record JASDDO010000019.1, on the reverse strand, counting down.
CACCGTAGATGTTAAATCTACTCACCGTAGTCTCTCGCTAGGTATAGCCGACGACTTGTTTCCCCTTCTTCGCGGCGTCCGTCGCACTCGCCTGCAAACCTAGAATTTCACAATATATCACATATAAGCTCGAAACCATACAAACATAACATTTAAAGTCAATTAGAAACCCGTGTCGCAAACCAAGCGCGCGTGTGCGCGTTACGCTAAAACGTGTGATTACGCGTCTGAAGCTACCCCGCCGCGTCGCGATACGCAGAAACCCCAAACCCACACATGTAACACGCGTGTCGCGAAAGTTTAAAATACGGGAAATAGGGTATTTGATCCCAGATTTTTATACAGAAAAGATATTACAAAACTATATATACTATAACACTACACATAGCAGCAGACACCCAACACCCTAAACCCCAACCCAAAACACTCCCATCTGGCCGCAATTTGCGGCCAGAATGTATTTTTCGGCGGCCTGGGTAGGGAGATGGGCTCCCAGATTTGTGTGTGCACTCTATACCCCCTATACATGCTACAGTAAATCCAATTTTATTCTGAAACACCCTGGGTAGGAGCAGATTCCACAGAGCCCTAATTCTAGTTAAAAACCACACTTTTACACTAAAATGACACTTTAGGGTGTTTTTCTGAAATCTGAAGCAAACCCAAGTCTAAAACTACACTAACAACTCATTACCAAGCTAATTAAGCCAACAAAATCCCAATCTAACATATGCATCACAAATATCCTTTAATATCACTAAAAAGCACATAAAAACATGATTTTTGCTAAAGAATACTACAAGTTATGGAAAGGGATGTTAAGTGTGAGATAATTACCTCCCCAAAACCTTAGAAAACTCAAAAGTTCCCACTCTAGTCTCAAGTACCCAGACTTGCCTCCAAACACCTCAAAAGACCATTTTTCCCGAGGTTCTTGTGAAGGAAAAGGGTTGTTTTGGTGTAGGGTTTTGTGTAGATTCAAAGAGAAGTGAAAAGAAGAAGAAGTGAAGAAAATGCCATGTTTTCTGCTGGGATTCTGCAGGAATTTCTGAGAATGAGGAGAAGAGAGAGAAGAGAGAAGGAAATGGTCAAAAGTCAATCCTTTTCACCTAACACCATGCTCCCATTTGTTTATTTGGATTTTTGAATTCTAAAAAGGGTTTAGCTTGATATAAGGATGGGGAATTAAGAAGGAATCATGCAAGGAAAGAAATGGCTAATACTTTAACCTAGGTCAAGGAAAATTGTGCTAAGTGTGCATGTGTGCACTAACACAAGAAATTTCCCAATTTGGGTAAACCCGACTAGATATAATTAATAACCCTAAAATTTTATATAAACATATATATATATATAACACTTCACAACACAATTATTCCTAGTGAAGAAGGAAAATACGATACTCGGGCTTTTATGAAAAACACGCCAAATTACTAATTATCGCAAAAACATCCTAAACGAATTTCAAAGTGTTACAGATTGAACACGTGTATTTATACACATACTTTAATCGGACTATTTAGTAGTACTAGCAGATTTGAAAGACAACTAGTTTTGATACTAGTATTATATTGCTCTTTTTTGGGTATTTGTATTTTAACACGAATACAGTATTTATACGAATACGAGCATTTGTATGAATACGAGTATTTCTGTCTTAATACAAATACATGTATTTCTTTCTAAATATGAATATACATATTTGGTATTTTTGGTACAAATATGGTATTCGTATTTTTGCAGAAATACGGTATACGTATTTATTATAAATACGGGTTTAAGTATACTTGATTATATATATACAAGTATATGTGTGTATGTGTACCTAGTGAGGTGGCCATTCTCTACAAGCTTATCTCTTCATGTTTATTCATGAAGTGTGTGAGCGTGTGCCTACTCGCTTCATTTTGTTTTTATATTATTAAAAGTTAGATTAAGAGATAAGTTTTGGAGAGAGAGTGAGATATTATTATCATTATTGATTTTCTCTAGTTGCCATTCTCTCTTCTTCTTCTTCTTCTTCCTCACATGCTCACTAGAGTTCTTGAGGTATAAAAAGAGAGCATCTTGATTATAAACTTTACTCTCTAAGTATTTTGTCCTAGCAAAACTCGATCTTTAGTTGATTCGTGGAAGCTGTTGCTTGAATCGGTATTCTCGGATGGATCGTCTTTGACGCGGGGGTTCGATTTCGAGAGCTCGTTCCATCAACCCTAGGAGCTCAAAGAGTGAACCTTTCAAGACCCGAAGGACCTTCTACAAAGGTTATTACACTAACCTGGTAGTTAAATCTCTAGTTAGAGTTGTTTATTTTAGTGTTTGGGCTTGTATTCTAGGCTTTCAAGTGTGTAGTGCTCAAAATTTTAAAGTTTTTGATTCCGCAAAGTCGTAGTAGTCACGGCAAGAAGCACCATACACTTACACTGATATCAGAGCCTACCTAAACACTTAACTAAATTGTTTAGACGAAGTTAAAGTCTCGAAACCGAAATTGTTCCTTATCGAAAAATCAAACTCCAAGTTTCTGTCAAATTTTTTTGATCTCCAAAAAATATTTTGCGTATTGCAGAGAGATCTTTATACTAGTAGTTTATCACGGTAGAAACACGATCCCATTTGGAAACTTTTTGGCCGCTATTTTATTGCAGAGAATCGCAATTTGCGGCCAGACTATTGCCTCTGGTGTCGTGCTTCGTGCAGTGGTTTGGTCACTTGGAATTAGGATTTTTGTGATACGCAATTTTGGCCCAGATTTTCTATATTGTTATCTTTGTATTCGGATTTCTCGGAATGTTTCAAAGTCGAGATTTTAGCGTCGTTTATTCGCCCTGTGTTTATATATGTGTTTCTAAACATCGGCTAATTGCTATACGTCGATTAGTAGGGGTTGAACATTCTTGTATTTTGTTGTTGCGGTTTGTGGATATGAAGTATTGGATCATCGTATTGAAAAGCCGGGGGATGTGAGAAGAGTGTTTTTTTCTTTCATTCATGTATTTGTATAAAGTGATGTAATATTTTTTTGTGGGGCACATCCGGGTTGAGCTTATAGCCGCCATTGTATTATTCATTTACTTTTTCTTATACCTAGAATAGACCCAAGATGGGATGCACACACAACCAGGTTCTTGAAGTGCCGAGTGGCCTACTCATCTCATTGAGAGAGGTTGCTTCACTTCGGGGATTTGGCGGGTAGTTTGCCGCACCCATAAGGGTCTAGGGTGAGGGGTTTCGCTATTCATCACAACCGTGGAATCCGTTTATCGTTAGATGCTAAAACGAAACACGAAAATCCTAGTATATCCAATATTTTCATCTGTGTTGCTTCTGTTGCGATCTGTGATCTGTGATGACTATTATTGTGTGAGACGAAAGGCTATATATAGATTATATAGAAGAAACGTTGCTTATGTTTTACACTAGCGCCCGCCTTGTAGGGTTCCTAGGCACTCTAATAAGGTTCTACAAGGCATCAACCTTGCCCGATTCAAAAAAAAAATAGCTGTGCCGAACAACCCTAACCAAGATCGTATAGTAGAGATTATATGAAAACTAGCAAGTTAAACATTTTAACTACAAGTGAAAGGGATTACAACCTTTGTAGATCCGGTCCTTCACTTCTAAAGCTCCATATTGACGTCCCTTCGCTGCGATCATTGGGATCACGGACTCTAGCGATGGTTTCTTCGGAGAAATGAGCGGGCTAGGTCGTTGACTTCGAGGCCGAAGATGATCTACGTCGAGGAGACTCAAACTCAAGCTCCATCTTCACTAGGTCAAGAACTTTGTGAAGAGAACACCCTAAACTAAATGGCAAGTAGTAGAGGATGATGAAATAGGAAGTGGGTTCACTTTGGATTTGGGTTTCTCAATCTTTTTCTTCACTTGAAAAAAAATCTAGCAAGCCTTTTCTTCTTCTTGAAGAAGAAGAAGAAGAAAGAATAAGAATGAATTATATGAAAAGAATAATCAAGTGAAGTCTATCATAATGCAACCATGGGTGAGCTAACCTTTTTTGAGACTAAACCATAGTTAATTATAATGGTTTGGTTAATGAATATCTTAATCAAGACAAAATGAGTGGACTTTGTCAAAGTTGCTTCAAGCTTCATGAAGCTTCAAGCCATGACAAAAGAAGCCACCATTTTGAATAATTAAGATAAATAAAAACCTAAATTATAATTAACATGGTGTATGTCACCCACCCATCCATGTTTGCATGTATCATCAATCATGATACAAACTAGTGCATAAACATGTATCACATATACAACTTGTGCACATCAAGTGAGAAAATCAATCTTAAGTGGACCAATACTAGTTAATGTAAAGTAATATATCAAATATATAATTATACATTAAATCATTAAATCAACACTTGATTTAACGATCCGGTCATATCGCATATAACCGACTAATATCTAGTGTATCAATGTATCGAATCAACACTTGATTCGGTAACCCGGCTATATCTCATATAACCGTCCGATGATACAAATCGCGAGAATAGAATACAGTATCACATACTGGTATTATTCTCGGTCCCACACGTATCTCATATGCGCTCCTATTTCATTTCGCTTAAGCCAGGAAACCTCTGTTTAGGACTCTAAAGACTCATCAATACGCCGGCAATAGGTGGTGATCATATCAATCACCCACAAGCCGCAAGCGGTCTGCTTAACGTAACGGCCACCCGGGTATTGAGAGATCAGAAGATCTATGAGCAAGCCTGCTCACACTCTTGCGAATCCAATCAGTAACACTTACCGCACAGTCCGGTCTGTTCGTCTGATATGTCGCATATCTCGCCTAGGGGTGGTAAACGTCAGACCCCAGTAGATTGATAAGTCATGTCGATGTAAGGTCCACAACAAGCGTGAAACTACTGATAACACTTACCAGTAAATCACTGCAACCCTGGCCAGGGATTTCCAGTTATGGCCAGTCGAGCATAGGGCAACATCAACCCCCAATACCGGGAGAGACGAATCCCCTCCTATCGCTCATTGCCTCCATGTGAATCGGGACTGTACCCAAAAACCACCTATTTGCATGACTCAGTAGAGCCGTGGTAGGATGGAAATCAAAGCACAGTGGGAGACACACAAGACTCTATGACGATCTCGGGTCAACAGACTAAGCTGTACCAGTGTCACCAGAGAACTGCCATCTGACGTGAGGTATAATACCATCTGGGAGTTCTCGGCGAGTCCGTTCAGTGTACCCAGTCTCCACTGAGCACCCGCATACCGTCTATGATGTCAAACACCAATGGATATGGGATCATCCATCGCCTATCACATGGGTCGAGAAGATATATGCTAGTCTACTCTGGAATATCGATGCCCCATCTCGATATTCCCACGACTAGGAACATTGAAGGATGTACTCATTGACTACCCAGGCCCCACTAGTATGATCTACATCATAGTCGTGGAAGTCGAGTACACATCCTAAGGGCTTTATCAACATGTAATAGAGAGACAGCAAGTATACATGTTAAGATAAAGAGCAACCAGATAGAGTACTATCATGTCGAGCAAGAAAGTCCTACCTATATATGTCCCAGCATCCACTACAATATACATCTCATGTACAGTAATGGCCTCTAGGGCATACATATAACTAAAAATCTCCCACTTGCACCAGGGCCATCTGTAGCAGTGGTTGCAGTATCTCATACTCAACCATCCCATATAAGTCTCTCTTTGGGAAAAAGCCTTTGTGAGTGGATCCGCCGTGTTGTCCTCTGAGTCTACTCACCTAATCTCGATCACCTTGGAGATCAACTATCTCCATGATCAGGTGATACTGCCTCAGAATTTGTCTGGGTCACTGATGGGACCGTGGTTCCTTGGTCAAAACCACACTTCCATTGTCATACAATGGTAGGAACCTAGTTCATCTCATGAACTAATATACACCCAAACTGCCTCTTTGGTAGTATCTTTGATAGCGATGTCACCAGCCTTTATCGTCTAGTTTTCCACGGTATCTTAGCTTGGAACTCTTCCAACATATCGTCCCTCCACTAAGGGTAAAGTCAATGCCTGCGACTGACATTCAGTCGTCCTTATCATCCTGGAACTTTTCCAGTGATTCTCCCCAGGAGCAACTGATACCATCTCACTACAACTAGTGAGAATCCTAACATCCAATGAGATCTATCGCATAGATCCAAAACCCAGGATTTAGGAGGTATCACTTTGATCCTATATGGAGAATCCATGTGATAAGAGGAGATTGACCGAGCGTAGCATAGGAAACTCTTTTCCTATCAAGAGTATGTTGTCCACGTACAATACGAGGATGACCATCTTACTCTCTACTACCTTTTTGTATATACAAGGTTCATCTACCACTTTGATGAAGTCAACTCTTTGACTACCACATCGAAACAGATGTTCCAACTCCGCGATGCCTGCTTTATCACACAAAGCATCTTGCACACGTTTCCGCTGCTCCCACTGTTTCTGACGCCATCTGGCTGTGTTCTTATAGACGCTCTCTTCTAAATCAATATTTAGAAAAGCAGTCATGACACCCAACCACCAGATATCGCGGTCATGGTATGCAGCAATGGCAAGTAGGATCCGGATGGACTTAAGCATAGCCACTAGAAAAGGTTTCGTCATTATCCACGCCTGGTCGATGACGAAAAACTTTAACAAGTCTAGCTTTGAAAGTCTCAACTTTTCTATCTACACCAAGTAATCTTCTCAAGATATACTTGTTCCTGGTGGGAATTTAACCCTTCAGATATAGCAACCAAAGTCCATACTTTGTTGGTGTACACGGATTCCATCTCAGATCGCTAAGCATCCAGCCATTCTTATAGAGTCCCCACTCTTGATGGCCTGCTCGAAACTAGTTGGGTCATCATCTCATGATGCAATCCTCGCTCCCACTGTCATCGAGAAACCGAAGTATCTCTCAGGCGGATGAGGAACCCTACTAGATCGGCGGAGAGGCTGAGGTTTGTCGGAATCTATTGAATCCTTTGGTTCTACCAAATCATCTGCTGTAGTTTATATAGCTGGAACTCCGTCCAGTTCTACCTCATGACCATTAATTTCTTTATAAGAAATTCCCTTTCACAAAGGTGGTATGTTGAGAAACAAAACACATTTTGTTCCTCTGTTGGGTAGAAGATATTCCCTTGCGAATGCTTGGGATATCCAACAAACTTCTACAGAACTAATTTTGCCTCGAGCTTGTCCGGATTTTATTTTTAGACATAGGCCGGATAACCCCAAACCTTAACAAACTTAAGATATAGGCACTTCCCATTCCATATCACATATGAAGTGGTAGGCAATGGATTTGATTGGAACCCCATTCAATAGGTATGCAGCTTCTCAAGTGCATAACTCCAAAAGGAAATAGGAAACTCAGTAGTACTCATCATAGAGCGCACCATATCATATAGGGTGTGATTGCTCCGTCCCGATACACCGACGTGCTGTGGTGTATATGGAGGAGTAATGCTGAGAGAGAATCTCATTCTCCTTTAGAATAGTCTAAGAATACTGTGCTTAAGTATTCTCCTCCCTGATCACATCAAAGGACATAATACTTATACCTATTTTTGGTTCTCTACTTCTAACTTATATTCGGTGATTATCTCAAAAGTTTTGGACTTGTGTTTCAACAGGAACATATGTCTGAATCTAGAGAGATCATCAGTGAATATAATGAAGTACAAAGTGTTGGTGAGTGCTGCATGCTCCTACAACTCTTGTGGCGCGGCGGAAGCGATGAACGAAATTTTTCTTTGCATACAACACGCACTTAACCGAAGATCTTGTCTAAACCACAACTAGTAAACCCTAACTAGAGATCTTATCTACTATGTTAGGGATTATACCTTGATGATACGGTCCTTCGGGTCTTCTCTTGGATGCAACTCCTTTGCTCCTTTCTCCTCTTTTGGTGAACTCCTTGGCTCGTTAAGATGTTGCCGACGTTTTCGATTTCCGGCCACCGAAGACCTAGATGATCCACCCGAGAGTTTTCGTGCAAGCTAGAAACTCTTCTCAAGAGTTTAACCGAGAGACCAAATTTGCTAGAAGAGGTCACTAGGATGATGTAGAGATAATTGTATTGGATTAACTTGAAATCCTAAGCTTTGGATTCACATCTCATGTGAGGGTTTAAGCTAGGAAGAATGATAACCATCATTTTCTTTCTTTCTTCTTATACACTTGTTATGATACACTTATCATAATTTTGTGTAGGATTGGAATGCCTTGATTTCACATCTCATGTGAAGGTATTTATAAGAAGAAGTGGAAGAGAGAATAAGTGCATTTCATAATTAAAAAGTTTAAGCATGATGAAAAAGAATTTAGCACTAACTAAAGCATGTATTATGAAAGAAGTATCATGCTTTAATAGTACATCCACTTCAACAACCACATTATCATGCTTATACCTTTTAATTTACACCTCACTAATTTATTTTCACAAAATAAATGATGTCATAATTATGTCATTATGAGGTGGCACCTTCTAGAAGGTATTCTTGTAACAATTACAAAAATACCCCTCCTCCGTATACCGTATACCGTATACTGTATACACGCATCCGAATTCCGAAAAATACGAATACAATTAATCCAATAATATAATACCGGTATTCGGCCAGTATTATTCTTCCGATTATTATTCCTGTAACAATTACACGAACATAATCGAAAACCCGCCGCAACACCTTACGGCTGCCGTAACAACTTACGGTCTCTACATCTTTCGCCTGAATGAGGGAACCCTCTGCGTGGGACTTTAAAGACTCGTCAGTACGCTGGCAATGGGTTTAACCACAAGCACGTCAGCGGCACTAGCTGTACGTAACGGCTACCCAGGTACATAACGAAAAGGTGGCCGACGAGCGAACTCATCACAACCCTTACGAGCCTGTAAGCAACACTTATCGTACAGTCCGGTCTCTTCGTCTGATACGTCGCATATGAAGTCTAGGGGTGGTAAATGTCAGACCCCAGTAACTTTATAAGTCATGTTGATTTACGGCTCATAACAGGTCGAGGAACTACTGATAACACTTATCAGTAAACCTCGAGAACCCTGGCCAGGGATTTAGGTGTTATAGCCGATCAAACATAGCGCGACATCAACTCCCTATACCGGGAGAGACGAAACCCCTCCTATCGCTCACTGTCTCCATATGATTCGGGACTGTACCTAAAATCCACCTGTTTGCACGACTCAATAGAGCCGTGGTAGGGAGGAAATCAAAGTACAGTGGGAATCACACAAGACTATATGACGATCTCGTGTCTACAGACTAACCTGTACAAGTGTCACCAGAGAACTGCTATCTGACAATAGGTATATATACCATCTAGGAGTTCTCGGCGAGTCCGTCCAGTGTACCCAGTCTCCACTGAGCACCCGTACACCATCCTTGATGTCAAACACCGATGGATATGGGATCATCCATCGCCCATCATATGGGTCAAGATGCGTATACGCTAGTCTACTCTGGTGTATCGATGCCCTGTCTCGACACACCCTCGACTAGGAACAGTTATAGGATGTACTCATAGACTACCGTGGCCCCACTAGTATGATCTCATCATAGTCCCAGTAGTCGAGTACAAATCCTAAGGGCTTTATCAACATGTAACAAAAGAGACAATCAGAGTACATGTTAAGATAAAGTACAACCAGATAGCGTACTATCATGTCGAGCAAGAAAGTCCTCCCTATATATGTCCAAGCATCCACTACAATATACATCGTATGTACAGTAATGGCCTCTAGGGCACACATATAACTAACAATCTCCCACTTGCACTAGGGCCATCTGTTGTGGTATCACATACCAAACAATTACCTGTGGTTGAAGTATCTATTACTCAACCATCCCATAAAAGTCTCTACTGGGAAAAAGCCTTAGTGAGTGGATCCGCTCTGTTGTCCTCTGTATCTACTCTCCTAACCTCGATCTCCCTGGAGATCAACCATCTCTATGATCAGGTGATGCTGCCTAAGAATTATATCTGGATTTCTCATGGGACGGTAGTTCCTTGGCTAAAGCCACAACCCTATTGTCACACAATGGTAGGAACGAAGTTCATCTCATGAACTTATATATATCCAGACTTTATCTTTGGTAGCATCCTTAGTAATGACGTATCTTGCCTTTCTAGTATGTCACGGTATCTAGTTTGGAACTCTTCCAACATACCGTCCCTCTACTAAGGGTAAAGACAATGCCTGCGACTGACATTCAGTCGTCTTTATCACCCTGGAACCTTTCCAGTGATTCTCCCCTGGATCGATTGATACCATCTCACTACAACTAGTGAAAATCCTAACATCCAATTAGATCTATCTCATAGATCCAAAACCCATGATTTAGGAGGTATCACCTTGATCTTATATGGAGAATCTTATGTGATAAGCGGAGATTGACCGAGTGTATCATAGGAAACTCCTTTCCTATCAAGAGTATGTCATCCACGTACTCTACGAGGATCACCACCATACTCTATACCACGAGGTTCTACCATTTTGATGAAGTCAAACTCTTTGACTACCACATCAAAACAAATGTTCCAACTTCGCTGTGATTCTCCCCAGGATCGATTGATACTTTCTCACTATAACTAGTGAGTATCCTAATATCCATTTAGATCTATCTCATAGATCCAAAACCCAGGATTTAGGAGGTATCACCTTTGATCCTATATGGAGAATCTTTGTGATAAGAGGAGATTGACTGAGCGTAGCATAGGAAACTCCTTCCCTATCAACAGTATGTCATCCACGTACTCTACGAGGATCACCACCATACTCCCTACTGCCTTTTATGTATATACAAGGTTCATCTATTATTTTGATGAAGTCAAACTCTTTGACTACCACATCAAAACAGATGTTCCAACTCCGCGATGCCTGTTTTATCGCATAGAACATCTTACACGCTTTTCCGCTGCTCCCACTGTCTACGAAGCCCTCTGGCTGTGTACTTATAGACGCTCTCTTCTAAAACTTCTTTTTAGAAAAGCTGTCATGACACCCAACCACCAGATATCGTAGTCAAGGTATGTAGCATTGGCAAGTAGGATCTGGATGGACTTAAGCATAGCTTTGAAAGTCTCAACTTTTCCATGTACACCAAGTAATCTTCTCAAGATACACTTTCTCCTGATGGGGATTTAACCCTTCAGACAAAGCAACCAAAGTCCATACTTTGTTGGTGTATAAGGATTCCATCTCAGATCGCTAAGCATCCAGCCATTCTCACAGAGTCCCACTCCTGATAGCCTGCTCGAAACTAGTTAGGGCATACCACTTTGGTCAGGCAACAACCCCATCACATAGGGTCGTCGTGGCACCAAAAGGTCCCTCAGCAGCTATTTTCTACGCATGCCCCCTTGCGAGGACAACAACCCGCCGGAACACCTTCCGGTCTTGGGACACGCTGGGGTAATATGAAATCCTCGCTCCCACTGTCATAGAGAAACCGAAGTATCTCTTAGGTGGGTGAGGAACCTTTACTAGATCGGCGTAGAGGCTGAGGTTCGTTAGAGTCTATTGAATCCTTTGGTTCTAACAAATCATCTACTGTAGCTGGAACTCCTTCCAGTTCTACCTCATGACCACTAATTTCTTCATAAGAAATTCCCTTTCACAAAGGTGGCATGCTGAGAAACAAAACAATTTTTGTTCCTCGGTTAGGTCATCTGTTGTAGTTTGTATAGCTGGAACGCCTTCCAGTTCTACCTTATGACCACTAATTTCATCACAAGAAATTCCCTTTCACAAAGGTGGCATGCTGAGAAACAAAACAATTTTTGTTCCTCGGTTAGGTCATCTGTTGTAGTTTGTATAGCTTGAACACCTTCCAGTTCTACCTTATGACCACTAATTTCTTCACAAGAAATTCCCTTTCACAAAGGTGGCATGCTGAGAAACAAAACAATTTTTTGTTCCTCGGTTAGGTAGAAGATATTCCCTTGCTAATGCTTGGGATATCCAACAAACTTCCACAGTTTTGACTTTGCCTCGAGTTTGTCCGGATTTTGGTTTTTAGACATAGGCCTGACAACTCCAAATCTTAACATCTTTAAGAGATGGGCTCTTCCCATACCATATCACATATGGAGTAGTAGGCACCTGATTTGATTAGAACCCTATTCAATAGGTATGCAGCTTCACAAGTGCATAACACCCAAAAGGAAAATAGGAAACTCAGTAGTACTCATCATGGAGCACACCATATCATATAGGGTGCATTCGCTCCGTCCCGATATACCATTGTGCTATGGTGTATACGGAGGAGTAATGCTGAGAAAGAATCTCATTCTCCTTTAGAATAGTCCAGGATTTCCATGCTCAAGTATTCTCCTCCTTGATCTCATCAAAGGACATAATACTTATACCCGTTTTTGGTTCTCTACTTCTAACTTATATTCTGTGAATATCTCAAAAGTTTCGGACTTGTGTTTCAACAGGAACATGAAAGGTTCCTAGGCACTCTAGTGAGGTCTCACAAGGCATCGAACATGCCAATTTAAAATTATTGTGCCGAGAAACCCTAGACTATGGATCTTAGACTAGATGTTTAGGCGAAAAGATAATCTAGTTAACTACTTAACTAAAAGTTAGATTCTACAACCTTTGTAGATCCGGATATCCACTTCCTTAGCTCCACATAGTGCTCCTCTCGCTGTCCTTTTCCAATCTTAGACTCGTTCATCGGTTTCATCGGGAAAGCGAGCGGAATAGGTCGTCGGCTTCGTGTCAAAGACGATCTACGTCGAGGCATCACAAGTTCAAGCTCCGACTTCACAAAGTTGTGAAACTTGTGAAGAAAACACCCAAAACAACTTGGCAAGAGGTAGAGGGTGAAGAAATAGGAGGTGGGTTCACTTTAGAATTGGATTTCTCACTTTAGAAATCAAGTTGCCATTGATGGCATCAAGCTTTCTTCTTGAAGATGAAGATGAAGATGAAGAAGAAGAAAGAATATATGATAAGTGTTGAGATAAAATAAAATTAAATCAATACTTATCATAAAGAGAACCATAGTTAAGTGTAGAGAGTTAACTAAGGTTAGAAGAATGGTTAGGGTTTAGTGTGAAGACAAAATGGTCACAAAGTCAAAGCTTCATGAAGCTTCAACAATGTTCAAGAATGAAAGCAACCATTTTGTATTCTTATCCCATTCTTTTTCCAAAAATGAATAAATAAAAGAATGGATAAATAAAAACCCTAATCACTTTCTTAACCTAAGTTTAATTCTATACACTTAACCAAATGAGCATGCATCATCAAACATGATACAAACATGTGCACAAAAATATATCACATATACAATTTGCACATCAAGTGAGAATATCCATTTAAAGTGAACCAATACTAGTTAATGCAAAGTAATATATCAAATATATAATTATACATTAAATCATTAAATCAACATTTGATTCAATGATCCGGTCATGTCGCACATAACCGACTAGAATCCAATGTATCGATTTATCGAATCTATGATTCGATAACTAGGTCATATCGAATATCACCAATCGAAACATATATCGCGAGAATGAAATGCGGTATCACATAAACGCATTATTCTCGGTCCTACACATATCTCATATGCGCTCCTATTTCGTTTCGCTTGAGCCAGGAAACCTCTGTGTAGGACTCTAAAGACTCGTCAATACGCCGGTAGCAGATGATGATCATATCAAGCATCCACAAGCCGCAAGCGGTCTGCTAAACGTAACGGCCACCCGGGTATTGAGCGATCAGAAGATCGACGAGCTAGCCCGCTCACACTCCTGTGAATCCAACCAGTAACACTTACCGTACAGTCCGGTCTGTTCGTCTGATACGTCGCATATCAAGTCTAGGGATGGTAAACGTCAGACCCCAATACTCGATAAGTCGTGCCGATGTGAGGCTCATAACGGGTCGAGAAACTACTGGTAACACTTACCAGCAAATCTCTGATCAGCCCTGGCCAGGGACTTTCCTATTACGGCCAATCGAGCACAGCGCAACATCAACCCCCAATACCGGGAGAGACGAAACCCCTCCTATCGCTCATTGCTCCATGTGACTCGGGACTGTACCCAAAGACCACCGTTTTGCACGCCCTCATGGACGTGGTAAGGTGGAGATCAAAGCACAGTGGGAATCACACAAGACTCTATGACGATCTCGGGTCTACAGACTAACCTGCACAAGTGTCACCTGAGAACTGCCATCTGACGTGAGGTATAATACCATCTGGGAGTTCTCGGCGAGTCCGTCCAGTGTACCCAGTCTCCACTGAGCACCCGTACACCATCTCTGATTTCAAACACCAATGGATATGGGATCATCCATCGCCCATCTCATGGGTCGAGAAGCATATACGCTAGTCTACTCTGGTATATCGATGCCCCGTCTCGATACACCTACGACTAGGGACCTTGAAGGATGTACTTATGGACTACCATGTCCCCACTAGTATGATCTGCATCATAGTCCAGGTAGTCAAGTATACATCCTAAGGGCTTTACCAACATGTAACTATAAGACAGTTTAAAGAGACTAGTGTACATGTTAAGATAAAGAGTAACCAGATAGCATACTATCATAACGAGCAAGAAAGTCATCTCTATATATGTCCAAGCATCCAATATAATATACATCATCTGTACAATACTGGCCTCTAGGGCATACATACAACTAACAGAACATTTGTCTGAATCTTGAGAGATCATCAAAGAAAGTAATGAAGTACAAAGAACCGGTCATGGCATATGTAGACAGAGGACCTTTCATACATCATCATGTATCAATCCCAAGAGTTCACTAACTCTTTCTCTGTTTCCACTAAACAGAGCAATGGTCATCTTATCTTTGTGATATGACCGGCAAGTTTCACAAGATGTAAATTCAAACTAATTTAAATATGCATCTAGATGTAACTTTAGCTAGTCGGGTCACATCGATATGACCTAGTCTAAAATGCCTCAAGAAGGATTCGTTCATTTCTGAACTTATCCTCTTGTGTGTGTTCTGTATACTGAGAACTGTAGTTTGATTTAGAACGTCTAAGCTTTTAGATAACGTGCCTGAACCGATCAACACTTGATATAGGAAATGTTCAAAACATTATCCATCAATACAAAATTATATCCTTCTTTACTAATAAAGAAACTGATATGATGTTGTATATCAGGTTCGGTATCTAATAACATTCGTTCAGAATCAATATGTTTGTTAATACAGAGTGATAACTGCCAACTTCTTGGCTTTGCAACAATTGCACCATTTCCAACTCTTGAAACTTATCACCCGTTCTCAGTCGTTTACCTTTCTGTAGCCCATGTAATAGATTACATTTGTGGGATCCTGATCCGGTATCATTATACCCAGGACGTAAAAGATACTGAGAAACAGTTCTTTGTAATAGACATACCCGAAGATCATGCATCAACATGTACTATCTTCGTTTGGGTAGCATGGGATTCTGGTAATCCCCAATTTCCTGCTCTGTCTTATAACAATTATAGGTTGGAGCGGGACCAACGTTCCCCAGCTTAGTATAACAAGCGGGTTCAGTCAAAATATCCGTATTTATTATCTTGATTAAGGCATGATATGGTCACTATCTGGAGAGAGAGAGAGAAGAAAACACTTTAGCGTATGCTCTTGCAAGATTAGATTGGTTATTATCTAATCTGGATGTCTCCCACTGTTTTTATCAAATCTTCCTTCAAACCCTAAAAGGTAAGATTAGCCGGGAATAATTACACCCTATAATTTCATCAAATTGTCTTGTGTAAAACTTTTCCCAGGAGTAACTCTTACTCGCAGCGAGATCAGGATCCAACTATCATATAGAAGGTATGCAATCTCATTGCAAATTTCAACTCTTGAAATTCCCGATATGGTTTCTACCCCTAGTCACT
Source organism: Agapanthus africanus (assembly GCA_030015575.1). NCBI lineage: Eukaryota > Viridiplantae > Streptophyta > Magnoliopsida > Asparagales > Amaryllidaceae > Agapanthus > Agapanthus africanus. The sequence continues at coordinate 557,510,674 of JASDDO010000019.1, read as the reverse complement.
TATGACCTTAGCTATGGTCAACATATCATAAGTACTAGTCAAGTTCTACCCGTCATTTCGTGATTAGCCAGACCCACCCATATGACCCTTGACTATGATCAACATAATCACATGAATGTCCTAACTAATCGCATCATATGCTTTGTAGGAATACATCACTTAGCTACCGTACACTACGCCTCGGCTATGGTCGACATACGTAGCACGAATACTAAGTACTCTGCTTCCTAAAATGACGGAGGGCAACGAATGATTTTTTATGAAAACCTTTAACGTTTTGAACTTGATATCGTTGTAGAATCAAGTGGGAAGGAGTGATTTAAGCTCCAGTTTTAAAAATCGAATGGTTTTGTAGTATCTTTCTAATTTTGCTAAAGAGGTCACTCCCGGTGAAGGGATCTCGGCTCTTTCCTTATCGAATAAGGTGCTGGATATATAAATACCACGATGCAAAGCAAAGTCAGATCAACTATAAAATCAAATCGAGTTCTTTGTAACATTTTCTAGTTTCGCTAAAGGGGTCACTCCCGGTGAAGGGATCTCGGCCCTTTCCTCATCGAATGAGGTGCAGGATATTCAAGAATACCACTATGCAAAACAAAAGCTAGAGTTACCCTTTTTCAAAAAGTTTGATTCTACAATATCTTTAGGTTTCTTTCTATTAACATTAATCACATTAATGTTGTCCCATCATTTACGTTTCCTAAACATCACAGAAAAGAAACGCAAATAGAACGTATGCTTATGCCATCTGCATTTGCCACTGGGCCCCGTCATGCACCGTTAGGTTACTTAACTAACGGCAGAGCGGTGGCTGGATTAGTGCGGGTGCAAAACATAAGTAACGTTTATTATATATATCTCATATATAAATATAACCATTTCAGATCACAGATGAATGCATTGGATATGCTAGGAATTCCGTATTTCATTCAAGCCCTTAATGAAAAACGGGTTCCACGGTCGTGATGAATAGCCAAAACCCCCCTAGACCCCTACGGGTGAGGCAAACTACCCGCCAAATTCCCGAAGTGTAGCAACCTCCCTCAACAATTGAGTAGGCCACTCGGCACTTAGAGAACCCGGTAGTTTGTGCACCCCACCTTGGGTCTATCCTAGGAGCAAAAACAGTAAAAAGAAATTATACAATATAACATTGCTTTTTACAAATTACATGGAATGAAAGAAAAGGAAAAACACTCTTCTCACACCCCTCGGCCATTCATCACAACGATCCAACACATTCATATACACATACCATCTCATGATATCCATATGTGCAACCCCCACTAATCGTCATATAGCAATTAGCGGACGTTTCAAACACATATAACAAAAATGAAAACCCGATTAGCCAAGCACTTTAGAATTTCAATCGATAATTTTTAAAACCATGCCAACACTTGACATGTCCCTGTACAAACACCTTTGTAAAAATCTACATATCCTAGAAACCCTAATTCTTCAGTATAAGAGTACTGTAGAAAACTGAGTCGACGCGGCACCAACTCGGCGGCGGATCCGCGGCCAAACCATGGGTTTGGCCGCGGTTCCGCGGCGCTTTAGGCGATTTAGAACACCAGTTTTCTACAGTGTTCTTAGAAAACCCTTCTTGTATTTTTAAGACATGTCAAATTAATTTTGGAACACTTTCAAAAACTGACAGCAGCAAGGGCAGAATACGAGTTTTCGGGAAAAAAACTGTCGATCGAGGTTCTAAATTTTGGCTAACATCTAATTGTGGTTTAGTTCGTCTCTGATACCATGTTGGTGAGTGCTGCATGCTCCCACAACTCTTGTGACGCGGCGGAAGCGATGAACGAAATTTTTCTTTGCATACAACACGCACTTAACCGAAGATCTTGTCTAAACCACAACTAGTAAACCCTAACTACAGATCTTATCTACTATGTTAGGGATTATACCTTGATGATACGGTCCTTCGGGTCTTCTCTTGGATGCAACACCTTTGCTCCTTTCTCCTCTTTTGGTGAACTCCTTGGCTCGTTAAGATGTTGCCGACGTTTTCGATTTCCGGCCACCGAAGACCTAGATGATCCACCCGAGAGTTTTCGTGCAAGCTAGAAACTCTTCTCAAGAGTTTAACCGAGAGACCAAATTTGCTAGAAGAGGTCACTAGGATGATGTAGAGATAATTGTATTGGATTAACTTGAAATCCTAAGCTTTGGATTCATATCTCATGTGAGGGTTTAAGCTAGGAAGAATGATAACCATCATTTTCTTTCTTTCTTCTTATACACTTGTTATGATACACTTATCATAATTTTGTGTAGGATTGGAATGCCTTGATTTCACATCTCATGTGAAGGTATTTATAAGAAGAAGTGGAAGAGAGAATAAGTGCATTTCATAATTAAAAAGTTTAAGCATGATGAAAAAGAATTTAGCACTAACTAAAGCATGTATTATGAAAGAAGTATCATGCTTTAATAGTACATCCACTTCAACAACCACATTATCATGCTTATACCTTTTAATTTACACCTCACTAATTTATTTTCACAAAATAAATGATGTCATAATTATGTCATTATGAGGTGACACCTTCTAGAAGGTATTCTTGTAACAATTACAAAAATACCCCTCCTCCGTATACCGTATACCGTATACTGTATACACGCATCCGAATTCCGAAAAATACGAATACAATTAATCCAATAATATAATACCAGTATCCGGCCAGTATTATTCTTCCGATTATTATTCCTGTAACAATTACACGAACATAATCGAAAACCCGCCGCAACACCTTACGGCTGCCGTAACAACTTACGGTCTCTACATCTTTCGCCTGAACGAGTGAACCCTCTGCGTGGGACTCTAAAGACTCATCAGTATGCTGGCAATGGGTTTAACCACAAGCACGTCAGCGGCACTAGCTGTACGTAACGGCTACCCAGGTACATAACGAAAAGGTGGCCGACGAGCGAACTCATCACAACCCTTACGAGCCTGTAAGCAACACTTACCGTACAGTCCGGTCTCTTCGTCTGATACGTCGCATATGAAGTCTAGGGGTGGTAAATGTCAGACCCCAGTAACTTTATAAGTCATGTTGATTTACGGCTCATAACAGGTCGAGGAACTACTGATAACACTTATCAGTAAACCTCGAGAACCCTGGCCAGGGATTTAGGTGTTATAGCCGATCAAACATTGCGCGACATTAACTCCCTATACCGGGAGAGACGAAACCCCTCCTATCGCTCACTGTCTCCATATGATTCGGGACTGTACCCAAAATCCACCTGTTTGCACGACTCAATAGAGCCGTGGTAGGGAGGAAATCAAAGTACAGTGGGAATCACACAAGACTCTATGACGATCTCGGGTCTACAGACTAACCTGTACAAGTGTCACCAGAGAACTGCTATCTGACAATAGGTATATATACCATCTAGGAGTTCTCGGCGAGTCCATCCAGCGTACCCTGTCTCCACTGAGCACCCGTACACCATCCTTGATGTCAAACACCGATGGATATGGGATCATCCATCGCCCATCATATGGGTCAAGATGCGTATACGCTAGTCTACTCTGGTGTATCGATGCCCTGTCTCGACACACCCTCGACTAGGAACAGTTATAGGATGTACTCATAGACTACCGTGGCCCCACTAGTATGATCTCATCATAGTCCCAGTAGTCGAGTACAAATCCTAAGGGCTTTATCAACATGTAACAAAAGAGACAATCAGAGTACATGTTAAGATAAAGTACAACCAGATAGCGTACTATCATGTCGAGCAAGAAAGTCCTCCCTATATATGTCCAAGCATCCACTACAATATACATTGTATGTACAGTAATGGCCTCTAGGGCACACATATAACTAACACAAAGAACCAGTCCTGGCATATATAGACTGGGGACCTTCATACATCACTATGTATCTGTCCCAAGAGTTCACTAACTCTTTCTCTGTTTCCAGTAAACGGAGCTATGGTCATCTTATCTTTGTGACATGACTGGCAAGTTTCATAAGATGTAAATTTAAACTGATTTAAATATGCATCTAAATGTAACTTAGCTAGTCGGGTCGCATTGATATGACCTAGTCTACAATGCCTCAAGAAGAATTCGTTCATTTCTGAACTCTTCCTCTCGTGTGTGTTCTGTATACTAAGAACTGTAGTTTAATTTAGAACATCAATGTTTTTAGATAACGTGCCTGAACCGATCAACTCTTGATATAGGAAATGTTCAAAACATTATCGAACAATACAAAATTATATCCTTTCTTTACTAATAAAGAGACTGATATGATGTTGTATATCAGGTTCGGTATCTAATAACATTCGTTCAGAATCAATGTATTCTGGTAATACAGGGTGATAGTGACCAACAGACTTGGCTGCAACACTTGCACCGTTTTCTGTCTCATGAAACTTATCACCCGTTCTCAGTTCTCTACCTTTCTTTAGCCCATGTAACAGATTACATATGCGGGATCCTGATCCGGTATCTAATACCCAGGACGTAGAGGATACAGAGAAACAGTTTTTTGTAATGAACACACCCGAAGAAGATGCATCATCATGCACTTTCTTCGTTTGGGTGGCATGGGAATCCTGGTATTCCCCTATTTCCTGCTCGGTCTTATAACAATTATAAGTTGGAGCGGGACCAATGTTCCCCAGCTCAGTATAACAAGCGGGTTCGGTCAATACATCCATATTATTATCTTGATTAAGGCGTGACATGGTCACTACCTGGAGAGAGAGAGAGAGAAGAAAACACTCTGCGTGCGCTCTTGCAAGATTAGATTGGTTATATATTTTTCTAATCAGGATGGCTCCCACTGTTTTTATCAAATCTTCTTTCAAACCCTAAAAGGAAAGACTAGCCGGGATTAATTACACTCTACAAGTTAGCCAATCTTTCAGCCAGGCCAGTGCCGGTACTTTGAGGGAGGTTCCCCGTGTTTTCGCACGGACCTAATTAAAATAAACCTCGTTTTCCCAGGGGTGTAACCCCGTTGACACCTTTCTAGACACCTACTTGATCGGCTAATTGTAAAGTGCAAAACTCTCCCAGGAGTAACAATTACTCGTAGTGGGTATCGGGATCCAACTATCTCATAGAAGGTATGCAATCTCATTGCAAATTTCAACATTTGAAACTCCCGATAAAGGTTTTTACCCCTAGCACTTATGACCTTTACTATGGTCAACAAATCATAAGCACTAGTCAAGTTCTACCCGTCATTTCGTGATTAATTAGACCCACCCACATGACCCTTAACTAAGGTCAAGAAAGTCACGCGACTGTCCTAACTAATCGCATCATATGCGGTGTAGGAAGACATCACTTAGCTACCGTACACTGTGCCTTGACTATGGTCAACAAACACAGCACGAATACTAAGTACTCTACTTCCTAAAATGACGGAGGGTTGCGGATGGTTTTTAAGAAAACCTTTAACGCTTTGAACTTGATCTCGCTGCAGAATCAAATGGTTTTAAATGGAGTTTTTTTTAGGCTTCTGCTAGTTTCGCTAAAGAGGTCACTCCCGGTGAAGGGATCTCGGCTCTTTCCTCGTCGAATGAGGTGCAGGATATTCACAATACCACTATGCAAAGCAAGAACTAGAAAAGAAGTCAAAAGACAAACCGAAGGTTGTAGCATCTGCTAGTTATTGCTAAAGAGGTCACTTCCGGTGAAGGGATCTCGGCTCTTTCGTTATCGAATAAGGTGCTGGATGTTCTACAAGGAACACCGCTATGCAAAGCAACAACTAGAGCTACCTAATTTTTGAAATTCGATTCCACAACATCATTTAGGTTTATTTTCTTTCATTAATCTCATTAATGAATGTCCTATCATTTAAGTCCACATAAACATCACAGATAAATACAACGTACACTTATGCCATCCGCATTCGCCTCGATGTCCCGTCTGCACCGTTAGGTTAGGTAACTAACGGCAGAGCGGGGCAGGGCTAGCGCGGGTGTAAAATATAATCAACGTCTATACAATATATCATATATACTATATACAGTATCTATCTGAACATATCACATGATCACATCACAGATAACGCAGCAGAAAACATCATATGAAATATTGGATATATTAGGACGTCCGTGTTTTATTTTGAGCCTGTATAAAAAACGGATTCCACGGTCGTGATGAATAGCCAAACCCACACCCTAGACCCTTACGAGAGCGGCAAGCAACCCTACCAATTCTAGAGTTAGGAGACCCGATCTCGACTCCTCGAGATGGTCTCCCACTGGACCCTAGAACCCGGTTACTTGTGCTCCCCGCCTTGGGTCTATCCTAATGCGGAAAAGTAAATAATATACAATGGTGACAACATCCTCAGCCAGGAAGTGCCCCAATAAAAGAATATTGTTAGTGTATATGCCCTAGGGGCCATTATTGTATCATATTTGTATGTATATTACTTAATGGAAGCTTGGGATATTCACAGTTGTATATACAGTCTTGCTAAAAATGGTAGTATGCTACTTGGTTTGTATCTAATTTAATATGTGCATATGTTTCTTGTAACGTATCACTTATACATATCAGTAGAGCCCATAGGATCTTTACTTGATTACCAGCGTTGTGATGACAGTCACACTAGTGGGGGCTGGGAAGTCTATAAGGAACATCCTATACTTGTCCCTAGTCGCAGGATTATCGAGACTGGGCAACGATACTCCAGAGTAGACTAGTGTATACGCTTCTCATCCCAGTTGGGGAGATGGTCTGTCCTACAACCATCAGTACGTCATACTGGAGATAGTATACAGGTGCTCGTTAGGTTACGGGTACACCGGACAGGACTCGCAGGGGAACTGTTGGTTGGTATTATACCATTCGTCAGTTAACAGTTCCCAGGTGACATGAGTACATCATAGTCAGCAGACTTGACACTGCTACTTCGCCTCGAGTGTGTCCCACTGTTCTTAGATTGCTACCCTACCACGGCTCAAAGGAGTCGTGCAAACAGGTAGCAGTTGGGTGCAGTCCCGAGCACTTGGAGGCAGTAGCGGTTAGAAAGGATTTGTCTTTCTTGGTATTGGGAGTTGATATCGCGCTGTGTCAGAGAGCCATTACACAAAGTCCCTGGCCAGGGCAAGCGAGATTTACTGGTAGGTTCTAGTAGTTTCTCAGGGTGTAATGGGCTACGCTCCGACACGACTTATACCGCTATTACGGGACTGACGCTTGCCTCCCCCTAGGCTATATATGCGATAGTCTTAGACGAACAGACCGGACTGTACGTAGATTGTTACATCAGGCTCAGTAGGAGTTCGGATGGGTTTCCTCATCGGCCTTCTTATCGACATCTACCTGGGGAACGTTACGTACAGCTAGTGTCGCTTGCGGTCTTTGGTTAAACCCACTGCCAGCGTAGTATTGAGTCTTTAGAGTCCTACACAGAGAGTTTCCCTGCTCCAGGCGAAACGATATAGAGGTCGTATGGATTTACGACAAGGGTTCGGACGCATACGTGTTTAAACGCACGTACGGCGTTCGGAAAGTTTTTACTAGCCGGCTTTGGTTTAAGCCAGATTCTAGTATCAGGTTATTGGATTTATGCAGTCTAATGTTTTTCTGTGTTTTCACGGATTGGAGGGGCGTTCTTGTAATTTTCCAGGAAGCTTCTAGATTCATGGTGACTTGGGGGTTAAGGTGGCCTAAGCATTTATTGCTTAATGACTCATTTGTGTGATTCATTCATGGAGTTAATGCTTCATTTATTGAGCAAATGACTCATGAGATGAATCACACAAGGTGAATGCATCAACCATGATGATTAATCATGTATATTATTTATTTGATAAATTGTTATGGTTGATATATTCAAATGAGTTCATTTTTCAATATCATTTCTTATCATCACCTTCTCTCTCCTCATGCTCTCTCATTCTTGAAACCCTAACCCTAACCTCTCATGTGTTGAGATCAAGGGTTAGCTAGACTAATACATCCATAACCTCACTCTATATCCCCTAGGTAGCTTAGATTAGCACTTTGAGCAACCTAGTTATCTCAAGTTAGAGATCAAGCTTGGCGTAGGAGCTCTCGGGTGGATCGTCTTTGACTCGAGGAGGCCGTTGAGGTGCCGATGTTCCAAGGAGCCTACGAGGAGTGGAGGACAGCGATGAAGACCCGAAGGACAAGTAACGTGAGGTATAACTTCGAATCCGAGTAGTTAAACCTCTTGTAGTTAGCTAGTAATGGTTTAGATACGATTCATGCGCTCAAGTCCGTGTTACGAAGCTTTGATAATTGTTTTTCATATATTCCGCTTCCCCGCAAGTTCGTAGGGTGCGTGACATGGACTTACAGTGGTATCAGAGCCAACTAAACCATTACTAGCTAGTTAGCAACTAATTAGAAGTTCGATCGACGAATAAATGCGAAAACAAAACCCTAACCCTAATAGTTTCTGTAAATTTTAAACGTGTCGAATATTTTTTTTGATATGCCTTAAAATTCACAGCAGGGAATTATAAGAATACTGGGAAAATACGAGCCCTTAACTCGGTAAGACGGCCGCGGATCCACGGCAAGATGGTGCTTTTGGCCGCGGATCCACCGCCGAGTCAGCCCCGAGTTGACTCGGATTTTCACAGTAATTCATAGTTTTTCGTTTTTTGTTTTCTTGTATATTCTGTTTCTGCCCAGGTTACTTCTGTGCTAGCTTACTATTGGGGTAGACACGGAAAATGGTTGTCGATCGATGTTCTAAGATATTTGCTAATTGGGTTTTTATCTGTAATGTTTAATGTGTTCGTAAACCTCCCCTGACTGCTAGTATGTCGGTTGGCAGGGGGTTGCACATTTCTGTAATGTTTACTGTTTGTGTATATGGACTTGATTGGAGTGTTGTGATGATTAGCCGGGGTTTGAGATGGGTTTAATATTCATTCATTCGATGTAAATGTAATATGATGTAATATTCTTTTGCGGGGTACATCCAGGTTGCGGTTGTAGCCACCGTTGTATTATTTCTTTTTACTGTTTTTTCTCCTAGGATAGACCCAAGGTGGGGTACACAAACTACCGGGTACGTTGAAGTGTTTAGTGGCCTACTCACGTTGTTGAGGGAGACCGCTTCACTTCGGGTACTTGGCGGGTAGTTTGCCGTACCCGTAGGGGTCTAGGGTTGGGGTAATGGCTATTCATCACAACTGTGTAATCCGTCTTTTATTGCAGGCTCAAAGCAAATACGGATTGGTAGTATATCCAATAAAGTTCATCAGTGATCTGGAATGCTTATTATTGCGTCTGAAGAATGTACAATATCTATATATGATAGCTATTAGATGTCACTTATGTTTTACACCCGTGCTAGCCCAGCCCCCGCTCTGTCATTAATTAAGTAACCTAACGAGTGATGACGAGACCCCGGGGCAAATGTGGATGGCATAAGAGGACGTGGTATTTTCGTTGTTTTCTGCAATGATAGGATAAATGATGGGACGCATTATTATAATGCAAAGAAAATAAACCAAAGTTTAATCGTTGGAACAAATTTAAAAGAAACCACTTGGTTATTTTAAAAGATCAGAATTTTTAATTGCGGAGCTTTAACCACTCATTTTAAAAACTATCAGGTTCCTTCGATTATATCAAGTTCATTATGTTCATGGTTTTGCCAAAACCATTCGTAGCCCTCCGTCATTTCTTATGAATGGTTAGTAATATTCAAGCTATGTTTGTTGGCCTTCGTCAAGGCATGGTGTTTGGGAGCTGCTGGGGTATTCATTTGGTGCATAGATAGATGTGTTGGTTTGGGACAGTCGTATTACCTTGTTGGCCTTCGTCAAGGGTGTGTACGAGTGGGTTCAAATTAACAAGATAATGATGGGCAGAACTTGACATGTGACTTATGATTTGTTGGCCTTCGTCAAAGTCATAAGAGCATGGGGCAAAAATCCACATCGGGAGTTTCTAAAGAAACTGAAACTTGCTAGTGTTGCATACCATTTGGAGTTTGATGAATGTTGGTAGGATTCCTTCAACATTATCATACGATGATATTTGGATCCCGATCCTACTGTGAGTACATGCTACTTATCAGGAGATTCGTTGCTTAACGATCAATGCTATAAACCAAGTAGGTGCCTAGAAAGGTGTCAGAGGGGCTACGCCCCCAGAGAAAAGAGGTTCTTTAATTAAGGAACTTCGCAAAAGCGTTGGAAAACCTCCCTCGAAGTATTGTCACTGACCTGGCTGAACGGTTAAGCAAGAATTGTATGGTGAGAATAGTCCTGGCTAATTCTTCGTTTATGGTTTGAGGAGGGATTCGAGAAACAGTGGGAGCCATCTTGTTTAGATAAATTACAAACCACTATAAACTTGCAAGAGCATCATGCTAATAGGGTTTTCTTCTCTCTCTCTTAAATTGCAGCGACCTTGTGACCACGACTAGGTTACATCTAGATAACAAATTGACTGAATCTGACTTATATGACAGGCAAAGGTCTGTCCAGATGTCCATTGCCTATGACAAGCTGGACCACCCTATTACTACTCAAGATCCCGCCGTCCCAAGTCCAGTTTCCACTTTCGCGGATATGGATATCCGTCAGACAAGGGAAAAAGATAAAGCGAAAGCTAAGTGCCTCGTGTTAGCTTCAGTTGATGGTGTATACCAGAAGCAGCACGAGAAGATGGACTCAGTTTCCATCTTTCTCCATAACAAAGATTTATATGGAGAGCAATCTCATATCGCAAGATATGAGACCTCGAACGAATTAATTCAAGCGAGGTTGGATTTCGGGTCATCTGTAGGGGACAACGTCCTTACAATGACTAGCTATATTGATCAGCTCCAGGACCTGGAGACCACGTTAGGAAACGAGTCAGATACTGACTTGATTCTACAGTTTCTGCCTTCTACCCTGAAGGAAACCAGGGAAGTAGAAGGAAAGAAAAGGGCAAAAGTTTCAAGACTGAATGTAGTAAAAAATGAACATTCCTATTGTTATGGGATTGGGCATTGGCAGAAAGATTGCAGGGCTTTTGAAGCCAGTAGCCAGGATATGAAGCATGTTGTGGCTTCAGCCTCAAGTGTATTTGTAATTGAGAACTGTTTGTCAATTAACTCTACTTCTTGGGTACTAGATACCGGAGCAGGATCTCATATCTGTAATTCATTACATGCTTTGAGAAGCCGTAAAGTTATGAAGGTAGGTGATTTGTCTCTCAGAGTTGCAAATGGAATGAGCGTGGACGCTGAATCCATGGGAGAATATCGCCTAGGTTTGACAAGTGGGCAGATATTGATTCTACGTAACTGTCTGTATGTACCTAGTATGACTTGTAATATCATATCAGTATCCTCACTTTCAAGAGAGGGATATAATTTTACATTTGTAAGCGATGTAGTTCACATCCACCTAAATCAAGTTTTGATTGGGCCCGGTACATTAGATAACGGCATATACGTATTGAGTCAAGCTCAGGTTTTCAATGTCCAGAACACACATAAAAGAAAGTCTCTGGAATTAAATCAGGCTTTCTTATGGCATTGTAGACTAGGTCACATAAATGAGAGAAGGTTGACTAAGTTACATAGAGAAGGATATTTGAATCCCTTCGAATATCAATCTTATGCTACTTGTGAATCTTGTCTCATAGGAAAGATGACCAAGACTCCGTTTACTGGACACGGAGTAAGAGCAAGCGAGCTCTTGGGACTCATACACAGTGATGTATGCGGTCTAATGTCTACACATGCGCGAGGTGGTTATTCCTACTTCATTACTTTTACGGATGATTTCTCTAGGTATGGACATGTCTTCTTAATGAAACATAAATCCGAGGCTTTTGAGAAATTCCAGGAATACAAGAATGAAGTGGAAAACCAAAAAGGAAAAAGTATCAAAACCCTGAGATCTGATCGAGGTGGTGAATACTTAAGTGCCGAGTTCCTGGGTTACTTAAAAGAGAATGGAATTCTCTCTCAGCTTACTCCTCCATACACACCACAACATAATGGTGTATCGGAAAGGAGGAATCGAACCTTATTGGATATGGTTCGTTCCATGATGAGTAAGGCTGAGTTACCGCGATCTTTCTGGGGTTATGCGCTAGAATCAACTGCATATCTTTTGAACAAGGTTCCGACCAAGACTGTGCCTACCACACCATATCAGATGTGGAGTGGGAAGAAACCCTATCTTCAGTACCTGAAGACACGGGGATGTCCAGCTTTTGTAAAAAGGCAGCATCCGGACAAGCTCGAGGCACGCTCAGTACAATGTAAGTTTGTGGGATATCCAAAGAACTCTAAAGGGTATTATTTCTATTACGCAGAGGAACAAAAGGTTTTTGTTTCTCGTCATGCCCACTTCTTAGAAGCTGAATTTTTAGAAAATCAGAAGAGTGGGAGCACAGTAGAACTGGAAGAAATTCAAGAACCACAAGCTGTTACTGAAAGTATGGTAGAACCAGAAGTTTCAGAAGAAAGGGACAAGCCAGCGCCTATCTGCAGGAGTAGTAGGCAGTTTCATCCGCCCGAGAGATACTACGATTTTCTCATAGACGGGGATAGAGAGGATTGCACTATTGACTATGATGAGCCTACTAGCTTCCAGCAAGCCATTCAGAGCGGTGACTCAGTAAAATGGCTGGATGCAATGAGGACCGAAATGGAGTCCATGTAACTTTGGACGTTGCTCCAGATGGGGTAAAACCCGTAGGATGCAAATGGATCTTCAAAAAAAAAATTGGTGTAGATAGACAGGTTGAAACCTATAAAGCTAGACTTGTTGCAAAGGGTTTCCGTCAAAGACCTGGTTTGGACTATGACGAAACCTTTTCTCCAGTGGCTATGCTCAAATCCATTCGGGTCCTTCTTGCTATTGCTGCCTTCCACGATTATGAGATCTGGTAGATGGACATAAAGACGGCCATTCTAAATGGAAATTTGGAAGAGAGCGTCAATATGGATCAGCCAGAGGGATTCATTCAGAGTGAGAGCAGCGGTAAAGTATGCAAGCTACTTAAGTCCATTTATGGACTAAAGCAGGCATCGCGGAGTTGGAACATCTGTTTTGATGATGCTGCCAAATAATTCGACTTTATCAAAAATCCAGATGAACCTTGCATATACAGTAAGATTGTAGGGAGAGCTGTAGTATTCCTCGTCTTGTACATGGATGACATTCTCCTAATAGGAAATGATATTCCTATGTTACAGTCAGTCAAAAGATTCTTATCACAGAAATTCTCTATGAAAGACCTGGGTGATGCCACCTACATTCTGAGGATCCGGATCTATCGTGATAGATCAAAAAGGATGTTAGGATTTTCACAGTCCAGGTACATAGACACCATAGTGAAGAGATTCAGTATGGAAGATTCTAAGCGCGGTAACCTACCGGCTTGTCACGGAATCACCCTCTCCAAAGAGGTGTCTCCCAAGACTGATTTAGAAAGGGATCGCATGTCAATTATACCCTACGCTTCAGCGGTAGGCTCTATAATGTATGCGATGTTATGTACCAGACCAGATGTAGCATACGCATTGAGCGTTGTAAGCCGGTATCAGCCAAACCCAGGGGAGAATCACTGGATAGCAGTAAAGAACATTCTCAAGTACCTGAGGAGGACTAAGGAGATGTTCTTAGAATATGGCGGAAAAGACCTCCAGATGGAGGCCTTTGCCGACTCCAGCTTCTAGAGTGACAAAGATGACTCCAAGTCCATGTCGGGTTATGACTTTACCCTCAATGGAGGGGCGGTCTGTTGGAAGAGTTCCAAGCAGGAGACCGTTGCTGACTCAACAATGGAAGCGGAGTACATAGCTGCTTGCGATGCCGCAAAAGAAGCTGTCTGGATGAAGAAGTTCCTCACAGAACTTCAGGTGGTTCCTACCAGTATTGATCCAATACCTCTGTATTGTGACAACAACGGCGCTACAGCTTTAGCGAAGGAACCCAGGTCCCATCAGAAGTCCAGACACATCATAAGGCGGTATCACCTGATCAGGGAGATCGTCGATCGCCGGGAGATCGAGGTGAAAAGAGTAGAGACGGAGAATAACATTGCTGATCCATTCACAAAGACCATTCCTCAGACACAGTTTGAGAGGCTATTCGAGATGATAGGTCTATGATATGCCAGCTCATGGCCCTAGTGCAAGTGGGAGATTGTTAGTGTATATGCCCTAGGGGCCATTATTGTATCATACTTGTATGTATATTACTTAATGGAAGCTTGGGATATTCACAGTTGTATATACAGTCTTGCTAAAAATGGTAGTATGCTACTTGGTTTGTGTCTACTTTAATATGTGCATATGTTTCTTATAACGTATCACTTATACATATTAGTAGAGCCTATAGGATCTTTGCTTGATTACCAGCGTTGTGATGGCAGTCATACTAGTGAGGGCTGGCTAGTCTATAAGTAACATCCTATACTTGTCCCTAGTCACAGGATTATCGAGACTGGGCATCGATACTCCAGAGTAGACTAGTGTATACGCTTCTCATCCCAGTTGGGGAGATGGTCTGTCCCACAGCCATCAGTACATCGTACTGGAGATAGTATACAGGTGCTCGTTAGGTTACGGGTACACGGGACATGACTCGCATTGGAACTGTTGGTTGGTATTATACCAATCGTCAGTTAACAGTTCCCAGGTGACATGAGTACAGCATAATCCGCAGACTTGACACTGCTACTTCGCCTCGAGTGTGTCCTACTGTTCTTAGATTGCTACCCTACCACGGCTCAAAGGAGTCGTGCAAACAGGTAGCAGTCGGGTGCAGTCCCGAGCACTTGGAGGCAGTAGCGGTTAGAAACGATTCGTCTCTCCCGGTATTGGGAGTTGATATCGCGCTGTGTCAGAGAGCCATTACGCAAAGTCCCTGGCCAGGGCAAGCAAGATTTACTGGTAGGTTCCAGTAGTTTCTCAGGGTGTAATGGGCTACGCTCCGACACGACTTATACCGGTATTAGGGGACTGACGCTTGCCGCCCCCTAGGCTAGATATGCGATAGTCTTAGACGAACAGACCGGACTGTACGGAGATTGTCACATCAGGCTCAGTAGGAGTTCGGATGGGTTTCCTCATCGGCCCTCTTATCGACATCTACCTGGGGACCGTTACGTACAGCTAGTGCCGCTTGCGGTCCGTGGTTAAACCCACTGCCAGCGTAGTATCGAATCTTTAGAGTCCCACACAGAGAGTTTCCCTGCTCCAGGCGAAATGATATAGAGGTCGTATGGATTTACGACACGGGTTCGGACACATACTTGTTTAAACGCACGTACGGCGTTCGGAAAGTTTTTACTAGCCGGCTTTGGTTTAAGCCAGATTCTAGTATCAGGTTATTGGATTTATACAGTCTAATGTTTTTCTGTGTTTTCACGGATTGGAGGGGCGTTCTTGTAATTTTCGGGAAGCTTCTAGATGCATGGTGACTTGGGGGTTAAGGTGGCCTAAGCATTTATTGCTTAATGACTCATTTGTGTGATTCATCCACGGAGTTAATGCTTCATTTATTGAGCTAATGACTCATGAGATGAATCACACAAGGTGAATGCATCAACCATGATGATTAATCATGTATATTATTTATTTGATAAATTGTTATGGTTGATATATTCAAATGAGTTCATTTTTCAATATCATTTCTTATCATCACCTTCCCTCTCCTCAAGCTCTCTCATTCTTGAAATCCTAACCCTAACCTCTCATGTGTTGAGTGTTGGAGATAGTGCCCTCAGAGTCAATTATTGGATCACAGGCACGTGATTGCAATGATTGAGGGAGGACCTATCCCGGTAGAACAGTCTTACTCAAGATGATAGTATGCTATCAGGTTTACCTTTATCATCGTGTACTGCTTTAGGTGACATGAAATGTCACTATTGCACGTTGATAGAGCCCCTAGGATTCTTGCTTGACCACCAGCAGTATGAGGGCGATCATATAAGTGGGAGCTGGGGGTCTACAAACGTATCCTTAAAAGGTCCCTAGTCGTGGGAGTTTCGAGACCGGGCATCGATACTCCATTAGTAGACTAGTGTATACAGTCGAGACCCCGACGAGGGGCGGTGGCCGGTCTCACAAGCCACTGGTGTCAGTTGGATCACCTAAGATGTATACAGGTGCTCATTGGGTTATGAGTACACTGGACAGGACTCGCCGGGAACATGCTAGTTGGTCTTATACCTGACGTCAGATAGCAGTTCCCAGGTGACATGTGTACAGGTTAGTTCATCGACCTGGGGATCGTCATTTGTCTCGTGTGAGTTCCCACTGTGCTTTGATTACTACCCTACCACGGCTCAAAGGAGTCGTGCAAACAGGTTTTAGTTGGGTACAGTCCCGAGCCACATGGAGGCAGTGAGCGGATCTTCGGGGGTTTCGTCTCTCCCGGTATTGGGGGTGAGGTCGCGCTGTGTCTAGGAGAGCCATTACACGAAGTCCTTGGCCAAGGCAGGAGATTTACTGGTAGGTATTCCAGTAGTATCTCAGGGTGTTCTGGGCTACACTCCGACACGACTTGTACCGCTTTTGGGGGTCTGACTTTTACCAACCCCCTAGGCCCGCCATGCGATGCTCATAGACGAACGGACCGGACTGTACGGATATTGTCACTGACAGGCTCAGTAGGGTGTCAGGATGAGTTCGCTCATCGACGTCCCTTTTAGTCAATAGCTGGTGGCCCGTTACGTATTGGCTTATACCTCTGACGTGCTAGTGGTTAAATCCACAGCCATAGTATTGACGAGTCTTTAGAGTCCACCACACTTTCAGTTACTCAAGTTTCGGGCGAAACGCTGTAGAGGCCGTATGGAGATATGGCAGGGTCCGATCAGATACGTGCGGTATTGCACGGATCAGGATCGGACAGTTTGTACTAGTAGCCGTATAGGTATATGGCAGGGTTCGATCAGATACGTGCGGTATTGCACGGATCAGGATCGAACGGATAATACTAGCCGGCTTTGGTTTAAGCCGGTCCTAGTTTAGTACAGTGTAGATTTTGTCTTTTTGCATTTGTATCCGGACGGAATACAGATGCGGGTGTGTATGCACAGTATCGGGGTTTTCCTGTAATTTATTACGGGACCAGTTTTCTGGAGTTGCCAGTTTGCATTCCGTTCCGGCCGGTTTTCCTTTGTTCTTTCCCGGCCGGACTTTTCCGATGGAGGGGGTTATTTGCAATTGTGCAAATAATCTTTGTGGAGGGGTTTTCTTGCATAATGGTTTGATTATGATAGGATTTGATTCTTTCTTCCATGCTTGCATTTAATGATGATTGAAAGGGTATGGTTTGGTTTTAATGAAGCATGGTTCATGTCTTTGTTGTGGTCACCTCCTTCTATCTCCTACACTCACCTTCCTTTGTTAATTCCTCCCACCATTTTCCCTCATATTGACTTGGCCGGCCACACCATTTTGAGGAGAGAAAGGAGTTCATTTGGATGAGGAAATTATCTATATCTCATTTGCATGCTTGCAATATTCTACACTTCATTCAAAAGTCCATTCATGATCCCTCCATCCTCCATGGCAACAAAACCCTAAAGAGACATAGACACTACACATTCTACTGCAAATCTTGGACGCGTCGATTCGCCAGCTTCGCGCCCGAGTTGCCTCGGTATTGAGGTGGGAGCCCGTAAAAGATACAGGCGACGTGGTGCCCTTTCCGACGAGGAGGAGACGGACGGAGATCCCGCGAGGAGATCGGAGTGGAGATGAAGACCGGAGGACTCGGATCAGTCGGTATATCTCTAACCCTTCTTCTAGTTAGCTTAGACTTGTTAATGGTTACGATCCGGAGTTTAGTGCGCGGTGGTGCCGGTTTGCAAAGTCCGCAAAATTAAAGTTTTTCACCGCTTCCGCATTCCGGCGTCGGGTTGACGGCCGGGGCGCCGCCGTGCACTTACAGTGGTATCAGAGCCTCGCCATTAACATAGTCTAGCTTGGTGTAATGTGTTTTTCTGTTTCGATCGATCGAATGTTCCAAAACTGCATTTTAGTTCGAATCAGTTTCTGTTGAAAATTTTTGGTCTCGAAAAATTTTTCTGGTTGTAAAATATTGATGTACTAGGAAATATAAGGGTTCTGTAAAAATTTGACGATGTAACTCCACATTTGGAGCGCGGATCCGCCGCGAAACCCCACCTCGCGCGGCCCTTCCGCCGCGCACTATTCACATCACATCACCAAATTTTTCCAGAGGCCTTATGGGCTTAAAATATGGGTTTTGGAATATTAAAATTGGGCCCAGGGTTTCTGTGAGTGCTGCAGTTTTGTTTGAGGGCCCACTTGTTATTTTTTGATCGATCGGATATTTCAAACACATTTTTTCACAGTATTTACATTATATCTGCGACCGTGAATGTCACTCGATCGGTAAATCCGGTCTAACTGCTATAGCCCGGTTAGACGGATTTGCGAACGTGATTTTCACGTTGATGTTCTATGTATTTGCTGTGATGTTGCGGATCGGTCGTGGGGGATAGCCTGGATGCAATGCTAGTACTGTTTTGTTGTATTATGTACATTTGTTATTGCGGGGCGAGCGTCCGACATGTGGACTGCCGTCACTGCCTGATTGTATTATTCTTTTGGGGCACGACCTGGTTGCGGTCGATGTACCCGGTGTATGTATATTTTACTTTCTGTACTAGGGTTACCCCGCGGAGGGGTGCACGGATAGCCGGGTTCTGGAGGGCAACGGGCCCGCATCTCAGGGCATTGAGACGGAGGGGCTTCAGTCTGGGATTGGCGGGCTATTCGCCGCACTCGTAGGGGGTACAGGTTGACCCAGGAGGGGTGCCCAAGTTGCCGGATTCCGTGAAGTGCTGGGTGGTCCATTCACGGCGCTGAAGGGGGCTGCCTCGCTTCAGGTTTTGGCGGGTGACTTGCCGCGCCCGTAGGGGTCTAGGATTTCATTGCACAGGCTATCCACACGACCAGGGGAACGTCGGGTTTCAGCGGCTCTGTGAAACCCGGGGATCCCAGATATCTGTATTGTTTCTGTGATGCTGTTCATTCTCTGTGATGTTGCATTTTATTCACGCCTTGAGCGAAATATAATATATTGGTATATATATTAGTAGATGTTGTATATGTTTTGCATCCGCGCTAGTCCAGTCCCCGCTCTGTCGTTAGTAAGCTAACCTAACGGGTAATGACGGGACCCAGTGGCGAATGCGGATGGCATATACGTACATCAGTATATTTTCGTTCTTTGTGGTGTGATCAATTGATGGGACTGCATTGATTCGGATCAATGCAAGTTAAAAACAAACCTAATCTGATGTTGTTGGAACACTTTTTCAAAAGCTGTTATTGCAAGGACGTTTACTTTTGTTTTGCATCGTGGTATTCATTTGGAATATCCTGCTCCTCAGTCGACGAGGCAAGGGCCGAGATCCCTTCACCGGGAGTGACCCCTTGGACAAAAAGTTTGCGTCAGGGCATTAACTTCACTATAGCCGATTACTTTTGCTTTGCACAGTGATATTCGGTTATGAATATCCAGCACCCCATTCTACGGGGAAAGAGCCGAGATCCCTTCACCGGGAGTGACCTCTTTAGTAAAGGTTTTCGTCACTATATTTTCTAAAAAGCTATCCGTTCCTTCAACGATATCAAGTTCATTACGTTAAAGGTTTTCGCCAGAAACCATTCGTAGCCCTCCGTCGTTTCATATGGGTGGTCAATAGTATTCAAGCTGTGTATGTTGGCCAAAGTCAAGGCACAGTGATTGGTAGCTATTGGGGTATTCATATGTAGCATAGATAGATGCGTTGGTTTGGGACAGTCGTGCTGCCATTTTGGCCAAAGTCAAGGGTATGTACGGGTGGATTCAAATTAACCTGGAGAATGACGGGCAGAACTTGACATGTGACTTATGATATGTTGGCCAAAGTCAAGGTCATAAGAGCATGGGGCAGAAATCTCATCGGGAGTTTCAAAAGTACTGAAACTTGCCAGATATGCGCATACCTTCTGGAGTGTGATACCGTGAGCGGATTCCGTCACGTTGTCATGCGATGAGAGTTGGATCCCGATTCCCACTGATGAGTTGGTTTACTCCTCGGGTGACCCCGACTAATTCTTCTTTCAGGTTTGGAGGAGAATTTGAGGTACAGTGGGAGGTTTCCAGATTAGATAAATTGGTAACCATTCTGATCTAGGTTAGAGTGCACGCTGAGTGTTTCTTTTCTCTCTCTCTTTGGCAGCGACCTTTGACCCGACCCTAAGACCATGACTCAGTGACCAAGTTGACCGAACCTTCTTAAACACCGGCTTTTGGATTGTCAGAATTGCAGACCTCATTGCCACTCCTACTTTTACCCTTTTCTCCAGGACACCCCGTATTACTGCGAACGTCCACTTCCATTGGACAAAACCATCGTATGGTTAGATACGAACTCGAAGGAATTCGAGGATGGTTTCTGGTTCTGGAGAAAACGGATAGGATTATTCAGTTGTCTTTTCCTTTTACCCTCTCTCAGGTTACGAGTACTCCTTGGTTTAGGGGTAGTACACCTATTACGCAAATTGGATTGTCTTCTTCCAAACCTTAGGCTGGTGCCGACCGGTAGGGAATGAAGAAAACCAATTAGCATAACGATGGTGTGCAGAAGGTATTAAGTTCAGACAAAGCAAGGGATTAGTAAGAGGGCAAAGTAAATTGCAACAGATATTCACGACCAAACCAAATATTTCGTTACCACTCCCGCATCACCTTTGTATTTCTCCAGGACACTCCGTATCACTACGAAGATCCACAGTTTATTTGGATACTCCATCGTATGGTTATATACGAACTCGAATGGAACTTGTTCCAGTTCGGGGATGGATTCTGGTCCAGGAGAAATAGGAATAAAGTACATTCAGGTGTCTTTTATCTTCACCTTCTCTCGCGTTGCGAGTGCTCCTAGGATTAGGACAGTACACCCTTTATGCTTATTGGATAGTCTTCTTCCAAACCATAGGCTGGTGCCGAACGGTAGGGAAGGAAGAAAACCAATTGGCCTAAAGGGGTGTGCGGAAGGTAATGACTAAAGACATATGAAGGGATTTGGAGAGGTGGCAAAGAACTATACGGTTACAGTCGTGAATCTGGAAGAGGCATTACTAGGAATACCAGAATACCCCATCGGAACATTTCAATGTTTCAGTTCAACTGTGTAATGTTAAAGGAAAACTGATTTCCCGATTAGATACTTACTCCAGGGTATGTATTTACCAGGTATGATTCTCACATCTGTATGGTTTTACAGATGATGAGTGGGAGTAGGTTATTGGGAATTGGGTGATCATCCTCATTATATCGGGATTCGTTGTAATCGGTGATATTTGAGGAAATCACCTGGGCTGTTTGCCGGTCGGCAAATATTTGGTTTTGAATATCCGCTGTTATGCACCAATTTCAAATTGATATATCTGTACGTCTATTTTGATAGAGTGAGATATACCTTTCTGAAATTATGTCTACGACATTTACCTATATCAGTGGATGGTTAGGTAAGGAGCATTAAACAGCGGTGTAATTCTTCTTAACCATAAGTACAGTTTTCAACCTACGACACACAGTGAATGAGTTGTCAGACTCAAGGGACTTATACAGAGTATTGTATGTTGTCCAGGGTCCATCAGGACAGAGGGGTTGGTCCTCGTACTATATTCGGTTTACTTATGACTTCTCTAGTTTTTAGACGAGTGTTTCGCGGAAACACAGGGTCCAAATTTTGAGAAGTTATGGGTATTTGAATAGAGTAGAGAACCAGGTATAGCAAGTATCGGGATTCTTCAAAGAGATCGAAGATATAGATACTTGTGTATGGTATTCAGTTGATACTAATAATAAAGAGATCTTGCTTCTCTTTCAGGTTACTCATAATTGGAAGTATTCCTAAGTTGAGTAACGCTGATCGGCCTCCTTCCATTTAGTTGACATGCGCTGGGGACAGCTGCATGATTTGAATCTGGTTCAATTAAATCAGTGCCTCTGTTTCTATATTGGATATAGAACAGTTCATATCTTAACGATGTTAAGGTACGGGGAGTTGTCCGGTTTATGATTAAAACCAGACACTGGACAACTCAAGGCACGTTTCTGTAATGGCTGTTTGTGGGTTGACCCAGGCTATGAAGAGGGTTGACTTTCTACCATCTGGATGAACAATAGCGATATTGTTCTAGACTCGCCACAGTTTTATTAAAAATGGATTTTTTTTTCAGAAAACAGTAGTGGGAGTATGGTAGAACTGGAAGTGATTCCAGAACCACAAACGATTACTGAAGATTTGATAAGGAACCTAAAGATTCAATCTGGATTGACATTCCATTGGCCACTCCGCAGATAAGGTGGGTAACTTCAGGCACCCGAGAGGCACTACGGTAGCCTCAAGGACGGTGACAGGGAAGTTCTTGTTTACCCACAATTTCCATTGCTGTTGTTCCAGGTTACGAGACCCGGCGGGAGGATGAGTATAGCGTCGTTCTAAACCAGTTTTAGAAGTGTACGTCTATATGACTCTGCCAGAGGGTTGTCGTAGTCAGTGGGAGCAGCGGAAGCATTGGTGGACAGGTAGCTTATGTCTATTTATAGACTAAAGCAGAAGTAGCGGAGATAGATCATCTATTTCTAACGTGACAGTCATGGGTTTGACTTCATCAGAATAGGGGATGGATCTGTTGAGAAGGTAGTAGGGTGTGATATCCTGGTATTTGGATGATATACACAGAGTAGGAAAAGAAACTCCTACACTACGATCGGATATACTTTGGTCGTCACACAGTTGTTTCTCCACAAAGGAAATGGATTTTGTATCTGACATACTGGTTACTAGATCTATGGTTTTAGATCTAGATTTGGGTGGTTTCCCAATCAGGGTACTTGACAGCATTCTAAGAGTATTTAGGATGGACGACTCCTGGCACGGTAGTGTACCTGCAGGTAATGGAGTCACCCTCTCCAAAAGTGTCTTACAGACTAAAGGGGAGAGGGACGGGCATGATTGGCAGATCACTTGCTCAGGCAATTGAGTCAATCGTGAGATGTCAAGTACCACACCAGATGTTGTTCTTGCACTAGTTGCAATAAGTTGATATTGATCCAATCCTGGAGGAACAGTCGGAAGCAGTTTTAGAACATAAGTGGCTGTTCTAGGGATATGATAACGAAAGCCCTATTCGGGAAACAGTTATCATTCCAGGCTTCCAAGGTGACCTGGACGACAAGGAGGTTGTCAGAGTTACAGATTTCCTTCAGACGAGGGGCAGTATTTTGGACAGGTGATCCAAGGCAATACTGAGGGAGGCATGGTGCAGGATACTGATTAAGTTCAGTTGACGATACAGTCTAAGAAGTTTGGATTTGGAGTTCATTTATGAGCTGAGTCCCATCAGACATCCAGACACTCTAAGACAGGTATTGCTCATTTCGGGAGATGGCATTCTCCGCGAACTTGAGATATAGAGAGATATAGAAAGAAACTTCAGAGCGGATCCACTCACTAAGGCTATTCCTCGAACGCAATAGTTTCGCAAACAGGTTTTGTGCGACTGACTAGTAGAGGAGTTGGGTGTTCGGTATCACACGGGCTGTGAGTATGCGACATCGCAATAATTAGCCTTGAGTGCAAGTGGGAGATTGTTGGAGATAGTGCCCTCAGAGTCAATTATTGGATCACAGGCACGTGATTGCAATGATTGAGGGAGGACCTATCCCGGTAGAACAGTCTTACTCAAGATGATAGTATGCTATCAGGTTTACCTTTATCATCGTGTACTGCTTTAGGTGACATGAAATGTCACTATTGCACGTTGATAGAGCCCCTAGGATTCTTGCTTGACCACCAGCAGTATGAGGGCGATCATATAAGTGGGAGCTGGGGGTCTACAAACGTATCCTTAAAAGGTCCCTAGTCGTGGGAGTTTCGAGACCGGGCATCGATACTCCATTAGTAGACTAGTGTATACAGTCGAGACCCCGACGAGGGGCGGTGGCCGGTCTCACAAGCCACTGGTGTCAGTTGGATCACCTAAGATGTATACAGGTGCTCATTGGGTTATGAGTACACTGGACAGGACTCGCCGGGAACATGCTAGTTGGTCTTATACCTGACGTCAGATAGCAGTTCCCAGGTGACATGTGTACAGGTTAGTTCATCGACCTGGGGATCGTCATTTGTCTCGTGTGAGTTCCCACTGTGCTTTGATTACTACCCTACCACGGCTCAAAGGAGTCGTGCAAACAGGTTTTAGTTGGGTACAGTCCCGAGCCACATGGAGGCAGTGAGCGGATCTTCGGGGGTTTCGTCTCTCCCGGTATTGGGGGTGAGGTCGCGCTGTGTCTAGGAGAGCCATTACACGAAGTCCTTGGCCAAGGCAGGAGATTTACTGGTAGGTATTCCAGTAGTATCTCAGGGTGTTCTGGGCTACACTCCGACACGACTTGTACCGCTTTTGGGGGTCTGACTTTTACCAACCCCCTAGGCCCGCCATGCGATGCTCATAGACGAACGGACCGGACTGTACGGATATTGTCACTGACAGGCTCAGTAGGGTGTCAGGATGAGTTCGCTCATCGACGTCCCTTTTAGTCAATAGCTGGTGGCCCGTTACGTATTGGCTTATACCTCTGACGTGCTAGTGGTTAAATCCACAGCCATATTATTGACGAGTCTTTAGAGTCCACCACACTTTCAGTTACTCAAGTTTCGGGCGAAACGCTGTAGAGGCCGTATGGAGATATGGCAGGGTCCGATCAGATACGTGCGGTATTGCACGGATCAGGATCGGACAGTTTGTACTAGTAGCCGTATAGGTATATGGCAGGGTTCGATCAGATACGTGCGGTATTGCACGGATCAGGATCGAACGGATAATACTAGCCGGCTTTGGTTTAAGCCGGTCCTAGTTTAGTACAGTGTAGATTTTGTCTTTTTGCATTTGTATCCGGACGGAATACAGATGCGGGTGTGTATGCACAGTATCGGGGTTTTCCTGTAATTTATTACGGGACCAGTTTTCTGGAGTTGCCAGTTTGCATTCCGTTCCGGCCGGTTTTCCTTTGTTCTTTCCCGGCCGGACTTTTCCGATGGAGGGGGTTATTTGCAATTGTGCAAATAATCTTTGTGGAGGGGTTTTCTTGCATAATGGTTTGATTATGATAGGATTTGATTCTTTCTTCCATGCTTGCATTTAATGATGATTGAAAGGGTATGGTTTGGTTTTAATGAAGCATGGTTCATGTCTTTGTTGTGGTCACCTCCTTCTATCTCCTACACTCACCTTCCTTTGTTAATTCCTCCCACCATTTTCCCTCATATTGACTTGGCCGGCCACACCATTTTGAGGAGAGAAAGGAGTTCATTTGGATGAGGAAATTATCTATATCTCATTTGCATGCTTGCAATATTCTACACTTCATTCAAAAGTCCATTCATGATCCCTCCATCCTCCATGGCAACAAAACCCTAAAGAGACATAGACACTACACATTCTACTGCAAATCTTGGACGCGTCGATTCGCCAGCTTCGCGCCCGAGTTGCCTCGGTATTGAGGTGGGAGCCCGTAAAAGATACAGGCGACGTGGTGCCCTTTCCGACGAGGAGGAGACGGACGGAGATCCCGCGAGGAGATCGGAGTGGAGATGAAGACCGGAGGACTCGGATCAGTCGGTATATCTCTAACCCTTCTTCTAGTTAGCTTAGACTTGTTAATGGTTACGATCCGGAGTTTAGTGCGCGGTGGTGCCGGTTTGCAAAGTCCGCAAAATTAAAGTTTTTCACCGCTTCCGCATTCCGGCGTCGGGTTGACGGCCGGGGCGCCGCCGTGCACTTACATTGAGATCAAGGGTTAGCTAGACTAATACATCCATAACCTCACTCTATATCACCTAGGTAGCTTAGATTAGCACTTTGAGCAACCTAGTTATCTCAAGTTAGAGATCAAGCTTGGCGTAGGAGCTCTCGGGTGGATCGTCTTTGACTCGAGGAGGCCGTTGAGGTGCCGATGTTCCAAGGAGACTACGAGGAGTGGAGGACAGCGATGAAGACCCGAAGGACAAGTAACGTGAGGTATAACTTCGAATCCGAAACCTCTCGTAGTTTGCTAGTGACGGTTTAGATACGATTCATGCGCTCAAGTCCGTGTTACGAAGCTTTGATAATCGTTTTTCATATATTCCGCCTCCCTGTAAGTTCGTGGGGTGCGTGACAAATATTACATACAATGAATTTTACATGAATGAAAAAGGAAAACTCTCATCTCACATAAAAAACCTCGGCTATTCAAACACGACGATCCAATATAACATATCCAGCAACACATAACATCACATGTCATCAACGTAAGTAAATATACGTATCACAATTGTCGTTGACATATAGCAACGAAACCGGCGATATCACATATTACACTTACGGTCGCAGAAAAGAAAGTGTAAAACTACAACAGTTGGAATCCGCAACCTCCTTAGACATCGCATGCCTAACCATATGAATTCCTTAGACATCGCATGGCTAACTATTATAAACCCCGCATTTTAGTCTCATCAACGAAAACTCTTTTCAATATCAAGTCGGGCAATTCAACAAGATTCCCGACATCCTGATCGAATGCTCATCGCAAACTTTAGTAGACGGACGCACCCCCGGATGCCGTCGATGAAGTGCACTAAGGCGGAACACCGCTGCCGCGAGCACCCGAAGGGATGCTTTTGGCTACGGGGTTCTCCTACAGTCACTTGGTCGGGGCTATGGGGCGTGGCTATCTATTAAGTTTACCCGGGGAGTATCCGCGTACGCTACATGATTGCGACGGACTTTTGATCACATCAAAATCCCGTGGCAGCCGATCAAATGAGACTAAATTGCTAGATTTATAACATTCAAATTAGTTATCTCATAACTACTTGTGGATTCCAAATATTGTATCACATTCCAGATAAATAGACAATGTTAAACTTTCCGATCGAAGAATCAAACACCCAAGTTTTCCCAATAGCTCAACACTTGAAACAAGTTTAAAAACATCCATTTCATGCCACAGTACCAACGGTCCAGCCGTAGAAGGGTCAAGCCAACGCCTCACATGTGGCAACGCCGTACTGCCCCAAACCCTAAGGTTCAAAAGGCAGTTCAAGACGGTCACATAATCGAGTTAAGGTTTGTTGTCTTCTAGAGGGTCCATCGCGTTACTTGCACGACTTAGAACGTTCTTAAACTACGGAAAAATCCAACACTTGGAAATTTTCCGGGTCGGGAAAAAGCGACTTATTGATATCCGTTCGAACTTTTTAATACTTTCTAAATTATCCGGAAAAACAAAACAAAGCTATAATATCCGATCGAATCAACGAGTCCCCAATACAACCCAGAAAACTCAACACTTGAGTATATTTAAAAGTACCCAGAAACATCAGGAAACACATACGGATGAAACTGTACAAAAAAGAAACCCTAACTCTACTGTTGAGCCACGGAACCGCCGCTAATGGCATGTCATTGCCGCGGTTCCGGGCCGTTTAAGTGAGTTAGTGTCTCGTTTTTCACATATGTCCATAGAATTCCCTGCTGATTTTTTGAGTATTTTTAATTTGGAAAAAATCACATTTTCAGAAAATGTACATTGAGGGGTAAAATCGGGGGATTCCGGGTTCGATCGGATTTTAAACTTCGTCTAGACTTCGCCTAAAGCTCTAGCTTGGCTATGATACCACTGTAGGGTTCCTAGGCACTCTAATAAGGTTCTACAAGGCATCAAGTATGCCCGATTCAAAAAAAAAATAGCCGTGCCGAACAACCCTAACCAAGATCGTATACTAGAGATTATGCGAAAACTAGCAAGTTAAACATTTTAACTACAAGTGAAAAGGATTACAACCTTTGTAGATCCGGTCCTTCACTTCTAAAGCTCCATGTTGACGTCCCTTCGCTGCGATCATTGGGATCCCGGACTCTAGCGATGGTTTCTTCGGAGAAATGAGTGGGCTAGGTCGTTGACTTCGAGGCCGAAGATGATCTACGTCGAGGAGACTCAAACTCAAGCTCCATCTTCACTAGGTCAAGAACTTTGTGAAGAAAACACCCTAAACTAAATGGCAAGTAGTAGAGGATGATGAAATAGGAAGTGGGTTTACTTTGGATTTGGGTTTCTCACTCTTTTTCTTCACTTGAAAAAAAATCTAGCAAGCTTTTTCTTCTTCTTAAAGAAGAAGAAGAAAAAAGAATAAGAATGAATTATATGAAAATAATAATCAAGTGAAGTCTATCATAATGCAACCATGGGTGAGCTAACCTTTGTAGAGACTAAACCATAGTTAATTATAATGGTTTGGTTAAAGAATATCTTAATCAAGACAAAATGAGTGGACTTTGTCAAATTTGCTTCAAGCTTCATGAAGCTTCAAGCCATGACAAAAGAAGCCACCATTTTGAATAATTAAGATAAATAAAAACCTAAATTATAATTAACATGGTGTATGTCACACACCCACCCATGTTTGCATGTATCATCAATCATGATACAAACTAGTGCACAAACATGTATCACATATACAACTTGTGCACATCAAATGAGAAAATCAATCTTAAGTGAACCAATACTAGTTAATGTAAAATAATATATCAAATATATAATTATACATTAAATCATTAAATCAACATTTGATTTAACGATCCGGTCATATCGCATATAACCGACTAATATCTAGTGTATCAATGTATCGAATCAACACTTGATTCGGTAACCCGGCTATATCTCCTAAAACCGTCCGATGATACAAATCGCGAGAATAGAATACCGTATCACATACTGGTATTATTCTCGGTCCCACACATATCTCATATGCGCTCCTATTTCGTTTCGCTTGAGCCAGGAAACCTCTGTTTAGGACTCTAAAGACTCGTCAATACGCCGGCAGTAGGTGGTGATCATATCAATCACCCACAAGCCTCAAGCGGTCTGCTAAACGTAACGGCCATCCGGGTATTGAGCGATCAGAAGATCAACGAGCAAGCCTGCTCACACTCCTGCGAATCCAATCAGTAACACTTACCGCACAGTCCGGTCTGTTCGTCTGATATGTCGCATATCTCGCCTCGGGGTGGTAAACGTCAGACCCCAGTAGATTGATAAGTCATGCCGATGTAAGGTCCAAAACAAGCGTGAAACTACCGATAACACTTACCAGTAAATCACTGCAACCCTGGCCAGGGATTTCCAGTTATGGCCAGTCGAGCATAGCGCAACATCAACCCCCAATACCGGGAGAGACGAATCCCCTCCTATCGATCATTGCCTCCATGTGAATCGGGACTGTACCCAAAAACCACCTATTTGCACGACTCAGTAGAGCCGTGGCAGGGTGGAAATCAAAGCGCAGTGGGAGACACACAAGACTCTATGACGATCTCGGGTCAACAGACTAAGCTGTACCAGTGTCACCAGATAACTGCCATCTGACGTGAGGTATAATACCATCTGGGAGTTCTCGGCGAGTCCGTTCAGTGTACCCAGTCTCCACTGAGCACCCGCATACCGTCTCTGATGTCAAACACCAATGGATATGGGATCATCCATCCCCCATCACATGGGTCGAGAAGATATACGCTAGTCTACTCTGGAATATCGATGCCCCATCTCGATATTCCCACGACTGGGAACATTGAAGGATGTACTCATTGACTACCCAGGCCCCACTAGTATGATCTACATCATAGTCCTGGAAGTCGAGTACATATCCTAAGGGCTTTATCAACATGTAATAGAGAGACAGCAAGTATACATGTTAAGATAAAGAGCAACTAGATAACGTACTATCATGTCGAGCAAGAAAGTCCTACCTATATATGTCCCAGTATCCACTACAATATACCTCTCATGTACAGTAATGGCCTCTAGGGCATACATATAACTGACACGCCCTGACCTCGCCCTGCCGTAAGTTAAGTAACCTTACGGTGATGACCCGGGGCCCCGTGTCTAATGCGGATGGTATAAGCGTACGTTCTATTTTCGTTTCTTCTGCAATGATAGGGTTAAATGATGGGACCGCATTAATTCTGATTAGTGCAAAGAAAACAAATAAAAGTTTAAGTCGTTGGAACAATTTAAAAACCACTCGGCTTTCTTTAAAAACAACTTTTAAATGCGGAGCTAAAACCACTCCTTTTAAAAGCTATTCAGGTTCCTTCGACTATATCAAACTCATTACGTTCACGGTTTTCTCCAAAACCAGTCATAGCCCTCCATTATGTCAGATGGATATCCACTGGTATTCAAGCTATATATTTTGACCTTCACCAAGGCATAGTGATCAGTAGCTATTTAGATACTTGTCTGCAGCATGGATAGATGCGTTAATCTAGGACAGGCGTACAACTATTTTGGCCTTCATCAAGGATTTTTACGAATGGATCTAGGTTAGCCTGGAAAAAGACAGGTAGAATTTGACTTGCGTCTTATGATATTTTGTCTTTCGTCAAGGTCATAAGTGCCTGGGGAAAAAATCCACATCGAGAGTTTCAAAGGAAAAGGAAACTTGCTAGTTTTGCATACCATATGGAGTGATAATTTTTATAGGGATTCCTTCAAAGTTATCATACAATGATAGTTAGATCCTGATCCCACTGTGAGTAATTATCATTATTCTTCAGGAGAGTTTTTCGCTTAACAACCAATACTACAAACCAAGTAGGTGTCTAGAAAGGTATTAGCGGGGCAACGTGTCCAAGGAAAAGAGGTTATTTAATTAAGAAATATCGCGAAAGCGTTGTAAAATCTCTCTTGAAGTACTGACACTCTCCTGACCGAAAGCTTAAAGTAAGAATTGTAGAGTGGGATTAATTTCGACTAGTTCTTCTTTTATGGTTTGAAAGAGAATTCAGGGAAACGGTAGGAGCCATCATGTTTAGGTAAACTAAAAACCAATTTAAACTTGCAAGAGCATCTATGCTGAGTGTTTATTCTCTCTCTCCTAATTTGTAGCGACCAAGATGACCGGACTTGAGTTACTATTAGATAAATATATATTAACGGGGCCAAACTATAAAGATTGGGTAAGGAATATCCAGATGGCCATTACTTATGACAAGCCGGGCTACCTCCTTACTACTAAAGCCCCTGCCGTCTCGGGTCTAGATTCCACCGTCGCGGATATTGAGATCCGTAAAATATGGGATATAGACAGTGCGAAAACCAAGTGCATCGTGCTGGCCTTTATGGATAATGAACACCAGAGGCGGCACGAGAAGATAGACTTAACTTCCATTTTTCTCCATACTAAAGATTTATATAAAGATCAATCTCGTATCGCAAGACACGAGATCTCGAGGAAATTATTTCAGACGAGATTGGCTGTCGGGTCATCTGTAAGGGACCACATCCTTAAGATAATCAGCTTTATTGAAGAGCTTACGGACCTTGGGACCACATTGGAGAATGAGTTATACACGGACATGATTCTACAGTCCCTTCCCTCTACCTATGCCCAATTTATATTGAATTTCAATATTCAAAAGAAGGAAGTTACACTTCCAAAGCTCCATAACATGTTGAAGAGTGCAGTGGGCACTCTAAAGAAAACCAAGAAGACACCCGCTTTGCTTATTTGAGAATCTTCTTCATCTAGATCCAAAGCGAAAGCCAAGGGGAAGAAAAAGAAGGCCCTCACCAAGCCAAAAGGAGGTGTCATTAAGGTACAGGGAAAGGAAAAGGTAAAAGTTGGGGGGCCAACAGTGACAAAGGAGGAATGGTTCTATTGTCACAAAAAAGGTCATTGGAAGAAGAACTGTAGGGCTTGGAAAGCCAAGAACTAGGATTCAAAGTAAGTTGTGCTTTCGTCTTCAAGTGTGTTTATGATTGAAAACTTTTTGTCAATAAACTTTACTTTCCGGGTATTGGATACCGGTTCAGGATCTCATATTTGTAATTCATTGCAGGCACTGAGAAGCCGTAGAAAGGCAGGTGATATGACCCTCAGGGTTGCGAATGAAGTGAGTGTGGATGTTGTTTCCGTAGAGAAATATCACCTAGGATTGACAAGTGGAAGCATTTTATATTTTGCGTAATTATTTTTGTGTACCAAATTTGACATATAATATCATTTCAGTATCTTTACTATCTAAACAAGGTTATGATTTTACATTTGTAAGCGATGTTGTAAGCATTCACCTTATTCATGGTTTGATTGGGTCTGGTACACTAGACAACGGTATATACGTATTAAATCAACAGCAAGTTTTCAATATGCAGAACACACTCAAAAGAAAGACTCCAGAATTAAATCAAGCTTTCTTATGACACTGTAGACTATGTCACATCAATAACATACGGTTGACGTGTTAGTTGTATGTATGCCCTAGAGGCCAGTATTGTACAGATGATGTCTATTATATTGGATGCTTGGACATATATAGAGATGACTTTCTTGCTCGATATGATAGTATGCTATCTGGTTGCTCTTTATCTTAACATGTACACTTGTCTCTTTAAACTGTCTTATAGTTACATGTTGGTAAAGCCCTTAGGATGTGTACTTGACTACCTGGACTATGATGCAGATCATACTAGTGGGGACATGGTAGTCCATAAGTACATCCTTCAAGGTCCCTAGTCGTGGGTGTATCGAGACAGGGCATCGATATACCAGTGTAGACTAGCGTATACGCTTCTCGACCCATGAGATGGGCGATGGATGATCCCATATCCATTGGTGTTTGACATTAGAGATGATATACGGGTGCTCAGTGGAGACTGGGTATACTGGACGGACTCGCCGAGAACTCCCAGATGGTATTATACCTCACGTCAGATGGCAGTTCTCAGGTGACACTTGTGCAGGTTAGTCTGTAGACCCTAGATCGTCATAGAGTCTTGTGTGATTCCCACTGTGCTTTGATCTCCACCTTACCACGTCCATGAGGGCATGCAAAACGGTGGTCTTTGGGTACAGTCCCGAGTCGCATGGAGGCAATGAGCGATAGGAGGGGTTTCGTCTCTCCCGGTATTAGGGGTTGATGTTGCGCTGTGCTCGATTGGTCGTAACAGGGAAGTCCCTGGCCAGGGATGATCAGAGATTTGCTGGTAAGTGTTACCAGTAGTTTCTCGACCCGTTATGAGCCTCACATCGGCACGACTTATCGATTATTGGGGTCTGACGTTTACCACCCCTAGACTTGATATGCGACATATCAGACGAACAGACCGGACTGTACGGTAAGTGTTACTGGTTAGATTCACAGGAGTGTGAGCGGGCTAGCTCGTCGATCTTCTGATCGCTCAATACCCGGGTGGCCGTTACGTTTAGCAGACTGCTTGCGGCTTGTGGGTGCTTGATATGATCATCATCTGCTACCGGCGTATTGACGAGTCTTTAGAGTCCTACACAGGGGTTTCCTGGTTCAAGCGAAACGAAATAGGAGCGCATATGAGATATGTGCGGGACCGAGAATAATGCGAGTATGTGATACCGTATTTCATTCTCGCGATGAATGTTTCGATTGGTTGTATGCGATATAACCTAGTTATCGAATCGTTGATTCGATAAATCGATACATTGTATACTAGTCGGTTATGTGCGACATGACCGGATCATTGAATCAAGTGTTGATTTAATGATTTAATGTATAATTATATATTTGATATATTACTTTGCATTAACTAGTATTGGTTCACTTTAAATGGATTTTCTCACTTGATGTTCACAAGTTGTATATGTGATATACTTTTGTGCACTTGATTGTATCATGTTTGATGATACATATACACTTGGATTTGTGTAAAGACTTAAACCATGTTTAGTGAATGGTTAGGGTTTTATATTTTCACTTAATTTTTTATCTTTTCTTTTTTGAGAAATAGATAAAAGAAAACAAAATAGTTTCTTTTTATTATGAAGCTTGTTGAAGCTTCATGAAGCTTTGACCAAGTGACCATTTTGTCTTCGTGCTTAACCCTAACCATTCCCACTAACTATGGTCTATTCTCTACACCTAACCAAGGTTAGAAGATGATAAGTATTTATTTTATTATTCTTTTTGCAAGACTTATCATATATTCTATCTTCTTCTTCTTCTTGATCTTCAAGAAAAAGCTTACTAGCTTTAATGGCACTTTGAGCAAAAGAGTGAGAAATCCAATTCTAAAGTGAACCCACCTCCTATTTCTTCATCCTCTACCTCTTGCCAAGTAGTTTTGGGTGTTTTTCTTCACAAGTTTCACAACTTGGTGAAGTTGGAGCTTGATCTTGTGTAACCTCGACGTAGATCATCTTCGGCATCGTAGCCGACGACTTGTCCGCTCATTTCTCCGATGAAGCCGATGCTAGAGTCCGAGATCCGACTAGGACAGCGAGAGGACGTCTACGTGGGGCTAAGGAAGTGGAGAACCGGATCTACAAAGGTTGTAGCCTCTTTCTTATAGTTAAGTTGTTAACTAGTTTATTGTTTCGCCTAAAATTCTAGTTAACGATCCGTATTAGGGTTTCTCGGCACTTGTAATATTTGAAATTGGCATGGTTGATGCCTTGTGAGACCTTTTGAGAGTGCCTAGAAACCCTACAGTGGTATCAGAGCCTAGCTAGAGCCTTAGGCGATGCTTTGACGATGTTTGAAACCCGATCGAACCCGAAACCCTATATTTTTCACGCTCTCTGGACTTTTTCTAAAAACTGGGTTTTTTCCAGATTAAAAATGCTTAAAAAATTCAGCAGGGAATTCTAAGAATTACGGTGCAAATTTTTCCAAGAGATCAGTTCATAGCGCGGCGGAACCGCGGCAGAAGCCTGGCTTCTGCGGCGGTTCCGCGGCCATATGATGACATCATCATTCGATTTTTGCACAGTAATTCCTACTTTATGATGCTGAGTTTTCTGGGAATTTTCAATTTGACTCAAGAGTTGAGTGTTCTGGGGTTGCATAGGGAATCGTAGATTCGATCGGATTATTAAACTTCGTCTATGTGTTTTTCCGGATAAATTTAGAATATGTTAAAAAGTTCGACCGGATATAAATACCCAACTTTTCCCCTGCCGGAAAATATCCAAGTGTTGGATTTTTCTGTGGTTTAAGGACGTTCTGAGTAGTGCAAGTAACGCGATGGTCCCTGTAGAAGACAACAAACCTTAACTCGATTATGTGACCGTCTTGAACTGCCCTTTGAACCTTCGGGTTTGGGGCAGTACGGCGTGCCACATGTGAGGCGTTGGCTTGACCCTTCTACTGCTGGACCGTTGGTACTGAGGCATGAAGTGAATGTCTTTGAACCTATTTCATGTGTTGAACGGTTTCGGGAAAACTTGGGTGTTCGAATGTTCGATCGGAAAGTTTAATATTTTCTATTTATCCGGAATGGGATACAATAATTGGAATTCACAAACAGTTATGAGATAACTGAATGAATGTTATAAATCTAGCGGTTTAGTCTCAATTGATATTGAAAAGGGTTTTCGATAATGGGACTAAAATGCAGGGTTTATAATTGTTAGGCATGTGATGTCTAAGGAATTCATTGGTCTAGGCATGCGATGTCTAAAGAATTTACGGATTCCAACTGTTGTAGTTTTACACTTTCTTTTCTGTGACCGTAAGTGTAATATGTGATATCGCCGGTTTCGTTGCTATATGTCAACAACAATTGGGATGCGCATATTTATTTACGTTGATGACATGCGTTGTTATGTGTTGCTGGATATGTTATATTGGATTGTCGTGTTTGAATAGCCGGGGGTTTTTATGTGAGATGAGTGTTTTTCATTTTCATTCATGTAAAAACTTGTATATAATATTCTTTTATTTGGGGCACTTCCAGGTTGCGGAAGTTGTCACCCTTTGTATATTATTTACTTTTCTGCACTAGGATAGACCCAAGGAGGGGAACACAAGTAACCGGGTTCTAGGGTCCAGTGGGAGACCATCTCGAGGAGTCGAGTCCGGGTCTCCTAACCCTAGAATTGGTAGGGTTGCTTGCCGCTCTCGTAGGGGTCTAGGGGTGTGGGATTGGCTATTCATCACGACCGTGGAATCCGTGTTTTATACTGGCTCGTATTGAAAACACGGACGTCCTAGTATATCCAATGTTTCATATGTTTCTTCTGCTGCGATATCTGTAATGTGATCCTGATGTTCTGTGATGGATACTGTATATAGTATATATGATATATTATATAGACGTTACTTATGTTTTGCACCCGCACTAGCCCTGCCCTGCTCTGTCGTTAGTTACCTAACCTAACGGTGCACGAGGGGACATCGAGGCGAATGCGGATGGCATAAGTGTACGTCGTATTTATCTGTGATGTTTTAGGTGACTTAAATGATGGGACTTCATTAATGTGATTAATGAAATAAAAGAAACCAAATAATGTTGTAGAATCAAATTTTAAATAAAACAGTTAGCTACAGTTCTTGCTTTGCATAGCAGTATATATGATATACCCTGCACCTTATTCGATGAGGAAAGGACCGAGATCCCTTCACCGGGAGTGACTCCTTTAGCAATAACTGGCAGATGCTACACACTCGGTTTGACTTTTGATTGCTTCTATAGTTTCTGCTTTGCACAGTGATATATATGATATGTCCCGCACCTCAATCGACGAGGAAAGGGCCGACGATCCCTTCACAGGGAGTGACCCCTTTAGCAAAACTAGAAAAGCCTCAAAATCATTCCATTTCAAAACTTCATTTTGATTCTACAACGATATCAAGTTCATTACGCAATAGGTTTTCAGAAAAACCTGTCGTAGCCCTCCGTCATTTCAGATAAGTACTAGTTAGTATTCGTGCTACGTTTGTTGACTATGTTAAGGCGTAGTGTGCGGTAGCTAATTAGTGCTTATCTGCATAAGCATATGATGCGATTGGATTAGGGTAGTCGTGCGACTTTGTTGACTATGTTAAGGGTCGTGCCGGTAGGTTTAATTCAATCGAGAAATGACAGGTTGAACTTGACTAGCACTTATGATTTGTTGACTATGTTAAGGTCATATAGCTGCTAGGGGCAAAATATTATCGGGAATTTCAAGTGCTGAAATTTGCAATGAGATTGCATACCTTCTATGAGATAGTTGGATCCCGATACCCACTGCGTGTAAGAGTTACTCCTGGGAGAGTTTTACACATTACAATTAGCCGATCAAGTAGGTGTCTAGAAAGGTGTCAACGGGGTTACGCCTCTGGGAAAACGATGTTTACATTAATTAGGTTCGTGCGAAAGCACGGGGGACCTCCCTCAAAGTACCGACACTGGCCTGGCTGAAAGATTGGCGAACTTGTAGTGTATAATTAATCCCGGCTAGTCTTTCCTTTTAGGGTTTGAAGGAAGATTTGATAAAAACCAGTGGGAGCCATCCTGATTAGATAAGATAATAACCAATCTGATCTCGCACGAGCTTACGCTAAAGTGTTTTCTTCTCTCTCTCTCCAGGTAGCGACCATGTCATGCCCTAATCAAGATAATAATATGGATGTATTGACCGAACCCGCATGTTATACTGTGCAGGGGAACGTTGAACCTGTTCTATCTTATAAGTGTTATAAGAATGAACAGGAAACAAGAGAATATCTGGATTCTCACACCGCCCAAACGGAGAACATGCATGTTGATGCATCATCTTCGGGTGTGTTTGTCATTGAGAACTGTTTCTCAGTTCACCCTACGTCCTGGATATTAGATACCGGATTAGGATCCCACATATGTAAGACGTTACATGGGCTGCGGAAAGGTAGAGAACTGGGAAAAGGTGATCATTCCGTTCAAGTTGGGAATGAGGCAAATGTTGCAGCCAAAGCAGTTGGCGAATATCACCTAGTATTACCAAGTGGTGATACACTGATTCTAAATGAATGTTATTATATACCGAACATGATGTGAAACATTATATCAGTTTCTTTATTAAGTAAAGAAGGATATAATTTTGTAGTAAAGGATAATGTTATGAACATATTCCTAGATCAAAAGTTGATTGCATCAGGCTCGATGTATAATGGCATATTCATTCTCAATCAAAATACAGTCCTCAATTTACAAAACACATACAAGAGGAAGAGTTCTGAACTGAACGAATCTTTCTTGTGGCATTGTAGACTGGGTCACATCAATGCGACACGACTAGCTAAGTTGCATAAGGATAGATATTTATATTCGTTTGAATTTTCATCTTATGACACTTGCCAGTCATGTCTCAAAGGCAAGATGACCAAAACTCCGTTTACTGGACACGGAGAAAGAGTTACCGAACTCTTGGGACTAATACATAGTGATGTATGCGGTCCCATGTCTACACATGCCAGGGATGGTTCTTCGTATTTCATTACATTCACTGACGATCTCTCTAGATTCGGATATGTGTTCCTGATGAAACACAAATCAGAAGCTTTTGAGAAATTTAGAGAATTTAAACAAGAAATAGAGAACCAAACGGGCAAAAGTATTAAGATCCTTCGATCTGATCGAGGAGGAGAATACTTAAGTAACGAATTCAGAGATTATCTAAAAGAGAATGGGATTCTCTCTCAGCTTACTCCTCCTTATACACCACAGCACAACGGTGTATCGGAGCGGAGAAATCGCACCCTATTAGATATGGTGCGCTCTATGATGAACACAGCTGAGTTACCTATTTCCTTCTGGGGATATGCGCTGGAGACAGCTGCATACCTATTGAATCAAGTTCCATCTAAATCTGTACCTACCACACCATATGAGATATGGAGTGGGAAGAGACCATATTTTAAACGAGTTAAGATATGGGGTTGTCCGGCCTATGTCAAAAGGCAAAATCCAGACAAACTCGAGGCACGGTCAGTTCTTTGCAAGTTTGTGGGATATCCTAAGAATTCACAAGGATATTTTTTCTACCATGCTGAAGAACAAAAGGTGTTTGTTTCTCAATGTTCCACCTTTTTAGAAAAGGAATTCCTTGAAAAAGAAATTAGTGGCAAAGTGGTAGAGCTGGAAGAAGTTCCAGATACACAAACCGTAACTGAAGATTTAGTGGAACCAGAAGATTCAGTAGCTCCCAATGAACCTCAGCCTCTCCGTCGATCTAGTAGGGTTCCTCGCCAACCTGAGAGATACTACGGTTTTCTCATGGATGGTGGGAGCAAGGATTGCATCATGGAGGATGATGACCCTACTAGCTTCGAGCAGGCCATCACGAGTAAGGACTCAGTGAAATGGCTGGATGCTATGCGGTCCGAGATGGAATCCATGTACACCAACAAAGTATGGACTTTGGAAGTTGCTCCTGAAGGGGTAAAACCCATTGGGAGCAAATGGATCTTCAAGAAAAAACTTGGTGTAGATGGGAAAGTGGAGACTTTCAAAGCTAGACTTGTTGCAAAGGGTTTTCATCAAAGACCAGGTGTGGACTATGACGAAACCTTTTCTCCAGTGGCTATGCTTAAATCCATCCGGATCATGCTTGCCGTCGCTGCATATCATGACTACGAAATCTGGCAAATGGATGTTAAGACCGCCTTTCTAAACGGTGATTTAGAAGAGTGCGTGTACATGACTCAGCCAGAGGGCTTCGTAGATAGTGGGAGCAGCGCGAAGGTGTGCAAGCTGCTTAAATCCATTTATGGATTAAAGCAAGCATCGCGGAGTTGGAACATCTTCTTTGACGTCGTTATCAAAGAGTTTGATTTCGTCAAAAACCCAGAAGAACCTTGTATCTACAAGAAGGTAGCAGAGAGTAAGGTTTTCTTCCTCGTATTGTACGTGGACGACATACTCTTGATAGGAAATGATATTCCTATGCTGCAATCGGTCAAGCTCTTCTTATCACAAAGATTCTCGATGAAAGATCTTGGTGATGCCTCCTGCATATTGGGAATTAGGATCTATAGAGATAGATCCAAACGGATATTAGGATTGTCCCAATCCAGGTACATTGACACCATACTAAAGAGGTTTAGTATGGAAGAATCCAAGCGTGGGAATTTACCCACGATTTCTGGAGTCACTCTCTCCAAAGAGATGTCTCCCAAGACTGATTTGGAGAGAGCTCGCATGCAAGGGATACCCTATGCTTCGGCTGTAGGCTCTATCATGTATGCGATGCTATGTACCTGACCCGATGTAGCATACTCACTAAGTATAGTGAGCAGGTATCAAGCTGATCCTGGAGAGAGTCACTGGACAGCTGTGAAGAGCATTCTCAAGTACTTACGAAGGACTAAAGAGATGCTCTTGGTGTATGGTAATGGAGAACTCCAAGTGGAATCCTTTACCGATTCGAGCTTCCAGAGTGATAAGGACGACTCTAAGTCGCAGTCGGGATTTGTCTTTACCCTTTACGGAAGGGCGGTTAGCTGGAAGAGTTCCAAGCAGGAAACCGTGGCAGACTCGACGATGGAGGCTGAATACATCGCTGCCAACGATGCTGCTAAAGAGGCTGTCTGGATCAAGAAGTTCATTACTGAACTTGGTGTGGTTCCATCCATTGAGCATCCAATACCTTTGTATTGCGATAAAAATGGAGCGGTGGCTTTGGCCAAGGAACCCAGGTCCCATCAGCGATCCAGGCATATTCTGAGGCGGTATCACCTGATCCGGGAGATAGTTGATCGCCGGGAGATCGAGGTCAGGAGGGTTGACACGAAGAACAACACGGCGGATCCACTCACGAAGGCCATTCCCCAGATACAGTTTGAGAGACTCTTCGGGATGCTCGGTATGCGATACTACAGCAGCTGGCCCTAGTGCAAGTGGGAGATTGTTAGTTGTATGTATGCCCTAGAGGCCAGTATTGTACAGATGATGTCTATTATTTTGGATGCTTGGACATATATAGAGATGACTTTCTTGCTCGATATGATAGTATGCTATCTGGTTGCTCTTTATCTTAACATGTACACTTGTCTCTTTAAACTGTCTTATAGTTACATGTTGGTAAAGCCCTTAGGATGTGTACTTGACTACCTGGACTATGATGCAGATCATACTAGTGGGGACATGGTAGTCCATAAGTACATCCTTCAAGGTCCTTAGTCGTGGGTGTATCGATACGGGGCATCGATATACCAGTGTAGACTAGCGTATACGCTTCACGACCCATGAGATGGGCGATGGATGATCCCATATCCATTGGTGTTTGACATCAGAGATGATATACGGGTGCTCAGTGGAGACTGGGTACACTGGATGGACTGCCGAGAACTCCCAGATGGTATTATACCTCACGTCAGATGGCAGTTCTCAGGTGACACTTGTGCAGGTTAGTCTGTAGACCCGAGATCGTCATAGAGTCTTGTGCGATTCCCACTGTGCTTTGATCTCCACCATACCACGTCCATGAGGGCGTGCAGAACGGTGGTCTTTGGGTACAGTCCCGAGTCGCATGGAGGCAATGAGCGATAGGAGGGGTTTCGTCTCTCCCGGTATTAGGGGTTGATGTTGCGCTGTGCTCGATTGGCCGTAACAGGGAAGTCCCTGGCCAGGGCTGATCAGAGATTTGCTGGTAAGTGTTACCAGTAGTTTCTCGACCCGTTATGAGCCTCACATCGGCACGACTTATCGGTTATTGGGGTCTGACGTTTACCACCCCTAGACTTGATATGCGACATATCAGACGAACAGACCGGACTGTACGGTAAGTGTTACTGGTTGGATTCACAGGAGTGTGAGCGGGCTAGCTCGTCGATCTTCTGATCTCTCAATACCCGGGTGGCCGTTACGTTAAGCAGACCGCTTGCGGCTTGTGGGTGCTTGATATGATCATCATCTACTACCGGCGTATTGACGAGTCTTTAGAGTCCTACACAGGGGTTTCCTGGTTCAAGCGAAACGAAATAGGAGCGCATATGAGATATGTGCGGGACCGAGAATAATGCGAGTATGTGATACCGTATTTCATTCTCGCGATGAATGTTTCGATTGGTTGTATGCGATATAACCCAGTTATCGAATCGTTGATTCGATAAATCGATACATTGTATACTAGTCGGTTATGTGCGACATGACCGGATCATTGAATCAAGTGTTGATTTAATGATTTAATGTATAATTATATATTTGATATATTACTTTGCATTAACTAGTATTGGTTCACTTTAAATGGATTTTCTCACTTGATGTTCATAAGTTGTATATGTGGTATACTTTTGTGCACTTGATTGTATCATGTTTGATGATACATATACACTTGGATTTGTGTAAAGACTTAAACCATGTTTAGTGAATGGTTAGGGTTTTATATTTTCACTTAATTTTTTATCTTTTCTTTTTTGAGAAATAGATAAAAGAAAACAAAATGGTTTCTTTTTATCATGAAGCTTGTTGAAGCTTCATGAAGCTTTGACCAAGTGACCATTTTGTCTTCATGCTTAACCCTAACCATTCCCACTAACTATGGTCTATTCTCTACACCTAACCAAGGTTAGAAGATGATAAGTATTCATTTTATTATTCTTTTTGCAAGACTTATCATATATTCTATCTTCTTCTTCTTCTTGATCTTCAAGAAAAAGCTTAGTAGCTTTAATGGCACTTTGAGCAAAAGAGTGAGAAATCCAATTCTAAAGTGAACCCACCTCCTATTTCTTCATCCTCTACCTCTTGCCAAGTAGTTTTGGGTGTTTTTCTTCACAAGTTTCACAACTTGGTGAAGTTGGAGCTTGATCTTGTGTAACCTCGACGTAGATCATCTTCGGCATCGTAGCCGACGACTTGTCCGCTCATTTTTCCGATGAAGCCGATGCTAGAGTCCGAGATCCGACTAGGACAGCGAGAGGACGTCTACGTGGAGCTAAGGAAGTGGAGAACCGGATCTACAAAGGTTGTAGCCTCTTTCTTATAGTTAAGTTGTTAACTAGTTTATTGTTTCGCCTAAAATTCTAGTTAACGATCCGTATTAGGGTTTCTCGGCACTTGTAATATTTGAAATTGGCATGGTTGATGCCTTGTAAGACCTCTTGAGAGTGCCTAGGAACCCTACATGACGAAGTTACATAAAGAGAGATATTTGGATCCGTTTGAATATTAATCTTATGCAACTTGTCAATCATGTATCAAAGGAAAGATGAAAAAATCTCCATTCACTAGACACGGAGTATGAGCTTCCGAGCTCTTGCGACTCATATACAGCAACGTGTGTGGTCTAATGTCTACACGTGCAAGAAATGGTTATTCCTACTTCATTACTTTTACGGATGATTTCTCAAGGTATGGACATGTATTCTTGACGAAACATAAATCCGAGGCCTTTGAGAAATTCCAGGAGTAAAAAAATGAAATAGAAAAACAAACAGGCAAAAGTATCATGACACTTCGATCTAATCTGGATGGTGAATGCTTGAGTACCGTGTTCCTGGGATATTTAAAAGAGAATGGAATTCTCTCTCAGTTTACTCCTTCATACACACCTCAACACAACGGTGTATCGGAAAGACGGAATCGCACCTTATTAGATAAGGTACGTTACATGATGAGTAATGCTGAGTTATCGCGAATCTTCTGGGGTTATGCACTAGAATCTACTGCATATCATTTGAACAAAGTTCCGACTAAGTCGGTGCCTACTAATCCATATGAAATGTGGAGTGGAAAGAAACCCTATCTTAAGTATCTTAAGATATGGGGATGCCCAACTTTTGTTAAAAAGAAGCATGCGGATAAGCTCGAGAAACGATCAATATTGTGTAAGTTTATGGGATACCCAAGGAATTCAAGGGAGTATCATTTCTATTATGCAGAGGAACAAAAGGTTTTTATTTCTCGGCATACTCACTTTCTAAAGACTCAATTTCTTGAAAAAAAATAAGTGGGAGCGCAATAGAACTGGAAGAAAATTCAGAACCACGATCTATTACTGAAAGCTTAGTAGATCCCGAAGTTTCAAAAGAACCGGACGTCCATGCGCCACTCCGCAGATCTAGTAGGCTGTCACATTCCACCGAGAGATACTACAGTTTTCTCATAGACGGGGATAGAGAGGATTGCATCATCGTTGATGATAAACCAATTAGTTTCCAGCAGGTCATTACGAGTAGAGATTCAGTAAAGTGGCTGGATCCAATGCGGTCCGAGATGGAATCCAAATACACCAACAAAGTATAGACTTTAGACGTTGCACCTCCAGAGGTAAAACCCGTAGGCTGCAAA
Organism: Agapanthus africanus; assembly: GCA_030015575.1. Lineage (NCBI taxonomy): Eukaryota > Viridiplantae > Streptophyta > Magnoliopsida > Asparagales > Amaryllidaceae > Agapanthus > Agapanthus africanus. The sequence goes on along the minus strand of JASDDO010000019.1, from coordinate 557,466,577 downwards.
TGGATCTTCAAAAAGAAGATTGGTGCAGATGGACAGGTTGAAACCTATAAGGCCAGACTTGTAGCAAAAGGTTTTCGTCAATGACCTGACTTGGACTATGATGAAATCTTTTCTCCAGTGGCTATCCTTAAATCCATTCGGATCCTTTTTTCCATTGCTGCCTTCCATGATTATGAAATTAGGCAGATGGACATAAAGACTGCTTTTCTGAATGGAAATTTGGAAGAGTGTATTTATATGGATCAACCAGAGACCTTCATAGAGAGTGGGAGCAGTGGAAGAGCGTGTAAGTCTATTTATGGATTAAAACAGGTATCGAGGAGTTGGAACATTTGCTTTGATGAAACGGTAAAAAAATTTGATTTTATCAAATATATAGATGAACCATGCATTTATAGTAAGATTGTAAGGAGAACTGAGTTATTTCTCGTCTTGTACGTGGATGATATTCTCTTGATAGGAAATGACGTTCGTATGCTACAATCGGTCAAAAGGTTTTTGTCACAGAAGTTCTCCATGAAAGACCTGGGTGATGCCTACTACATTCTGGGGATCAAGATCTATCGTGATAGATCTAAAAAATGTTGGGACTTTCACAATTCAGGTATATTGACGCCATACTAAAAAGATTTAGTATGGAAAATTCCAAGCGTGGTAATTTACCCGCTTGTCACGGGATCACCATCTCCAAAGAGATATCTCCCAAGACTGATTTGGAAAGAGATCGCATGAGTATTATACCCTACGCTTCGGTGGCAGGATCTATAATTTATGCGATGTGTACCAGACCAGATGTTGCGTACGTACTGAGCGTGGTTAGCAGGTATCACTTGAACCCAGGAGAGAAGCACTGGATAGCAGTAAAAAAACATTCTCAAGTACCTAAGAAGGACTAAGGAGATGTTCTTGAGACGGAAGTAAAGACCTCCAGATCGAGGCCTTTGCCGACTCCAGCTTCCAGAATGACAAGGATGACTCCAAATCCATGTCAGGTTATGTTTTCACCCTCAATGGAGGGGCAGTCTGTTGGAAGAGCTCTAAACAGGACACCATTGCTGATTCGAAAATGGAGGCAGAGTATATCGCTGCTTGTGATGCCGCAAAAGAAGCAGTCTGGATAAGAAAGTTCATTATAGAACTTCAAGTGGTTCCGTCCATTGTTGACCCAATACCTTTGTATTATGACAACAACGGGGCTATAACTTTAGTATGGGAACCAAGGTCCCATCAGAAGTCCAGACACATCTTGAGGCGGTATCATCTGATCAGAGAGATCGTGGTTCGTTAGGAGATCGAGGTGCGGAGAGTAGACACGGAGAACAACATTGCAGATCCACTCACAAATGCAATCTCTCAGACGCAGTTCGAGAGGCTATTCGAGATATTAGGTCTGCGACACGCCAATACATGGCCTTAGTGCAAGTGGGAGATTGTTAGTGATATATGCCCTTGAGGCCATTATTGTTGTAACGTTTCAAAAATCGTTTAGGATAATTATATGTTAATTAGTGATATAACATGTATTTTCTATAAAAACCTAGTATAATTATTTTTACACATAGACATAAATGTACCCATTTTACTTATGTAATTGCTTATTTTATTGGTATTTATTAGTTATTTATTTAATTGCTTGATCACTTAATTAATTTCCTTATTTATTAATTTTTAAAAATTATTTTAACACGCACACACGCACTAATCTAGTGTTAATCATAGGTTAGCATAGGTTTAAAGTGTTTTTGCAACCATGGCTACTTAAAAACTATTTTGTAACATGTTTTCTTTCAAAATATTGCAAGGTTCTAGATTATTTTTTAAAAGAAAAGAAAAAATGAAAGGAAAAGAGGCATGGTGCATTAAATGCATGCCATGACTTGTTGTTTTCACTTTCTCTCCCTCACAAAGGCAGCCCCCTCTTCTCCTTTCTTCTCTTATGCTAAACTCTCTCTTAACTTATCTCAATAACCCTACACAAAATCAACACAAATCCCTCACTAAACCTTCAAAAATCTAATTTTTCCAAAACTTCTTTATGAGTTCTTGAAGCAAGTCTTCATTTAGTGGCAAAATTTGATCTAGTAGAGTCTCTTTCTATTAATCCTTGAGGTATGAAAACCAAGTTTCAATATGTTTCACTAATTCTTGCTTTGATTAGTCTTAACTAGGTGCTAATGTAGTCTTTAATGCAAATTTAGTGTTTAAAGAGAGGGTTAGGTTAAGTTTATTGTTTTAATCACTTACTAGGGTAGTTAAGGGTAGTTTATCATCTAATAGTCTTACTAATCCTACAAGTTTACACTAAAATACCATATTGTTTTAATTTAGTGTTTTAAAACGGTTTTTAGTTAAGTTTAGTGATATTTGTGATCTGCTATCGTTTTATTGTTCTATAATTTAATCTAACAAGAAAGTAGAGTAGTGATTAAGCCCTGAGTTTACCCTTGAAAGCCGGACCTAATCCATCACAGTTCGACCGGCGAGATTCGCGTTTTTGCCGGCGCCGCCGGTCCCCCTGTAGCATTAGGATTTGGGTTGTTGTAGGCAGTTCTCTGGGGGCCTTTTAGGGTATTTGGTATTGTTTGTTTTTCCTAGTTTAGCTGCAGATAAAATCTGGGACCATTTTCCTTTTATGAGAGTGTTTGGTTAATGTGCGATACGTACGTTTCGATTCTAGATTTTGCGTTCGCTGCGTATCATAGCCCCTAGGAATGGTTTTAGGCAATGTCACACACGTTTTGTGCACCAAGTTCACACGCGTTTAAGCTTGTGGTGTTAGTTTCTCCGTATTATCTTGACTTCGCGTTTTATCGAGTGTTTAGCCTTATGTATTGATATTGTACGATTTTAGGATCGATTGCGGAGACGTCGGACGCGGAAAGGAAAGGAAATGCGGTGGTCGGATTCGAATAGCCGAGGCGTTCCGGGGAGTAGATGTACACATCTATGGGAGAATCTCTTGGATGGCATAAAGCACCCGACATCTAGGTTTTATTTATAATTCTTGTATTCATATGCGTATATCATATTCATGTAGCATTTGCATCATCATGCACAATGATATTATCACCTAGGACACTTGCACCTTATCAATGGTTCATGCCGCACGTGCTCTATTTTATGCGAACACACACGCCATTGGTACTATATCACGAACATTATAGAACTTGCTTAAAAATCGGTATTTGAGCATTGCATCATTATTGATATGCAGTCTTCAAGTCATTCATTTCATTGCATCATATTGATATCATGGACATTCACCATCATCGACATATGCATGTATTGTGATTCTTCTTGGAGATTCCGTATTCATGAGATTTCTGGATTTAGGGAAAACCGCAAAAAAGACTTTTATAAACTTATGATCATTTTAAAATGGAAATTGTGGTTTTCTCGTGATATGATGTGTGGCGTCCACCATGAGTTTTCTCGGTTATTGAGCCACATATGCATATATACCCGATTCGAGGAGAGAGGAGGCACCGTCTCGGGTATATGGTGGACCGGGTGAGGTACCCTGGGGCAAGAAAATCGTATAGTGAGACATTGAACCTAGCACGGGAGCACTACCTACCGATGATTATTGGCCCGGCGGAGATCTGGAGGATACCGACCGGAGTCGTGTGATTTTGACAGATTTGGGGCCGATCTGAGAGACGGCACCCGAGATATTGATATATATTGTGTGTCGATACTTGACACGGATTTCTGTCGTTTCTATTGATGATACTTTGGTTTACCATACCGAATATTTTCTAAGATAAAAACTCAGTTTTTCTCACATCAGATGTACCAGATTTCATGCTTGATCATTTATTCATATCGCATCTATACTAGTACATCACATCATAGTTTATACATAGTATTTAATGCATTTGCATGATTTCTTGTGATTGTCTCATTAGATGTTATTTACTGCTCACGACTTGGCAACTCACCCCCATTGTGCCACAGTGTATTGCAGGACCGAGCCGTCAGCATAGTCGCGGCGGGCGCACTGCTACTTCCTCTGTTGCTCCCTTTTGCTTTGACTTGAGGGCTTTTCTTGTAGGTGGGTTTTGTGAGGATATTCTTTTGTTCCTACCATGTATATTTACTTTTTTATCTAGTACACTCCATCGACCATTTGTATATTGACCTAAACTGCGAGACTGTTAGACTTGTATTATTTGATATCTGGTTTCAAGCTCGTGTGAGTCGACTTTATGCTTTTATGATTCTTGCTTTTAAATGGTTTTCATATTATTATGATATATCTTGCTTGTGGTTGTGTTTCGCCAATTTTGGCGAAGAGCTAGCTCCCGCTTGGGGATGCCATTTTATCATTGCTTTATATATTCATGTATGTATTGGTTGGGGACCCGTTTTTACAAAGGAGACTCTGCCGAAATTTTCAGAAAACTTGATGTTTTTAAATGATTTTGATGTGACTCTAATTTGTTAAAATCAACCTTTTAAAAACTAATATTTTTTTTATCACTCTATTTATTCCACGGTTTAGATACTTGGCTTTGGCCTACTTAGATTACGTTACGCCTCTAGACGTCACGTGATTTAAGAGCCAGTCACGTTCCACATTCGGGACATGACAAAGTTGGTATCAGAGAATTAGGTTTTACCTTTCTGAGTGTAGGATGACCCTTGGTATGATGGAGTAGGTGACTTATGCAGAGTGACGTGGCGTGTGTATGTTCCGTGGTATACTCACGATACGATACTCCGCCTAAGTAACCTTAGGATATATAATTGCTTGTGATTCCTTCCTTGATTCCATATATCCTTTTGATTCGACTGCAATATTCTTATCAAGTCTTGTTTCTTGTTCCAACCAATATGTTGCCGAAGACTATGAGGGCCTAAAGGGTTGCCGCCAGAGATGAGGTTAGAGCGGGCCCGTCTGAGATGAGGACCGACCAGGACGGTACGCCTACCCCTAAGGGACAGATTGATCCCCCTTCTCCAGGCCGGATAGCTAGGCTGGAGGCGAGTATTCAGGATTTGCGCCAGATGGTCGGACATTTAGTTGAGGTCAGCTGAGCACCGAGATCTGATGATGTTCCTCCTACTACGGGGACTCTGATAGTACCTACTGCCCAGACAGCTGTACCTGCTGCTACCGAGACTATCACAGTATCACTGCAGGAGTTTATGAGGCTGAAGCCTCCAGTTTTCACCGGCACAGACGCAGTGGAGGATCCACAGACGTTTCTCGACAGGATGGCCAGGATTTGCTGCTCACTAAGATGTTCCGATGAGTGATTGGTCGAGCTTGCAAGCTTTCGTCTAGAGGGTCTTGCTCAGACGTGGTGCGAGTCATTGAGAGATGTCAAGCTGCAGGTCTACCTCCTATGATGTATGTAACACCCGAGCCCAATGCTACTGGTTTCTGTTGTCGTATGTTGGCGTATGGTATTTATTTCGTTGATCCTAATTGACTGTTGCAAGTATAAATTTTACCCGGCAATTCATTTCTGCATATAACAATTTAAGGCATCTAAAATAAAATTAAAAATATTCGTCATGGCATGCTTGACACCCCTAATCATGTTGTAGCGTCTGTGCATCGTGTTCTCGTCCCGTTCAGTGAAACGGGCGAGTTTGGACGGCTACGCGCACGTACGTGTGTCCATTTTGGGGGTATGCTTTTTGATTGTAAAACACTTCATTTCAAATTTTGGATCCCGTCTAAAATTTTCTTATTTCAATTTCAAATTTTTGGACCCGACCCGAACGCAATTTGGAAATATTTTACTTTGCGCCAAAACCCAATTTCTAATATATTATTTTAAACCATCGTATATTTAAATTTAACCATATAATATTTTTCCTGATTCCTAAATCTTTTAAAATCTATTCCTAAACCAAACGAAATCCTTCCCAGCCAATCATATCCTCTTAACCCAGTGGGCCCCACCTTCTATCTCTCTCTCTCTCTCTTTCTCTCTCTCTTTCTCTCTATCTCTCTCCTCTCAGCGACTCCTCTCTCTCTCTCCCCGTATCTCTCTCTCTCCCCCCGTCTCTCTCTCTCTCTCTCTTTCCCTATATCTCTCTCTCTCCCCTCTATATATATTTCTTTCTTCTTCCTTCAACAGAAACCCAACGACGCGCAACCCTAGCCTCCTTGCCCCTCGCCGCCGCAGCCCCAACGCCGACGCCACCATTACCGGCCTCCTTTCTCTCGTGACCGCCCTCTCCACCTCCTTCCTCTCCTCTCTTCTTTTCGGCGATTCCCGAGGATCCACTGCACCCGACGAGGCCACCTGTGCAAACCCCCCCGCGAGCCCAACCTCACCGGTGACTCGCCGTCATCGCCCTCGTCTCCTCCTTGCATCCCTCTCCACGTTCCGGCCTTTCAAACCGCTGCCACCTCCCTCTGCATACCCCACGGCCAGGACTGCACACCAGTAACCCACTGCCCTTCGCCGGAAAATCACCATGCCGGCAACCCCCATCGTCGTCGCCCCGTGCCGACTCCCCTGAAATCTCAGAACACCCTACCAGTAAGATCTTCTTCTTCTCTTCTTCACTTTCCTTATGCGAAGTCTTTCTTAACTGTTCACTGTTTTGTGGCTCGCTGGAATCCGGCCGTGCCGGCGACGTGTCCCGACGTTCCAGCGTGGTACCCCGACCCGTGTGGTTCCACTGTTCAACGTTTGGGTTCATTCCGTGAACCATGCGTCCGTCGCGAGTTTTCCCCGCCGACGTTGTTTTCCCGGTTTCGCGACCCGTCGAGGCAAGTACACCTTGCTACATGCTAAACAATATTTACTTACACATTAATGACACCCTAAACCTGTAGTTTTAACTTTAGTACGATCATTTCCTATTTCGTGTTCAATATTGTTATATGTCATTTTATCTTTCAAACTTGGAACAAATATTATATATATATATATATATATATATATATATATATATATATATAACCTAATAACCACATTTACATGTTTTAATTTCACTTTCACTAATGACGTAGCCTATGGCACTTTCTCTGTCGTTTACTTCATTCGGACACTCGTGTACTTTAACCTGCATAAACTGTGATTTCATCCTTGGAACCTATATATATATATATCATTGCATCCATATAGTTCTTGAAACTTGTTAACATGATTTAACGGCCAAATTGACATACTGTATCTTATGTTGTTGAAATCATCTCCAAAACCACAAACAATAACTGTACTGCTAATTGAGGAATCTGCCTATTGCTTAATTCATTGCTTAGATCATATTGTTGATAACCATGCTTGATTATATAACTGATTGTGAGCACACCTATGATATCGCTTACATCTTGACCGGACTTGCTACATACATATTGATTTACCCGACATGGTACCGTATACTGCTTGACTTGACCTGATGTACCATGACCTGACCCGTTACCTGATCTTGTGTCTAATGCCAACAAACCTGACATGTAGTCCTCATGGACCGTTCCTGTTGTCTATCCAGACAAACCTGTTACCTGATCCTGTGTTGGCATTAGTTTCTTGATTACAGGATACCTGACTTGACTTACACATTGTCACGACCCGAAATATTAGCTCGTGACCAGCACTTGAATCACGCCACGTCTAAAGGCGTAACGAATTCAAGTAAGATGAACCCAGATATCTAAACCTTTTTAGAAAATAAAGGAGGTGAGGTTTTAAAACAAAGGTATAATAAAATCAAGGGTGCTTAATGCATAGAAAGAAACACGAATGATGCAAATGAAATTTTCTAGTTTGAAAACAAGTTCGTCTTTTGAAAAATTTTGGCAGCACCTCCTTTGTATATTTTAATCCAAAACCACAAATACATAATAAGAATAATGGTATCCCTAAGCGGGAGCTAGCTCTTCGCCAACCGGGGATCACAACCATGCAAGATAATATAAATAAGTATACGACGCCCACCGGCGAAGTTCACCACAAAAAGACAATGAAAAGAGCAAGATATAACCCCAAAGGGAAAATAAAACCCATCGCTCAAATCTCGCAACCATAAGTCTCACTAAGTCTCATCACTTATACAATTACAAGTTTTGATTGATTGATGGAGTTAACTAGATACAATATGAAATATAATACAAGAGTGGGTACGATAAAATGTCCCACCTACCAAAGCAAAACACCCAAATAAAGCTGTGTGCCAGCGAATCCGCTACTGATCCAAGCGGTCAACCTGCAAGAACTATGGCACAACGGGGGCTGAGTGCCACTCGTGAATAGAATTATATCTACAAGTAGAAATCGAATAAACAACGACTCCTAGGTCAACTATATCAAAAGGTAATACTATGATATCTAGGATGACCGGGTCGTATATGTGCCAACAAGGTAGTCACTATCTATATGCATGCGGATAACATCCAACAGTAATCATCAATGCATGCGGGTATGTGGATCTCGTCCACCCATAAATCAATATCTATAAACATGTGTATAATCTCCCATAGTATCATCAGTGTATGTATGTATGTATGTATGTGGATCTATTCACGCGTCAACCACTGACGCAACAATATAATGGATGTAAATATCATAAAAGAGTGTGCATGAAGGTATGAGAATATATATATCAACGGTGTCCCTCCCGACACATCTAAATCATGGAACCTGAGTGCCTAGCATCGACACTCGAAACATCATGAAAAACCGTGCCAAGCATCGGCACGTAAATCCTCATATTTCTCAGGCGCCGTATGCTCAGATCGGCCATCAGACGCCGCACTCCCTGGTCGGCCCCATATCCATCTCGCTACTCCGGTCGGTATCCTCCGGATAACCGCCGAGTCTACATACTATCACCGGTAGGTAGTGCTTCCCCTGCCGGCTCACCGTCTAACATATACGAGTTTTTCTATGCCCCGGGGTACCTCACCGGGTCACCATGTACCCGCAGACGGTGCCTACCACTCCTCGAATCGGGTTCACATGCCACTCTCAGAACCGAGAAAACACATGGTGGACGCACTGAAATATCATATCAAGAGAAACCGGTTTTTAAAACAACGCATAATCTCATTTGAAATATCCACGGTTCTCAAATCCAGATATCTCATGAAAACAGCATATCTCAATGCGTAAAATAATAAAGCATGATGTATGCGACATGTAAAGAGAAATGCGAGCATATCCGTGTATCATGCAATATGGAATAGTGATATGACATATTAAGGGGAAAACCGCTCTTTTAAAATGATTCCAGTTTTTAAAATATAACTTGCGGTTCCCAATTTCCAATAAAACCAGTTATCTATATAGGTACAATATGAATATGCACAAGTATAGATGTACCATGTATGTGTGCACAAATATGAATATACAATGTGTATGTGTACATGTATGAATGTATCAATATATATGTGCACGAATATGGATATACAAATGTGTATATCCGCAAATATGAATGTAGCAATATATATGTCATGATGCAGCAACCCTACTGTGTAGTGACATTGGCAATTATCGATGATGAAGTGTGTGAGCCGGCAAATATGTGTACGTGTAACATACGCATCAGCGATAATGGTGCAGGTGTACTATCACAGGTATATGCGATGCCATAATAATATCATGAATGCAGCAAGTAAATCATCAGCTAACAGTTATAAGGTATACATAACTATCATATGTCCGAGTCCGGTGAATCTATCAATCGGCATCTAGCCCAATAACATCGCGTACGGTATAATCCATCGTACGGCAACCTCTAGTCAAGGGTAAGGATCAATCATCAAGTCAACTCATCACGCATGGAATATCATCGTGCGGCGGCATTAAGCTAATAGGGATCCTATCATCCTATAAGACAAATGAGGGTACGGCCTAATATCACATACGGCCTATCATCCATGATTCACAACATTCCATATATATATAACCCTATATACCTATGTCCCGGGTCGCATCTGCAATAACCTCATATCAAGGGGACCGGCAGGGTGTAAGTCATCTCGATCGACTCGCATCCGTATACCATCATATCATATCATCATCTCATCATATCATCAAATTTGTCTTGCATTCTTTCATCGCATTTATGTCTCATATCATGTCAAGTTTACATAAACATGCTATCTATACTAAGTAATAGTATATGATCTAACAAACACACCCGAACCATACAATCAGATTTTTAAAGAAGTGAATCGTAGTTTTGAAACGGGGATTACGGTGTTTTTAAAGAAAAGATATCATTTGAAAATCCGTAACATCCCTCAAATATACATTTAAAAGATACATACGATTCTTTGGTTTAGAAAAAGTATGGTTCGGATGACGCATCTACATCAACTATCTAGTCCTACAGAACCCTTAAGCGGTAATATCGCTAAACGTCATCCTAGGGTAGTAGTAGCATATCACACTTAACTATCCACTAGTTTCTAATATGACTACATAGCTATATATATACTACCCTAGTTTCCTAATCTAGGTTCCCTAACCATACTCTATAAATCGACTTTTCCATCAAAAGTTGCGGGGGTGCTATACGCCATCCACCCGACTTCCCCGGTAGATATAGATCTACTCACACTGTCTTCGCTCGCCCAAATCGATGACGCCACGCTTCTTCGCCTCGGAATCTATGCGAGGGTACCTACAATAACAATCAATCGCAATACGTATTAAAATCGACGCAGAAAACCGATACAGCGCACATTGTGCTCACAGGTTAGAACCTATGGCCTAAACGTGCAAATCAATCAAACCACCCCTGTTGTCGATGTACGAACACCCGACAACAAAATACAAATCCTAATATCATGAAAGTGCATTTAAAAATTACGGAAAACATCGCCTAAAACACACCAAAATGCTCCCAGATTTTCCCCAGATGACAATTAGCCAAAACTGCATATAGGAGGGGTCTAATTTAGTGCAAAATGAGCCCTGAACAAAAATGGACCCATTCCCTTCTACTCTGGCCGCAAGTTGCGGCCAGAATGATAAATATGCGGCCGTAGGTTTGAATTAGGGGCTCGGGTCTTGGTGGTAGCTTCCTAGGTGCCTGCACGACTCACTGTCAGCTCAATTTTATTTTAGGGGTCTCGGGGTGATAGCAGATTCCTAATTACACTCCCAGATTTGCAGTTTTTCCAATGTCGGGTTTCTAAATCCGTGTTTTGGGGTTTATAGGGTCTATTCTAGATCACTAAACAGCACCTAAGTTTAGTTAACAGCTACAAGGTATCACCCAATTCAAACCAACACTCAAACATTCACTAGGGTTTCCCAATGTCGACTAATCTTCACAAAACGACATCTAAACATGATATCTCACAAAACTAACCTGAAGGGAAGAAATTATACCTCATCTAGTCCACTCTAGGCAGCACTAACTTCCCAACGTCGTCAAATCCCATTTTGCTCGGTCCATCGTGTAGAGGTTGAAGAGGGGATTAATTTTTGTGAAGGGTGTGTAGGGTTTTGGGGATTTATTGGAGATAGATCTAAGGATTTTTGGTGGAGGTTTGTGGATTGAGGAGATGAAGGAGATGGAAAAAAAAGAAGATGGGTCAACAAAGAGAAGCAGCCCCCCTCCCTCTCTCTCACCATTTCACACACACTCTCTTTCCAAGCCATCATTATGTCCCTTTCTCTCCCTCCCTCATCATGACCCCCTTCTTCTCTCTTTTTCTCACCAAAAACCATAATATAAAGCCCAAATGAAATGAAACATGTAACAAAATGAACATGTCATGGTGCACTAACCATGGAAACTGTAAAAACGCGGATTTGGCTTAATCGCGATTAGCAGTGCACTAATCGGGTTTTTATCGAAACTGCGTATAATAAATTTTTAAAATGCCAAATCCTTTAATTATATTATTAAATGAATAAATCATTTAATTTCTATTTATTTCATAATTATTTGTATATATTTTACCCTTTTTCGAAAACCCCAATTTCGCAAATCGGCAGTTTTCCGGGAAAAATATTATTTTAATATAAATTCCCAAAAATATATTTTATATTTTCTGAAATGTTACACACAAATAACTTGGCGGTATGGGGAAATCAAAAGGTGAAACCTGACTTATAACTCAACAGTTCGCTATTTGTTCTGATCAGTTTTAGAGGCTAGGCCAGCCTTGGAATGATGATACTGACATCATCATCTGTACACATTCCTGTTTGGTGCCTAGCGGCATGTCTCGGTTTCAGCCCGAGAATCGGGGCCGTGGTCCCGGGTATGTACGGGATACTATTGAGTTACATCGATGATTCATCAATTGGTTTCAAAGACTTTAGAACAGAGAACCTGATAGAACAGTTTAGTTTACCCACTGCACACTACCCTGCACCCGTGGGTCCCCGGGGTATGTACGGGATACTATTGAGTTACATCGATGATTCATCAATTTGGTTTCAAAGACTTTAGAACAGAGAACCTGATAGAACAGTTTAGTTTTACCCACTGCACACTACCCTGCACGGCTCTGATTCATATTATTGTTACCCTTGCTTCATTCATGTTTATATTCGCATTGCCTGTTATCTTGTTTATTATGTTATTACTTGATGACTTGACGCGCTGACGTCTGGGTTTTGCATGGCCCAGATTCTGTACTGCTGTCGCAGTCCGAGCAGGAGTACTTCAGTCGACAGGCTGAGCTGTGAGTGTCAGAAGTAGTTAGTTTTTCTTTCCTGCATTTATTTCCTGATGTGAGCCCGCATTATGGGACATACATTCCAGTTATTTGTATTGGATCTTTTGCTTTCCGCATTTCATTATTCTTGACTCATGATTTATCTTGGATTATGGACATGTTTTAGATAGTTTTATTTTTTTTCTTGATATCTCTACAGCCGTAATGTGACTGTGGATGGATACTTCCTACCCACAGGTAGCAGGGTTGGCTATGTCACGTGCCTACTTTAGCGTACTCTGCGAAGCGGGGCGTAACATGGTTCTTTTTGTATCAGAGCCATAGGCTAGTCGGGTTGATTCTTTTGTAGTTGGGTATTGTACCCAATACACGAATTAGAATACCCGGGTTTTTGGAAACATTGTCCTGCCACCTTACCGTTTTACCATTCTTGAATTAAATTCTTCCCTGATTATATCTTCTACGATGTGCAAACTTCCTTCGCATATCGACTCGAAACCTGATTCCTTGTTATCTCTAGGACTTAGGCGACTTGGGTGGAGTTATGTAATTGTGGCTATGATACCGCGACATAGTTACAATGCGGCACTCTATTTAAGTAACTTGGAGTTCTAGAGCTTGATCTATATTTTGAATCTATCATCATGCTAATGTTGGGTGTTTTTGATTTCAAGAATATGGCAGGTAAGAATTTGAAGACGTACCAAAGGCGTATGGATGAAGCCGCCATGCCTTGGAGTGATAAGGGGAATGCTGGAGAATCAAAAGAAACAGACCGAGCTGATCCAGCAGCAAGCGGAATCGTTTCAGGAAGGTTTGCAGATCGTTCAGCAGGTCTGTGAACAATGTTGGAGCCAAACCAGTTGACCGAGGTAAGGGACCGTAGCAGATTTCAGGCGTTTGGGTCCGTCTACATTTACTGGTTTGGAGGAACCGTTATCAGCGGAGCAGTGGCTAGTTGACACAGAGAACTTGCTTACTGCGGCACAGATTCCAGATGAGAAAAGAGTTGATATGGTACGCATTCAGTTAGTGGACTATGCCCGAGAATGGTGGCTTGTGGAGGAGAAACCGTTTGCCCAAGCCGATCAAGTGGGCGGATTTTTCAAAGAGTTTCCTGGAGAAGTTCTTCCCGCGTACTGCACGGGAGGAAATGGAAGAGAAATTCATCGGGCTAAAGCAGAATGGAGCACCCGTGGATGTGCATGCAGCAGAAATGGACAAGACTCAGTAGATTCGCTGGACCATTAGTTGCCAACAATGCAGACAGGGCACGGAGGTTCATGCGCAGCTTGGACATGGACATCCAGAGGCAGATTGTCTCCCTGGGTTTGACCACTTTCTCACAAGTACTTGCGGCAGCCCGAGAGCAGCAGAGTTTATCCGGGATGAGGGGGAGTTTGTAGCAGACAGCAGTTGCGGTAAGGAAGCCAGCATTGTACCAAAACCGAGCTTATGGTCGCAGAGATATTCCAGTGGACCGTCGAGGTATAGCACCCATGAAGAAGCCTATTGTCGTCGATCGAAGAAAGAGAATGACTTGTAACTACTGCAATTTACCTGGCCACATGCAAAAGGATTGTCGAAGGAGGCTGGGACTCTGTTTGGTTTGTGGAGCGGCAGATCACGCTGTTAGTGCTTGTCCGTCGAAGCTTCGTACGAGGGATGATATTCAGAAGCCTCCGCAGAGGACCGTTCCAGGGACAGAAACAGCTGACTCAAGGACCTAATCAGGCTCGAGCTTTTACCTTGACAGCTGAAGAAGCTAAGGCGTCAGGAGAAGTTGTTTCAGGTACTCTACTCGTTCATGGTTTTCCCGCATTAGCGCTATTTGATTCTGGTGCATCCCATTGTTTTATGTCATCCAAGTTTATAACTACACACTCGATTGGCTACACGACCCCTATCTAGTTTTCTGCGACATACACACTGGGAATGGGAAAATCGTAGCTAGTAGGGAATGTAAAGATTGTACAGTTGTTGTGTGTGGACGGGAGCTTTTTGTAGATTTCTTGGTGATTGATACGGGCAGCTACGAGGTCGTCTTGGGAATGGATTTTCTTGGCACTTTCCACGCTCACATTGGACTGTTGGGCAAGGAAGGTAATTTTCCAGATTCCCCGGACATCCCGAGTTTAGCTTCACCGGAGGAAGCAGTTCTGTCGGGGCCAGTCGAGTTTAGGGCTCGGCCGACAAACAATATTCTTGCAGCAACGGAAGTTGATAAAAGTGAAGAGCCGGCTGTTGTTCGTGATTTTATGGACGTGTTTTGAAGATATATCGGGATTACCGCCGAAGCGAGACGTGGAGTTCGCAATTGATCTTATTCCTGGTGCAGCGCCAGTATCCAAAGCGTATTATCCAATGGCACCAGTAGTAGAGTTGGAAGAAGTCAAGAAACAGGTTGCTGAATTGCTTGAGAAGGGGTTGGATTCGAAGCAGTAACTCGCCTTGGGGAGCTCCAGTTCTTGTAGTAAAGAAGAAGGATGGCACAAGAAGGATGTGCATCGACTATCGAGAATTAAAACCGGATGACTATTAAGAACAAGTACCCGATCCCTCGCATTGGCCAACTTTTCGAGCAGGCTTAGTGGCGGCGAGCGTATTCTCGAAGCTGGTTTTGCGATCCGGATATCATCAGGTCCGAGTGAAAGCAAAAGATATTTGCAAAACGGCGTTCCGAACTCGGTATGGATATTACGAATACTTAGTGATGCCCTTCGGAGTAACGAATGCACCGGCGATATTCATGGACTTGATGAACCGAATCTTCTCACCATTCTTAGACCAGTTTATTGTGGTATTCATTGACGATATTCTGGTTTACTCAAAGAGTTCTGAAGAGCATGCTGAACATTTGATGATCGCACTGCAGACGTTGAGACAGGAGAAGTTATATGCGAAGATGAGTAAGTGCGAGTTTTGGCTGGAGAAAGTAAAGTTTTTGGGGCATGTTGTGTCTGGCAATGGAATCGCCGTCGATCCCGAAAAGATTGCAGCAGTACGAGATTGGCCGATTCCAAAGAATGTTGCGGAGATAAGAAGCTTTCTTGGATTCGCCGGATATTACAGAAGATTTGTGGAGAACTTTGCTCGTCTGGCGGAGCCGTTAACCAAGCTTACGCGCAAGGAGGTACCTTTTGTATGGACAGAAAAATGTGCGTTAGCTTTTGAGACGTTGAAGCAGAAATTGATAACCGCCCCTATTCTGACCGGTGCCAGACGATTCCGGAGGATTGGTGATTCACAGCGACGCATCTGGGAAAGGACTGGGATGTGTTTTGATGCAGCATGGTAAGGTTGTAGCGTACGCATCGAGACAGTTAAAGACCCATGAGAAGAATTACCCAACTCATGACTTGGAACTTGCGGCTGTGATTTTCGCTTTGAAGATTTGGAGACACTACCTTTTGGGCAAAAGGGTCGAAGTGTTTACTGATCATAAGAGCTTGAAGTATGTGTTCACGCAGAAGGAGCTTAATATGAGACAACGTAGATGGTTGGAGCTGATGGCTGACTACGATCTTGATCTTAAGTACCATCCGGGGAAGGTTAATGTCGGCCGGATGCGCTTAGTCGGTTACCAGCAATTCAGGTGTTAACTACGCAGAAGGAGCTCGTTGAAGATTTTCGAAGATTTGACTTGGAGGTTGTGCTACCGCATTCTTCGGGACAGTTGATGCAGCTGCAAGTACATTCATCGTTGATCGAGAATATTAAAGCAGCACAATCGCAGGATCCTAGACTGCAAAAGTTTCGAGAACAGGTTGAAGCCGGACTACGAATAGATTTATTGATCCACGAAGATGGTTCGTTGAGGTATGGTAGCCGTTTGTGTGTGCCAAAGGGAGATATTCGTGAAGAGCTTATGAAGGAGGCGTACAATTTCTCTTATTCTGTACATCCTGGAGGCACAAAGATGTACCGAGATATTCGACAGCATTTCTGGTGGGAAGGCATGAAACGGGAGATTGCTCGCTTTGTGGCTAAGTGCTTGGTGTGTCAGCAAGTTAAGGCTGAACATCAAAGGGTTGCTGGTTTATTGCAACCACTTCCGATTCCTCAGTGGAAGTGGGAACATATAACCATGGATTTCGTGACGGCTTTACCGCGGAGTCCAAAAGGCAACAATGCTGTATGGGTGATTGTTGATCGATTGACCAAGGAAGCTCACTTTATTCCTTTTCGGGTTGGTCAATCAACAGAGACTTTAGCAGAGCGGTACATGCAAGAGATTGTATGATTGCATGGAGTACCGGTGAGCATCGTGTCCGATCGGGACACTCGGTTCTTATCACACTTTTGGCGGAGTTTACAGGAAAGTTTGGGGACTCGATTGAAGTTTAGCACAGCTTATCATCCTCAAACTGATGGTCAGTCCGAAAGAACAATCCAAACTCTTGAAGATATGTTGAGAGCATGCATGTTGGACTTCAAAGGGTCTTGGGAGGATCATCTACATTTGGTGGAGTTTCCTTACAACAACAGTTTTCAGGCAACTATCCAGATGGCTCCATTTGAAGCTTTGTATGGTCGTAAATGCCGTTCGCCTGTTTGCTGGGACGATATCGGTGAACGAAGATTATTGGGACCAGATTTGGTTGTGCAGACAGTTGAGAAGGTTAACACTATCAGAAATCATATGAAGGCAGCACAAGACCGACAGAAGAGTTGGGCAGACACGTCAAGAAGACCTCTAGAGTTCGCCGTTGGTGATTTGGTATTCTTGAAGATATCACCAACTAGAGGGGTGATTCGTTTTGGAAGTCGAGGAAAGCTTAGTCCTCGATTCGTTTGACCCTTTGAGATCTTGGAGCGGGTTGGTGAGGTAGCGTATCGTTTGGCGTTACCGCAGTCCTTGGCGAATGTGAACGATGTGTTTCACGTATCTCAACTCCGTAAGTATGTTCGTGATGAAACGCATGTATTGGATCATTCGGAGCTGACGGTACGAGAAGACTTGACTTTTGAGGAGCGACCGATTGAAATCGTGGATCGAAGGGAAAAGGTTCTTAAGAACAAGGTGATCCCTCTTGTGCTTGTTTCTTGGGGTAATCGCTCGCATGGAGAGTGCACTTGGGAACGAGAAGATGAAATCTGGCAGAAATTTCCTCATCTTTTCTTGTAGTTATTTTTTGTCATCTATCTTTGTATTCTTGGAATTTCGAGGACGAAATTCTTTTTGTAGTTGGGTATAATGTAACACCCGAGCCCAATGCTACTGGTTTCTGTTGTCGTATGTTGGCGTATGGTATTTATTTCGTTGATCCTAATTGACTGTTGCAAGTATAAATTTTACCCGGCAATTCATTTCTGCATATAACAATTTAAGGTATCTAAAATAAAATTAAAAATATTCGTCATGGCATGCTTGACACCCCTAACCATGTTGTAGCGTCCGTGCATCGTGTTCTCGTCCCGTTCAGTGAAACGGGCGAGTTTGGACGGCTACGCGCACGTACGTGTGTCCGTTTTGGGGGTATGCTTTTTGATTGTAAAACACTTCATTTTAAATTTTGGATCCCGCCTAAAATTTTCATATTTCAATTTCAAATTTTTGGACCCGACCCGGGCGCAATTTGGAAATATTTTACTTTGCGCCAAAACCCAATTTCTAATATATTATTTTAAACCATCGTATATTTAAATTTAACCATCTAATATTTTTCCTATTCCTAAATCTTTAAAAATCTATTCCTAAACCAAACGAAATCCTTCCCAGCCAATCATATCCTCTTAACCCAGTGGGCCCCACCTTCTATCTCTCTTTCTCTCTCGCTTTCTCTCACTCTTTCTCTCTCTTCTCTCCTATCTCTCTCCTCTCGCGACTCCTCTCTCTCTCTCTCCCCGTCTCTCTCTCTCTCCCTATATCTCTTTCTCTCTCTCCTCTATATATATTTCTTTTTTCTTCCTTCAGCAGAAACCCAAAGACGCGCAACCCTAGCCGCCTTGCCCCTCGCCGCCGCAGCCCCAACGCCGACGCCACCATTACCGGCTTCCTCGCTCTCGTGACCGCCCTCTCCACCTCCTTCCTCTCCTCTCTTCTTTTCGGCGATTCCCGAGGATCCACTACACCCGACGAGGCCACCTGTGCAAACCCCCCCGCGAGCCCAACCTCGCCGGTGACTCGCCGTCATCGCCCTCGTCTCCTCCTCGCATCCTTCTCCACGTTCCGGCCTTTCAAACCGCTGCCACCTCCCTCTGCAAACCCCATGGCCACGACTGCACACCAGTAACCCACTGCCCTTCGCCAGAAAATCACCACGCCGGCAACCCCCATCGTCGTCGCCCCGTGCCGACTCCCCTGAAATCTCAGAACACCCTACCAGTAAGATCTTCTTCTTCTCTTCTTCACTTTCCTTATGCAAAGTCTTTCTTAACTGTTCACTGTTTTGTGTCTCGCCGGAATCCGGCCATGCCGGCGACGTGTCTCGACGTTCCAGCGTGGTACCCCGACCCGTGTGGTTCCACTGTTCATCGTTTGGGTTCATTCCGTGAACCGTGCGCCCATTGCGAGTTTTCCCCGCCGACGTTTAACGTTCCGTTTTCCCGGTTCGCGACCCATCGAGACAAGTACACCTTGCTACATGCTAAACAATATTTACTTACACATTAATGACACCCTAAACCTGTAGTTTTAACTTTAGTACGATCATTTCCTATTTTTCGTGTTCAATATTGTTATATGTCATTTTATCTTTCAAACTTGGAACCTATATATATATATATATATAACCTAATAACCACATTTACTTGTTTTAATTTCACTTTCACTAATGACGTAGCCTATGGCACTTTCTCTGTCGTTTACTTCATTCGGACACTCGTGTACATTTAACCTGCATAAACTGTGATTTCATCCTTGGAACCTGTATATATATATATATATCATTGCATCCATATAGTTCTTGAAACTTGTTAACATGATTTAACGGCCAAAATTGACATACTGTATTCTTATGTTGTTGAAATCATCTCCGAAACCACAAACGATAACTGTACTGCTAATTGAGTGAATCTGCCTATTGCTTATTTCATTGCTTAGATCATGTTGTTGATAACCATGCTTGATTATAAAACTGATTGTGAGCACACCTATGATATCGCTTACATCTTGACCCGACTTGCTACATACATATTGATTTACCCGACATGGTACCGTATACTGCTTGACTTGACCTGATGTACCATGACCTGACCCGTTACCTGATCTTGTGTCTAATGCCAACAAACCTGACATGTAGTCCTCATGGACCGTTCCTGTTGTCTATCCAGACAAACCTGTTTACCTAATCCTGTGTTGGCATTAGTTTCTTGATTACAGGATACCCGACTTGACTTACACATATAACTTGGGGGTATGGGGAAATCAAAGGTGAAACCTGACTTGTAACTCAACAGTTCGCTACTTGTTCTTATCAGTTTTAGAGGCTAGGCCAACCTTGGAATGATGATGCTGACATCATTCATCTGTACACATTCCTGTTTGGTGCCTAGCGGCATGTCTCGGTTTTGTTGGAGATAGTGCCCTCAGAGTCAATTATTGGATCACAGGCACGTGATTGCAATGATTGAGGGAGGACCTATCCCGGTAGGACAGTCTTACTCGAGATGATAGTATGCTATCTGGTTTACCTTTATCATCGTGTACTGTTTTAGGTGACCTGACAGGTCACTATTACACGTTGATAGAGCCCCTAGGATTCTTGCTTGACCACCAGCAGTATGAGGGCGATCATATACGTGGGAGCTGGTAGTCTATAAGCACATCCGTAAAAGGTCCCTAGTCATGAGAGTTTCGAGACAGGGCATCGATACTCCCGAGTAGACTAGTGTATACAGTCGAGACCCCGAAGAGGGGCGGTGGCCGGTCTCACAAGCCACTGGTGTTAGTTGGATCACCTAAGATGTATACAGGTGCTCATTGGGTTATGAGTACACCGGACAGGACTCGCCGGGAACATGCTAGTTGGTCTTATACCTGACGTCAGATAGCAGTTCCCTGGTGATATGTGTACAGGTTAGTTCATCGACCTGGGGATCGTCATTTGTCTCGTGTGAGTTCCCACTGTACTTTGATTACTACCCTACCACGCTCAAAGGAGACGTGCAAACAGGTTTTAGTTGGGTACAGTCCCGAGCCACATGGAGGCAGTGAGCGGATCTTCAGGGGTTCGTCTCTCCCGGTATTGGGGGTGAGGTCGCGCTATGTCTGGGAGAGCCATTACATAAAGCCCTCGGCCGAGGCAGGAGATTTACTGGTAGGTATTCTAGTAGTATCTCTGGGTGTTCTGGGCTACACTCCGACACGAATTGTACCGCTTTTGGGGGTTTGGCTTTTACCAACCCCCTAGGCCCGCCATGCGATGCTCATAGACGAACGGACCGGACTGTACGGATATTGTCACTGACAGGCTCAGTAGGGTGTCAGGATGAGTTCGCTCATCGACGTCCCTTTTGGTCAATACCTGGTAGCCTGTTACGTATTGGCTTATACCTCTGACGTGCTAGTGGTTAAATCTACAACTAAGGTGTTGACGAGTCTTTAGAGTCCCCCACATTCAGTTAATCAGCTTTCGGGCGAAACGCTGTAGAGGCCGTATGGAGATATGGCAGGGTCCGATCAGATACGTGCGGTATTGCACGGATCAGGATCGGACGGTTAGTACTGGAGGCCGTATGGATATATGGCAGAGTTCGATCAGATATATGCGGTATTGCACGGATTAGGATCGGACGGATATTACTAGCCGGCTTTGGTTTAAGCCGGATCCTAGTATAGTACAGCGTAGATTTTGTCTCATTGCATTTGTATTCGGTCGGAATGCAGATGCGGGTGTGTATGCACAGTAGCGGGGTTTTTCCTGTAATTTATTGCGGGACCAGTTTTCTGGAGTTGCCAGTTTGCTTTCCGTTTCGGCCAATTTCCTTTGTATCGTTCATTGGCCGAAGATTGGTGGAGGACGGCTTATTTGCATTTGTGCAAATAAGCATTTGTGGAGAGGGTCTTTGCACTTTGTGACATCATGATTATCGCACCATACCTTGACTTTCTTTAGTTGATCATGGCTTGACTTTTGGCTCATCATGGTTGTTGATGATTTGGTTGTTGGAGTGAGGTTATTTGATTGTGATCATTGCTTTTTATCATGACCAATTTTTTTCCTCTCACTTGGATTATGGGTATGGCTCCATGATACATTCACCTCACTCTCATTCTCACTCTCCCTCTCTCATTCTCACTCCCACCATGAGCCAAGGCCGGCCACTTGAGAGGAGGGGCTGTCCTAAATTTTGTAGTGGGGATTTTCTCTCTTCATGCTTGCTAAAATCCCAAGTTCATCACAAAATTCCACCACTTCAATTCCTCCACCAATAAGGCAATTCCATAAACCCCAAAATGAGACCTGAGCACTACACATTCTACAGCAAATCCTGGGCACGTCGACTAGCCAGCTTCGTGCCCAAGTTGCCTCGGTATTGAGGTGGGAGCCCGTAAAAGATGCAGACGATGTGGTGCCCTTCCGGCAAGGAGACGATGACCGGAGTTTCCGCTGGAGATCGGGACGACGACGAGAAGACCGGAGGACTCGGATCAGTCGGTATATCTCTAACCCATCTTGTAGTTAGCTAGGACTAGTTAATGGTTCGATCCGGATTTTAGTGCGCGGTGGTGCCGGTTTGCTAGTTTGCAAAATTAAGGTTTTTCGCTTCCGCATTTTTGGCGTCGGATTGACGGCCGGGGCGCCGCCGTGCACTTACAGGTTTCAGCCCGAGAATCCGGGGCCGTGGTCCCGGGGATGTACGGGATACTATTGAGTTACATCGATGATTCATCAATTTGGTTTCAAAGACTTTAGAACAGAGAACCTGATAGAACAGTTTAGTTTTGTTAGTTATATGTATGCCCTAGAGGCCATTACTGTACATGAGATGTATATTGTAGTGGATTCTAGGACATATATAGGTAGGACTTTCTTGCTCGACATGATAGTACGCTATCTGGTTGCTCTTTATCTTAACATGTATACTTGCAGTCTCTCTGTTACATGTTGATAAAGCCCTTAGGATGTGTACTCGACTTCCTGGACTATGATGCAGATCATACTAGTGGGGCCTGGGTAGTCAATGAGTACATCCTTCAATGTTCCTAGTCGTGGGAATATCGAGATAGGGCATCGATATTCCAGAGTAGACTAGCGTATATCTTCTCGATCCATGTGATGGGCGATGGATGATCCCATATCCATTGGTGTTTGACATTAGAGATAGTATGCGGGTGCTCAGTGGTGACTGGGTACACTGAACGGACTCGCCGAGAACTCCCAGATGGTATTATACCTCACGTCAGATGGCAGTTCTCTGGTGACACTGGTACAGCTTAGTCTTTTGACCCGAGATCGTCATAGAGTCTTGTGTGTCTCCCACTGTGCTTTGATTTCCACCCTACCACGGCTCTACTGAGTCGTGCAAACAGGTGGTTTTTGGGTACAGTCCCGATTCACATGGAGGCAATGAGCGATAGGAGGGGATTCGTCTCTCCCGGTATTGGGGGTTGATGTTGCGCTATGCTCGACTGGCCAAAACTGGAAATCCCTGGCCAGGGTTGCTCTGATTTACTGGTAAGTGTTATCAGTAGTTTCATGCGTGTTATGGACCTTACATCGGCATGACTTATCAAGCTACTGGGGTCTGACGTTTACCACCCCTAGGCGAGATATGCGACATATCAGACGAACAGACCGGACTGTACGGTAAGTGTTACTGGTTGGATTCACAGGAGTGTGAGCGGGCTTGCTCGTTGATCTTCTGATCGCTCAATACCCGGGTGGCCGTTATGTTTAGCAGACCGCTTGCGGCTTGTGGGTGTTTGATATGATCATCACCTGCTGCCGGCGTATTGACGAGTCTTTAGAGTCCTACACAGAGGTTTCCTGGCTCAAGCGAAACGAAATAGGAGCGCATATGAGATATGTGCGGGACCGAGAATAATACCAGTATGTGATACTGTATTCTATTCTCGCGATTTGTATCATTGGACGGTTATATATGATATAGCCGGGTTACCGAATCAAGTGTTGATTCGATACATTGATACACTTGATATTAGTCGGTTATATGCGATATGACCGGATCATTAAATCAAGTGTTGATTTAATGATTTGATGTATAATTATATATTTGATATATTACTTTACATTAACTAGTATTTGTTCACTTAAGATGGATTTTCTCACTTGATGTGCACAAGTAGTATATGTGATATATTTTTGTGCACTAGTTTGTATCATGTTTGATGATACATGCAAACTTGGGTGAGTGTATGCTATACACCATGTTTAGTTAATGGTTAGGGTTTCCATTACCTTATTTATTTATTTATTTATTTTGGTAAAATAGAATGGTTGCTTTCTTTGTCTTTATGCAAGAAGCTTCTTGATGCTTCATGCATCTTTGACAAAGTAACCATTTTGTTTTATTCCTTAACCCTAACCATTTACCTAAACCCTAGTTTATTCTCTACATGTGTTAGCCTCACCCATGGTTGCATTATGATAAGATCACTTGATTTATTATTATTCTCATCATATATTCTTTCTTCTTCTTCTTCTTCAAGAAGAAGAAACCTTGCTACCTCCAATGGTGCCATGAGAAAAAGGGTGAGAAATCCAAATCCAAAGTGAACCCACTTCCTATTTCTTCATCCTCTACCACTTGCCATGTAGTAGAGTGTGTTATCTTCACAAGTTCTATGACCAAGTGAAGATGGAGCTTGATCTTGAGTTGCCTCGACGTAGATCATCTTCGGCATCAAAGTCGACGACCTAGCCCGATCATTTCTCCGACGAAACCATCGCCAGAGTCTGGGATCCGATGATCGCAGCGGAGGGATGTCAACACGGAGCTAAAGAAGTGGAGGACGGGATCTACAAAGGTTGTTGTCACTTTCACTTTCTAGTAAAGTTGTTTACTTGTATGTTTTTCGCCTTACCTCTAGTAACGATCTAGTTTAGGGTTCTTTGGCACATGGAAAAAAATTTAATTGGACATGTTTGATCAGTTGTAGAACCTCATGGGTGTGCCTAGGAACCCTACAGTGGTATCAGAGCCTAGCTAGAGCTTTAGGCGAAGTGTAGACGATGTTAGAAGTCCGATCGAACCCGAAACCCTAATCCAAAACCCTTCTCTGTACAATTTTTCAAAACTGGGCTTTTTGTGAATTAAAAATATGAAGAAAAATCAGCAGGGTTTTCTAAGAAATACTGTGCAACACGTGCGCCTAAATCGATCAAGGCGCCGCGGAAACACGGCACGAGCATGGCTCGTGCGGCGGTTCCGCGGCCGAACAGTCACAATATTCTTTGAATTTTGCACAGTAATTTCTTTCTTTTATTGCTGTGTTTTCTGGGAATTTTTAATGTTTACTCAAGAGTTGAGTTTTCTGGGTTGTATTGGAGACTCGGTGTTTCGATCGGGAAGTCTAATTTCGTCTATGTGTTTTTCCGGGTAATTTAGAATATGTTAAAAAGTTCGACCGGATATAAATACCCACTTTTTCCCCTGCCGGGAAATTTCCAATTGTTGGATTTTTCCGTAGTTTAATAACGTTCTAAGTAGTGCAAGTAATGCGATGGTCCCTCTAGAAGACAACAAACCTTAACTCGATTATGTGACCGTCTTGAACTGCCCTTTGAAACTTAGGGTTTGGGGCAGTACGGCGTGCCACATTTGAGGCGTTGGCTTGACCCTTCTACGGCTGGACCGTTGGTACTGTGGCATGAAGTGGATGTTTTTAAACTTATTTCATGTGTTGAGCTTTTCGGGAAAACTTGGGTGTTTGATTGTTCGATCGGAAAGTTTAACATTTTCTATTTATCTGGAATGTGATACAATATTTGGAATCCACAAATAGTTATGAGATAACTGTTTTGAATGTTATAAACATAGCACTTTAGTCTCACTTGATCGGTTGCCACGGAATTTTGATGTGATCAAAAGTCCGTCGCAATCACGTTGCATACGCGGATACTCGCCGGGTAAACTTAATAGACAGCTACACCCCATAGCCCCGACCAAGTGACTGTAGGAGAACCCCGTCGCCGAAAGCATCCGTTCAGGTGCTCGCGGCAGCGGTGTTCCGCCTTAGTGCACTTCGTCGACGGTATCGGGGGTGCGGCCGTCTACTAAAGTTTGCGACGAGCATTCGTTCTGGATGCCGGGAATCTTGTTGAATTTCCCGACTTTATATTGAAAAGTGTCTTCGATATTGAGACTAAAATGCGAGGTTTATAATTGTTAGGCATGTGATGTCTAAGGAATTCAGATGGTTAGGCATGCGATGTCTAAGGAGTTTGCGGATTCCAACTGTTGTAGTTTTACACTTTCTTTTCTGCGACCGTAAGTGTAATATGTGATATCGCTGGTTTCGTTGCTATATGTCAACGACAATTGGGATGCGCATATTTACTTACGTTGATGACATGTGATGTTATGTGTTGCTGGATATGTTATATTGGATCGTCGTGTTTGAATAGCCGGGTTTTTTTTATATGAGATGAGTGTTTTTCATTTTCATTCATGTTAAAACTTGTATGTAATATTCTTTTATTGGGGCACTTCCAGGTTGCGGAAGATGTCACCTTTTGTATATTATTTACTTTTCCGCACTAGGATAGACCCAAGGAGGAGAGCACAAGTAACCGGGTTCTGGAGTCCAGTGGGAGACCAACTCGAGGAGTCGAGTGCGGGTCTCCTAGCTCTAGAATTGGTAGGGTTACTTGCCGCTCTCGTAGGGGTCTAGGGGTGTGGGATTGGCTATTCATCGCGACCGTGGAATCCGTGTTTTATACTGGCTCGTATTAAAAACACGGACGTCCTAGTATATCCAATATTCCATATGATATTTTCTGCTGCGTTATCTGTGATGTGATCATGTGAACTGTTCAGATAGATATTGTATTTAGTATATATGATATATTATATAGACGTAGCTTATGTTTTACACCCGCGCTAGCCCTGCCTCGCTCTGCCATTAGTTACCTAACCTAACGGTGCTGACGGGACATCGAGACGAATGCGGATGGCATAAGCGTACGTTATATTTATCTGTGATGTTTAGGTGGACTTAATTGATGGGATATTCATTAATGAGATTAATGAAAGAAAATAAACCTAAAAGATATTGTGGAATCGAATTTCAAATTTAAAACAGGTAGCTACAGTTCTTGCTTTGCATCGCGGTGTTCCTTGTAGAACATCCTGTACCTTATTCGATAAGGAAAGGGCCGAGATCCCTTCACCGGGAGTGACCCCTTTAGCAATAACTGGCAGATGCTACAACCCTCGGTTTTTCTTTTGATTGCTTCTATAGTTTTTGATTTGCACAGCGGTATATATGATATATCCTGCACCTTATTCGATGAGGAAAGGGCCGACGATCCCTTCACCGGGAGTGGCCCCTTTAGCAAAACTAGAAAAGCCTCAAAACCACTCCATTTAAAAACTGTTTGATTCCGCAACGAGATCAAGTTCAAAGCGTTAAAGGTTTTCATATAAACCATTCGCAACCCTCCGTCATTTTAGGAAGTAGAGTACTTAGTATTCGTGCTGTGTTTGTTGACCATAGCCAAGGCACAGTGTGCGGTAGCTAAGTGATGTCTTCCTCACCGCATATGATGCGATTAGTTAGGACAGTCGCGTGACTTTGTTGACCTTAGTTAAGGGTCATGTGGGTGGGTCTAATTAATCATGAAATGATGGGTAAAACTTGACTAGTGCTTATGATTTGTTGACCATAGTTAAGGTCATAAGTGCTAGGGGTAAAAACCTTTATCGGGAGTTTCAAGTGTTGAAATTTGCAATGAGATTGCATACCTTCTATATGATAGTTGGATCCCGATACCCACTGCGAGTACTTGTTACTCCTGGGAGAGTTTTGCACTTTACAATTAGCCGATCAAGTAGGTGTCTAGAAAGGTGTCAACGGGGTTACGCCTCTGGGAAAACGAGGTTTACTTTAATTAGGTCCGTGCGAAAGCACGGGGAACCTCCCTCAAAGTACCGACACTGGCCTGGCTGAAAGATTGGCGAACTTGAAGAGTGTAATTAATCCCGGCTAGTCTTTCCTTTTAGGGTTTGAAGGAAGATTTGATAAAAACAGTGGGAGCCATCCTGATTAGATAAAATATATAACCAATCTAATCTTACAAGAGCGCACGCAGAGTGTTTTCTTCTCTCTCTCTCCAGGTAGCGACCATGTCACGCCTTAATCAAGATAATAATATGGATATATTGACCGAACCCGCTTGTTATACTGAGCTGGGGAACATTGGTCCCGCTCCAACCTATAATTGTTATAAGACAGAGCAGGAAATAGGAGAATACCAAAATTCCTATGCCGCCCAAATGAATAAAGTGCATATGATGCATCTCCTTCGGGTGTGTTCATTACACAGAACTGTTTCTCAGTGTCCTCTACGTCCTAGGTATTAGATACCGGATCAGGATCCCGCATATGAAATTTGTTACATATGGCTAGAGAAAGGCAGAGAACTGAGTACGGGTGATAAGTTTCATGAGACAGAAAACGGGGCAAGTGTTGCAGCCAAGTCTGTTGGTCACTGTCACCCTGTATTCCAAATACATTGATTCTGAACGAATGTTATTAGATACCGAACCTGATATACAAAATCATATCAGTCTCTTTATCAGTAAAGAAATGATAAAATTTTGTATTGTTGGATAATGTTTTGAACATTTCCTATATCAACAGTTGATCGGTTCAGGCACGTTATCTAAAAGTATTGACGTTCTAAATCAAACTACAGTTCCTAATATACGGAACACGCACAAGAGGAAGAGTTCAGAAATGAACGAATCCTTCTTGAGGCATTGTAGACAAGGTCATATCAATGCGACCCGACTGGATGAAGTTACATTTTGATGCATATTTAAATTAGTTTGAATTTACATCTTATGAAACTTGCCAGTCATGTCACAAAGATTAGATGACCATAGCTCTGTTTATTGGAAACAGAGAAAGAGTTAGTAAACTCTTGGGACTGATACATAGTGATGTATGAAAGGTCCCCTGTCTACACATGCCAAGACCGGTTCTTTGTACTTCATTACATTCTCTGATAATCTCTCAAGATTCAGACATGTGTTCCTGTTGAAACATAAGTCCGAAGCTTTTGAGATATTCACAGAATATAAGTTAGAAGTAGAGAACCAAAAACCGGGTATAAGTATTATGTCCTATGATGAGATCAGGGAGGAGAATAATTGTGCATAGAATTCCTGGACTATTCTAAAGGAGAATAAGATTCTCTCTCAGCATTACTCCTCCGTATACACCACAGTACGTCAGTGTATCGGGACGGAGCAATCACACCCTATATGATATGGTGTGCTCTATGATGAGTACTACTGAGCTTCCTATTTCTTTTTGGAGGTTATGCACTTGAGTAGCTGCATACCTATTGAATTAGGTTCGAATCAAATCAGTGCCTACCACTTCATATAAGATATGGTGTGGGAAGAACCCATCTCTTAAGCAAGTTAAGATTTGGGATTGTCCGGCCTATGTCGAAAGCAAAATCCGGACAAGATCTAGGCAAGGTCAGTTCTGTAGAACTGGAAAAGTTCCAGCTATACAAACTACAGCTAATGATTTGATAGAACCAAAGGATTCAATAGTCCCCGACGAACCTCAGCCTCTCCGCCGATTTGGTAGGGTTCCTCATCGGCCTGAGAGACACTTCGGTTTCTCGATGACAGTGGGAGCGAGGAATGCATCATGAGATGATGACCCAACTAGATTCAAGCAGGCCATCGAGAGTGTGGACTCTGTAAGAATGGCTGGATGCATAGCGATCTGAGATGGAATCCATGTACACCAACAAAGTATGGACTTTGGTTGCTATATCTGAAGGGTTAAATCCACATCAGGAGCAAGTATATCTTGAGAAGATTACTTGGTGTAGATGGAAAAGTTAAGAATTTCAAAGCTAGACTTGTTAAAGGTTTTCATCATCGACCAGGCATGGATAATGATGAAACCTTTTCCAGTGGCGATGCTTAAGTCCATCCGGATCCTACTTTCCACGGCTACATACCATGACTATGATATCTGGCGGTTGGGTGACATGACTACTTTTCTAAATATTGATTTAGAAGAGAGTGTCTATAAGTACACAGCCAGAGGGCTTCGTAAACAGTGGGAGCAGCGGAAACGTGTGCAAGTTGCTTCAAAGAATAAAGCAGGCATCGCGGAGTTGGAACGTCTGTTTTGATGTGGTAGTCGAAAAGTTTGACTTCATCAAAATGGTAGATGAACCTTGTATATACAAAACGGTAGTAGAGAGTAAGGTGGTCATCCTCGTACTGTACGTGGATAACATACTCTTGATAGGAAAAGAGTTTCCTATGCTACGCACGGTCAATCTCCTCTTATCACATAGATTCTCCATATAGGATCAAAATGATGCCTCCTAAATTCTGGGTTTTGGATCTATGAGATAGATCTAAATGCATGTTAGGACTCTCACTAGTTGTAGTGAGATGGTATCAGTTGATCCTGGGGAGAATCACTGGAAAAGTTCCAGGGTGATAAGGTCGACTGAATGTCTGTCGCAGGCATTGTCTTTACCCTCAGTAGAGGGACGGTATGTTGGAAGAGTTCCATGATGGATACCGTGGCAAACTAGACGATAAAGGCTGATAACATCGCTATTAAAGATACTACCAAAGAGGTAGTTTGGGTGTATATTGGTTCATAAGATGAACTAGGTTCCTACCATTGTGTGACAATGGAAGTGTGGCTTTGGCCCAGGAACCCTGGTCCCGTCAGTGACCCAGACATATTCTGAGGCAGCATCACCTGATCATGGAGATAGTTGATCTCCAAGGTGATCGAGGTTAGGAGAGTAGACTCAGAGGACAACACGGCGGATCCACTCACAAAGGCCTTTTCCCAGAGAGAGACTTTTATGGGATGGTTGAGTATGAGATACTGCAACCACTGCTACATATGGCCTTAGTGCAAGTGGGAGATTGTTAGTTATATGTATGCCCTAGAGGCCATTACTGTACATGAGATGTATATTGTAGTGGATGCTAGGACATATATAGGTAGGACTTTCTTGCTCGACATGATAGTACGCTATCTGGTTGCTCTTTATCTTAACATGTATACTTGCAGTCTCTCTGTTACATGTTGATAAAGCCCTTAGGATGTGTACTCGACTTCCTGGACTATGATGCAGATCATACTAGTGGGGCCTGGGTAGTTAATGAGTACATCCTTCAATGTTCCTAGTCATGGGAATATCGAGATAAGGCATCGATATTCCAGAGTAGACTAGCGTATACCTTCTCGATCCATGTGATGGGCGATGGATGATCCCATATCCATTGGTGTTTGACATCAGAGATGGTATGCGGGTGCTCAGTGGTGACTGGGTACACTGAACGGACTTGCCGAGAACTCCTAGATGGTATTATACCTCACGTCAGATGGCAGTTCTCTGGTGACACTGGTACAGCTTAGTCTGTTGACCCGAGATCGTCATAGAGTCTTGTGTGTCTCCCACTGTGCTTTGATTTCCACCCTACCACGGCTCTACTGAGTCATGCAAAAAGGTGGTTTTTGGGTACAGTCCCGATTCACATGGAGGCAATTAGCGATATGAGGGGATTCGTCTCTCCCGGTATTGGGGGTTGATGTTGCGTTATGCTCGACTGGCCATAACTGAAAATCTTTGGCCAGGGTTGCACTGATTTACTGGTAAGTGTTATCAGTAGTTTCATGCGTGTTATGGACCTTACATCGGCATGACTTATCAAGCTACTGGGGTCTGACGTTTACCACCCCTAGGCGAGATATGCGACATATCAGACGAACAGACCGGACTGTACGGTAAGTGTTACTGGTTGGATTCACAGGAGTGTGAGCGGGCTTGCTCGTTGATCTTCTGATCGCTCAATACCCGGGTGGCCGTTATGTTTAGCAGACCGCTTGCGGCTTGTGGGTGTTTGATATGATCATCACCTGCTGCCGGCGTATTGACGAGTCTTTAGAGTCCTACACAGAGGTTTCCTGGCTCAAGCGAAACGAAATAGGAGCGCATATGAGATATGTGCGGGACCAAGAATAATACCAGTATGTGATACTGTATTCTATTCTCGCGATTTGTATCATTGGACGGTTATATATGATATAGCCGGGTTACCGAATCAAGTGTTGATTCGATACATTGATACACTTGATATTAGTCGGTTATATGCGATATGACCGGATCATTAAATCAAGTGTTGATTTAATGATTTGATGTATAATTATATATTTGATATATTACTTTACATTAACTAGTATTTGTTCACTTAAGATGGATTTTCTCACTTGATGTGCACAAGTAGTATATGTGATATATTTTTGTGCACTAGTTTGTATCATGTTTGATGATACATGCAAACTTGGGTGAGTGTATGCTATACACCATGTTTAGTTAATGGTTAGGGTTTCCATTACCTTATTTATTTATTTATTTATTTATTTTGGTAAAATAGAATGGTTGCTTTCTTTGTCTTTATGCAAGAAGCTTCTTGATGCTTCATGCATCTTTGACAAAGTAACCATTTTGTTTTATTCCTTAACCCTAACCATTTACCTAAACCCTAGTTTATTCTCTACATGTGTTAGCCTCACCCATGGTTGCATTATGATAAGATCACTTGATTTATTATTATTCTCATCATATATTCTTTCTTCTTCTTCTTCTTCTTCAAGAAGAAGAAACCTTGCTACCTCCAATAGTGCCATGAGAAAAAGAGTGAGAAATCCAAATCCAAAGTGAACCCACATCCTATTTCTTCATCCTCTACCACTTGCCATGTAGTAGAGTGTATTATCTTCACAAGTTCTATGACCAAGTGAAGATGGAGCTTGATCTTGAGTTGCCTCGACGTAGATCATCTTCGGCATCAAAGTCGACGACCTAGCCCGATCATTTCTCCGACGAAACCATCGCCAGTGTCCGGAATCCGATGATCGCAGCGGAGGGACGTCAACACGGAGCTAAAGAAGTGGAGGACCGGATCTACAAAGGCTGTAGTCACTTTCACTTTCTAGTAAAGTTGTTTACTTGTATGTTTTTCGCCTTACCTCTAGTAACGATCTAGTTTAAGGTTCTTTGGCACATGGAAAAAAATTTAATTGGACATGTTTGATCAGTTGTAGAACCTCATGGGTGTGCCTAGGAACCCTACAAGTTTACCCACTGCAGAGTACCCTGCACTGCTCTGATTCATATTATTGTTACCCTT
Source organism: Agapanthus africanus (assembly GCA_030015575.1). Taxonomy (NCBI): domain Eukaryota; kingdom Viridiplantae; phylum Streptophyta; class Magnoliopsida; order Asparagales; family Amaryllidaceae; genus Agapanthus; species Agapanthus africanus. The sequence goes on along the minus strand of JASDDO010000019.1, from coordinate 557,433,642 downwards.
GCTTCATTCATGTTTATATTCGCATTGCCTGTTACCTTGTTTATTATGTTATTACTTGATGACTTGACGCGCTGACGTCTGGGTTTTTCATGGCCCAGATTCTGTACCGCTGTCGCAGTCCGAGAAGGAGTACTTCAGTCGACAGGCTGAGCTATGAGTGTCAGCAGTAGTTTGTTTTCTTTCCTGCATTTATTTCCTGATGTGAGCCCGCATTATGGGACATACATTCCATTTATTTGTATTGGATCTGTTACTTCCGCATTTCATTATTCTTGACTCATGATTTATCTTGGATTATGGACATGTTTTAGATAGTTTTATTTTGTTCTTGATATCTCTGTAGCCGTAATGTGACCGTGGATGGATACTTCCTACCCACAGGTAGCATGGTTGGCTATGTCACGTGCCCACTTTAGCGTACTCTGGGAAGCGGGGCGTGACAATGTAACAACCCCAAATTTCTTGTACAACTTTCTGTACAAATTTTTCAAAATTTAAAGAAAGGGGTACTTTTGCCTGAGCACAAGTTAAATATTTGTTTTACTAATTAATTACAAGCAAGAGCTTGTAGCTCATTGGTAATACATTGCATTGCTAAACCAAGCCACCAGAGTTCAAATGCCATACCCCACATTATTTTTAATATTGATTTTTTAAAAACCTTTAGAATACCAAGGGTTTACTGTAAGTGCACGGCGGCGCCCCGGCCGTCAATCCGACGGCCAAATGCGGAAGCGGTGATAAACTTAAATTTTGCGGACTTAGCAAACCGGCACCACCGCGTACTAAACACCCGGATCGTAACCATTAACAAGTCTAAGCTAACTAGAAGATGGGTTAGAGATATACCGACGATCCAAGTCCTCCGGTCTTCTCGTCATCGTCCCGATCTCCTGCGGAATGTCCCGTCTCCTCCTCATCGCCGAAAGTGCACCACATCGCCCACTACTTTTACGGGCTCCCACCTCAATGCCGAGGCAACTCGGGCACGAAGCCGGCTACTCGACGTGCCCAAGGTTCGCTGTAGAATGTGTAGTCCTCGAGTCTCACTTTGGGGTTCATGGAGATGCCATTTTAGGTGGAGGGATGATACAAGAACAATGTGGAAGAACTTGGTGATTTTTCTAACATCAAGAGAGCAAAAATCCCCACTACAAAAAATGGGCAACCCCTCCTCCAAGCTTGGCCGGCCATAACAAGAAGGGGAGGAGAGAATGGAGTGAGTGGGAGAGTGAATCAAAAATGGGAGCCATTCTCATCTAATCCAAAAGAGAGAGAGAGGAAAGCTATCATGCAAAAGGGAATGATCACTAAGCAATGCCAACACTCCACACAACCATCATCAACAACCATGATGCTAACAAAGTCAAGCCATCATGAAGTATGAAGTCAAGAAAGTCAATGGATGGTGCACCATCATGAAGACTTTCATGATGCTACAAAAAGCAAAGACCCCCTCCACAAATTACTAATTTGCAACAATGCAAATAAACCCTCCTCCACCAAACTTCGGCCAATGAACGGAACAAAGGAAATTGGCCAAAACGGAAAGCAAACTGGCAACTCCAGAAAACTGGTCCCGTAATAAATTACAGGAAAACCCCGATACTGTGCATACACACCCGCATCTGTATTTCGATCGAAATACAAATGCAATGAGACAAAATCTACACTGTACTATACTAGGATCCGGCTTAAACCAAAGCCGGCTAGTAATATCTGTTCGATCCTGATCCGTGCAATACCGCACGTATCTGATCGAACCCTGCCATATAACCATACGGCCTATAGTATAAACTGTCCGATCCTGATCCGTGCAATACCGCGCGTATCTGATCGGACCTTGCCATATCTCCATACGGCCTCTACAACCTTTCGCCCGAAAGCTGAGTAACTGAATGTGGGGGACTCTAAAGACTCATCAACACCTTGGCTGTGGATTTAACCACTAGCACGCTAGAGGTATAAGCCAATACATAACGGGCTACCAGGTATTGACCAAAAGGGACGTCTGTGAGCGAACTCAGCCTGACACCCTACTGAGCCTGTCAATGACAATATCCGTACAGTCCGGTCCGTTCGTCTATGAGCATCGCATGGCGGGCCTAGGGGGTTGGTAAAAGTCAGACCCCCAAAAGCGGTACAAGTCGTGTCGGAGCGTAGCCCAGAACACCCTGAGATACTACTGGAATACCTACCAGTAAATCTCCTTGCCTTGGCCAAGGACTTCGTGTAATGGCTCTCCTAGACACAGCACGACCTCACCCCCAATACCGGGAGAGACGAAACCCCCGAAGATCCGCTCACTGCCTCCATGTGGCTCGGGACTGTACCCAACTAAAACCTGTTTGCACGACTCCTTTGAGCCGTGGTAGGGTAGTAATCAAAGCACAGTGGGAACTCACACGAGACAAATGACGATCCCCAGGTCGATGAACTAACCTGTACACATGTCACCAGGGAACTGCCATCTGACGTCTGGTATATGACCAACTAGCATGTTCCCGGCGAGTCCTGTCCGGTGTACTCATAACCCTAATGAGCACCTGTATACATCTTAGGTGATCCAACTGACACCAGTGGCTTGTGAGACCGGCCACCGCCCCTCGTCGGGGTCTCGACTGTATACACTAGTCTACTAATGGAGTATCGATGCCTAGTCTTGAAACTCCCACGACTAGGGACCTTTTATGGATAAGCTTATAGACCCCCAGCTCCCACTTATATGATCGCCCTCATACTGCTGGTGGTCAAGCAAGAATCCCAGGGGCTCTACCAACGTGTAATAGCGACTTGTCAGGTCACCTAAAGCAGTACACGATGATAAAGGTAAACCAGATAGCATACTATCATCTCGAGTAAGACTGTCCTACCGGGATAGGTCCTCCCTCAATCATTACAATCACGTACCTGTGACCTAATAATTGACTCTGAGGGCACTATCTCCAACAATCTCCCACTTGCACTCAAGGCTAATTATTGCGATGTCGCATACTCACAGCCCGTGTGATACCGAACATCCAACTCCTCTACTAGTCAGTCTCACAAAGCTCGTTTGCGGAACTATTGCGTTCGAGGAATAGCCTCAGTGAGTGGATCCGCTTAGTTGTTTCTTTCTATGTCTCTCTAAATCTCAAGTTCGCGGAGAAAGCCATCTCCCGAAAAGAGCAATACCTGTCTCAGAATATGTCTGGATGTTTGATGGGACCTAGCTCATAAATGAACTCCAAATCCAAACTTCTTAGACTGTATCGTCAACTGAACTTAATCAGTATCCTGCGCGCCATGCCTCCCTCAGTATTGCCTTGGACCACCTGTCCAAAATACTGCCCCTCATCAGAAGGAAAACTATAACTCTGACAACTTCCTTGTCGTCCTGGTCACCTTGGAAGCCTGGAATGATAACTGCCTCCCTCAAAGAGGCTGTCATTATCAAATCCCTAGAACATCCATTTATGTTCTAAAACTGCTTCCTACTGTTTCTCCAGGATTGGATTAATGTCAACTTATTGCATCTAGTGCAAGAACAACATCTGGTGTGGTACTTGACATCTCACGATTGACTCAATTGCCTGAGCAAGTGATCTGCCAATCATGCACGTCCCTCTCCCCTTTAGTCTGTAAGACACCTTTGGAGAGGGTGACTCCATTACCTGCAGGTACACTGCCGTGCCAGGAGTCGTCCATCCTAAATACTCTTAGAATGCTGTCAAGTACCCTGATTGGGAAACCACCCAAATCTAGATCTAAAACCATAGATCTAGTGACCAGTATGTCTGATATGAAATCCATTTCCTTTGTGGAGAAACCACTGTGTGACGACCAAAGTATAACCGATCGTAGTGTAGGAGTTTCTTTTCCTACTCTGTGTATATCATCCAAACACCAGGATATCACACCCTACTACCTTCTCAACAGATCCATCCCCTATTCTGATGATGTCAAACCCATGACTGTCACGTCAGAAATAGATGATCTATCTCCGCTACATCTGCTCTAGTCTATAAATAGACATAAGCAACCTGTCCACCAATGCTTCCGCTGCTCCCACTGACTACGACAACCCTCTGGCAGAGTCATATAGACGTACACTTCTAAAACTGGTTTAGAACGACGCTATACTCATCCTCCCGCCGGGTCTCGTAACCTGGAACAACAGCAATGGCAATTGTGGGTAAACAAGAACTTCCCTGTCACCGTCCTTGAGGCTACCGTAGTGCCTCTCGGGTGACTGAAGTTACCCACCTTATCTGCGGAGTGGCCAATGGAATGTCAATCCAGATTGAATCTTTAGGTTCCTTATCAAATCTTCAGTAATCGTTTGTGGTTCTGGAATCACTTCCAGTTCTACCATACTCCCACTACTGTTTTCTGAAAAAATCCATTTTTAATAAAACTGTGGCGAGTCTAGAACAATATCGCTATTGTTCATCAGATGGTAGAAAGTCAACCCTCGTCATAGCCTGGGTCAACCCACAAACAGCCATTACAGAAACGTGCCTTGAGTTGTCCAGTGTCTGGTTTTAATCATAAACCGGACAACTCCCCGTAACTTAACATCGTTAAGATATGAACTGTTCTATATCCAATATAGAACAGAGGCACTGATTTAATTGAACCAGATTCAAATCATGCAGCTGTCCCCAGCGCATGTCAACTAAATGGAAGGAGGCCGATCAGCGTTACTCAACTTAGGAATACTTCCAATTATGAGTAACCTGAAAGAGAAGCAAGATTTCTTTATCATTACTATCAACTGAATACCATACACAAGTATCTACATCTTCGATCTCTTTGAAGAATCCCGATACTTGCTATACCTGGTTCTCCACTCTATTCAAATACCTATAACTTCTCAAAATTTGGACCTTGTGTTTCCGCGAAACACCTGTCTAAAAACTAGAGAAGTCATAAGTAAACCGAATATAGTACGAGGACCAACCCCTCTGTCCTGATGGACCCTGGACAATATACAATCCTTTGTATAAGTCCCTTGAGTCTGATAACTCATTCACTGTGTGTCGTAGGTTGAAAACTGTACTTATGGTTAAGAAGAATTACACCGCTGTTTAATGCTCCTTACCTAACCATCCACTGATATAGGTAAATGTCGTAGACATAATTTCAGAAAGGTATATCTCACTCTATGAAAATAGACGTACAGATATATCAATTTGAAATTGGTGCATAACAGCGGATATTCAAAACCAAATATTTGCCGACCGGCAAACAGCCCAGATGATTTCCTCAAATATCACCGATTACAACGAATCCCGATATAATGAGGATAATCACCCAATTCCCAATAACTTACTCCCACTCATCATCTGTAAAGACCATACAGATGTGAGAATCGTACCTGGTAAATACATACCCTGGAGTAAGTATCTAATCGGGAAATCAGTTTTCCTTTAACATTACACAGTGAAACTGAAACATCGAAATGTTCCGATGGGGTATTCTGGTATTCCTAGTAATGCCTCTTCCAGATTCACGTCTGTAACCTTGTAGTTCTTTGCCACCTCTGCAAATCCCTTCATATGTCTTTAGTCTTTACCTTCTGCACACCCTTTTAGGCCAAATGGTTTTCTTCCTTCCCTACCGTTCGGCACCAGCCTATGGTTTGGAAGAAGACTATCCAATAAGCATAATGGGTGTACTGTCCCAATCCTAGGAACACTCGCAATGAGAGAGGGTGAAGATAAAAGACAACCGAATAAACCTTATTCCTATTTCTCCTGAACTAGAATCCATCCCCGAACTGGAACAAGTTCCATTCGAGTTCGTATATAACCATACGATGGAGTATCCAAATAAACTGTGGATCTTCGTAGTGATACGGAGTGTCCTGGAGAAATACAAAGGTGATGTGGGAGTGGTAACGAAATATTTGGTTTGGTCGTGAATATCTGTTGCAGTTTACTTTGCCCTCTTACTAATCCCTTGCTTTGTCTGAACTAAATACCTTCTGCACACCATCGTTATGCTAATTGGTTTTCTTCATTCCCTACCGGTCGGCACCAGCCTAAGGTTTGGAAGAAGACAATCCAATTTGCGTAATAGGTGTACTACCCCTAAACCAAGGAGTACTCGTAACCTGAGAGAGGGTAAAAGGAAAAGACAACTGAATAATCCTATCCGTTTTCTCCAGAACCGGAAACCATCCTCGAATAAATTCTTTCGAGTTCGTATCTAACCATACGATGGTTTTGTCCAATGGAAGTGGACGTTCGTAGTAAAACGGGGTGTCCTGGAGAAAAGGGTAAAAGTAGGAGTGGCAATGAGGTTTGCAACTCTGACAATCCAAAAGCCGGTGTTTAAGAAGGTTCGGTCAACTTGGTCACTGAGTCATGGTCTTAGGGTCGTGTCAATGGTCGCTGCCAAAGAGAGAGAGAAAAGAAACACTCAGCGTGCACTCTAACCTAGATCAGAATGGTTACCAATTTATCTAATCTGGAATCCTCCCACTGTACCTCAAATTCTCCTCCAAACCTGAAAGAAGAATTAGTCGGGGTCACCCGAGGAGTAAACTAACTCATCAGTGGGAATCGGGATCCAACTATCATTGCATGATAACGTGACGGAATCCGCTCACGCTATCACACTCCAGAAGGTATGCGCATATCTGGCAAGTTTCAGTTCTTTTGAAACTCCCGATGTGATTTCTGCCCCATGCTCTTATGACCTTGACTTTGGCCAACATATCATAAGTCACATGTCAAGTTCTACCCGTCATTCTCCAGGTTAATTTGAATCCACCCGTACATACCCTTGACTTTGGCCAACATGGCAGTACGACTGTTCCAAACCAACGCATCTATCTATGCGGCATATGAATAACCAACAGCTACCAAACACTGTGCCTTGACTTTGGCCAACATACACAGCTTGAATACTATTGACTATCCATATGAAACGACGGAGGGCTACGAATGGTTTCTGGCGAAAACCTTTAACGTAATGAACTTGATATCGTTGAAGGAACGGATAGCTTTTTAGAAAATATAGTGACGAAAACCTTTACTAAAGAGGTCACTCCCGGTGAAGGGATCTCGGCTCTTTCCCGTAGAATGGGGTGCAGGATATTCCAAATGAATACCGCGATGCAAAGCAAAAGTAATCGGCTATAGTGAAGTTAATGCCCTGACGCAAACTTCTGTCCAAGGGGTCACTCCCGGTGAAGGGATTGTTAGTGTATATGCCCTAGAGGCCATTACTGTATCATACTAGTATGTATATTACTTGATGGAAGCTTGGGATATTCACCTTGTATAAACAATCTTGCTCAATATAGTAGTATGCTACTTGGTTTGTTTCTACTTCAATGTGTACTTGTGTTTATTTCAGTATATCACTTATACGCATTAGTGGAGCCCTTAGGATCTTTGCTTGATTACCAGCGTTGTGATGGCAGTCACCCTAGTGGGGGCTGGGTAATCTATAGGCACATCCTTATACAGGTCCCTAGTCGTAGGACTATCGAGACAGGGCATCGATACTCCGGAGTAGACTAGCGTATGCGCTTCTCATCCCAGTGTGGGAGATGGTCTGTCCCACAGCCATCAGTACGTCGTACTAGAGATAGTATACGGGTGCTCGTTGGGTTACGAGTACACTGGACAGGACTCGTCGGGAACTGACAGGTTGGTATTATACCTATCGTCAGTTATCAGTTCCCAGGTGACATGAGTACAGCTTAGTCCGCTGACTTGACACTGACACTTCGCCTCGAGTGTGTTCCCACTGCACTTTGATCACTACCCTACCACGGCTCAAAGGAGTCGTGCAAACAGGTGGTGGTTGGGTGCAGTCCCGAAGCACTTGGAGGCAGTGACGGTTAGACAGGATTCGTCTCTCCCGGTATTGGGGGTTGACATCGCGCTGTGTCTAGGAGAGCCATTACACGAGTAGTCCCTGGCCAGGGCAAGCGAGATATACTGGTAGGTTTCCAGTGTTATCTCAGGGTGTTTTGGGCTTCACTCCGACACGACTTGTACCGCTATTGGGGGACTGACGTTTTACCGCCCCCTAGGCCCGCCATGCGATGTATCAGACGAACAGACCGGACTGTACGGAGAATGTCACATTCAGACTCAGTAGGAGTTCAGATGGGGTTTCACCTCGTCAGCCTTCTTGTCGGCATCTACCTGGGGACCGTTACGCACAGCTAGTGCCGCTTGCGGTCTGTGGTTAAACCCACTGCCAGCGTAGTGTCGAGTCTTTAGAGTCCCACACAGAGGGTATTCGCCTCTGGGCAAAACAGAGTAGAGGTCGCATGGTTTTGCGACAGGGTTCGTTCTCATCCGCGCACTGGTGCACGTTTGGAGTCCGGACGGATTATACTGGCAGGCTCTGGTTTGAGCCAGATACTGGTATATGTTTTGGGGGTTGCTTTTATATCTTGGTATTCTTGTTCCTCGGAACGAGAATGCAGGTGTGTATGCACAGTTGCTTGAGGCGGAGAATGAGGTTTTTCATTAGGGTTTCGGAACGGGTGCGTATGCACAGTTGACAGTCTTCATTTTCCAAACCCTAATGGATTTATATATTATCTATTAATAATAGTAATTAAATGAGAATTATGTTATGGTTGATTTTATGTTGACTTGTTGACCTTGGTTGACTTGTTGACCATTGACTACCATCATGCTTTAAAAAGTCTTCCTTGATTCATGCTTACTTTTTATTAAATGAAGCATGGTTGTGGTCATTCCAAATACTACCATCAACTATTCTCATTTTCAATTATTATCATTTAGATAATATTTTTCTTTTGCAATATGGTTGCAAGAAAGAAATAATTGAGCTCATTCTATCATAACCTCTCTCTCTCCTCATTTCATCTTCTTCTTCCTCTTGAAAAGAGAAACCTTCTCATGTGTTGAGAATCATTCTCTTTAGAAAGAAAAGCAAACCCTAATCTCTCTCTACTCATTCTAGGATGAAGGTTTAGCAAGCCGGAAACCCTAGTTCACTCAAAGATCGAGGAAGAGCCCAAAGTCGAACCTTCGAGGTGCATCCATCTTCGACGGGAGAAGGCGACGTAAAGAGAACCATCAACCTCTACAAGGTTTGAAGAAGAAGGAGTTCAAGTTTAGGTATAACCATCTTCCATAGTAGCTAACTCTCTTTAGCTAGATTGCTAGTTTTAGTTTAGACAACGATCCCGACCAAGTTTAGTCCATGTTGCCTCTTGCGATAAAAATTCGTTTTTTATACCGTTTCCGCCTCCCCGTAAGCACCGGGGGTCGCAATATGGACTTACAGTGGTATCAGAGCCTAACTAAACTTAAACTAGCTTGGTAGTGAAGTGTAACGAAGTTCGGAACCGAAAAATCGCAAAACCGGAAAACTAAAAACCTGAGTTTCTGTTGATTTTTTTTTGGCTCAAAATGAAAAACTTTATACTTGTAAAATTGTCTCAGGGTTTTCTAAGAACACACAAGAAAAACGATATCATGTTTCCTCCAAACCGCCGCGCTTCCGCGGCCTCACCTACTCATCTGGCCGCGGAACCGCCGCAAGTTGGTGTCATATTTGCATCGTTTTTCGTGCAGTGTTCTTCTGTGTTGGTTTTGGGATTTTTAAGATATATTATATGTACCCAGATTTTCCAGAACTGAAATTCACTTTTGGGGTCCTATAATTCCGTATTTTTTTCCGAACTTCACTGCACTTTGGCTATGTTGGTTATATCTGTGATGTTTGCATGTATTGAACGTCGGCTAATCGCTATAAGTCGATTAGTCGGGGTTATACATGATCTGTAATGTGCTGGAATGTGTATATGAATGTGTTGGACTGTCGCGGGTGAATAGCCGGGGTGGATGTGAGATGAGCTTTTGTTTTTCTTTCATTCATTGTAAATGTAAATTGATGTAATTATATTATTTGTTTGGCCGCACAACCGGGTCGGGGTTGTAGCCGTCATTGTATAATTCTTTTTACTGTTTTTGCTCCTAGGATAGACCCATGGTGGGGTGCACAAACTATCGGGAACTTGGCGGGTAGTTTGCCGCACCCGTAGGGGTCTTGGGTGGGGTATTTGCTATTCACCGCGACCGTGTTATCCGCTTTTCGTTTCAGGCTCGAAAGAAATGCGGATTGCTAGTATATCCAATGTATTCATCTGTGATCTGTAATGTCTATCATTGCTTTCTATTTAGGCGTTGCTTATGTTTTACAGCCGCGCTAGCCCAGCCCCCGCTCTGTCGTTAGTTAAGTAACCTAACGAGTGATGACGGGACCCCGTGGCGAATGCGAATGGCATAAGCGTACGTCATATTTTGGTTGTTTTCTGCAATGGTAGGAATTAAATGATGGGACGCATTAAAAGAACTAATGCAAGAATATCACGCATTAAAAGAACTAATGCAAGATAATAAACCAAGTTTAAGTCGATGGAACACTTTCGAAAAACCACTCGGTTCTTTTCAAAACTAACTTTTAAATGCGGAGCTTGAGCCACTCCTTCTAAAAGCTATCTCGTTCCATCGATTATATCAAGTTCACTACGTTCACGGTTTCGCCAAAACCATTCGTAGCCCTCCGTCGTTTCACATAAATAGTCAATAGTATTCAAGCTGTGTTTGTTGGCCAAAGTCAAGGCATAGTGATTGGTAGCTATTGGATATTCATGTGCAGCATAGATAGATACGTTGATTTGGAACAGTCGTACTGCCTTGTTGGCCAAAGTCAAGGGTATGTACGGGTGGATTCAAATTAACCTGGATAACGACGGGAAGAACTTGACATGTGACTTATGATTTGTTGGCCAAAGTCAAGGTCATAAGAGCATGGGGCAAAAATCCACATCGGGAGTTTCATAAGTACTGAAACTTGCTAGATTTGCATACCATTTGGAGTGTGATGATTATGGTAGGATTCCTTCATTTTCGTCACGCGATGATATTTGGATCCCGATCCTACTGTGAGTATATGCTACTCCTCGGGAAATTTCTCACTAAACGATCAATGCTATAAACCTAGTAGGTGCCTAGAAAGGTGTTAGCGGGGCTACGCCCCCAGGGAAAAGAGGTTCTTAAATTAAGGAACTTCGCGAAAGCGTTGGAAAACCTCCCTCGAAGTACCAACACTGGCCTGGCTGAACGGTTAAGCAAGTATTGTATGGTGGGATTGATCCCGGCTAATTCTTCCTTTGTGGTTTGAGGAGGGATTCGAGAGACAGTGGGAGCCATCCTGTTTAGACAAATTAAAAACCATTCTAAACTTGCAAGAGCATCGTGCTAAGTGTTTCTTCTCTCCCCCTGCAGCGACCAAATCGAAATGACTGGACTTAAGTTACTTCTAGATAAAAACATATTGACAGGGCCAAACTACAAAGATTGGCTCAGGAATGTCAAATTGGCAATCTCTTACGACAAGCTGGGGTATCTTCTTACCACCAAAGCTCCCCCCGTCCCAGGTCCCACCTCCAGCGTCGCGGATAAGGAAATCCGTAAGACTTGGGAGATTGACAGCGCGAAGGCCAGATGCCTCGTACTTGCCTCGATGGACAATGACCATCAGAGGAGGCACGAGAATATGGATTTGGAATCCATATTTCTTCATACAAAAGAACTGTATGGAGAGCAGTCTCGTATCGCAAGATACGAAGTGTCGAAGAAGTTATTTTCGACTAAGTTGGCCGTCGGATCATCGGTAGCGGACCACGTGCTTAAGATGATTGGCTACACTAAGGAGCTCGCGGAACTTGGGACCACGTTGGATAGTGAACTCTACACAGATATAATTCTCCAGTCCCTTCCATCCACTTACGCCCAGTTCATACTGAATTTCAACTTGCAAGAAAAGGAAGTTGAACTTTCAGAACTCCTCAACCTGCTGAGGAGCGCAGAGGGCACCCTACAGAAGGGTAGGGATACATCCACTTTGTTTGTAGGAGGATCTTCTTCTTCTAGGTCCAAGGCGAAAGCCAAGGGAAAGAAGAGGAAAGCCCCCGCCAAACCAAGGGGCGGTGTTAGTAAAGTGGGTGCGAAGGGAAAGGAAAAGGCAACAAAGATAGCGGGGAAGCTTGTTGGTAAAGAGGAATGCTTCTATTGTCACAAGAGTGGACACTGGAAGAAAGATTGCAGGGCTTGGAAAGCCAGGACACAGGAACTGAAGCAGGTTGCAGCTTCAGCTTCAGGTGTGTATGTTATTGAAAACTGTCTTTCTATAAACTCTACTTCCTGGGTATTGGATACCGGATCAGGATCTCATATCTGTAATTCTTTGCAGGCGTTGAGAAACCGTAGGTTTTTGAAGGAAGGTGACATGACCCTCAGAGTTGCGAACGGAGCTAGCATGGATGCTAAAGCCGTGGGGGACTATCACCTAGGAATGTCAGATGGACATGTTTTGGTTTTGCGTAATTGCTTTTTTGTACCCAACGCAACTTGTAATATCATTTCTGTATCTTTGGTTTCTAAAGAAGGTTATGAATTTGCGTTTGTAAGTAATGTTGTTAACATTCACCTTAATCAAGTTCTGATTGGGTCAGGTACATTGAGCAATGGTATATACGTATTAAACCAACCACAGATTTTCAATGTCCAGAATACACACAAAAGAAAGTCACCAGATATTAATCAGACTTTCTTATGGCATTGTAGACTGGGTCACATCAATGAGAGAAGGTTGACTAAGTTACATACAGAAGGATATTTGGATCCGTTCGAATATCAATCATATGCCACTTGTCAATCCTGTCTCAAAGGAAAGATGACAAAGACTCCGTTCACTGGACACGGAGTAAGAGCGAGCGAGCTCTTGGGACTCGTACACAGCGACGTGTGCGGTCCAATGTCTACACATGCACGAAGCGATTATTCTTACTTCATTACTTTTACGGATGATTTTTCAAGATACGGTTATGTCTTCTTAATGAAACATAAGTCAGAATCTTTTGAAAAGTTCCAGGAATTTAAGAATGAAGTAGAAAAACAGACCGGCAAAAGTATCAAGATTCTAAGATCGGATCGAGGTGGAGAATACTTAAGTGCCGAGTTCCTGAATTACTTAAAAGAGAATGGGATTCTCTCTCAGCTTACTCCTCCATACACTCCGCAACACAACGGTGTATCGGAGAGACGGAACCGAACCCTATTGGATATGGTACGGTCCATGATGAGTAACGCTGAGTTACCGCGATCATTCTGGGGGTATGCACTAGAATCAGCTGCGTACCTTTTGAACCGAGTTCCTACTAAGACTGTGCCTACTACACCATATGAGATGTGGTATGGGAAGAGACCCCATCTCAGTCACATCAAGACTTGGGGATGTCCAGCTTTTGTTAAAAAGCAGCATGCGGACAAGCTCGAGGCACGCTCAGTACAGTGTAAGTTCGTGGGATATCCAAAGAACTCCAAGGGATATTTCTTCTACTGTGAAGAGGAACAAAAAGTCCTTGTTTCTCGTCATGCCTACTTCTTGGAAACTGAGTTTTTGGAAAACCAGATAAGTGGGAGCACAGTAGAACTGGAAGAAATTCCAGAACCACGGACTATTACTGAAAGCTTAGTGGAACCAGAGGGTTCAAATGAACAGGACATTCCTATGCCGCTCCGTAGAAGTAGTAGGCAGTCTCATCCGCCCGAGAGATACTACGGTTTTCTCATAGACGGGGATAGAGAGGATTGCATCATAGACTATGATGAGCCTACTAGCTTCCAGCAGGCCGTTCAGAGCATTGACTCGGTAAAATGGCTGGATGCAATGCGGACCGAAATGGAGTCCATGTACACCAACAAAGTATGGACGTTGGACATTGCTCCAGACGGGGTAAAACCCGTAGGATGCAAGTGGATCTTCAAAAGGAAGATTGGTGTAGATGGACAGGTTGAGACCTATAAAGCTAGACTTGTAGCAAAGGGTTTCCGTCAAAGACCTGGCTTGGACTACGACGAAACCTTTTCTCCAGTGGCTATGCTGAAATCCATTCGGATCCTTCTTGCCATTGCTGCCTTCCACGATTATGAGATTTGGCAGATGGACGTAAAAACCGCTTTTCTAAATGGAAATTTAGAGGAGTGTGTCTATATGGATCAGCCAGAGGGTTTCATTCAGAGTGGGAGCAGCGGAAAGGTGTGCAAGTTGCTTAAGTCCATCTATGGACTAAAGCAGGCATCGCGGAGTTGGAACATCTGTTTTGATGAGACGGTCAAGGAATTTGACTTTATCAAAAATCCAGATGAACCGTGCATCTATAGTAGATTTGTAGCGAGAACTGTGGTATTCCTTGTTTTATACGTGGATGACATTCTCTTAATAGGAAATGACATTCCTATGCTACAATCTGTCAAGGGTTTCTTGTCACACAGGTTCTCCATGAAAGACCTGGGTGATGCCTCTTACATCCTGGGGATCCGGATCCATCGTGATAGATCCAAGAGGATATTAGGACTTTCACAGTCCAGGTACATCGACACCGTACTGAAAAGATTCAGTATGGAAGATTCCAAGCGCGGTAACCTACCGGCTTGTCACGGGATCACCCTCTCTAAAGAGATGTCTCCCAAGACTGATTTGGAGAGGGATCGCATGTCTATTATACCCTACGCTTCTGCGGTAGGCTCTATAATGTATGCGATGTTGTGTACCAGACCGGATGTAGCTTATGCACTGAGTGTAGTAAGCCGGTATCAGTCAAACCCTGGGGAGAAACATTGGATAGCGGTAAAGAACATTCTCAAGTACCTGAGGAGGACTAAGGAGATGTTCTTGGTGTATGGCGGAAAAGACCTCCAGATTGAGGCCTTTGCTGACTCCAGCTTCCAGAGTGACAAGGATGATTCCAAGTCCATGTCGGGTTTTGTCTTTACCCTCAATGGAGGGGCGGTGTGTTGGAAGAGTTCCAAACAGGAAACCGTTGCAGACTCGACTATGGAAGCGGAATACATCGCTGCATCTGATGCCGCAAAAGAAGCTGTCTGGATAAGGAAGTTCTTAAAAGAACTTCAGGTGGTTCCGTCCATTGTTGACCCAGTACCTCTGTATTGCGACAACAACGGGGCTATAGCTTTAGCAAAGGAACCCAGGTCCCATCAGAGATCCAGGCACATCTTGAGGCGGTATCACCTGATCAGGGAGATCGTGGATCGCAAGGAGATCGAGGTTCGGAGGGTTGCTTCAGAAGAGAACACTGCAGATCCATTCACCAAGGCCCTACCCCAGACTCAGTTCGAGCGGCTG
Organism: Agapanthus africanus; assembly: GCA_030015575.1. Classification (NCBI taxonomy): domain Eukaryota; kingdom Viridiplantae; phylum Streptophyta; class Magnoliopsida; order Asparagales; family Amaryllidaceae; genus Agapanthus; species Agapanthus africanus. The sequence goes on along the minus strand of JASDDO010000019.1, from coordinate 557,418,447 downwards.
ATCGAGATGATAGGTCTTCGATACGCCAGTACATGGCCTTAGTGCAAGTGGGAGATTGTTAGTGTATATGCCCTAGAGGCCATTACTGTATCATACTAGTATGTATATTACTTGATGGAAGCTTGGGATATTCACCTTGTATAAACAATCTTGCTCAATATTGTAGTATGCTACTTGGTTTGTTTCTACTTCAATGTGTACTTGTGTTTATTTCAGTATATCACTTATACGCATTAGTGGAGCCCTTAGGATCTTTGCTTGATTACCAGCGTTGTGATGGCAGTCACCCTAGTGGGGGCTGGGTAATCTATAGGCACATCCTTATACAGGTCCCTAGTCGTAGGACTATCGAGACAGGGCATCGATACTCCGGAGTAGACTAGCGTATGCGCTTCTCATCCCAGTGTGGGAGATGGTCTGTCCCACAGCCATCAGTACGTCGTACTGGAGATAGTATACGGGTGCTCGTTGGGTTACGAGTACACTGGACAGGACTCGTCGGGAACTGACAGGTTGGTATTATACCTATCGTCAGTTATCAGTTCCCAGGTGACATGAGTACAGCTTAGTCCGCTGACTTGACACTGACACTTCGCCTCGAGTGTGTTCCCACTGCACTTTGATCACTACCCTACCACGGCTCAAAGGAGTCGTGCAAACAGGTGGTGGTTGGGTGCAGTCCCGAAGCACTTGGAGGCAGTGACGGTTAGACAGGATTCGTCTCTCCCGGTATTGGGGGTTGACATCGCGCTGTGTCTAGGAGAGCCATTACATGAGTAGTCCCTGGCCAGGGCAAGCGAGATATACTGGTAGGTTTCCAGTGTTATCTCAGGGTGTTTTGGGCTTCACTCCGACACGACTTGTACCGCTATTGGGGGACTGACGTTTTACCGCCCCCTAGGCCCGCCATGCGATGTATCAGACGAACAGACCGGACTGTACGGAGAATGTCACATTCAGACTCAGTAGGAGTTCAGATGGGGTTTCACCTCGTCAGCCTTCTTGTCGGCATCTACCTGGGGACCGTTACGCACAGCTAGTGCCGCTTGCGGTCTGTGGTTAAACCCACTGCCAGCGTAGTGTCGAGTCTTTAGAGTCCCACACAGAGGGTATTCGCCTCTGGGCAAAACAGAGTAGAGGTCGCATGGTTTTGCGACAGGGTTCGTTCTCATCCGCGCACTGGTGCACGTTTGGAGTCCGGACGGATTATACTGGAAGGCTCTGGTTTAAGCCAGATACTGGTATATGTTTTGGGGGTTGCTTTTATATCTTGGTATTCTTGTTCCTCGGAACGAGAATGCAGGTGTGTATGCACAGTTGCTTGAGGCGGAGAATGAGGTTTTTCATTAGGGTTTCGGAACGGGTGCGTATGCACAGTTGACAGTCTTCATTTTCCAAACCCTAATGGATTTATATATTATCTATTAATAATAGTAATTAAATGAGAATTATGTTATGGTTGATTTTATGTTGACTTGTTGACCTTGGTTGACTTGTTGACCATTGACTACCATCATGCTTTAAAAAGTCTTCCTTGATTCATGCTTACTTTTTATTAAATGAAGCATGGTTGTGGTCATTCCAAATACTACCATCAACTATTCTCATTTTCAATTATTATCATTTAGATAATATTTTTCTTTTGCAATATGGTTGCAAGAAAGAAATAATTGAGCTCATTCTATCATAACCTCTCTCTCTCCTCATTTCATCTTCTTCTTCCTCTTGAAAAGAGAAACCTTCTCATGTGTTGAGAATCATTCTCTTTAGAAAGAAAAGCAAACCCTAATCTCTCTCTACTCATTCTAGGATGAAGGTTTAGCAAGCCGGAAACCCTAGTTCACTCAAAGATCGAGGAAGAGCCCAAAGTCGAACCTTCGAGGTGGATCCATCTTCGACGGGAGAAGGCGACGTAAAGAGAACCATCAACCTCTACAAGGTTTGAAGAAGAAGGAGTTCAAGTTTAGGTATAACCATCTTCCATAGTAGCTAACTCTCTTTCGCTAGATTGCTAGTTTTAGTTTAGACAACGATCCCGACCAAGTTTAGTCCATGTTGCCTCTTGCGATAAAAATTCGTTTTTTATACCGTTTCCGCCTCCCCGTAAGCACCGGGGGTCGCAATATGGACTTACAGGGATCTCGGCCCTTGCCTCGTCGACTGAGGAGCAGGATATTCCAACTGAATACCACGATGCAAAACAAAAGTGAACGTCCTTGCAATAACAGCTTTTTGAAAAGTGTTCCAACAACATCAGATTAGGTTTGTTTTTAACTTGCATTGATCCGAATCAATGCAGTCCCATCAATTGATCACACCAAAAAGAACGAAAATATACTGATGTACGTATATGCCATCCGCATTCGCCACTGGGTCCCGTCATTACCCGTTAGGTTAGCTAACTAACGAAAGAGTGGGGACTGGACTAGCGCGGATGAAAAACATATACAACATCTACTAATATATATACCAATATATTATATTTCGCTCAAGGCGTGAAAGAAATGCAACATCACAGAGAATGAACAGCATCACAGAAACAATACAGATATCTGGGATCCCCGGGTTTCACAGAGCCGCTGAAACCCGACGTTCCCTTGGTCGTGTGGATAGCCTGTGGAATAAGAACCTAGACCCCTACGGGCGCGGCAAGTCACCCGCCAAAACCTGAAGCGAGGCAGCCCCCTTCAGCGCCGTGAATGGACCACCCAGCACTTCACGGAATCCGGTAACTTGGGCACCCCTCCTGGGTCAACCTGTACCCCCTACGAGTGCGGCGAATAGCCCGCCAATCCTAGAGTGAAGCCCCCTCCGTCTCAATGCCATGAGATGCGGGCTTGTTGCCCTCCAGAACCCGGCTATCCGTGCACCCCTCCGCGGGGCAATCCTAGTACAGAAAGTAAAATATACATACAACGGGTACATCGACCGCAACCAGGTCGTGCCCCAAAATAATAATACAAACAGGCAGTGACGGCAGTCCACATGTCGGACGCTCGCCCCGCAATATCAAATGTACATAATACAACAAAACTGTACTAGCATTGCATCCAGGCTATCCCCCACGACCGATCCGCAACATCACAGCAAAAACAAAACATCAACGTGAAAATCACGTTCGCAAATCCGTCTAACCGGGCTATAGCAGTTAGACAGGATTTACCGATCGAGTGACATTCACGGTCGCAGATATAATGTAAATACTGTGAAAAATGTGTTTAAAATATCCGATCGATCAAAAATTAACAAGTGGGCCCCCAATCAAAACTGTAGCACTCACAGAAATCCTGGGCCCAATTTTAATATTCCAAAACCCATATTTTAAGCCCAGAAGGCCTCTGTAAAAAATTGGTGAAGTGATCTCCATAGTGTGCGGCGGAAGGGCGGCGGGAAGGGGGTTTTCGCGGCGGTTCCGCGCTGCCACTGTGGAGTTACTTCGTCGAATTTTTACAGAGCTCTTAGATATTCCAGTACATCAATATTTTACAACCTGAAAAATTTTTCGAGACCAAAAATTTTCAATAGAAACTGATGCGAACTAAAATGCAGTTTTGGAACATTCGATCGATCGAAACAGAAAAACACATTACACCAAGCTAGACTATGTTAATGGCGAGTCTCTGATACCACTGTAAGTGCACGGCGGCGCCCCGACCGTCAATCCGACGGCCAAATGCGGAAGCGGTGATAAACTTAAATTTTGCGGACTTAGCAAACCGGCACCACCGCGCACTAAACACCCGGATCGTAACCATTAACAAGTCTAAGCTAACTAGAAGATGGGTTAGAGATATACCGACGATCCAAGTCCTCCGGTCTTCTCGTCATCGTCCCGATCTCCTGCGGAATGTCCCGTCTCCTCCTCGTCGCCGAAAGTGCACCACATCGCCTACTTCTTTTACGGGCTCCCACCTCAATGCCGAGGCAACTCGGGCACGAAGCCGGCTACTCGACGTGCCCAAGGTTCGCTGTAGAATGTGTAGTCCTCGAGTCTCACTTTGGGGTTCATGGAGATGCCATTTTAGGTGGAGGGATGATACAAGAACAATGTGGAAGAACTTGGTGATTTTTCTAACATCAAGAGAGCAAAAATCCCCACTACAAAAAATGGGCAACCCCTCCTCCAAGCTTGGCCGGCCATAACAAGAAGGGGAGGAGAGAATGGAGTGAGTGGGAGAGTGAATCAAAAATGGGAGCCATTCTCATCTAATCCAAAAGAGAGAGAGAGGAAAGCTATCATGCAAAAGGGAATGATCACTAAGCAATGCCAACACTCCACACAACCATCATCAACAACCATGATGCTAACAAAGTCAAGCCATCATGAAGTATGAAGTCAAGCAAGTCAATGGATGGTGCACCATCATGAAGACTATCATGATGCTACAAAAAGCAAAGACCCCCTCCACAAATTACTAATTTGCAACAATGCAAATAAACCCTCCTCCACCAAACTTCGGCCAATGAACGGAACAAAGGAAATTGGCCGAAACGGAAAGCAAACTGGCAACTCCAGAAAACTGGTCCCGTAATAAATTACAGGAAAACCCCGATACTGTGCATACACACCCGCATCTGTATTTCGACCGAAATACAAATGCAATGAGACAAAATCTACACTGTACTATACTAGGATCCGGCTTAAACCAAAGCCGGCTAGTAATATCTGTTCGATCCTGATCCGTGCAATACCGCACGTATCTGATCGAACCCTGCCATATAACCATACGGCCTATAGTACAAACTGTCCGATCCTGATCCGTGCAATACCGCGCGTATCTGATCGGACCTTGCCATATCTCCATACGGCCTCTACAACCTTTCGCCCGAAAGCTGAGTAACTGAATGTGGGGGACTCTAAAAACTCATCAACACCTTGGTTGTGGATTTAACCACTAGCACGTTAGAGGTATAAGCCAATACATAACGGGCTACCAGGTATTGACCAAAAGGGACGTCTGTGAGCGAACTCAGCCTGACACCCTACTGAGCCTGTCAGTGACAATATCCGTACAGTCCGGTCCGTTCATCTATGAGCATCGCATGGCGGGCCTAGGGGGTTGGTAAAAGTCAGACCCCCAAAAGCGGTACAAGTCGTGTCGGAGCGTAGCCCAGAACACCCTGAGATACTACTGGAATACCTACCAGTAAATCTCCTTGCCTTGGCCAAGGACTTCGTGTAATGGCTCTCCTAGACACAGCACGACCTCACCCCCAATACCGAGAGAGACGAAACCCCCGAAGATCCGCTCACTGCCTCCATGTGGCTCGGGACTGTACCCAACTAAAACCTGTTTGCACGACTCCTTTGAGCCGTGGTAGGGTAGTAATCAAAGCACAGTGGGAACTCACACGAGTCAAATGACGATCCCCAGGTCGATGAACTAACCTGTACACATGTCACCAGGGAACTGCCATCTGACGTCTGGTATATGACCAACTAGCATGTTCCCGGCGAGTCCTGTCCGGTGTACTCATAACCCTAATGAGCACCTGTATACATCTTAGGTGATCCAACTGACACCAGTGGCTTGTGAGACCGGCCACCGCCCCTCGTCGGGGTCTCGACTGTATACACTAGTCTACTAATGGAGTATCGATGCCCAGTCTCGAAACTCCCCGGACTAGGGACCTTTTAAGGATAAGCTTATAGACCCCCAGCTCCCACTTATATGATCGCCCTCATACTGCTGGTGGTCAAGCAAGAATCCTAGGGGCTCTACCAACGTGCAATAGCGACTTGTCAGGTCACCTAAAGCAGTACACGATGATAAAGGTAAACCAGATAGCATACTATCATCTCGAGTAAGACTGTCCTACCGGGATAGGTCCTCCCTCAATCATTACAATCACGTACCTGTGACCTAATAATTGACTCTGAGGGCACTATCTCCAACATTTACACGTGCATATCTCACAAAACCCCCACTGCACCCTGAAATGTAACTGTACCATAGGATAGACCAGCCGTCGGGGGAGGTTTCCGGCCGCCTAACTCGACCGGAATCGGCCAACTCGGTCGGCGAACCGGCCGACTCAGGTCGCTGGCCGAGTTGCGGCCGAGTCGGCTGATTCCGGCGACGACCCCAACATAAAAAATGTGTCTTTTCATCTCCCCTGCACACCTGTAAAATTTATTTCCTCAGAACATTTCCAGAGCTTTTTAAAAACACCAATTACTCCACTTTTAATACATTTTAATACATTTTTCATTTTAACCTTTCACTTACCCTAAACCCTATAAATACAACCCCTAAACACTACCCCGACACTCCAAAATTCTGATCAAAACTCTCAAGAAAACTCTAGTGAAATTGTGTGCAATATAAGTTAGCAAAAGGGCGAAGCTTCGGCGATTTTCCGACGACAACCTTAAGAGCTCCCGGCGACGAAACGACGCACCGGCGCCTCCTTCAGTTCCCTCTCCCTTTCTCCTAACATCTAAGCCAGTAAGTCCCACTTTCTCTACTCTTTTCTAAAATACGTATTTCTAAAACCCGACGGAATCGGACCAAATCCGATTTCCGATTCGGTTCTTCCTAAAACTCACTTTTTTTTAATACAATCATGTTAAACCATTACATGTTGACTATTAAACATTAACAAACATGTTGAACAAGTTTCGTGACAATATATTTCATTTTGTAACTTTTACCGCTCTTTTTCATTAAAATACCATGTAGTTCCATTTCGACATTTAAACCATCACAAACTTCCTATACCTTTAAGTTAGATCACGAGGTAATGACCTACCTCTTCACAACACTCATATGAAACATAGAACAATACTTTCAAGTACCTAGAATACGGGAAAACGAAACCTTTCAAATAAATACCACTTATTATCAAAAAAACCGTTTCTAAAAGATTAAGTATTTTACAAATCTTTGCAAAGCGCCGCTATAACCCATTTAGGGAACCCGTTCGGGATGGTGCGGATTATCGCACATCCTCGGGCTTAGTAGTGCGAGATTCAGACTTCCGCAAGGAGCATTCGTTCTCGAAGATTTAAAATACAACATCTTAAGAAAATGAGATTTCTAGAAATATAAAATATATATTAAAATTATTTTTATATAAATATATATATAAGTAACATTAAATTATCTATTTTGTAATAATATAAATATTCTAACTCTTTTCAAAAATCACAAGAATCGCTTTACATTAAAATACCATGAATTCCATACAAGTTCAATATTACAATTAAATACCTTATATTATGAAATTAGGTTATTTTCACTAGAAATATCACAAATATAAAATCTAAATTTATTACAACTCTAAAGACGATAATTAAACATTGGGGTATATTTTGAAAATTATACAAAATTATTTTTTACATAAAAACCCCTCAAGTTCTATAAATTACCCTAAGGACCCTAGTAAATATAGGTTTAAGCGGGACCAATCTCTTGAGCCTCAGAGAGCCGGAGAAGTGGGTGCTTGCCTATTTAAGATAGACAACTTAACAACGGTGTTATCAACACGGTAATCGTCTTTGAAAAAGACACAAATCCTGCCGCTCATGTGCAGCGGTTACCGATAACATCAAAACAATCAGGACTTTAATTTCTTTTATAATTATTCTGACTCAGACTAATCTGACTTGAATATGATTCAAGTATCCAAACTACAATTCAATATGAATCCATGAATCCATATATATTCAATCATCAACCTATACAACCTGACCGAACCGAACCATGGATATACTTCCATTTACATGATTCTCCAGTTACATCCATTTACTGGTATCATGGTTTCGGCAAAGTCATCTATATAATTTTCAAGACAATACAATACAATACACTACCATCAGTACAATTATTACTAACAATACAATAAATACACGGGGTATTGGGTTAGTTCATTCGTGAATCCAAAGGAATCTCAAGAGTCTCCCTAGATCATGAATCCATGTCTACTAATACAAGCAGCTATCATGAGGGCCCATGTTTCCATGCTCCTAGATTACAGCCTGTTGAGTTTGGAATACTTCGACGACGGTCGTAATCCCATTACTAACATTTGATTCGGGCCCGTGGTTCCCTACCCTGGATTACAGCCTGTTGGGTTTGAGAACACTCTTGAGATTGGTTGACATTCACCCTTGAACTTACGATAACAACAACATTAATACTAATTACAACAGTATAACAATATAATACAACTTTAAAAGCTACACTCTCCCTTTCTCTCTCTGTCTATTCTATTTATCCCTTCTCTTTGGGACTTACTGAGCGATTTGTTCGCTGACGACATTCTCTTTCTTTCTTCTTTGAATGTCGTCAGGTGTTTCGGACCTTCCAGAGATCGAGCCCAGCATCAAAGACTTGGACCAGCTTTCCTACGACCCAGAGCTCTAGCTACATTATACACTTTTATTTCATTAATTTTTCTTTTCTGTTATGCCACTGTTTAGGCATTATTTCTTTCAGATGTATTTACTTTTCCATGTATTGTACAAAAAGAATGTGAATAAATAAAGTTGATGTTTTATTATATCTTGTCTCTTGTGCATTTTTCTTTTATATTGCTTAGATACGCTTAGCGTATTTAATTCACCGTAAATACGTAGCGGCCTTGTCGCGTCCCCTTCGCCGTATACCGGGAAGTGGGAAGTGACATATGACCTGGGATGAGTCACGACAGTGTTTCTCCCTCGTTTCCTTCCGGAGAGCGTCAGGGATGCTTGAGCCTGTAGCTTCGAGTCTTTGCGCAAGACTCCTGGTATGACTGTGTCCGAGTATGACATTCAGTTCACTCAGCTGTCCAGATATGCTCCTTACCTGGTGAACACTTAAGAGAAACGCATAAAGTGATTCGTACGAGGACTTGACACACAGCTGTTTCTTTCTATTGACGCCTAGCATTTTGACACCTATGCAGCAGCAATAGACACAACAATATTAGTGGAGGAGCGTATTTCTGAGGCTACAGTGCCGAAGCGGATTCATACAGGTGTATCAGCTCCAGTGCGGTTTGGCAGAGATATGACAGGCAGAGGCCATGGTGGTGGTCGAGGCATGATGCGTGGCCAGTTATTCAGCTCATATTTACCGGGTCAGCAGCCGTCGCCAAGATGTTTCCGATCTGGGAGTCCGCATCACCGTGTAAGACATTGTACCGTGAGGCGCCAGTGCGAGGCGACAGTTCCACAGATCACTTTACCACCTTCACCCCCTCCTCCGAGCGCTTTACCTCCTACACCTGTTGTTGCTCCAGGCCAAATCGATGCCCTGAGAGGCCGTGGTCGTGGCAGTCCGGTTCAGAGAGGACGAGGTGGCAAAGGCAGAGGATAGCCGGGTACCGGTAGAGGACATGCCCGAGTTTTTGCTTTGACTCCTCAGGATGCGCAGGCATCGAATGCCATTGTGACAGGTACTCTTCCAGTGTGTTCTTTCGATGTGCGCATATTGTTCGACCCAGGTTCTATGCACTCTTATATATCCACACACTTCATACCGATATTGGGCCGAGAGTCGTCTTTACTTGATCAGTCGCTTGCTGTTATTACTCCCGTAGGAGAGTCTTTTATTGCTCGACATGTATTTCGATCGTGTTCTGTTCGTATCAGAGATAGGGATTCTTCTGTTGATTTGATTCTTCTCGACACTCTAGACTTTGACGTTCTTCTTGGCATGGACTGGTTAGCCATTTGTTATGCGTCCGTGGACTGCCGTGAGAAAGCGGTCAGATTTAGTTTTCCGGGTGAGCCAGTTTTTGTTGTTCAGGGAGATCATAGTGTAGGGTTTGTCTAGCACCATGCCTAGGGATTGTCTAGCATCAAACATGCTACAATAAAAATTTTAGGGGTGCTAAGCAAAACCAACCATGAATCGAACTAGAAATTTAGGGTAACATAAACAAGTGTCATATACTAACAAGTGTCTAACACTAAGAGGGGAGAATTACAACCTTTTTAGACCTCCCTCTTGGCTCCTTGGATCAACTTGGAGTTTGAACTGCTTTGCTTGAGTCCTTCAAAGTCCACGAAGACCCACTACGGAGTCCCTTTGCACAAGCTCCTAGCTTCACTTGATCAAGATGGAAGTGAAGCAAACAATTTACACTAGTGGGCTAGACTAATATAGATTGGTGATGTGGGTTGTGTTCTCACTTAAAAACCTTTTATTTTCTTCACTCACTTTCTAAAACCTAGAGAGCTTGGAGGAAGAAGAAGAAGGAGATGGCTAAGCTAAACTCTTGTGTTAATTATCTCAATAATCTCAAGTCATAAGAGAGAGAGAGAGAGGGGGTCATCTCACAATCAACAATGGTTACAAAATATCTAGATATTTTGATATTGAGTTAACTAAAACCATGGGCAATAAAACCATGGTTTTGACTTTGGTCAACAAAATAAGAGTGTAGAAACCCAACCATGATTTTATTCCCATTTTCTTTTTCTCAATAATCAAAATATATAAATATTTCCCCATTTGAGTCTTGTATTGCCAACTCCAATGTATCTTCAACCATGATACATGTATGCATGCATGTGTGCATTCATATCAATATATACATACATACACTCATGCATACATCATAAAGAAATAGGTTTTAATAAATGAGCTAATGGTCATTAATATTAAATCAACACTTGATTTAATAATTCGGTCATATCACATACGACCCGACCAATAGAAAACACCCGATTAAACTACGGTATCATATACACGCATTTAATCGAGCTCCCGCGCATATCCCTTTGTGGGACTCTAAGACTCGTCAATACGCTAGCAGTAGGCAGTGATTGTATCACATACCCACAAACCGTCAGCGGCACTAGCTGTACGTAATGGCTCCCAGGTATTGAGCGATCAGAAGAAAAACAAGCGAACCTGTCAAAACTCCCGTCGAGCCAACTGGCAACACTTACCGTACAGTCCGGTCTTTTCGTCAGATATGCTGCATATCGAGTCTAGGGATAGTATCGTCGACCCCAATAACTCAATAATTCATGCCGGTATAAGGCCTATAACAGATCGAGAAACTACTGATAACACTTATCAGTAAATCTCATCAGCCCTGGCCAGGGACTTCCTGTTTTAGCCAATCGAGCATAGCGCAACATCAACCCCAAATACCGGGAGAGACGAAACCGGTTCTATCGCTCATTTCCTCCATGTGCCTCGGGATTGTACCCAAAATCCACCTGTTTGCACGACTTAGTAGAGCCGTGGTAGGGTGGAGATCAAAGTACAGTGGGAGCACACACAAGACTCTATAACGATCTCGGGTCTACAGACTAACTTATACCAGTGTCACCTGAGAACTGCTATCCGACGATAGATATAATACCACATAGGAGTTCTCGGCTAGTCCGTTCAGTATACCCAATCTCCACTGAGCACCCGTATACAATCTTTGGTGTCACCACACCAATGGATATGGGATCATCCATTACCCATCATATGGGTCAAGAAACGTATACGCTAGTCTACTCTGGAATATCGATGTCCCGTCTCGATACACCTATGACTAGGAACATTTTAAGGATATGCTTATAAACTACACATGTCCCACTAGTATGATCTACATCATAATCCTAGTAGTCAAGAAAATATCCTAAGGGCTTTATCAACATGTACCAAATAAGTAATATGCATGATCATGTGAACATGTCAAGATAAAGAACAACCAGATAGCATACTATCATGTTGAGCAAGAATGTCCTCTGAATATATATATACACATACCGATACATCCACTATCAAATAATGGCCTCTAGGGCATACATATATCCAACAATCTCCAACTTGCACTAAGGCCAATTATTGGCCCAACATCTCAAAAAGTCGCTCATGTTGCGGCTGAGGGAGGGCCTTGGTGAGTGGATCTGCGGTGTTATTCTTTGTATCTACTGTCCGAATCTTGATCTCGCGGCGATCAACTATCTCCCGGATCAAATGATATCATCTCAAGATGTGTCTGGATCGCTGATGGGACCTGGGCTCTTTGGCTAACACCATAGCCCCATTATTATCACAATACAATGGTATTGGATCAATAATGGTTGGAACTACTCCTAGCTCCGAAATGAACTTTCTCATCCAGACGGCTTCCTTGGCAGCAGCATTTGCAGCAATATACTCAGCTTCCATCATGGAGTCTGCAACGGTATCCTGTTTGGAACTCTTCCAACATACCGCCCCTCTATTGAGGGTAAATACAAACCCTGAGATAGATTTGTTGTCATCCTTATCATTCTGGAAGCTCAAATCGGTAAAGGCCTCCATTTGGAGATCCCCGTTGCCATACACCAAGAACATTTCTTTAGTCCTTCGCAAGTACTTAAGAATGTTCTTCACAGCTGTCCAGTGATTCTCCCCTGGGTTGGGTTGATACCTTCTTACTACACCCAGTGCATAAGTTACATCAGCGCGAGTACATAATATCGCATACATTATAGATCATATGGCTGAAGCGTAGGGTATAATGCTCATGCGAGCTCTCTCTTCATCAGTCTTTGGACAAAAGTCTTTGGAGAGAGTGACTCCATGACAAGCGGGTAAGGCACGCTGGTTGGAGTCTTCTATACTAAATCTCTTTAGGATGGTGTTAATGTACCTGGTTTGGGACAATCCCAACAACCTTTTAGATCTATCCCTATAGATCTTCATGCCCAATATGTACGAGGCATCACCTAGGTCCTTCATGGAGAACCTTTATGATAAGAACAGTTTGACCGATTGTACCATAGGAACATCGTTTCCTATCAGAAGAATGTCATCTACGTACAATACGAGGAATGTGATAGTACTCCCCACAATCTTTTTATAAACACAAGGTTCATCTGGATTTTTGAGGAAATCAAACTCTTTGATGACATCATTAAAACAGATGTTCCAACTTCGTGATGCATACTTCAATCCATAAATGCATTTAAGCAACCTACATGCTTTCCCGCTGCTCCCACTATCAATGAAGCCCTCTGGCTGATCCATATAAATGCACTCTTCTAAATCACCATTTAGAAATGCAGTTTTAACGTCCATCTGCCAGATTTCATAGTCGTGGTGAGCAGCAACAGCAAGTAGGATCCGAATGGATTTAAGCATGGCTACAGGAGAAAAGGTTTTGTCAACGTCCAGTCCTGGTCTTTGACGAAATCCTTTCGCCATAAGCCTTGCCTTACAGGTCTCCACCTGCCCATCTACACCGATCTTTCTCTTAAAGATCCATTTGCATCCTACGGGTTTTACCCCAGAGGGTACAACTTCCAAAGTCTATACTTTGTTGGTGTACACAAACTCCATTTCGGATCTCATGGCATCCAGCCACTTCACAGAGTCACCACTCGTGATAGCTTGCTGAAAACTGGTAGGGTCATCATCATCCATGATGCAATCTTCTCCATCACCATCAATGAGAAAACCGTAGTATCTCTCCGGTGGGCGAGAAGTCCTACCAGATCTACGGAGTGGCTGAGGTTCATAAGATTTTGTTGCAACATCAGGTTCAACCAAGTCGTTATTTGTAACTTGTGTCTCTAGAACCTCTTCTAGATCTACCACATTGCCATCAGTGCCATTTGGAAAAGTTTTATTTTCTAGAAATATGGCATGTTGAGAAACGAACACCTTTTGTTCCTCCTTGTAGTAGAAAAGATACCCAAACGAATGTTTTGGATATCCCACTAATATACACTTAACTGATCGTGTCTCGAGTTTGTCTGGATTCTGCTTTTTAACAAAAGCCGGACAGCCCCAAATCTTAACTCGTTTAAGAGATGGTTGTTGGGTTATGCTAGCGCCCCGGCCATTAATCCGTGGCCAAATGCGGAACAAAAACTTTTAGAAACCGGCGCTAACGGAACCCGATTCTCGGATCGACCCATAAGCCCTAGATAACACAACATGCAAAGGTATTCAGAAAGGTTATACCGAATGATCCGAGTCCTTCGGTTTTCAACCCTCATCCCAAGCTCCTCGCGGCTTCCTCGATCATGTTTGATCTCCGGTCTCCCCACATCGAAGAAGATCCACCTCGATGTTAGTGTATATGCCCTAGAGGCCATTACTGTATCATACTAGTTTGTATATTACTTGATGGAAGCTTAGGATATTCACAGTTGTATAGACAATCTTGCTCGAAATGGTAGTATGCTACTTGGTTTGTTTCTACTTTAATGTGTGCATGCGTTTCTTTTAGCATATCGCCTATACACATTAGTGGAGACCTTAGGATCTTTGCTTGATTACCAGTGTCGTGATGGCAGTCACACTAGTGGGGGCTGCGTAATCTACAAGCACATCCTTATACAGGTCCCCGGTCATTGGATTATCGAGACGGGGCATCGATACTCCGGAGTAGAATAGCGTATGCGCTTCTCATCCCAGCAAGGGAGACGGTCTGTCCCACAGCCGTCAGTACGTCGTACTTGAGATAGTAGTGGGTGCTCGTTAGGTTATGAGTACACTGGACATGACTCGTCGGGAACTATTGGTTGGTACTATACCTATCGTCAGTTATCAGTTCCCAGGTGACATGAGTACATCTTAGTTCGCTGACTTGACACTGTCACTTCGCCTCGAGTGTGTTCCCACTGTTCTTAGATTGCTACCCTACCACGGCTCAAATGAGTCGTGCAAACAGGTAGCAGTTGGGTACAGTCCCAAAGCACTTGGAGGCAGTGACGGTTAGACAGGATTCGTCTCTCCCGGTATTGGGGGCTGATATCACGCTGTGTCAAGGAGAGCCATTACACATAGCCGTCCCTGGCCAGGGCAAGCGAGATATACTGGTAGGTTATCCAGTGTTATCTCAGGGTGTTCTGGGCTACACTTCGACACGACTTGTACCGCTATTAGGGGACTGACATCTACCGCCTCCTAGGCCCTCCATGCGATACTCTTAGACGAACAGACCGGACTGTACGGAGATTGTCACATTCAGGCTCAGTGGGAGTTCGGATGGGTTCACCTCATCAGTCTTCTTATCGGCATCTACCTAGGGACCGTTACGTAAAGCTAGTACCGCTTTCGGCCTGTGGTTAAATCCACTGCCAGCGTAGTGTCGAGTATTTAGAGTCCCACACAGAGAGCTATTCGCCTTTGGGCAAAACAGAGTAGAGGTCGCATGGTTTTGCGACAGGGTTCGTTCACATCCGCGCACTTATGCATTTTTGGTGTCCGGGCAGTTATTACTAGCGGGCTTTGGTTTAAGCCAGATCCTAGTATATGTTTTGGGATTGGTTTTATCTCTTTGTATTCGTGTTCCTTGGAACACGGATGCGGGTGTGTATGCACGGTTGACAGAGACAGAGGCAGAGAATTCTCATTAGGGTTGTTGACTGTTGACTTTTTCTAAACCCTAATGAGAATAAGAAATATGATTAATAATAATATTAATTAAGTATTATTGTGCCATGGTTGAGTTGAAAGTTTGACTTTTGTTGACTTGTTGACTTTGTTGACCGGTTGACTATTTTGGACTTGTTGACCATCATCATTTCATGGCTATGACTTTTGTTTACTTGTTGTTCTTTACAAAATGCATTAAATGCATGAAATGATAATGGCCATTGATATGAACCATCACATATACTAAATTATTATTGTTATCATGATTATTTTCTCTTTTGTGAGCATGGTTGTAAAAAGTCAAGCTCATTCTATCATATTGATTCTCTCTCATCCAAGCTCTCCCTCTTCCTCTCTCTCAAGGCTCTCATGTCTCATGAGTTGAGAAACATAAGCCATTGAGATAAAACCCTCAAACTCTTCTCTACTCACCCTAGAGTACAAGGTCTATCAAGCCAAGCACTTTAGTTTCCTCTCGGTTGAGGTAGGAGCTCAAGGTAGAATCCTTCTTCGACAACAAGAGGACTACGAGGTGGAGCCGATCCAACCACTCGAAGGAGCAAGAAGAGAAGGAGTTCAAGACCTAGGTATAAACCACTAACATAGTAGTTCACTAGTAAAATAGGGGGTTTCCCCTACGGATGGAAATATTCATCGGGGCAGATTTAGCTTGGCCCTACGGATTAATTCCTAGGGCTAAAAGGTTGCCCCTACGGGCACAGACGTCCAAGAATAAAAATATTAATTCTTAATTTGGTGTTTGGCCCTACGGAGCCGCAAACAAAAGACCTACGGTTATGTCCGTAGAGGCAAGTAAATATCGTTTTAAAATAAAGCCAGATCGATCGCCTACGCTCACTTTCTCTCTCTCTCAATCGCGCGCGAGAAAAAACCCCAAATCGCCACGCCGTCGTTGCCATCGTCGCCGCCGTCGTTGCCACCGTCGCCACCGTCTTCGCCACCGCCGGTTTCGTCGCCACCGTCGTCTCCACTGCCGGTTTCGTCGCCAAATCGCCACCGTCGTCGCTCCAGCCCACCAGCAGCCGTTCAGGTATAAATCTCGAGGTAAATTAAAGCATTTTTGGATTATTTTGGGCTTAGGGTTCATGGCTGGGTCTGGGTTGCGCGCGCGAGAGTTGGGGTTGGGCAGGGGTCGCGGTGGCGGTCGGGGTCGGGGTCAGGGTAGGGTTAGGGTTGGGGTTCGGCTGCTGCTGGGGTGGGGCTGGGGTTAGGGTTACGGTGGGGCTGGGGTTAGGGTTACGGTGGGGCTGGTTGAATGGCTCTTCTGATTAGTTGACAAGTACAATGTTAATCATAATTTACTCGACACAGATGGTAGAAAATCAGAAAAAGATCAAGAAAAAAATAATCGATTTTGATTTTAACATGCGGGGTGTTGATGCAAGATGTAATATCTAGTAGCAGATGCTAGGTATATAGACTAAAGAATAGTTGTAAATGAACCGCTAGCAAGAAAATCCTATAATTATACACATCGCTTGACGCATGAAGCCTGAAGCTCTTTCTTTTGGGGGATAAAACTAGTTATATTCCTGCATTGCCTAGAAATAGCAGTGAGTTGGTTAAAACTTTTCAAACACAACCCCCCACCCCCAAAAAAAAAGAAAGAAAGAAAGGGCAAGGAAAAAAAAGAATAACAACAAGCAATACAAGCTAGCAACCGTAAATAACTACTGAGATTATGTCTACCTTGGCAATTTGAACAATGATGGTCTTGTCTGGATTGTTAAGATCCACTTTATGGGGGTGAGGAACACATTTTGCAACTGTATTTATGATTTTCATTCTGTCAAGTGTTGAAATAAAAATCAACACTTGACAATCAATCCAAGATGCTCAATAACTTGCTTCAAAACCATAATCTAATCTTGATGATGCTCAATATTAGCGATTTCCATGATCACGACACGTGGCAGATGACGTGTCTCATAACGCTTTATGATATCAGTATCCTATATTTGTAGTTTTAATTGTTGATTGTTATAGATGTATACCATTGCAATAATAGTTTTTGGTTGATGAATGCTATTGCAATGTAGGATGATCAGTTCTATCAATCTTGATCTCAATGGTTTAAAATCATGTTACACATACAACACGAATGCACAACAAACGCATAATTAGAGAGCGACTCGAGATATTCAGGTTAAAACCAATATATGATACTCGATGATAATATGAAACCTTCATATTCCCATCGATACCCATATATGAAACTAAAAGCGCCACTTAGTCCCCGTCTATCGGTTAACATACGTGCGATGCTCGTCGTGACCTAGAACTACACGAAGGTTGTTAAATATCGGACAGTATAGCTCGATACTAACAACCGTCGTATAGTCTACGCGTCGAGAAAATTCAATCGTATGGTAACCCATAGATTTGTCCCGTGTGGACAAGTTAAGAATGTATAAAGCAAACGCCTTCATTCACTTGTGTTTTCATCCGTTTCGAGATATTTCGTCGGTATCTTTCCGCTGGTTCTCCGTGTACAAAGATAGATTAGATGTTCATTTCAACGTTGTTTCACAGCTTTGAAATGATTATCTATTCTATTACAGTGTACTCGGAGAACAGCGGGGAGGTGCTGCCGAAATTTACTCGAAACGGTTGAAAGCACAAGTGATGGGCGTTCGCTCTATACATTCTTAATGGGATAGAAGCCTACCCCCGACAGAGGGTTCTATCATGCAAGGTTATCTTCTTGATGAAGCAACCACATTTTGTTCCCGCTATCTGGACGAGAACATTGAGACAAGGCATAACCAACCACAAAGAATTCAAGACGGGCCATATGGTAAAGCCGAGTATAAGAGGGTAGACACTATGTTTATCAACAAGATATACCGGTTTATCTTGCTTAATTGCGCATGTCTTGAACAAATTAGAGAGTAAGTTCTTTTGGATTAATTGTTATATCTGTGTTTGTGTGTGTATGAAATGACATAATATTAATGTCACAATTATTTGTCGAAAACAGAACTCATTTTAACGAGGTACGTGAGGGGCATCCTGATTGGAACGAAGAGCGTTTGGAAAAATACCATCAGGATAATTTTTGTGATTGGGTCACAGAGCATGTAAGTTATTCGAATTACATTTTATTGCTATCAGTTTTAATCTAAACTTGTATCGTTATGTATTTATCGTAAAATTTGTTTTGTTAGATCCACGATCCGAACTTGTCTGCATCATTTGAGAGCGATTCAAGATGTTTAGCTCAATTTCCTAGTATGGAGGTTGCATATTACAAAGGATTTGGTGTCCTTGGATACAAATTCGAAGTTAAGGACATAGAAACATCTAGAACCACTCAGAATAGTGGGATTGCAACGGTAGGATCGGACGGTGTGATTTACTATGGGTACTTAAATTGTATACTCGGCATCCACTATCCCGGACGATCAGAACCCTTTTATATATTCCACTGTACTTGGTACGATCCGCGAACCGATACAGACTGGTGGAGAAGCAGTCTTGGGACTTGGAAAGATGAATATGGATTGACCAGTGTGAACACACTTCGATTTTACGGTCAGGATGATCCGTTTATCTTTCCGAACCAAGCGTTCCAAGTATACTACTCACAGTGTTTGAAGCATCCGGGGTGGAGTGTTGTATGCCGATGGAAACCTAGAGATGTCTACGATGTCCTAGAATACGAGGACAGTGATGAGGACGAAGAAGAGAGAAGGCTTAAAGTGCTCCGACCGTCTGTTTCGAAGGACGGGTTGTCTTCGACCGATCATGAAGTTACGTGGGTTAGAAATGACATCGACGATGAAATCCAAGTAGATATGTATGATGCGCCGACGAAACGAAAAAGGTTATCAGTAATGTTATATTATTACTTCACATTTTACGTTCTAGATCATATATAGTCAATACTTTTAATGATTGTCTAATGAGTCCACGAACCGTTTATCTAGATTTGATGACGATGTCGGGAGCAGCGAGGGGCGGCAGGAGCTCCAGCCGCGGCAGAGGCAGAGGCAGAGGCAGAGCGGTTCTGCCGCCCGGAGAGCTCCATAGGGAGCTTCAGAGGGCCGGTCTTGCACCCAGATTGGAGACCCCTTCGGATGCCTCCTTCCGTGTTTATTTGGCCACACCTCCAGGTATACTGCACGCATATCCATTTTGAATGTAATATTACAGATATTCATGCATGTTTATGTCAAAATTACTTATATTGTCAATGTTTGATTGTCTAGTTGTTGGTGATGCGTCCACATCTGGGACAGAGGCCACCCCCGCTCCTCCAGGTATGTTTATATATCATATAGTGTATGTATATTGATTTAGAATGCTATATCATAAATACACACATTCCTTTTGCTCTTACTTAGCAATTTTTATTATTGTCTAGCTGTAGGTGGTGACACCACCGCACCTGCGGGTATGTTTATATATCCTATAGTGCATGCATATTGATTTAGAACGTTATATTATTGATCTACACATTCTTTTTGCAATTACTTATATAATCTATTTTTAATTGTCTAATTATAGGTGGTGCGTCCACACCTTCCACAGGGGCCACTCCTGCCGCTTCCATACCCTCCGCATCGTCTGCAGGTTAGTATGAATAAATTTAAAATATTTATTCATTTTACATATGCTCTATAGAATAAATATGAACTTTATGGAAATTTAGCGTCGATGTTTATTTTATAGTTGGAGGGGATGCGTCCGGGTCCGGGACCCCGGTTGTTCCTCACCGGAGGAACTATCGTCCCGCTCGTGCTGCTGCTCGGGCCCAGGCTCGTGCGCTAGTCACCGGAGGTATATATCACACTTGAATTTTTGTTTAACCTTGATTTCTTAATACAACTTTGTCTTATTATTGATTGTCTTGATATTTCGTGCAGACGCAGGGCCTCTCCATCCCTAGAGGGGGACTCGAGGCCCGAATCAGTCCCACAGGTTGAGGCCTGATAGAGCTACGGGGGAGGCAGCATTCCCCCTATATTTTACCCTTGACTATCGCTATACCGGTCCTCATGCCGAGAGGTTCGGCCGGTATTTGGGGGACGAGAGCCGGATCGTGAAGAACTATCCACTTCACGTTGAGTGGGGCGAGCAGCACCAGCGCTCATTCGCCCTCTTCTTTGATCAGGCTCGGGTATGTATTAATATAAATTTTCATTTGATCTATCCAATATATTTATTATTAACACTTGCAATCTAATAACAATGTTTTTTTTTGTATTTTCAGTTGGATTACGATTTTCAGCCTGTAGCCGACCCTGATCACCCGGGGAGGGTGCTCGACCTTCATGCTCTGTACAATGGCCTGATGAAGAACATGCAGGCCAAGGTCCGATACAACAGGAATGAGCTGAAGGCCGACTGCTACTCCTTGTGGATAGCGACCCCCGAGCCAGAGAGAGCGGCCCTCCTATCTACTCCGGCGTTTGCGAGAGTCGACGTAGAGACATGGCCTCTATTGTGCGCTTATTTCGACTCCGAACGCAAACAAGTATGTATTTTAAATTTAATTCATTATTTATGATATAATTTATTTCTTTGTGTTTCTTAATTAGAAAACTAAATGTTAATGCGTTGTGCAGAAACAGGCCGCTCAGAATACGGAGAACAGGAAGTCGGCGAAGAGGGGTCGCCCCACTTACACAGGTGGCTCGAGGAACATTACTCGAGCCATGGAGTTATCGGTAAATTAAGAGTTATTCTCTAATATTCTGCAATATTAAGAGTTATTCTCTAATATTTCTAATATTAAGAGTTACTTTCTAATATTGCAGACATCTCGGACCATGGCGTCAGGTGGTACACCGAGCGTGCTGTCTGCATATCTTGCCGTCCACGGCACCTCGACAGATCCCGCCACGGGCGAGCTTCGATATCCCGACGTCGCTACCCAGGAGTACTGCGTAAGTGTTAATATTTTTTCTACCCAAATTTGAAATTTTAGTTTTGGAAGGTTCAAGTTTAAATTTTATACTTATACTTTACTGCTTAATGTGGGTGTAGGAGCGGGTGGTTGAGCAGGCCCAGGCCTCAGGGATCGATTTTACCGGACAGAACGGTCCGAGGCTGCTGACCCCAGTTCTGGACGCCGCACACGGAGGGCACCACGGAGGTTGGGAGAGAGGCCGGGGATTGGGCCCTAGCAGGGCCCATATGAGGTTGGACTCCACCCCGGCGGTTACTTCCTCCGTCTCCAGTGACCGGCATGTCCATCAGGAACTGGATAGCTTGAGGGCCTCCATTCAGGAGTTGAAGGAGATGCTGGTATGTATACTACTTTATAGTAAAATATCATTTCATATTATATACATATCAACATATCCATAATTAGTACGTAGCTTGAGCTTATTTGGTTTTAGACTTAAGTTTGATTAATCATACATACATATGTAATTAAAATAAACAACGCTTTTCCAAACTAGGTATCCAAACAGGGTTTCGAAATAACTTAATAATGAAACGAATTCGAATAATACACAGTTCTTATACGCTTCTTACACACGTTATGTCCAGACGCGACAGGGTAGATCGGCCGAGCCTCCACATGCATCTCCTTCGGCTGCGGCTCCGCAAGCCACTACATCGGCTGCGGTTCCGCAGACAGCTCCTGTAGCTCCACCGCCCACTCAGACTCCCGCAGCCGCGGCTCCACAAGCGACTACCTCGACGGCAGCTGCGCAGACCACATCGCCAGCTCCACATGCCGCTCAGACTCCCTTATTTGTAGCATTGCAGAGTGTATTGACCGAGGAGCAGGCGCGCGTTATTCTAACGTTATTCAGAGGTGGAGCTGGACCGAACTAGGTTAGCTTTTTGGTTCTTATTTTTTGAAACATGTATTTATTTATATCACATTGTACTACATTTTGAAACGATATTGATATTGGTTTGTATTTATATCATATTCAGTTTTTGGGTTTCTTTTGTATATTATATATATGCGTGAGATGTGATTATGACTACTACAATATATGATTTGATTGATGTATATAGTATTGTGCACAGGGCGGGAAAAAATCTAGCAGCCCATTTTTAAAAAAAAAATACAGACAATATGTACCTACGGATTAAGCCGTAGGTATATACGTTGCCCTTACGGAGTTATCCTTAGGGGCAAACTATCAGGAAACCTGATATTTTCCCACCTGATCTCAGTGAAGGGTGTTGGGAGTGCCACTACGGATATGTCCGTAGGGGCCACAGTCTATCCCCTACGGATTTATCCGTAGGGGCAAAATATCAGGTTTCCTGATATTTTCCCCCCTGATCTCAGTGCAGGGTGTTGGGAGTGCCCCTACGGATATCGCCGTAGGGGCTAATGCCTATCCCCTACGGAGTTATCCGTAGGGGTAGAACAAGGACCTACGGTTGTATCCGTAGGTACATACAATATATTCAAAAAAAAATACATATATGATTTGATTACCCCTACGGAGTAATCCGTAGGGGCAATAACACCTACAGATATATCCGTAGGGGCACGAATTTGCCCGTAGGGGCAAGTTCAGGGCCTCAACTTGCACCTGCGGCCTTTGCACCTACGGGGTATTTTTTGGCCCCTACGCAGATATCCGTAGGGGCAGTGGGTTGCCCCTACGGATAAATCCGTAGGGGCAACCCTTATTTGTAGTGGTGGTTATACTTCTAGTTAGTTTGCTACGTGTTTGTTTATCAAAGATCCTATTTCTAAAGTGCATGTTACCTTTACCGTAAAAATCATTTTTTACCGTTTCTGCATCCCCGAAAGAACTGGGACGGGTAACGTGGACTTACACTCGAGGGTTTGTAATACGGGCTCCTGCTTCAAAACCGAAGCAACTCGGGTATCTAGTTTGCTAGCCTAGATAACCAAGATGAAGTAGAGAGTGTTTGTGATTACTTTGTCTCAATACACCTAAGGATTCTCAACTCATGAGAGGGTTTGGGTGGAGGTTGAAGAAGATGCCATGGGAGTGAAGTGTGAGCTCAAGAAAAGAAAAGAGCAAGTGAGGAAAAAGAAGTAGCTGCCTTTTGTTTTTGTTGTGTGGGTTATTTGTTGTGATTAGCAAGCAACTCAAGAAAACCAACTAAAGAATAAATATCTCAAGTCTCACAACAAATATCCTACACCACAAACAAAAATTCATCATGCCACCATGACCCACCACCATGAGCCACAAGTGCACATGCATGAACCCATGCCAAAACTTACACTCATACTTTCCACCATTAAATATTTAAACCAAAATGTTTATCAAAAAAGAAATGGCATTATCTAAAGTAATCTTGTAACGAATTACAAGAATACCCCTCATCCGTATATACATACCTGCATCCGTATTCCGACCGAATACGAATACAACGAGACGAAAATAATCCAACAATATAATACTAGGATCCGGCTTAAACCAAAGCCCGCAAGTATTATCCGTCCGATCATGATCCGTGCACAAGTGCATGTATATGATCGAACCCTGCCATAAAACCATACGGCCACTACAACGTTTCACCCGAAGCAGTGAAACCCTCTGTGTGGGATTCTAAAGACTCGTCAATACGCTGGCAGTGGGTTTAACCACAAGCACGTCAGTGGCACTAGCTGTACGTAACGGCTACCCAGGTATTGAGCGAAAGGGAGGCCGACGAACAAAATCATCCAGAAACTCCTATTGAGCCTGACAGTGACAATATCCGTACAGTCCGGTCCGTTCGTCTATGAGTATCGCATATCGAGTCTAGGGGGGTGGATAAAGTCATACGCCTAATAACTTAACATTTAGTGTCGGTATGAAACCTATCACCACCAAAGAAACTACCGATCCTAGATCAGTAATTCTCGACTACCTTGGCCAAGGATTTATAGTGATGGCCACCCGTGCACACCACGACATCAACCCCTAATATCAGGAGAGACGAATCCCCTGATGATCCGCTCACTGCCTCCATGTGGCTCGGGACTGTACCCAACTAAAACCTGTTTGCATGACTCCTTTGAGCCGTGGTAGAGTAGTAATCAAAGCACAGTGGGAACTCACATGAGACAAATGGCGATCTCAGGTCGATAGACTAACCTGTACACATGTCACCAGGAAACTGCTATCTGACAATAGGTATAATACCAACTAGTATGTTCCCGGCGAGTCCGTCCGGTGTACTCATAACCCAATGAGCACCTATATACAACTTAGGTGAACCAACTAACACCAATGACTTGTGAGACCGGCCACCGCCCCTCGCCGGGGTCTCGATCGGTATATACTAGCCTACTCTTGGTGTATCGATGCCCAGTCTCGAAACTCCCACGACTAGGGGCATTTTAAGGATATGCTTATAGACCACCCAGCTCTCACGTATATGATCGCCATCATACTGTTGGTAGTCAGGCAAGAATCCTATGGGCTCTATCAACATGTAAAAGTGATCTGTAATGTCACCTAAAGCATGTACACGATGATAAATACAAACCAGATAGCATACTATCATCTCGAGTAAGACTGTTCTACCGGTATAGGTCCTCCCTCAATCATTGCAATCGTGTGCCTGCGATCCAATAATTGACTTGAGGACACTATAGCCAACAATGGTCTCTTTCCATACCATATCTCATATGGAGTGGTAGACACGGTCTTGGTTGGAACCCTGTTCAACAGATATGCTGCAGTCTCCAATGCATGCCCCAAAAGGAGAGAGGTAACTCAGCATCACTCATCATGGATCGCACCATATCCAATAGGGTGCGATTCCTCCGTTCTGACACACCGTTGTGCTGTGCTGTGTAAGGTGGAGTGAGCTGAGAGAGAATCCCATTCTCTTTTAGAAAGTTCGAAAACTCTGTACTAAGATACTCTCCACCATTATCTGATCGAAGTATCTTGATGCTCATTCCTGTTTGTTTTTCTACTTCAAGTTTTTACTCCTTGAATTTCTCGAAAGCTTCAGATTTATGCTTTAATAAAAACACATGACCGAACCTTGAGAAATCATCAGTAAAAGTTATGAAGTAAGAAAAACCGCCTCTCGCATGTGTAGATATTGGCCCACATACATCACTATGTATGAGGCCAAAGAGTTCTGTAGCTCTTTCTCCGTGTCCAGTAAACGGAGTTTTGGTCATTTTCTCTTTGATACAAGACTGACAAGTCGCATAAGATTTATATTCAAAAGGATTTAAATATCCATCTTTATGAAGCTTGTTTAGTCTTGTTTCGTTAATATGACCAAGTCTACAATGCCAAAGAAAAGCTTCATTTATATCTGAAAATTTTCTTTTATTTGTGTGTTGTATGTTGAAAAGTGTGTGTTGATTTAGGACGTATATCCCGTTATTAAGTGTACCATAACCAATCAACTCTTGATTCTGTTTAATGTTCACAACATTATGCTGCAATACAAAATGATATCCTTCATTGTCTAACAAAGAAACGAATATTATATTACAAAGCATACTAGGTACATAATAACATGGGTTCAAAACCAATATATAACCCGACGGCAACCCCAGGTGAAAATCTCCCATAGAAACTGCATGTACATTGGAACCATTTCCAACTCGGAGAGTGTGATCACCGGTCTTCAAAACTCTGCTATTTCTCAAGCCCAGTACAGAATTGCAGATATGAGAACCTGAACCGGTATCCAATATTCAGGAAGCAGAGTTTATAGAAAAACAGTTTTCAGTCATAAACACACCTGAAGTAGAAGCATCACCATGCTTCTTTTTCTTGAGATCAAGGTACTCATGCAGTTTCGCTTCCAGTGCCCCGAATTCCTGCAGTAGAAACATTCTCCTTTTCCCGACTTCTTAGCCTTGGATTTATCTCTCCCTTGTGCCTTTTTTATTCCACCTCTCGGTTTGGTGGGTTTCTTCTTATTCCTTCCCTTGGCCTTGGTTTTTGGGACGGAAGAGGAAGATTGCCCAACAATCAGAGAGGGAGACTTTGCCTTGAGCGTGCTCTCCGCACTTCTCAACATATTGAGAAGTTCGGGTAGTGACTTCTCCATGTTGTGCATGTTGAGTTTACTATGAATGGAGCAAATGAAGGGGAAGAGACTGTAGAACAATATCAACATACTGTTCGTTCTCCATTGTCTATCCGAGGCCCTCCAGCTCTTCAACAAGAGCTATCATCTTCAAGACATGGTCACCTGCTAGTGTGCCAGGAACCATCCGCATCTGAAACAACTTTTGAGACGCTTCGTATCGTAGGGTATGAGATTGCTCTCCATATAAATCTTTGTATGGAGAAAGATGGATTGAACATCCATCTGCTCATGCTGCTTTCGATGTGTATTGTCCATCAATGCAAGCGTGAGGCATTTGGCCATGGCACAGTCAATATCCCAAGTCTTGTGGATTTCCCTATCCGCAACAGAAGATTCAGAGCCTGGGCTGGGAGGGGCTGAGGCAGTGAGGACATATGATACCTTATCATATGTGAGAGCAATGTTAATGTTCCTCAGCCAGTCTTTATAGTTCAGTCTGGTTAGCTTATTTTTCTCTAACAAAAGCTTAAGTCCAGTCATGGGTATCTGCCATTAGGAGAGAGAAAAGAATACACTCAGCGAAAGCTCTTGCAAACATTAGATCGGTTATTTATCTTATCTAATCGATGTCTCCTACTGCTTTTATCAAATTTTCCTTCAAACCTTATAAAGAAAATTAGCCAGGATTAATTATATTCTACAGCTTCGCTAACCGTTCAGCCATGCCAGTGTCGGTACTTTGAGGGAGGTTCCCCATGCTTTCGCACGGACCAAATTAAAATAAACCTCGTTTTCCCAGAGGCGTAGCCCCGTTGACACCTTTCTAGACACTTAATGGGTTAGCTAATTGTAAAGTGCAAAACTCTCCTGGGAGCAACTCTTGCTCATAGTGGGACCGGGATCCAACTATCATATAGAAGGTATGCAATCTCTTTGCAAATTTCAACTCTTGAAACTCCCGATATGGTTTTTACCCCTAGCACTCATGACCTTGGCTATGGTCAACATATCATAAGCAATAGTTAAGTTCTACCCGTCATTTCATGATTAATTAGACCCACCCACATGACCCTTGGTTATGGTCAACATAATCATGTGACTGTCATATATTGTGTAGGAAGACATCACTTAACTACCGTACACTACGCGTTGGCTATAGTCAAAATACGTAGCACGAATACTAAGTACTCTACTTCCTAAAATGACGGAGGGTTGCGGATGGTTTTTAAGAAAACCTTTTAACGCTTTGAACTTGATATCGTTGCACAATCAAATAGTTTTCAAAAGGAGTGACTTAAGCTCCGCATTTTGAAACTTTCTTTTTCATTAAAAAAAAAGGCCGAGTGTGTTTCAAATCCGATTCTACAACATCTTTAAGGTTTCTTTTTATTTACATTAATCTCATTAATGTAGTCCCATCATTTAAGTCCTTAAGCCATCACAGAAAAGAAACGAAAATAAAATGTATGCTTATGCCATCCGCATTCGCCACAGTGTCCCGTTATGGACCGTTAGGTTACTTAACTAACGGTATAGCGGGGCGGGACTACCACGGATGCAAAACATAAGCAACGTTTATTATATATCTGTTTCCCCAACAAAAGAGCAAAGCTCTGTTTGAAATTTGAAAGGCAGCGCCAAGAGTTGAAAACTCTGAGGTAGCGTCTCACGTGCCTTGCATGAGGGCACCAGCGCCAAGAGTTAAAAACTCTGGGGCAGAGCCTCACGTGCCTTGCTCGAGGGTGCCAGCGCCAAGAGTTAAAAACTCTGAGGCAGCGCCTCACGTGCCTTGCATAAGAGCGCCAGCGCCTCACGTGCCTTGCACGAGAGCGCCGGCGCCAAGAGTTAA
This sequence comes from Agapanthus africanus, assembly GCA_030015575.1. Taxonomy (NCBI): domain Eukaryota; kingdom Viridiplantae; phylum Streptophyta; class Magnoliopsida; order Asparagales; family Amaryllidaceae; genus Agapanthus; species Agapanthus africanus. The sequence goes on along the minus strand of JASDDO010000019.1, from coordinate 557,390,316 downwards.
AAAACTCCGAGGCAGCGCCTTATGTGCCCCGCATGAGGGCACCGATGCCAGAACTAAAAGTTCTCTGCCATTGGATCAAAGATCCAACGGGTATGACAAATCATCAAAATATAGAATTAAATTCTGATGATGAAATATTCCTCAAATCTTTCTAAACGGGAAAGATTATTCTCTGTAAAACAGAGTACCGTTGGATTAAAAATCCAATGGTGATTAAAAAATCACCAAGCCACAGAATAAGCCCTGTATGGGAAAATATTTCCCCAATCTTGGTAAAAACAAGAAAAATATCTTCTGTAAAACAGAAGTCCTTGGTTCAAAGATCCAACGGTGGATAAAATCCCCAAATCAATTAAGGATCTCTCAATGAGAGATTTCTTCAACTGAATCAACATACTTGCCTCCACTATATAAAAGACCTAAGACTTCAAGTCTTGTACAGAGAGACCCCCCCATAAGCTTCGAGAAAAATAAAGCAGAAAGCTTTAAGAAGGAAGAAAAAAGAATACCTTTCTTCGAGGTAAATAAAAAAAATAGAGATCAGAGCATCTCATCTGCATATCCAAGAGTTTAACCCTCATAAAAGAACATAGTTCTTTCCCTAGATCTGAGATCCATGAGACAAGTCTTCCACAAATGAGAATTTAATTCTCATGGGGATGAATTTGTTCTTGGGGATCAAAGATCCAGAAAAGAACACGGAATTGAACTCTTCAGAACAGAGCATACAAAGAAAATCCAGCGCCAAGTGCCTCACGTGTCCCTCACGTGGACGCTGCTCAATAAAGAGTGCTTAACACTTAATGGTTGGCGCTTAGCGCCAAGCGCCTCACGTGTCCCTCATGTGGGCGCTGGTTAATAAAGAGTGCTGAGCACTCAATGGTCGGCGCTCAGTGCCAAGCGCATCATGTGTCCCTGACGTGGGCGCTGCTTAATAAAGAGTGCTTAGCACTCAATGGTCTGCGCTCAGTGCCAAGCGCCTCACGTGTCCCATCACGTGGGCGCTGCTTAATAAGGAGTGCCTAACACTCAGTGGTTGGCGCTCAGCGCTAAGCGCCTCACGTGCTCCGCATGTGGGCGCCATAAAGAGTGTTTAACACTCCATAAAAAACAAAAAAGGGAAAATAAAGTAAAGTAAAGAGCGAGCGTCAGAACCCATATCAATGCCTTGTATTATTTGCACAGAAAAGGGACTGAGCCCAAACAAGTGTTTAACACTTTATTCAAAGACTGAGTGGGCTGAGTCCAAGTTGACCAAAAGTCCCTAATTCAGATCAACCGAGCCCATATGCTCACCATTTTCCAAATTGGTCTTAGTCCCAAACACCACTATTGATCTTCCAACGGACATTGGTTCAAGGGTACATCTTCTCACACCTCTGATAAATGTCGTTGTAATTCTTCAGCGTCTTCAGAGAGGTGGTGGGTCCCGATAACCAATAACTCTTTGGTGCACTCTCAAATTGACGAGCACATCCCAACGGACCGGGATGTCCCTAAACTAACAACGGACCGTAACGTCTTTAAATTAGTTATGGACCGTAACGTTCTTAAACTAAGCTATGGACCGTAACGTCCTTAAATTAAACCCTAATCCCAAAAATGGTGATCTACGGACCGTTACGTCCCTAAACTAAAACGATAGAGCCAAAATGCTCTTTTGTTGGATCAAAAACGATCCTAAACCCCCGTTAAATAGATCTTAGTCCAAGATCGAACTAACAGATCCTTAACAAACATTTAAGTTGATCTTAATCTCGAACGAGATTAACGATCCTTAAATTAAACCAAACTCAAATCTAAGAATATACGGATTTGGACTAATCCACGCCCTACGGGCGACAACATAAATTAGTCTCCGTATACAATCCACGGGCAACCAAAAATAAAACAAACACACACGACACGAAGTGAACATCTGGAGCAGGAGAAAGTGGTTATCGCTACGCGATAACGTAATTAACTGCAGAGGCTTGCGCCTGCAGGGATGAGCATCCCTGTTCACACCATAATATTGCATTATTATATTCCCCATCCTTATTCGTTTTATAAATAAACAGGTGCTTTTGACGCATGTCTGCTACGTATTACAGGTTACATGTTCTTGGACAGAAAACAGTGATAACGATGAAAAGACGATGCAAAAGTGGATTTTGACCAACAAACAGAAGACTCTTGATCAAGCCTACATCAAAGATAAAATTCACAAAGTACAAGGCAATGCAAGGTCCAAGATTACAAATAGAATGGTTAAAAGTCCACCGCAATTATTCACTGGAGATCTGGAAGAAAAATAGAAGCTATTTTAATAAAAGAACCAAATAATAAGGAAGCCCAAAGACAGAAGAGCCAACAAAGGAAATTTCAAGACCCAATACTTCCTTTTAAAGATACAGAGACATAAAATTTTACCAAAGCTTGGAGTCTACTTTGACTAGGTCTTCCTAAGGATATTTTGGTAAATGTAGACGTGCGAATCAATTGTAACCTAGGGTTTCCTATCCTCTTTAAATAGGAACTCTAAATCATTGTAAAGGCTATGCCTCCCTATGCCTCTTTCTATGAATAAAATTTAGAATTCTTTTGGAGAGCATCGATGCCTCTTTTCATATCATGAATTCAGATCTGACAACCCTGTGTTGATATTTGGAGAGAGCCATCTGTAAAGTAAGTAGGTAATTTCAATTCTTGCCCTAGGTAATTTTTCATTCTTTGCCCTAGATAAATGTTTTTAAATTCCCTAATGAGCGAGTAGTCTCCTCGCTTGTTAGGGTTAGCTTTGGGGAAGGCTTTTGAGAAATGAGATCTCTCATCCCTTTCTTGCCCATTATATCTTTTCAATAGGACTCCATGCATACACGCACACACCGCGCCCTACGGCACCCTATCCCTCGAGGTAGCGGTGATACCGTAGTATAAAGGCCCGGTTGCGCGTGTTTTCCATGAAGGTTAGGGTAAGGATTGATAAAGGAAGGACAAGAACCTAGAGGAAGGAACACCTTCCCGAATGGATCTAATCCCCTTTATTAATAATTACCATAACTCCTCTTAGATCCTAATTTTGGTATAGAAAGCGTTGAGATTTATTTACATTTCCAAACCATTCCTAAACCTAACCCTAGCAAGATTTAGTTTTTAAACTTAATAATCAATCCGAACACCCATCGAAATTAACTCGTTAGCGCGATTAGGAAATTCACAACATCTCTGTGGACCGACCTATACTCACCGGCCAGCTGCAAAGCGACGCCGTTCTTGATTGCGGTTATAGATAAGTTTTTGAGACTAATCAAATGGCGTCGTTGCCGGGGATGGAGTGTTATTTCCTTTTTGCAATTTCGGGTTAATCAAAATTAAAAAAATCATAAAAATCTAAAAATATAAAAATATATCATCTGTTATTTTTGGGAAGGGTATTTTTGTGTGAATTTTGCAGGATCTACGAACAAATTCGGATCTGGAAATCTACAGAGATCAAAACAGCAAATATTAAATCCGAACAAACAGAAGATCACAACAACTGAAGAACAGAAGAAATTTGGAGGACCGAGTCTACATGTCAACCGCGGAGATCTGGTGACAAAAAAAACTGTTGAACCGTCCAACCGGCCGCGGAACCGCCGCGCGACCCCCCTTTTGGCCTCGGAACCGCCGCGGCCTGGTCGATTCAGGGCTTGAAAAAAAACAAACTCTGTAAGTCTTCTGATCTCCTCCTCTGCAAATCTCGATATATCTTCTGTAAAATCTCCTGCAGGATTCTTTACGCTTAAAAAATCTTCCCCCTTCCAATAACAAATCTTGTGCAGGATTCTTTGCGCCGCGCATAAAATAAAAAAGATTTGATTGCATGTGATTTACTGTTTTGCATATCTTTAATCGGATTTTAAGGGGCTTTTAACCAATTCAGATTGGGTGGGGATTTCATCACCCTTCCAAGGACCCCAGAAATCACATAAGGCATTTGCATTGACCATTCTTAATTAAAAAAATACTAGACTCAGCCCTAAAGACTTCGAGCTCAATAGGACAGAGGACTAGTTATAGGCATCGACCGTTTATCCTAACCTGACTTTGCGGTGTCTAGGAAAGTGTGTCTAAGGCAAGTGGTTACTTAATTAGGACCGCTACTTGTAGCGGGGAGCCTCCCACTTACCTGGCACTTACCTGGCCGCAATAGGCGGTGAAGAGGCGGTTTGAGGTCCTATTTCTAGCCCTTTGGAACAGTTAGGAGATGTCTAGCTGACCTAGTTGACCCTAGATTTAGGCCTGATTGTGCATTTTTGGTTGATCGAAAGTGTGTCTTAGCTCTTTTCTCGAAAATCTTTTTGCAAAAAGTTCTAAATAAAGAGAAAAAGGAAAAAGGAATTTTTTTTAACAACTTGCAAATTTTTGCTGCTAAGAAATCCTTGCACCACCTACCTTCTTTCTCTTATCTTTCTTATATCATGGGTATCCCACATGATAAATCTCTTGCCGAACTTTGGTATCCCGAACCTAACTTTGCCTCGTACGTCAATTGCTTCGGTCGATTTAAGGAAAATCCCTCCATGCCCAAAATTTCTTTGAAAGATCAAATAGAAGCGTCTAGGAGAAACAGTTCGACTTTGCAACCCACTTTGTGTCAACCATGTCAACCTTCACCACCTTCATATGTTGATACCACTTTTTCAAGTCCTGCTGTAACTCCTAAACCGATGACCATTGCTGAGCATATTGCTCAATTTCGTAGCCGATCTTTCACCCCTCTCCACTCATCTAGTTCTAGGGATCCACAAGACTATTCACCTTTTTATCCACATGTTGACCCTACCCCTGTCCAACCACCCACTTCCTACCAGTCCTACCCGACATTCCCACCGCCACTAGACACTGTTTCTACACAGCCTTTTGGGAGTTTCACATATCCAAACAATTTCGAATCTTTTACCAAAACCCCCTTACCACCCAAGTCTAGTTTGGAAGAGTCGTTGGAAGCTTATATTTCTGCAACAAACAAAATGGTTAGGAATGTGGATGCGTCTGTAGCCGTCCTTATACAACTTAGTGAACCGGTAGCTAGTTTTCCACTAGCTCCAAATTTTTCAATGTATGAGGAGGCGGTTGGACAGAGGAGAATTTGAGAGGAGCGAGTGAGTTCTACACATTTCCAAATCAAACCTACCCTTACCCAATTGAAGCCCACAACTCCGGTTTTCCATCGATTGTCCCAAATAGTTCACCCGTTGAAAATAAAAACGAGTTGTGTGGCTTTGTAGTGCTTGATTTGCCAGATTTTGAAGAACCCCTTTCGAGTGAAACCACACTTAATCCTTTCGATCTTTACACCTCCACTGTAGAACCTAAATCGATAAATATCCATGCTTTTGATGAGTTGTCAGAAAAAATTGATTTTCACTTGATTGAGGATATAGACGCCGGGAATATTTTAGATGATGAAACTGTCGAGTTGATTGAAATTTTATGTCCAATTCATCATCCTGAGTCATTAATTGTTTCTCCCGAACTTCATATGCGTCTTGATTTTGATGATAATGGCATGGATGAGCTAAATATTGAGGAGAATTATGAGGATAGTATTGAGGAGAGTATTGAGGTTGAACCATTTTTGTTTGATGTGTCGGATTTTCCAATTCATCCTCCTGAACCTTTAACTATTATATCACCCTCCCTCCTTTCCATCGTTCCAACCACACAAAAGATCACGCTTGAAGACCGTGAGCTTGAAAAATTTCCCTTTGAATCCGACACAGTTCTCCCAGCCGATAACACTTACGAGTGTTTCACTTTTTCGGACGATGTTGCAGACTCACCTCCCGACTTTGAGTCCTTTGAATTTTCAGATGAGTTAGTTGATCCATCAGACTCGGTTGCTTACAGTCGTTTCGAACCATTGATGGAATCTTTCCAGTTCGATACAGTTTACTACGGTGAGAATGATCCTATCCCTAATTCACTCCCTTTCGGCTGTCCTATCGTTCCGACCGTGCAAGAGACTGTTATGCCTTCATCTCCAATACCAAGTTCGACGTACCCATGCTTTCTTGCGAATCTTGAGGGATTTGACCCCATTTCTCGACGAGTTGATAGATTAGCACAATCACTTTTAACACATCGGTTATCACAAATTGCGCTAATTTACTCACTCGAGTTACACCCTCAAGATCGTACTCCACTTCATTCTCTTTTCCGCCATTCTTCTCCTCCGCCGAGACCATATTCCACTCTTCTTCCCATTCGGTCTCGTGTGCTTCTCATTTCTTTTCTTTCCACTCCATTCTTTCACCAACCCTACCATTACCACGATAAGATTTTTGAATGGTTGGTGCTCACCTTTGGCTTATGTAAGGCCTTGTTTAGTTTGGGGAGGACCTTGTTGTATATATGTATATATATTTTTTTGTTTCTATAAAAAATAAAAAAAATTAAAAAATTTCAAAACAATAAAAAATTCAATTTTTTTTTATAAATAAATAAACAGGGGAGTGCCGGCATTTTGACCCTCTTGGTGTAGCATGACAGTGACGACACTGTCAAGTTTAAGTTTGGGGGTATGCTCGGTACGTCTTCATCCTTCGCATTCATTTGTATATATTTTTTGCATTTGCATACTTATTTTTAAAACCCATAAAAATTGAAAAATTTCAAAAATTATAAAATTTAATGTATTCAATTTTGGCTTATTTGACTAGACTTTGACAGATAGGTTAACTAGCTAGGAACAACTAGATCTTAGACGTAGTAAATTAAAAACCCTAAAGATAACCTTCCTTAAAGTTTAGCGGTAGAAAGTATATGTCTTTGATGTTTATTTAGAAATAGGCAAATTTTGAGTTAACTTTTTGGGCTAAGTCGAAACAAGGGAAAAGTATTGATATTTTTATTAGAGTATAAGTTTGAAAAATAATTCCTACCTTAAGTCTAGATTCTGAAAATATATACCCTACAATTTGCACAAACACGCATCTTGAAACTTGGAATAGTAGAGGAGACCTTGAAATGCTCTTGTCTAAAGTCCTTAGTATGAAGAAAAATAAAATAAAAAATATATATACAAGTGTGAATAAAGAAAAAAAATGAACACTGGTTTTTGTGATTACTTAAGGCTGCAAAAATAGAAAAATATTTAGTGAGGGTGCTTCATCACCTAGTGTCTTAGACCAACTGGTTTGGGAGTCACTGCTAAAAGCCTTGGGTGTTGAAAGACTAGGAATTACGCTTTAAAGTGCAAACATATCTTGTAATCGGTTGTTGGTACCTCAAGAAGTATTAACGGTCGCTTGAAGGATGTGTAATCAAAATTTAATTAAAAATTCACCTACTAATAAGTACTTTGGACAACGGACAAGGGTATGATTGCTTGAATTGAATTTCCATGTGTAGGGGTGATTTATACACACACGTGGGGATATGTGATTGGAGTTTAGATGAGAGAAAGGAGTGAAGAATAGAACTTGTATCTTTAGTAGAGTTGATAGAAATTCCTAAGTGGAGATGGAACCCTAGAAGGAAAACTTAAGAGATGCCGAAAGCTAAGTAAATTCACAAGAATATATATAATCTTAAGTAAAATGATAAGGAAGTATGAAGAATATGGGTGGATAATTTATGAGTCGAAGATAATAGAGTTCTTGTTAGAAAACCTATTTGGAGAATAAAAGTTAATGGGCCAAATTGATAGGATTTTGTGCGTAGTATCCGCTGAAAACGCTTAGGAGACAACACTCCTCCTACTAGGGACACCTAGAGATTTAACGGCTTGTTGCACGAGCTAAGTACAATCGCGTTTCCCTGCGAAAGTGCGGTTAGGTTTTTTGTCGAGAATAAAAAAATAAGTTTGCTCGAGGACAAGCAAAAGATAAGTTTGGGGGTATTTGTTCACACCATAATATTGCATTATTATATTCCCCATCCTTATTCGTTTTATAAATAAACATGTGCTTTTGACGCATGTCTGCTACATATTACAGGTTACTGGTTCTTGGACAGAAAATAGTGAAAACGATGAAAAGACGATGCAAAAGTGGACTTTGACCAACAAACAGAAGACTCTTGATCAAGCCTACATCAAAGATAAAATTCACAAAGTACAAGGCAATGCAAGGTCCAAGATTACAAAGCGAACGGTTAAAAGTCCACCGCAATTATTCACTGGAGATTTGGAAGAAACATAGAAGCTATTTTAATAAAAGAACCAAATAATAAGGAAGCCCAAAGACAGAAGAGCCAACAAAGGAAATTTCAAGGCCCAGTACTTCCTTTTAAAGAGACAGAGACATAAAATTTTACCAAAGCTTGGAGTCTACTTTAACTAGGTCTTCCTAAGGATATTTTGGTAAATGTAGACGTGCGAATCAATTGTAACCTAGGGTTTCCTATCCTCTATAAATAGGAACTCTAAATCATTGTAAAGGCTATGCCTCCCTATGCCTCTTTCTATGAATAAAATTTAGAATTCTTTTGGAGAGCATCGATGCCTCTTTTCATATCATGAATTCAGATCTGACAACCCTGTGTTGATGTTTGGAAAGAGCCATCTGTAAAGTAAGTAGGTAATTTCAATTCTTGCCCTAGGTAATTTTTCATTCTTTGCCCTAGATAAATATTTTTAAATTCCCTAATGAGCGAGTAGTCTCCTCGCTTGTTAGGGTTAGCTTTGGGGAAGGCTTTTGAGAAATGAGATCTCTCATCCCTTTCTTGCCCATTAGATCTTTTCAATAGGACTCCATGCATACACGCACACACTGCGCCCTACAACACCCTATCCTTCGAGGTAGCGGTGATACCGTAGTATAAAGGCCCGGTTGCGCGTGTTTTCCTTGGAGGTTAGGGTAAGGATTGATAAAGGAAGGACAAGAACCTAGAGGAAGGAACACCTTCCCAAATGGATCTAATCCCCTTTATTAATAATTACCATAACTCCTCTTAGATCCTAATTTGGGTATAGAAAGCGTTGAGATTTCTTTACATTTCCAAACCATTCCTAAACCTAACCTTAGCAAGATTTAGATCTAGATAGATTTAGTTTTTAAACTTAATAATCAATCCGAACACCCATCGGAATTAACTCGTTAGCGCGATTAGGAAATTCACAACATCCCTGTGGACCGACCTGTACTCACCGGCTAGATACCAAGCGACGCCGTTCTTGATTGCGGTTATAGATAAGTTTTTGAGATTAATCAGTCCCCACAATCAAAAAACCCTCACAACGAGGGGAAATCTGACGAAGTCTGCTACAATGGCCGCATCCGTCCAAACCTCCGATGCACGGTGCCATAAATCAACTTGGCATCTTCGGAGAGGTGGACAGATAAATCCAAAAAGCATCTGCCCCCAAATTCAGGCAAGACGTTTGTTTTCCTTTCTTTCGGCGGTAAACAGATTCTGGCACGACCGGTGGGACCTCTTTCTCTTTCCACTCCACACTTCATGTGTCGTGTTCGCGAACGAATCGCAGTTTAATATGGTTTCCCTTGGGTTCAAGGTACGAAGATTTGGTGTCTTGCTCCATGCAGAAAAGGAGATAACATCGATGGCCACCAGCTGCAACAACTGCAACAGCAACTTCCACTCCGTCCCTGCCGGAGGAGTGACTTATGTGCCCCAAGCGGCCTCCATCTTTGCAATGCCAGTGGAGCAGGTGACTCAGGCCACCACTGGATTGTTCTTTGGGACCATGATCCCGCCAACAAGCTTCAGCGCCCTGGTGCCATCACAGTAAGCTCCAAAGAAGTCGGTCTTCGATCGGCTCGCAACCACCGCGGCCCCTCTCAACGGGTCGTCCAATTCCAACGCCTCAGTCTTTAACAGGCTGAGCCAAAGATCAAGTGGGCATGCAAAGAGGCTCGCAATACCCGAACGGGTTATCCCGAAACGTATAGCCGTTCCAGCTCCGGCGGGTGAAATCGTCAAAGGGGCTTCTCCTACTAAAGGATCGGTCTTCGTAAGATTGGCCGTTCCAACTCCTCCTACGGGTGAAGTCATCAAAAGTACTTCCCCTACCAGAAATTCGGCCTTCGAAAGATTGGCTGTCCCCACTCAACGGATGTCAGTCTTTGATAGGTTGTCACCAGCAGTAGCCCTTCACCAAAGCAGGGGGTATGACGAAGCCGCTTCCACAACTAAGGTGATCCCATCTGCAAGGCACGCTCGACGTCGCCATTGGCGCCGAGTGAGAAAAACTAGGCAACTCTCCCTCTGGACTTACCCCACCATCCGCAATGGTGGAAATTGACGTTGCTGTTCCAACTGGGAATAGCTTCGAGCAGCTCAGGAGGGTGCGCAAGAACTCTCCAACCGCCGTATTGAAGAAGTCTCCTCCGCCTGTTAAAAACAAGGTACAGGAGAAGCCGAAACAGCCCCCTAAGCGGCTGTCCTCCCGAATGCACAGACTCTGTAATTGACAAAAACTACTCTCGCCGGCTGAAGAAAACGAATGCTCGGCAAGAGGAAGAGCATCCCTCCGTCGTACCACGGAAGGTATCGTCTACATGGGTGCCTGCTGCAACGGCCCCCTCAACTTTGACCTCCCACAAGAGGAGAAGGCCGGAGAAAATCCCCATGCATGCAACAAATGTTAAAGGCAATGAACCCAAACGCCCCAGGTCTGGGGGCATGATAGTACACAATTTGTACGTGGCTTCCGGGAAAGAGGAAAGCCGTACTTCTATAGGTCATCGACCACTCACACGGTCTGTGATGAAAGCTCAGGAGCAGCAGCAAAAGCTCCAGGAGATGCTGATAAAGATGGCCGCACTTACTGGGCAGAAAGAAAGCCCGAAAGCATCGTCTGAACAACGCCAAGATCAGGAGACCGACATCGAGTTCCTGCGGAGGGTGCTAGAAAGAAAGGATAAATAGGCTGCAGAATAAGCCACTAATATAAAGCAGATGGCCCTCCTTTTCCAAGACATGGTCGGGATGATGTTCCAGTGGAACTTCCAGCCGAAGACCCTCCAATAATTATCGAAGAAGACAGAGGAGAAACGTCAAATCCTCCACCGTCTTTCTCAGCAGCCAAATAAGAAACGATTTCCAAGGCTGCCCTTGACGACTACATAGCTCAACAAATACGAGCTCATCTGGCAAGCAAGCGGCTGGCCAAGTCGTCAGAACTGGGCGACCTTATCCAGGCTAGTACGATCAAATCAATTACCCGCCGGGATATACGATCCCTAAATTCCACGTGTATAAAGGGACGGGCAATCCCCATCAGCACGTCGCTCAGTTCAGAGCTTTATGCGACACTACTGGAGGCAACGTCAAACTGCTGCTTCGCCAGTTCGTCGGCAGTTTGGCGGAGACAGCATTTGAATGGTACTCGAAGCTTCCTAATGACTCCATCAAAACATTTATAGAAATGGAGCTACTGTTCACGCAGTGTTTCACAAGCGCAAGCGAGCACACCCGTTCACCGCATTGATCAATGCCAAGGTGAAGCCGGGAGAAATTTGGGTTCAATACGCAATTCGATGGCGGAACCTATGGTCAAAATGCAAACAACGCAGAGAAGAAGCTCCTGCTGTGGGTATGTTCGTGGGGACCCTTGATCCTCAGGCAACTATATCCCAATTTATGATGTTATTCAAGCCGACCACCTTCCAGGCCTTGATCGACAAGCTGGCCCAAATGGACCAGATGGGCCATAGGCCGTCTTCTTCAAAAACAGATCTCTGGAATGAAAAGGGCAAAGGGAAAGCGACCTTCGTTGCCAACGCTCGACAACAACCGAGTGACCCGAAACCGGTTGCTCGCCAAAGCAACAAACCAAGATCTCTCGAAGGGAAGTTAAGACGTACGTAATCGTTTCCCCGGGAAAAAACGAGGAGACTGTTCGAACTGGCAGTGCGTAACAGGCTCATCATTCTGCTGGATCCAAGACACCCACTGCAGCCTGGTGACGTCAACATTCTTAACTACTGCCCCCACCACAGAGTTATAGGCCACCAAATTGAAGATTGCTACGTCTTAAAAAACTGGGTTGAGGACCAGTACCAACTAGGTAAATTCGCGCTGTCCGAAAACTGGAAGGTAAACCCGCCACAGCAGCATGCTCCTAAAAAGGTGGATACGCCGGGGGCATCATGCTCATTGTAGAAGAAGCTCTGTGGGAAATTGTCCTTTCAACTAAAACTAAGAGAATGCTGAAGGATCTTCAAGCATCTCCGGCAATCAAATGGAAAAGCCCGTTAGAGCCCGAGATCATTGAGGGGATGCTTAAACCGCGCTCGGCACCGAACGCCGGTAACAATGGGCAAAACACCCAGGTCAATTCTTCAAAGTCTTTGAAAGGAAAGAAGAAGACCAAGAAGCCCGCGCAGCCTAACGACAAGCACACGGACCTGCAAAAGTACATTGACATGCTGGAAGAGTACAACCAAAAGGCGCGAACCCCAGTCACACTTGAAAAAATTCCTCAAGCATATTCTTGAGGACGGAGACAGTGACAATGATGAGGGGAACGACTCGTCAGAAAAACCTGAGGAGTACGTAGCGAGTTGCCACATGCTCTCCCACTTGTCGTCAAGAGACGAAGAAGCTCCCTCGGCATCGGAAAGAAACACAGAGAAACTGGGGGCAGGACTGGCGTCAAAATCCCTGGAGCCGTCAGGCGACTTGATTGACAGGCTGCTAAACGAAGCCCTTCAAAAGAACAAAGCTGACCGAGAGCGTGAAACGGCCATATACGAAAGGTCAAGCGTCGACGTCGAACGAAGAAGATGCGGCGAGGAAGAGTCACAAAGTACTCCAACCAGATCGAAGCACACCCGCGGCAGACATAAGCAGGTTTAAGATGGGGAAACAGTTCGCCAAAGCCCTGTCAATGGGGATGAAGCTGCCACCTGTCAAAGGAAATGCTCCCGGGAGTATGCGCTTCGATGAAGCAGATGTACACCCAAACTACTGCTTATACCATCGGAGGGTTACTCACCCCACCGAAGAGTTCAGCGCCTTCAAGAAGTGGTGGCAGGGATACGTAGTCCACCGAAAACATTTCAAGAGGATGAAGCGTGAAGCTCGTCGACAGCGAAAAAATATGACATATGAGCGCGGAAAAACAGCCGGTAACTGTCATATGGTCGATGTCATCCCAACAAAAGGGAAATCTCAAGTTCTTACCTTCGGGAGCGATTCAGACGAAGAAATGGCCCTCGGCCCTCTCTTCAAAGAATCCACCTTTGGAAAAGATGAAGAGGTGAAGAAATGTGAGAACATTCAGCTGCGTAATCGTACGTTGCCTAAAAAGAATCTCGGACCCTCAAACAAAGGTTCGGGTAAGGGAGACAAGAGGAAGGAAAAAGTCCCTGAGGAAATTGCCCTCAATGATGGAGTCGTCAAAGAGCTTGCAGCCAAAGACCCGCCTAAGAAAAACAAGGTAGATTATAATGTCCTGGCACACCTGAGGAAGATACCTTCACAACTGAGCATACTGGATGCTCTCCTCCTGTCCAAAGAGGCACGAGATTCTTTGATCAAGGCATTACAAGAGCCCGATCAGTTTCAAGCCTTCCTTGCAGAAGAAAAGATGAAGGACGAGCTGGAAGAAGTTCACACAGCTGACATTACATTCGGTGATGAAGATCTCCTTCTCGGAACGTGCAAGCACAACCGTCCTCTATATGTCACTGGGTACTGCCATGACATCAAGATAGAGAAGATCCTGGTTGACAACGGGTCCTCCGTCAACCTTCTCAATGTGAGAGTGTTGAAGGAGATTTGCATGAACGTTCAACACCTGGCTCGGGACAAAAGTACTATCTCCGGGTTCGAATCGCAGTCATCACAGACGCTTGGGTCCGTAATACTAACATTACGCTTCGGGATGCTCGTCACCGACATCAAGTTTCATGTCATCGACGCCAAAACTTGCTATAACGCTCTGCTCGACTGGCCTTGGTTACACGAGTACAACATCATCCCTTTTACAGAACATCAGTGTATGAAGTACTTCAAAGACGGCCTCAAGTACACAGTTACAGGAGAGCTAAACCCATTCTCCATAAATGAAGTCCGCAAATATGAAGGCGCTAAGTACTTCCTACCAGACTTCGAAGACACGGAAAGCAGTCGTAAACTCGAGAACCGGCAAAAAGCCGTCGCCACCATCCTGATATTTGGGAGCGATAACGAAGATGATGAAGAGATGGTCTTCTCGGGGCAACCGTAAGGCAGCGGGCCAGGACCATCTACGCCTATTTTGGTCTTTGGCAGCGACTCTGAAGATAAAGTCAACACAGTATTCTCTGTTCGTCCATCAATGCAAAGCTTCATTGGAACTGATCAGAGCTTGCAAATCACCATGGTTCCACAACACCATTACAGAGAACTTGACGCGTTTGACACATACAGCGTGCAGGAGATGCAGACCTTCTACATTCCTCCTAGGCGAAAAGGTGAAAAGACGACTCTCTTCTACCAATCTATGGAGACTAAGGTGGAAAAAGAGGTCTGGCATGGTACCGATCTTGCGCTCGATAGGCTCCAACTAATCCGTCTGCCCAGTTATTACGCAGAGGGATTGAAAAGGCTGTTAAGATGCCAAGGCGTACCCTTCAAATAAACCGCTCGACAAGCCCAATTCTACAACAAGATTTGGGACGTTCCCGGGACTCAGCGAAAGATGCCCAACGGGAGGATAGAGACGACTGGACTTGGATACGTTCGGTCCAAGAAACGGGAGCAATTCCATGGTTTCCATGTCATAAATAACTCCGGTGGAGAAGTGAATGCATTTCCAGATAGCGTTGATGTCGAACCAGAGCGAGATCCCGCCGTAAGAATACCAAGCCCGTCATTCGAAGAATAGATTGACAAGCTAATAAAGGAAGCGGGTCAAAAGGTTCGGGATGACCACAACCGCGAAATGGCCATTTACGAAAAAGCCAGGGCGAAACGTATCATTCAGTAGGCTACGGAAATAGAAGACGGCAATGCCCTTCACCCTCAGCCTCCTGTGCGCTTTCGTGGTAAGGAAAAAGTCTGACACAGAAGCAATAACAAGATCAAGAACGGGAATGGTGTTCAAAGACAGCGAAGCGGATCCAAGAAACCACGCGATCGAGAAAAAGTCAGCTGGAACCCGTCTTTTATGAAGAAGATGGGTCGGGAGTACTCGTTCCCTCAAGACAAGACAAGGAAATATTCAACCGTGTCATGAAGCATCAAATGATGACGCTCCCGGATTCTCGGCACCCTGAGCAAATAAACGAGGTCCATCACCGGATTATTGCTCCTACCACCGAGCAATAGGACATCCTCTTGGAGACTGCTTCACCTTCAAAGACTGAGTGGAAGACCAGTATCAGCAAGGCAGGTTTACTCTGTCCGACAGTTGGAGAATAGCCCCACATCGAAAACACGAGCCAAAAGCTGTTGGATGTATATGTCCTAGAGGCCTTCATTGTATAGGATGCTAGGGATATGTATGTATATGACAGTCTTGCTTAATATGATAGTACGCTATTTGGTTTGTCTTTATCTTAACATATGATATATTTTGCGTAGTATTCATACATATATACATGTTGATAAAGCCCATAGGGTGTTTGCCTAACTACCGGCGTTGTGATGGCAGTTATACTAGTGGGAGCTGGATAGTCAATAGGCACATCCATAGATGTCCCTGGTCGCAGGAGTATCGAGACTGGGCATCGATACTCCGGAGTAGACTGGTGTATACATATCTAGACCCTGAGGAGGGGCGATGGATTGGTCCCGCAGCCATTGGTGGAGTGCACCTAAAATTGTATACAGATGCTCACTGGGTGTGAGTACATCGGACAGGACTCTCTGAGAACTGACTAGATGGTATTTATACCTAACGTCAGATAGCAGTTCTCAGGTGACATGTGTGCAGATAGTCCGTTGACTTAAAGTCGTCATTTGTCTCGTGTGAGTTCCCACTGTGCTTTGATTAATACCCTACCACGGTTCAAAGGAGTCGTGCAAACAGGTTTTAGTTGGGCACAGTCCCGAGCCACGTGGAGGCAGTGAGTGACTGTTAGGGATTCGTCTCTCCCGGTATAGGGAGTTGATATCACACAGTGATCGGTTGGTCATTACCATAAGTCCCTGGCCAGGGCTGATTGAGAATTACTGATAGATTAATCAGTGGATTCTCGGATGGTGATAGAGCCATACCGACACGACTTGTACGGTTATTAGGGGTCTGACGTTTACCACCTCCCTAGACCTTACATGCGATACTCTTAGACGAACAGACCGGACTGCACGGATATTGTCACGCATAGGCTCAGTAGGAGTTTGGATGGGTATCCTCAACGGCCTTCTTATCGACATCTACCTGGGGACCCTTACGTACAGCTAGTGCCGCGTGCGGTCTGTGGTTAAACCCACTGCCAGCGTAGTAGTCGAGTCTTTAGGGTCCCATACAGAGTTTTCCCTACTCCAGGCAAAACCATATAGAGGTCGTACAGTTTTACGACAAGGGTTCGGACGAATACGTGTTTAAACGCACGTACGACATTCGGACAGTTTTTACTAGACGGTTTTGGTTTAAGCCAGATTCTAGTATCAGGTTATTGGATTTATACAGTCTAAAGTTTTTCCGTGTTTTTACAGATGAGAGGGGCGTTCTCGTAATTTCCGGGAAGCTTCTAGAAGTATGGTGACTTGAGGGGTTTAGGTGGCATTGTAATTAATGTAATTGTGACTCATTATGTGTGATTCACTATGTCATTAATGCATCATTAAATGCTCAATGACTCACATAGTGAATCACTCATATTCATTTATGAAGCATGATGAATAATCTATTATTATTCATTTTATTGTTATTTCATTATGCTTGATATATTAAGTGAGAAGCAATTTCATTTTCATAATTCTAGTTCACCTTCTCTCTCCTCAAGCTTCTCTTTCTTCAAGCTCTAGTCCTACCACTCATGAGTTGAGTACAAGGATTAGAAAAGACTAAACATCCCATAACCTAACTCTATATGACCTAAGTCCCTTTGGTTAGCAACTAGAGAAACTTAGTTACCTCAAGTCTTGAGGTGAAGCTTGGATTAGGGTTCTCGGGTGGATCATCTATCACTTGGAGGAGGCCGAGGAGGACGAAGAGATCGTAAAGATGAAGGACACGTATCACTAGGTATAATCTCTTTACATAGTAATTTAGAACTTCTATGGTAGTTGTTAATTATCGTTTAGCAAAGATCTTCGGTTAGTCGATGTATGCTTCAAGAACAAGATTGTTTTTCATATTTCCGCCTCCCCGCAACTTGTGGGGTATTGCACATCGACTTACAGTGGTATCAGAGCCTCACTAAACAATAATTAACTCACTTACAAAGTCGTATTAATTTCGAACGCAAAACGAACCTGAAAATACCTCGATATCACATAGTTTCTGTCGATTTTAAAATGGGGTCCTAAAATATTTCAGGTTCCTCCAGAATACTCTACATTAAATTATAAGAACACACAAAAAAATGGGCTCCTGAATCGGCCACTGAGCCGCGGAACCGCGGCCGATCCCACCGATCCGCCGCGAATCCGCGGCCGAGTTGGGGCCGATTCAGCCCAGTTTTTCTCTGTGCATCTTCTGTGATATTTTGTCTTTTCTGGTATAGTTTATTTTTTGCTCAGGTCTCAGGTTTACAGAGAAGCTTTGGAGCAGAATCTAATGCGTTTGATCGATCGAAATTATACGATGTTTGCTTGTTTGATTATATCTGTGAACTGTATTATATGTTCGTAAACCTCCCCTAACTGCTAGTATGTCGGTTGGTAGGGGGTTGCACATATCTGTAATGTTTTTAACAGTTTATGATTATGAACTCTATTGGACTGTTGCGATGATTAGCCGGGGTTTTGTGATGGGTTATTGTATTAATTCATTCGATGTAATTGTAACAAGTTGTAATATTATTTTGCGGGGCACATCCAGGTTGCGGTTGTTGCCACCGTTGTATTATTTCTTTTTACTGTTTTTGCTCCTAGGATAGACCCAAGGTGGGGTGCACAAACTACCTGGTATTTCGAAGTGCTTAGTGGCCTACTCACATTGATGAAGGAGACCGCTTCACTTCGGGTACTTGGCGTGTAGTTTGCCGTACCCGTAGGGGTCTGGGGTGGGGTAATGGCTATTCATCACAACTGTGTATTCCATCTTTTCTTACAGGCTCAAAAGAAACGCGGATTGCTTGCATATCCAATAAAGTTTATCTGTGATCTGGAATGCCTATTATTGCATCTGACGAATGTACAATATCTATATATGATAGCTATTTAGACGTCACTTATGTTTTACACCCGTGCTAGCCCAGCCCCCGCTCGGCCGTTAGTTAAGTAACCTAACGGGTGATGACGGGACCCCGTGGCGAATGCAGATGGCATAAGAGGACGTTGTATTTTCGTTGCTATCTGTAATGATAGGTTAAAGATGGGACGCATTATTTTTAATGCAAAGAAAAATAAAACCTAAACTGAATCGTTGGAACAATTTCTAAAAACCACTCGGTTTTCTTGAAAAAGCAAATTTTAAATGCGGAGCTTAAACCACTCCTTTTAATAAAAGCTATCTTGGTTCCTTCGATCAAATCAAGTTCACTATGTTAACGGTTTTTTGCCAAAAACCAGCTGTAACCCTCCGTCGTTTCAAATAGACAGCACATCGTATTCATGCTATGCTTGTTGGCCTACGTCAAGGCATAGTGGATTGTAGCAGTGTGGCTTGCTTATTTGTTGCATAGATAGATGCATTAATATAGGACAGACGTACAGCCTTGTTGGCCTATGTCAAGGGCATGTACGATGTACCTAAATTAATCAGGACAACGACGGGTAGAACTTGACTTGCGTCTTATGACTTGTTAGCCTACGTCAAGGTCAATAAGAGCTTGGGGTAAAAATCACATCGGGAGTTTCAAACATAAAGGAAACTTGCAGATTTAGCATACCTTCTGGAGTGTGGTGACTAGAGTGGCTTCCATCTAGTACATCATGCAATGATAGCAGGATCCCGATCCCACTGATGAGTAGGATTACTCTCGGGAAACTTTCTCACTTAACAATCAATGCTATCAACCAAGTAGGTGTCCAGAAAGGTGTTAGAGGGGCTACGCCTCCAAGGAAAAGAGGTTATTTAATTAAGGAACTTCGCGAAAGAATTGGAAAACCTCCCTCGAAGTACCAACACCGGCCTGGCTGAAAGGTTAAGCAAGTATTGTGACGTGTGATTAAATCCTGACTAGTTCTTCTTTTAGGTTTTGAAGAAGGATTTGAGGGAACAGTGGGAGCCATCCTGTTTAGATAAACTAATAACCAATCTAAACTTGCAAGAAGCATATGCTGAGTGTTTTCTTTTCTCGCTCTCTAGCAGCTGACAGGACAGGACTAAAACTATTACTTGAAAAAAATATACTGACTGGGCAGAACTATAAAGATTGGCTAAGGAACGTCAACATTGCACTGACTTATGACAAAGTAGCATATGTTACCACCGCTGTTCCTCCCCTTATCCCTGGACCAGATTCCTCAGTTGTGGACAAGAAAGTTCGCAAAACCTGGGATCTAGATTGTGAGCGAGCTAAATGTATCGTGCTGGCGTCCATGAACAATGAACTCCAGAAACAGCACGAGAGTATGGATATTATATCCATCTTTCTCCATGTTAAAGAATTATATGGAGAGCACCCCCGTATCGCAAGGTACGGGATCTCAAGGAAACTCTTCCAGATGAGGTTAGATCCAGGATCGCCTGTAGGAGAGCACGTCCTCAAAATGATCAGCCTCATTAAGGAACTCGCAAACCTGGGATGCGTGCTAGAAAATGATTTGTATATCGGCTTGATTTTGCAGTCCCTTCCCCACACCTTCTCTCAGTTCGTGCTTAGTTTCAACATGCACGAAATGGAAGCTGATCTTCCAAAGCTCCTCAACATGTTGAGGGTAGCAGAGACCTCCTTGAAAAAGGAGAAGACCCCCGTTCTGTATGTTGGCCAATCATCCTCTTCTAAATCTAAAGCGAAAGCTAAAGGGAAGAAGAAGATGAAAGCCACCAAACCAAAGGGTGGGGTCAAGAAGGTGCAGGGAAAGAACAAGGCAGGAAGGGTGAAAGCGGATATAAACGAATGCCATTATTGTCACAAGCAAGGGCACTGGAAGAAGGACTGTATGGCCTTCAAGGCAAAGGACACGAAGCAAGCTGTTGCTTCTGCTTCAGGTGTGTTCGTAATCGAAAATTGTCTTTCAGTAAACTCTACATCATGGGTACTTGATACCGGTTCTGATTCTCACATCTGTAATTCATTGCAGGATCTGAGAAATAGTAGAGTACTGGGGACAGGTGATATGACTCTCCGGATGGGCAATGCAGTGCATGTAGATTCTATTGCAATAGGGGAGTATCACCTAGGGTTGACTAGTGGGCATATTTTGGTGTTGTACAGCTATTTTTGTATTCCCAGTATGTTGTGTAATATTATATCAGTATCTTTGTTATCTAATGAAGGATATAATTTTGCGCTTGAAAGAAATGTCATGAACATTCTCCTAAATCAAGAACTGATTGGGTATGGCACACTGGAAAACGGCATATACATACTTAATCAACCTCGAATTTTTAATATTCAAAACACACTTAAAAGAAAGGCTCCAGATTCAAATCAAGCCTTCCTATGGCATTGTAGACTTGGTCATATAAACGAAACACGGTTGGCTAAGTTACATAAAGATGGATATCTGGATCCGTTTGAATATTCATCATATGCAACTTGTCAATCATGTATCAAAGGAAAAATGACCAAATCTCCGTTCTCCGGGCATGGAGCAAGAGCTACTGAACCCTTGGGACTTGTACACAGTGATGTATGTGGTCCAATGTCAACACATGCGCGAAGCGGTCACTCCTACTTCATCACTTTTACTGATGACTTCTCTAGGTATGGACATGTGTTCTTAATGAAACATAAATCCGAGGCCTTTGAGAAGTTTAAGGAGTATAAAAATGAAGTAGAGAAACAAACTGGTAAAAGCATCGAGACACTTCGATCTGATCGAGGTGGAGAATACTTAAGTACCAGTTTCCTTGAAATGCTTAAAAGAGAATGGAATTCTCTCTCAGCTTACTCCACCTTATACACCTCAGCATAATGGTGTATCAGAAAGGAGGAATCGCACGCTATTAGATATGGTGCGTTCAATGATGAGTAGTGCTGAGTTACCACTTTCCTTCTGGGAATTTGCTCTAGAATCAGCAGCATACTTATTGAATAGAGTTCCAACTAAGTCTGTGCCTACCACTCCATATGAAATGTGGAGCGGGAAGAGACCATATCTTAAGTATATCAAGATATGGGGGTGTCCGGCATATGTTAAAAAGCATAGACCGGACAAGCTCGAGGCACGATCGGTTTTGTGCAAGTTTGTAGGATACCCCAAACTTTCAAGGGGGTACATGGTCTACCACACTGAAGAACAAAAGGTGTTTGTCGCTCGCCACATTGTCTTCTTAGAAAGTGAATTTCTTGCAAAAGAAATTAGTGGGAGCGCGGTAGAACTGGAAGAATTTCCAGAACCTCAAACTGCTACCGAGGACTTAGAAGAACCTCAGATTTCAATAAAACATGACGAACCAACGCCACTCCGCAGATCTAGTAGGCTTTCTCATCCTCCTGAGAGATACTATGGTTTCTTCTAGATGGGGATTGATAGGATTGCATCATCGATGATGATGAGCCTACTAGTTTTCAGTCGGCTATCACGAGTATTGACTCGATGAAGTGGCTGGATGCTATGAGATCCGAAATGGAATCCATGTACACCAATAAAGTATGGACTTTAGAAGTTGCTCCTCCTGGGGTGAAACCAGTTGGATGCAAATGGATCTTCAAAAAGAAGATTGGTGCACTTGGACAAGTGGAAACCTACAAAGCTAGACTCGTTGCAAAAGGTTTTCGTCAAAGACCAGGATTGGACTATGATGAAACCTTTTCGCCTGTAGCTATGCTTAAATCCATTCGGATCCTGCTTGCCATTGCTGCCTTCCATGACTATGAAATCTGGAAAATGGATGTAAAAACAGCTTTTCTAAATGGACATTTAGAAGAGAGTGTTTACATGGATCTACTAGAAGGTTTCTTAGACAGTGGGAGCAGCGGAAGAGTGTGCAGGTTGCTTAAATCCATCTATGGATTAAAGCAAGCTTCGCAAAGTTGGAACATCTGCTTTGATGAGACAGTGAAAGAGTTTGACTTTATCAAAAATGTAGATGAACCGTGTATTTATAGGAAGATTGTAGAAGGAGCAGTAGTAGTCTTCCTCGTTTTATACGTCGACGACATACTACTGATAGGGAATGATGTCCCTATGCTACAATCAGTAAAGCTCTTCTTGTCACAGAAATTCTCCATGAAAGACTTGGGTGATGCAACCTACATTTTGGGCATTAAGATCTATCGTGATAAATCTAATAGAATGTTGGGACTTTCACAGTCCAGGTATATTGACACTATACTAAAGAGATTTAGTATGGAAGATTCCAAGCGCGGTAATATGCCCGCATGTCACGGGATCACCCTCTCCAAAGAGATGTCTCCAAAGACTGATGAAGAGAGGGATCGCATGGGCATTATACCCTACGCTTCGGCGGTAGGATCTATAATGTATGCGATGTTATGTACAAGACCGGATGTAGCTTATGCACTTGGTGTGGTAAGAAGGTATCAGTCTGACCCAGGTGAGAAACATTGGATAGCGGTAAAGAACATTCTCAAGTACCTGAGAAGGACTAAGGAGATGTTCTTGATTTACGGTAATGGGGACCTCCAGGTAGAGGCTTTTACCGACTCCGGCTTCAAAAGTGACAAAGATGATTCTAAATCCATTTCGGGTTTTGTGTTTACCCTCAATGGAGGGGCGGTATGTTGGAAGAGTTCCAAACATGATACCGTCGCAGACTCAACTATGGAGGCTGAGTATATAGCTGCTAGTGAAGCCGCAAAAGAGGCTGTATGGATGAGGAAGTTCATCTCTGAACCTCAGGTGGTTCCGTCCATTGCCAATCCAATACCTTTGTATTGTGATAACAGTGGGGCCGTAGCATTGGCGAAGGAACCGAGGTCCCATCAGAAATCCAGGCATATCTTAAGGCGGTTTCACCTGATCAGGGAGATCGTTGATCGTCGGGAGATCGAGGTACGGAGAGTGGACACAAAAGACAACACGGCAGATCCATTCACCAAGGCCATCCCTCAAGTTCAGTTCGAGAGGTTGTTTGAGATGTTGGACATGCGGTACTCCAGCAACTGGATCAAGTGAAGACAGTGGGTACTCATTGCGCCAATTATAGGCCTTAGTGCAAGTGGGAGATTGTTGGATATATATGCCCTAGAGGCCTTCATTGTATAGGATGCTAGGGATATGTATGTACATGACAGTCTTGCTTAATATGATTGTACGCTATTTGGTTTGTCTTTATCTTAACATATGATATATTTTGCGTAGTATTCATACATATATACATGTTGATAAAGCCCATAGGGTGTTTGCCTGACTACCGGCGTTGTGATGGCAGTCATACTAGTGGGAGCTGGATAGTCAATAGGCACATCCTTAGATGTCCCTGGTCGCAGGAGTATCGAGACCGGGCATCGATACTCCGGAGTAGACTGGTGTATACATATCTAGACCCTGAGGAGGGGCGATGGATTGGTCCCGCAGCCATTGGTGGAGTGCACCTAAGATTGTATACAGATGCTCACTAGGTGTGAGTACACCGGACAGGACTCGCCGAGAACTGACTGGATGGTATTTATACCTAACGTCAGATAGCAGTTCTCAGGTGACATGTGTGCAGATAGTCCGTTGACTTAAAGTCGTCATTTGTCTCGTGTGAGTTCCCACTGTGCTTTGATTACTACCCTACCACGGTTCAAAGGAGTCGTGCAAACAGGTTTTAGTTAGGCACAGTCCCGAGCCACGTGGAGGCAGTGAGTGACTGTTAGGGATTCGTCTCTCCCGGTATAGGGAGTTGATATCGCACAGTCATCGGTTGGTCATTACCATAAGTCCCTGGCCAGGGCTGATTGAGAATTACTGATAGATTAATCAGTGGATTCTCGGATGGTGATAGAGCCATACCGACACGACTTGTACGGTTATTAGGGGTCTGACGTTTACTACCTCCCTAGACCATACATGCGATACTCTTAGATGAACAGACCGGACTGCACGGATATTGTCACGCACAGGCTCAGTAGGAGTTCGGATGGGTATCCTCATCGGCCTTCTTATCGACATCTACCTGGGGATCGTTACGTATAGCTAGTGCCGCTTGCGGTCTGTGGTTAAACCCACTGCCAGCGTAGTAGTCGAGTCTTTAGAGTCCCACACAGAGTTTTCCCAACTCCAGGCGAAACCATATAGAGGTCGTACAGTTTTACGACAAGGGTTCGGACGAATACGTGTTTAAACACACGTACGACATTCGGACAGTTTTTACTAGACGGTTTTGGTTTAAGCCAGTTTATAGTATCAGGTTATTGGATTTATACAGTCTAAAGTTTTTCCGTGTTTTCACGGATGAGAGGGGCGTTCTCGTAATTTCCGAGAAGCTTCTGGAAGTATGGTGACTTGAGGGGTTTAGGTGGCATTGTAATTAAAGTAATTGTGACTCATTATGTGTGGTTCACTATGTCATTAATGCATCATTAAATGCTTAATGACTCACATAGTGAATCACTCATATTCATTTATGAAGCATGATGAATAATCTATTATTATTCATTTTATTGATATTTCTTTATGCTTGATATATTAAGTGAGAAGCAATTTCATTTTCATAATTCTAGTTCACATTCTCTCTCCTCAAGCTCTCTCTTTCTTCAAGCTCTAATCCTACCACTCATGAGTTGAGTACAAGGATTAGAAAAGACTAAACATCCCATAACCTAACTCTATATGACCTAAGTCCCTTTGGTTATCAACTAGAGAAACTTAGTTACCTCAAGTCTTGAGGTGAAGCTTGGATTAGGGTTCTCGGGTGGATCATCTATCACTTGGAGGAGGCCGAGGAGGATGAAGAGATCGTAAAGACGAAGGACACGTATCACTAGGTATAATCTCTTTACATAGTAGTTTAGAACTTCTATGGTAGTTGTTAATATCGTTTAGCAAAGATCTTCGGTTAGTCGATGCATGCTTCAAGAACAAGATTGTTTTTCATATTTCCGCCTCCCCGCAACTCGTGGGGTGTTGCACATCGACTTACAAAAGCAACCTACACTGCGAGGGTAATTCCAGATCAACATCGAGCTTGGAAATGAGCTTGTACCTGCCACATGATAACATTTTCAAAGGCCGAGGAGCTTGGAAATGAACATGTACACAGTGATGTATGCTTTTCGTCAGTGAGCGCTGACTAAAGAGCATGCGGTTACACTAAAAGACGTGCTTACGCAGTATAAAAACTGCTTCGCATGGAATTATTCCGAGATGCCAGGATTAGATCCAGAAATAGTGATGCATAAACCGGCGATATCGTCCGACGTTAAACCAGTCAAACAGGCGCAAAGAAGAATGCGGCTCGAACTCGAGATGAGCATCAATGCCGAAGTCAAGAAACTAATCGACTCCGGCTTCATCCAAGAAGTTCAATATCCTGACTGGATCACCAACATTGTCCCAGTGATGAAGAAAAATGGGACGGTGTGCATTTGCGTGGACTTTCGGGATCTCAATAAAGCTTGCCCGAAGGATGACTTCCCAGTACTGGTTACCGAGCTGATGATCGATAGCACGTCTACTCATGAGGTCTTCTCTTTCATGGATGGATCTCAGGGTATAATCAAATAAAGATGCACCCTGAAGACCAAAAGCATACCACCTTCCGGACCTCGCTAGGCATATTCTGCTATAAGGTGATGCCCTTCGGTTTGAAGAATGCAGGCGCTACCTACCAGAGGGCCATGACGAAGATCTTCGATGACCTCATACACGAGATTGTCGAATGTTATATCGACGACCTCATGGTGAAAAGCAAATCGTACGAGGAGCACTGGGAGCATTTGAAGTTAGTGTTCCAGCATCTTCGGAAATATAATCTGAAGATGAACCCTCTGAAATGCGTGTTTGGAGTCTCCTCAGGAAAATTCCTGGGATTCATCATATGACATCGAGGCATCGAAATAGATCCATCAAAGATCAAGGAGATTATGGAAATGCTCTCGCCAAGAACTCCTAAGCAACTGCGGTCTCTCCAAGGAAACCTCACGTATATTCGACGGTTCATAGGTAACCTCTCCGGAAAATGCCGCCCCTACAGCCATCTAATGAAGAAGGGGACCCCGTTCATTTGGGATCGTAAATTCCAGAGTGCACTGGATGAAATCAAGTAATACCTACAGAACCCGCCAGTACTGACCGCTTCGGTCAAGGGAAAGCCTCTCATCCTATACACAATAGCCCTTAAAGGTTCTTTAGGCGCACTATGGGCACAGGAGAACGACCAGAGGAAGGAGAGAGCTCTCTATTATTTGAGTCGAGTTCTTCTGGGGGCAGAAAACAACTACTCCCCTATTGAAAAGTATTGCCTAGCACTGATCTTCGTAATAACGAAGCTTCGACATTATGCCTTGGCACATGAGGTCAATCTCATATCAAAGGTGGATCCTCTTAAGTATTTAATGTCAAGAGCCATATTAACAGGAAGACTTGCCAAATGAGCCCTCCTCTTGATGGAGTTCTAGATAATCTATCGGCCCCTCAAGGCAGTAAAAGGCCAAGCCATCGCTGACTTTCTTGCTGAACATCCAATACCAGCCGATTCCGCCTTAAATTGTGAATTGCCAGATGAACACGCATTCCATGCAATCGAAGGGAAGATGGAAGGAAATAATTCCCGATGCGAACTATACTTCGACGGAGCATCTTCCAAGAAGAAATGAAAGCAGAGCACCCCCATAATCAAGGCTGGGGTAGGTCTTATCTTTGTAACTCTGCAAGGAGGGATAATGCGTTTTGCCATCTCCTTAATAGATCCAAGAACAAACAACGAAGTGGAATATGAAGCTTTGTGAGATTGCTGTTGACATGGGTATTGAAAACCTCCTCATATATGAAGACTCCCAGCTAGTCGTTAGACAAGTGAATGGCAACTATCAGACATGCAAACCGGAGTTGGTAAAATATGGCGAAAGAGTGCGGCAACCGCTGACACAAATTCCCTCCTACATCTTGGAAAGCATACCACGTGCGGAAAATAGCAAGGCTGATGCGCTAGCCAAGCTTGCTAAGGAGCTGGCCGACAAAAACCTCGATGACGTAAGGATCATTGTGCAAAGCCGCCGGATTCTCGCGCCAGCAGAAATATCTCCGGAGTCGTCTGAAGAAGAGGAAGCGAACAAACAAGAGGCTTTCCAAGTAGAGGATGAAGAAAAGATTAAGGATTGGAGAAAAGTCTTCAAAGACTACTTCAAATCCCATCGAACACCCGAAGACGTGTCGTCATGACATCAGCTCATGAAGCGAGCCCTGTCTTTCGTCTTGGTCAATGATACTCTTTATAAGAAATCATTCGATTGTCTGTGGCTGAGATGCCTAGGACCGGAAGAAGCGAAGAGGGTCGTCTAAGAAACTCATGACGTAATCTGCGGTTCCCATCAAGCGGGGCCAAAGATGAAGCTGAAGATCAAAAGGATGGGCTACTATTGGCCCACAATGATTCAGGACTGCCTCGAATATGCTAAGCAGTGTCACTCGTGCCGGATTCATGGGGACTTCATCCACCAGCATCCAAATCCGCTACATCCGATATTGGCTAGTTGGTCGTTCGAAATGTGGGGAACCGATGTAATCGGGCCCATCGAGCCAGCGTCATCTAAAGGACATCGGTTCATATTGGCAAAAACCGATTACTTCTCTAAGTGGGCAGATGCAATACCGCTAAGAGAGGTGAAGACGGAGAACATCCACCATTTCTTTAGGACGCATGTCATCTACCAGTTCGACATTCCGCGACGGATTATCTCAGATAATAGGCCGGCCTACAGAAGACATAAAATCAGCCGCTTCGCATAGCAGCATAATATAGATTGGAGATATTGTTCAGTCTATAATCCCCGAACTAATGGTCTAGCTGAGGCTTTCAACATGACCTTGACGAAGATTATAAAGAAAACGGTGTCCAGAAACAAAAAGGATTGGCACGAGAGACTGCATGAAGCTATCTGGGCGTATCGAACCACGTTCAAAACAACCACGAATACAACGCTATTCACATTGGTATTCGGCACGGAAGCGGTACTTCCTTTAGAAATAGAGCTACCCTCTTTACGAGTAGCAGTTCGATACGAGCTGACGGATGAAGAAAATGCCCATCTTCGGCTTGAGGAGCTCGATGCCTTCAATGAAACTCGTTTCATGGCGCTGCAAAACCTGGAAGCTTACAAATCAAGGATGACGCGCTCATACGAAAGACTGACCAGGCCGAGAACATTCCGCCAAGGCGAACTCATGGTAGTCATAAAAAGACCTATGATCCCCAATCGTGTAAAGCGGGGGAAATTCAAACCAACTACGAGGATCCGTACATCATAGACAAGGTCAACCAAGGTGGGGCCTACTTGCTCATGGATATGCCTAGCGAAAGACCCTTCCGGCCAATAAACGACCGGTTCTTTAAGAAATACTAAGCTTGACAAGTCACGGCTCAGGTTAATGATAGATGACGACGCTCGTGTTCGCTCGCTGTCTTCCTGAGTCTAGACTCTGTAAGTAGTATTTGGAAAAACTCCGCCTCGAAGCTGACAATGGACCGCAACGTCCTTAAACTATAATGGACCGAGATGTCCCTAAACTAACAATAGACCGAGATGTCCCTAAACCAACAATAGACCGAAATGTCCCTAAACTAGTACTCTTCGCCCCAAACAGGTGATATCTTTTTCTGGGATCTGTGTTGCAATCAAAGCTCCCACGGCAAAAAAAACGGTACGTCCACAAGCGAAATGGGCACGGATGAAAACCTGAAAGGGCGCCGTGAGTAAGAATAGCAGGACTACCGACGAGTTTGTGAAAACCCGAAAGGGCGCACTCTCGTTAAAATAAAGACACCTACAAGGTCCTCTCAACCTTGTGAGGAGAAGACACCTGCGCGAGATCCTTACGACTCACAAGGGAGCAACACACTTAGGGATTCCCACGATTCCTAAGGAGAAATTACACTTACGAGTGCCTCATGACTTGTAAGGAGAATTCCCCCTGTGAGACCCTCACGGCTCATAGAATTCAAAAGTCTTAAGTTATAGAGATCTGAACCTGTTCTTAAGCCATCACATTCCCCAAATTTCCCTACAAGTGGTTCAATATTGACACTTATATACAATCCACGGGCATAAATAAACGTTTCCTCACCTAGTTCCACCAATGGTGCGAAATTTCCCCATTTGGTGAACAACACTTGTAGGTCCTCACGACTTGCAAGGAGAAAATACTCTTATGAGATCCTTACGACTTACAAGATAAGATATCACTTAGGAATCCTCATGAATCCTAAGGAGAAAATACACCAACGAGATCCTCACGACTCGTAGGGAGAAATACCTTTATGAGACCCATACGGCTCATGAAGTCAAAAGCCTTAGTCGACAGGATCCTAACCCTGTTTGCTAAGCCACCTTTGTTCAGACCAGCAAAGGCACATGATGATTCACTCCTGGCAACATTCCAGTGGTAGCGATGCTGATGCCTAAATTGGTAGCAAATTCCAAGTCTTCTCGAAACAAATGATGATTTGCTTCTGGCCATATTCCAGTCGCAGCGATGCTGATGCTAAGATTGGTATCAGATCTCAAGTTCTATACTCGCAACAAAAATCAGCAAGCAAAAAATGCATATGAAATAGCCGAAATGATGGGGAGACTTGCAATAAAAACCAGCGAGCAAAATATATCCATACAAAAACAGCCGAAAAGTTTGGGAAACTCGCAATAAAAAGCATCGAGTAAAAAGAAAAGAAACAGCCGAAATGATTGGGCACCACGAGCCGAAATGATTGGGCAATCGCGACTTTCGCAATATAAAAAGCTAAAATGATAGAGCATCGCGGAAAGAAATAAAATTAAATGAAAATTCTGTCCTGCAGGTGAGTCCGCATCGACCCCTGTATACAATCCATGGGCACAAACGAAGAAGGGAACCACATTTCCCACCAGGATCCAAACAACGGAGCCATGGCAAAGTCCCTAGTTCTCAATCTCGACGACAACATCTACAGCCACGAGATCAACAACGGCGTTCCTTCTCACTCCAGCAGGATGCAGATGCAACATCAACAACCGACCCCAGAGTTGAAACAATGGAGCCATGGCAAAGTCCCTAGTTCCAAGCCTCGACGGTTCACTGTCAACCTAAAGATAACCTCCACATTTGTCGTAATATAGCAAACACAATGTCAACAAACGAAGCGAAGGAAGATCCCTAACTTCAGGGTCTCGACGGCAACATCTACAGCCATGAAATCAATAAAGGAGTTCCTTATCACTCTAGCAGGATGCAGATGCAACGTCAACAACCAAACCCAAAGTCGAAACAATGGAGCCATGGCAAAGTCCTTAGTTCCAAGCCTCGACGATTCACTGACAACCTAGAGACAACCTCGACATTTGTCGCAATATAGCAGACACAATGTCAAAAAATGAAGCGAAGGAAGATCCCTAGCTTCAGGGTCTCAACGGTAACATCTACATCCTGGAGATCACTACGGCGTTCCTTCTCACTCCAGCAGGATGCAGATGCAATGTCGACAACCGACTCTAGGGTCAAAACAACGGAGCCATGGCAAAGTCCCTAGTTCCAAGACTCGACGGTTCATTGACAACCTAGAGACAACCTCGACATTCGTCACAATATAGCAGACACAATGTCAACAAACGAAGCGAAGGAATATCCCTAGCTTAAGGGTCTCGACGACAGCTCAAATAAAACCTGAAAGACTATCGGAGATCATCCCACACCAGCGCGGAGTGAGTATGACTCATCGGGGCTCCCAAACTGAGCCTAACCTCAAGTAAAAAGCGGCATGGAAAATCCCTAACGCTTGCTCTTCCGACAGTAATATGACCTGGGAGATTACTTGAAGACGTCTTGTCCAGCCCCCGAAGGGATCAGAGACATGACAGTCATAGGGGCTACCCGAATAGCAAGATTGCATATCGGGGAATACATCGGCCTGTTAGTGTATATGCCCTAGAGGCCATTACTGTATCATACTAGTTTGTATATTACTTAATGGAAGCTTGGGATATTCACCTTGTATAAACAATCTTGCTCAATATAGTAGTATGCTACTTGGTTTGTTTCTACTTCAATGTGTGCTTGTGTTTATTTTAGTATATCACTTATACGCATTAGTGGAGCCCTTAGGATCTTTGCTTGATCACCAGCGTTGTGATGGCAGTCACACTAGTGGGGGCTGGGTAATCTATAAGCACATCCTTATACAGGTCCCTAGTCGCAGGACTATCGAGACAGGGCATCGCTACTCCGGAGTAGACTAGCGTATGCGCTTCTCATCCCAGTATGGGAGGTGGTCTGTCCCACAGCCATCAGTACGTCATACTGGAGATAGTATACGGGTGCTCGTTGGGTTACGAGTACACTGGACAGGACTCGTCGGGAGCTGACAGGTTGGTATTATACCTATCGTCAGTTATCAGTTCCCAGGTGACATGAGTACAGCTTAGTCCGCTGACTTGACACTGGCACTTCGCCTCAAGTATGTTCCCACTACACTTTGATCACTGCCCTACCACGGCTCAAAGGAGTCGTGCAAACAGGTGGTAGTTGGGTGCAGTCCCGAAGCACTTGGAGGTAGTGACGGTTAGACAGGATTCGTCTCTCCCGGTATTGGGGGTTGACATCGCGCTGTGTCTAGGAGAGCCATTACACGAGTAGTCCCTGGCCAGGGCAAGCGAGATATACTGGTAGGCTTCCAGTGTTATCTCAGGGTGTTTTGGGCTTCACTCCGACACGACTTGTACCGCTATTAGGGGACTGACGTTTTACCGCCCCCTAGGCCCGACATGCGATGTATTAGACGAACAGACCGGACTGTACGGAGACTGTCACATTCAGACTCAGTAGGAGTTCAGATGGGGTTTCACCTCGTCAGCCTTCTTGTCGGCATCTACCTGGGGACCGTTACGCACAGCTAGTGCCGCTTGCGGTCTGTTGTTAAACCCACTGCCAGCGTAGTGTCGAGTCTTTAGAGTCCCACACAGAGGGTATTCGCCTCTGGGCAAAACTGAGTAGAGGTCGCATGGTTTTGCGACAGGGTTCGTTCTCATCCGCGCACTTGTGCACGTTTGGAGTCCGGACGGATATTACTGGCTGGCTCTGGTTTGAGTCAGATACCGGTATATGTTTTGGGGTTGCTTTTATCTCTCAGTATTCATGTTCCTCGGAACAAGGATGCAGGTGTGTATACACAGTTATTTGAGGAAGAGGAAGAGGACTTTCATTAGGGTTTCGGAACGGGTGCGTATGCACAGTTGACAGTCGTCTTTTTCCAAACCCTAATGGATTTATGTTATATCAATTAATAATATTAATAAAATGAAATTGTGTCATGGTTGGTTTTTTGTTGACTTGTTGACCATGGTTGACTTGTTGACCATGGTTGAAGTTTTGACCATCATCATTACAAAAGAAAGATGCTCTTTGATTCTAGCAAATTCATTTAATGTTTGAAATGATAATGGTCATTCCTAAACCTTCCATCAACCTTTTCATTTTCATTATTATTATTAATTTGATAATTCTTATGCTTTATGTTATGGTTGCAAAAAGAAAAGAGCTCATTCTATCATTTAGCTTCTCTCTCCTCACTTCATCTTCTTCTTCCTCTAGCAAAAGGAGAATCCTTCTCATGTGTAGAGAATCCCTCTCCTTAAAAGAAAAGCATCCCTTAGACACTCTCTACTCACTCTAGGATCAAAGGTTTAGCAAGCCGAAGATTCTAGTTCTCTCCAAGTTCGAGAAAGAGCCCGAAGGTTGAACCCTCAGGTGGATCCATCTTCGACGGAAGAAGGCGACGAGAAGAGAACCATCAACCTCTACTAGGTTTCAAGAAGAAGGAGTTCAAGTTAGGTATAACCACTTTGCCGAGTAGTTAACTCTCCTTTGCTTGTTTGCTAGTTTAGTTTAGAAAAGATCCCGACTTTGTTAGTCCATGTTGCCCCATGCGCTAAAAATTTGATTTTTATACCGTTTCCGCCTCCCCGTAAGAACCGGGGGTCGCAACGTGGACTTACAGTGGTATCAGAGACTAACTAAACTTAAACTAGCTTTGTAGTGAAGTGTAACGAAGTTCGGAACCGAAAAATCCAAAAACCAAACTTTTACAAAAACCCTAGTTTCTGTTAAAAATTTTTCTGGTCAAAACAAAATTTGTTATACACCTAAATTCGGCTCAGGGTTTTGTGTGAACACCCAAGAAAAACGATCCCCTGATTCCTTCAAACCGCCGCGGTTCCGCGGCATGAGGTAGGCATTTGCCGCGGAACCGCCGCCGTTTAGGGTCCTCTCGTGATCGGGTTTTGTGCAGTGTTCTTCTGGTAGGGTTCTAGGATTTTTAAGATATATTATATGTGCCCAGATTTTCCAGAATAGAAATTTGTTTTTGGGGGCCTATAATTCCGTATTTTTTTTCCGAACTTCACTACACTTGGACTATATTAGTTATATCTGTGATGTTTGAATGTATTGAACGTCGGCTAATCGCTATAAGTCGATTAGTCGGGGTTATACATCTCTGTGATCTGTGTTTGATATTGGAATGTGTATATGAATGTGTTGGACTGTCGCGGGTGAATAGCCGGGGTGGATGTGAGATGAGCTTTTGTTTTTCTTTCATTCATTGTAAATGTAAATTGATGTAATAATATTATTTGTATGGCCGCACAACCGGGTCGGGGTTGTAGCCGTCATTGTATAATTCTTTTTACTGTTTTTGCTCCTAGGATAGACCCATGGAGGGGTACACAAACTACCGGGAATATGGCGGGTAGTTTGCCGCACCCGTAGGTGTCTTGGGTGGGGTTTTGGCTATTCACCGCGACCGTGTAATCCTCTTTTCGTTGCAGGCTCGAACGGATTGCGGATTCCTAGTATATCCAATGTATTCATCTGTGATCTGTAATGTCTATCATTGCTATATTTATAACTATTTAGACGTTGCTTATGTTTTACAGCCGCGCTATCCAAGCCCCCGCTCTGTCGTTAGTTAAGTAACCTAACGGGTGATGACGGGGCCCCGTGGCGAATGCGAATGGCATAAGCGTACGTCATATTTTGGTTGTTTTCTGCAATGGTAGGATTAAATGATGGGACGCATTAAAAGAACTAATGCAAGAATATCACGCATTAAAAGAACTAATGCAAGATAATAAACCAAACTAAAGTCGTTGGAACACTTTCGAAAAACCACTCGGTTCTTTTCAAAACTAACTTTTAAATGCGGAGCTTGAGCCACTCCTTTTAAAAGCTATCTCGTTCCATCGATTATATCAAGTTCACTACGTTCACGGTTTCGCCAAAACCATCCGTAGCCCTCCGTCGTTTCATATGAATATTCAACAGTATTCAAGCTGTGTTTGTTGGCCTTAGTCAAGGCACAGTGTTTGGTAGCTGGTAGGTATTCATATGTTGCATAGATAGAATGCGTTGGTTTAGGACAGTCGTATTGCCTTGTTGGCCATAGTCAAGGGTATATACGGGTGGGTTCAAATTAACCTGGATAACGACGGGTAGAACTTGACATGTGACTTATGATTTGTTGGCCTTAGTCAAGGTCATAAGAGCATAGGGCAAAAATCCACATCGGGAGTTTCATAAGTACTGAAACTTGCTAGATTTGCATACCATTTGGAGTGTGGTGATTCTGGTAGGATTCCTTCAGTTTCGTCACGCGATGATATTTGGATCCCGATCCTACTGTGAGTATATGCTACTCCTCGGGAAATTTCTCACTAAACGATCAATGCTATAAACCTAGTAGGTGCCTAGAAAGGTGTTAGCGGGGCTACGCCCCCAGGGAAAAGAGGTTCTTAAATTAAGGAACTTCACGAAAGCGTTGGAAAACCTCCCTCGAAGTACCGACACTGGCCTGGCTGAACGGTTAAGCAAGTATTGTGCGGTGGGATTGATCCCGACTAATTCTTTCTTTATGGTTTGAGGAGGGATTCGAGAGACAGTGGGAGCCATCCTGTTTAGACAAATTAAAAACCACTCTAAACTTGCAAGAGCATCGTGCTAAAATGTTTCTTCTCTCCCCCCTGCAGCGACCAAATCGAAATGACTGGACTTAAGTTACTTCTAGATAAAAACATACTGACAGGGCCAAACTACAAAGATTGGCTCAGGAATGTCAAAATGGCTATCACTTACGACAAGCTGGGTATCTTTTTACCACCAAAGCTCCCCCCGTCCCAGGTCCCACCTCCAGCGTCGCGGATAAGGAAATCCGTAAGACTTGGGAGATTGATTGCGCGAAGGCCAAGTGCCTCGTGCTTGCCTCTATGGACAACGAACACCAGAGGAGGCATGAGAATATGGACCTGGAATCCATATTTCTTCATACAAAAGAACTGTATGGAGAGCAGTCTCGTATCGCAAGATACGAAGTGTCGAAGAAGTTGTTTTCGGCAAAGTTGGCCGTCGGATCATCGGTAGCGGACCACGTGCTTAAGATGATTGGCTACATTGAGGAGCTCGCGGAACTTGGGACCACGTTGGAAAGTGAACTCTATACGGATTTAATTCTCCAGTCCCTTCCATCCACTTACGCCCAGTTTATACTGAACTTCAACTTACAAGAAAAGAAAGTTGAACTTTCAGAACTCCTCAACATGCTGAGGAGCGCAGAGGGCACCCTACAGAAAGGTAGGGAAACACCCGTTTTTTTGTAGGAGGATCTTCTTCCTCTAGGTCCAAGGCGAAAGCCAAGGGAAAGAGGAAGAAAGCCCCCGCCAAACCAAGAGACGGTGTTAGTAAAGTGGGTACGAAGGGAAAGGAAAAGGCAACAAAGATTGCGGGGAAGCTTGTGGGAAAAGAAGAATGCTTCTATTGTCATAAGAGTGGACACTGGAAGAAAGATTGCAGGGCTTGGAAAGCCAGGACACAGGAACTGAAGCAGGTGTCGGCTTCAGCTTCAGGTGTGTATGTTATTAAAAACTGTCTTTCTATAAACTCTACTTCCTGGGTATTGGATACCGGATCAGGATCTCATATCTGTAATTCTTTGCAGGCGTTGAGAAACCGTAGGTTTTTGAAGGCAGGTAACATGACCCTCAGAGTTGCGAACGGAGCTAGCATGGATGCTAAAGCCGTGGGGGACTATCACCTGGGAATGACAGATGGGCATGTTTTGGTTTTGCGTAATTGCTTTTTTGTACCCAACGCAACTTGTAATATCATCTATGTATCTTTGGTTTCTAAAGAAGGTTATGAATTTGTGTTTGTAAGTAATGTTGTAAACATTCACCTTAATCAAGTTCTGATTGGGTCAGGTACACTGAGCAACGGTATATACGTATTGAACCAACCACAGATTTTCAATGTCCAGAATACACACAAAAGAAAGTCTCCAGATATCAATCAGGCTTTCTTATGGCATTGTAGACTGGGTCACATCAATGAGACACGGTTGACTAAGTTACATAAAGAAGGATACTTGGATCCGTTTGAGTATCAGTCTTATGCCACTTGTGAATCTTGTCTCATGGGAAAGATGACAAAGACTCCGTTCACTGGACACGGAGAAAGAGCGAGCGAGCTCTTGGGACTCGTACACAGCGACGTGTGCGGTCCAATGTCTACACATGCGCGAAGCGGTTACTTTTATTTCATTACTTTTACGGATGATTTTTCAAGGTACGGTTATGTCTTCTTAATGAAACATAAGTCCGAGGCCTTTGAAAAGTTCCAGGAATATAAGAATGAAGTAGAGAAACATACCGGCAAAAGTATCAAGATTCTAAGATCGGATCGAGGTGGAGAATACTTAAGTGCCGAGTTCCTGAATTATTTAAAAGAGAACGGAATTCTCTCTCAGCTCACTCCTCCATACACTCCGCAACACAACGGTGTATCGGAAAGACGGAACTGAACCCTATTGGATATGGTACGGTCCATGATGAATAAGGCTGAGTTACCGCGACCTTTCTGGGGTTATGCACTGGAAACAGCTGCACATCTCTTGAACCAAGTTCCTACTAAAACAGTGCCTACCACACCATATCAGATGTGGAGTGGGAAGAAACCCTGTCTTAAATCCTTTAAGACATGGGGATGTCCGGCTTTTGTAAAAAAGCAGCATGCGGACAAGCTCGAGGCACGCTCAGTACAGTGCAAGTTTGTGGGATACCCAAAGAACTCCAAGGGGTATCTTTTCTATTACGCAGAGGAGCAAAAAGTCCTTGTTTCTCATCATGCCCGCTTCTTGGAAACTGAGTTTTTAGAAAATCAGATAAGTGGGAGCGCAGCAGAACTGGAAGAAATTCCAGAACCACAAACCATTACTGAAAGCTTAGAGGAACCAGAGGGTTTAAAAGAACAGGACATTCCTACGCCGCTCCGCAGGAGTAGTAGGCAGTCTCATCCGCCCGAGAGATACTACGGTTTTCTCATAGACGGGGATAGAGAGGATTGCATCATAGATTATGATGAGCCTACTAGCTTCCAGCAAGCCGTTCAGAGCGTTGACTCGGTAAAATGGCTGGATGCAATGCGGACCGAAATGGAGTCCATGTACACCAACAAAGTATGGACGTTAGACATTGCTCCAGACGGGGTAAAACCCGTAGGATGCAAGTGGATCTTCAAAAGGAAGATTGGTGTAGATGGGCAGGTTGAGACCTATAAAGCTAGACTTGTAGCAAAGGATTTCCGTCAAAGACCTGGCTTGGACTATGACGAAACCTTTTCTCCAGTGGCTATGCTGAAATCCATTCGGATCCTTCTTGCCATTGCTGCCTTCCACGATTATGAGATTTGGCAGATGGACGTAAAGACCGCTTTTCTAAATGGAAATTTAGAGGAGTGTGTCTATATGGATCAGCCAGAGGGTTTCATTCAGAGTGGGAGCAGCGGAAAGGTGTGCAAGTTGCTTAAGTCCATCTATGGACTAAAGCAGGCATCGCGGAGTTGGAACATCTGTTTTGATGAGACAGTCAAGGAATTTGGCTTTATCAAAAATCCAGATGAACCATGAATCTATAGTAGATTTGTAGCGAGAACTGTAGTATTCCTCGTTTTATACGTGGATGATATTCTCTTAATAGGAAATGACATTCCTATGCTACAATCTGTCAAGGGGTTCTTGTCACACAGGTTCTCCATGAAAGACCTGGGTGATGCCTCATACATCCTGGGGATCCGGATCCATCGTGATAGATCCAAGAGGATATTAGGACTTTCTCAGTCCAGGTACATCGACACCATAGTGAAAAGATTCAGTATGGAAGATTCCAAGCGCGGTAACCTACCGGCTTGTCACGGGATCACCCTCTCTAAAGAGATGTCTTCCAAGACTGATTTGGAGAGGGATCGCATGTCTATTATACCCTACGCTTCTGCGGTAGGCTCTATAATGTATGCGATGTTATGTACCAGACCGGATGTAGCTTATGCACTGAGTGTGGTAAGCCGGTATCAGTCAAACCCTGGGGAGAAACACTGGATAGCGGTAAAGAACATTCTCAAGTACCTGAGAAGGACTAAGGAGATGTTCTTGGTGTATGGCGGAAAAGACCTCCAGATCGAGGTCTTTGCTGACTCCAGCTTCCAGAGTGACAAGGATGATTCCAAGTCCATGTCGGGTTTCGTCTTTACCCTCAATTGAGGGGCGGTGTGTTGGAAGAGCTCCAAACAGGAAACCGTTGCAGACTCGACTATGGAAGCGGAATATATCGCTGCATCTGATGCCGCAAAAGAAGCTGTCTGGATGAGGAAGTTCTTAAAAGAACTTCAGGTGGTTCCGTCCATTGTTGACTCAATACCTCTGTATTGCGACAACAACGGGGCTATAGCTTTAGCAAAGGAACCCAGGTCCCATCAGAGATCCAGGCACATCTTGAGGCGGTATCACCTGATCAGGGAGATCGTGGATCGTAAGGAGATCGAGGTTCGAAGGGTTGCTTCAGAAGAAAACACTGCAGATCCATTCACCAAGGCACTGCCCCAGAACCAGTTCGAGCGGCTGATCGAGATGATAGGTCTTCGATACGCCAGTAAATGGCCTTAGTGCAAGTGGGAGATTGTTAGTGTATATGCCCTAGAGGCCATTACTGTATCATACTAGTTTGTATATTACTTAATGGAAGCTTGGGATATTCACCTTGTATAAACAATCTTGCTCAATATAGTAGTATGCTACTTGGTTTGTTTCTACTTCAATGTGTGCTTGTGTTTATTTTAGTATATCACTTATACGCATTAGTGGAGCCCTTAGGATCTTTGCTTGATCACCAGCGTTGTGATGGCAGTCACACTAGTGGGGGCTGGATAATCTATAAGCACATCCTTATACAGGTCCCTAGTTGCAGGACTATCGAGACAGGGCATCGATACTCCGGAGTAGACTAGCGTATGCGCTTCTCATCCCAGTATGGGAGGTGGTCTGTCCCATAGCCATCAGTACGTCGTACTGGAGATAGTATACGGGTGCTCGTTGGGTTACGAGTACACTGGACAGGACTCGTCGGGAGCTGACAGGTTGGTATTATACCTATCGTCTGTTATCAGTTCCCAGGTGACATGAGTACAGCTTAGTCCGCTGACTTGACACTGGCACTTCGCCTCAAGTGTGTTCCCACTGCACTTTGATCACTGCCCTACCACGGCTCAAAGGAGTCGTGCAAACAGGTGGTGGTTGGGTGCAGTCCCGAAGCACTTGGAGGCAGTGACGGTTAGACAGGATTCGTCTCTCCCGGTATTGGGGGTTGACATCGCGCTGTGTCTAGGAGAGCCATTACACGAGTAGTCCCTGGCCAGGGCAAGCGAGATATACTGGTAGACTTCCAGTGTTATCTCAGGGTGTTTTGGGCTTCACTCCGACACGATTTGTACCGCTATTAGGGGACTGACGTTTTAACGCCCCCTAGGCCCGACATGCGATGTATTAGACGAACAGACCGGACTGTACAGAGACTGTCACATTCAGACTCAGTAGGAGTTCAGATGGGGTTTCACCTCGTCAGCCTTCTTGTCGGCATCTACCTGGGGACCGTTACGCACAGCTAGTGCCGCTTGCGGTCTGTGGTTAAACCCACTGCCAGCGTAGTGTCGAGTCTTTAGAGTCCCACACAGAGGGTATTCGCCTCTGGGCAAAACTGAGTAGAGGTCGCATGGTTTTGCGACAGGGTTCGTTCTCATCCGCGCACTTGTGCACGTTTGGAGTCCGGACGGATATTACTGGCTGGCTCTGGTTTGAGTCAGATACCGGTATATGTTTTGGGGTTGCTTTTATCTCTCAGTATTCATGTTCCTCGGAACAAGGATGCAGGTGTGTATACACAGTTATTTGAGGAAGAGGAAGAGGACTTTCATTAGGGTTTCGGAACGGGTGCGTATGCACAGTTGACAGTCGTCTTTTTCCAAACCCTAATGGACTTATGTTATATCAATTAATAATATTAATAAAATAAAATTGTGTCATGGTTGGTTTTTTGTTGACTTGTTGACCATGGTTGACTTGTTGACCATGGTTGAAGTTTTGACCATCATCATTACAAAAGAAAGATGCTCTTTGATTCTAGCAAATTCATTTAATGTTTGAAATGATAATGGTCATTCCTAAACCTTCCATCAACCTTTTCATTTTCATTATTATTATTAATTTGATAATTCTTATGCTTTATGTTATGGTTGCAAAAAGAAAAGAGCTCATTCTATCATTTAGCTTCTCTCTCCTCACTTCATCTTCTTCTTCCTCTAGCAAAAGGAGAATCCTTCTCATGCGTTGAGAATCCCTCTCCTTAAAAGAAAAGCACCCCTTAGACACTCTCTACTCACTCTAGGATCAAAGGTTTAGCAAGCCGAAGATTCTAGTTCTCTCCAAGTTCGAGAAAGAGCCCGAAGGTTGCACCCTCAGGTGGATCCATCTTCGATGGAAGAAGGCGACGAGAAGAGAACCATCAACCTCTACTAGGTTTCAAGAAGAAGGAGTTCAAGTTAGGTATAACCACTTTGCCGAGTAGTTAACTCTCCTTTGCTTGTTTGCTAGTTTAGTTTAGAAAAGATCCCGACTTTGTTAGTCCATGTTTCCCCATGCGCTAAAAATTTGATTTTTATACCGTTTCCGCCTCCCCGTAAGAACCGGGGGTCGCAACGTTGACTTACACGGCCAACACGACGGTACGACGGACAAAAACCCTAGTACCACTGACCCTAACGGAATTCTATCAGCAAGGGTTAACTATGACGTTAGGACAATCTTGCTAGAACTTCTCGATTCGTCTCGACTCGTAGGGAAAATAATGTTCCCGTGAGAACTTCTCGACTCGTCTTGACTTGTAGGAAAAAAGTCTTAGGAGATGAGGATATCAACTTGTTTCCTAAGCATTGGGGCCCTGCAAGTAAGTCCAAGATGGACTATTGTGTACAATCCACGGGCCACACTCTCCAAAGTCGAATATCGACACGGAGGGAAAAAACCACTTACGAGTCCTCTTGACTTGTAAAAGGGGAAAATTCTCTTGTGATATCCTTACGACTCTCAAGAGAAAACGCACTTAGGAGTCCTCACGACCCCAAATGTCACGACCCGAAATTTAGTTCATGACCGGCACTTAAATCACGCAACGTCTAAAGGCGTAACGTAACATAAGTAAGCCGGAGCCAAGAAATCTAAACCTTTTTAAAGAAAATAAAAGAGGTGAAGTTTTGAAATAAAGGTATGATGAAATCAAACGTTTTCTTAAATGCATAGATAATGGAACATGAAAATGCAAGT
Source organism: Agapanthus africanus (assembly GCA_030015575.1). NCBI lineage: Eukaryota > Viridiplantae > Streptophyta > Magnoliopsida > Asparagales > Amaryllidaceae > Agapanthus > Agapanthus africanus. The sequence goes on along the minus strand of JASDDO010000019.1, from coordinate 557,348,342 downwards.
GGATTTTACTAGTTGAAAAACATGTTTCGTCTTTTAAAAAATTGGGCAGCACCTCCCTTGTATATTTTGATCCAAAACCACATATACATGATAATATAAAAGGCTTCCCCAAGCCGGAGCTAGTTCTTCGCCAATCGACGGAATCACAACCACGCAAGTCAGAAATATAAGTATACAACACCCAACGGCGAAGATCAACACAAAAGAATAATGTAAAGAAGCAAGACATCAAATCCCCCAAGCGAAAATATAACCCTTCGCTCTAAGTATCGCAACCACAAGTTTGTCTAAGTTTTACTACTTATACAAATACTAGTTTCTGATTGATGGAGTTAACTAGATACAACAGGAATAATAATACAAGAGTGGCACGATCCAATATCTCCCACCTACCAAAGCAAATCACCCGAATGCAAGTTGTGTGCCAGCGATACCGCTAGTGATCCATGCTGTCAACCTGCAAGAACTGTGGCACAATGGGGGTGAGTTGCCAACTCGTGAGTAGAAAACATCAGCAGGTAGAAATCGAATAAAACAACGATTCCTAGGTCAACTATATCATAAAGGTAATACTATGATATCTAGGGTTACCGTATCTGCATTTATGCCAACAATATAATCAATGCCTGTATGCATGCGGATATCATCCACGTGTCCATCAATGACACAACAACATCATGGAACTTGAGTGTCCAACATCGACACTCGAAACATCATGATAGCATAAGCATGTAAATATGAGGATATCAACTAACGTGTGTCCATCAACGACACATCAAAATCATGGAACCTGAGTGTCCAACAACGACACTCGAAATATCATGAAACCTGTGTCCAGCATCAACACATAAATCCTCATATCTCGGGCTCCGTCAGTCCGGATCGGCCCACGGGCTCTGTCAGTCCGGATCGGCTCATATCATCTCGCGACTCCGGTCGGTATCCTCCGGATAACCGCCGAGTCCGAATACTATCACCGGTAGGTAGTGCTCCCACTGCCAGGCTCATCAGCTACTCCACGACAATCATTTCTTGCCCCGGGGTACCTTACCGGGTCCACCATGTACCCGCAGACGGTGCCTACTGCTCCTCGAATCAGGTTTCACATACCAATCTCAGAACCCAGAAAACTCATGGTGGACGTCTCAAAATATCATATCAAGAGAAACCGGGTTTTTAAAACAATACATAATTTCCTTTGAAATATAACCACGGTTCTCAAATCCAGAATCTCATGAAAACAGCATTTCAATGCGTATAATCATAAAGCATGATGTATGCAAACATAGAACAGAAATGTGAGCATATCAAGTATATCATGCGACATAATATAGTGATGTGAGCATAGCAAGTATATCATGCAACATAGCATAATAATGTGAGCATAGCAAGTATATCATGCTAAAGAGTCATGTGACAGTACTGAACAATTAAGAGTAATAGCATGATGTGGCAATTCTACTGTGTAAGTGACAAAGCAATTATCGATGATGAAGGTGTGTGAGCCAGCAACCTGTGTAAGTGTAACATACGCATCATCGATAATTGTGTAGGTGTACTAGCACAGGTATATGTAATGCAATGAGAATATCATGAACGTAGCATAAAGTACATCGTAAGCGAAATGCTATAAGGTATACGTATCTAATCTCACATCTACGTAAAGGATAAACTAAGCGGTGTATACCGGGATTAAATATCTATAACATATCTGAGTCGGTGAATCTATCAATTGGCATCCAGCCTCACAACATCACGTACGGATCTAACGTCTCGTACGACATATCACTCATTATTCACACACACACACACACACACACAGGCACACATATGTAAATATATATTAGGTCACATCCATATCAATCTCATATCATGGGACCGACAAAGGTATCAATTATCTCATATCGCCTCACATCCGTATAAGGACATATCAAACCAAGTCATCATATCTCATCGTATACTCTTTTCATCAGATCAATATCTCACATCAAGTAATCATATATATATATATATCATTTTACCGGTCTCATAACACATCTATCTCAATCTTATCATATTCATCGATCTCATGTCATATCTTTATACATCTCGTTTCATATCTTATATCAATCATATCCGCTCGTATTATCTTATCCCATCGCTTACTAACTCTTTTAACCATATCCATAAGTTTCTCACATAGTTTCCGCAACCATACTCTATATATATTGGTTTCCATTTATAATTTGTGGGGGTGCTATACGCCATCCACCCGACTTCCCCCGTAGATATAAATCTACTCACCTGCGGAACTCTTTGTTCAGCCGTAGTCGATGTACTTCGTCGTCTCGGAATCCATGCGAGGGTACCTACAAATCAACACATATCGCAATGTTATGAAAACCAAGTCCGAAAACCGATACGGCTCAAGAATTGCCTATAGGTTTGAACCTATAGCCTACCCATGCAAAAACAACCAAACAACCCTCGTCGTTGACGTACAAACGTCCAACGACCAAATACAAATTCAAATATCAAAACCAAGTTTCAAATACCGGAAAACATAATACGGCAACTGAGGGAATCATTCCCAGATTCTTGCTCAGGTAGTCTGGGACAAAACAAAAAATACAGTAGCTATGTTATAAGGTATGTGAGCTACAGGCAAAACCCTATCACCAATGCCTAAATTTTAGCCGGCCTACCTGCTACAGTAACCGCCCCCGCCGGACCCACCTTGGAATTTGGGTCTCGTCTTCTCCTGGTGGTCTCCTATTAGTCTAAATAGGTTAATGTATATGTTTGATTTTTTTATAAAGGTCCCGGGTTGCTCCAGATTCCCTGTGACCTCCAAAAATATCACAAAACCGACACGGAAAGTTTCTAAGTTCGTGTATTGGGTTCGATTCTATGGCCCAGGTCAGGAAAATCATCACTAAGGTTCTACAACACTCACTACACCTCCATTACCTCTTTACAAGTCCACAAAACCACTAAACATCCACTTGGAAATTTCCAAGATCATCAAATCATATAGGTTTAACTCTAAACTAACAATAGGATAAACTAAACACAATAACTTAACTAAAGTCTAGAATTATACCTCATTTGGCAACTCAAGAAAATTCTTGAGTTGCTCAAAGTCTTCAAAATCCAAGCTTGGAAGGTCCATAAGGTGTAGGATGTGGTGGGGATCATTTTTAATGAAGGGAGTATTGGATTTTAGCAAGGTTTTTGAGGTGATCCATGGAGGTAGAGGAGTTGGAGGAAGAGATGAAGAAGATGAAGGAAATGGTGAAGAAATGATGAAGGAAGAAGAATGGGTGAGGGTGGAGCCATACCCCCCCTCTCTCTCATACCCTCACATGACATGCCATGCCTCATGACATCATTATGTCCCCTCTCTCTCTCCTCAATCATGCCATCTCTTTTTCTCACACAAATAAAACCAAAAATCAACAATGCAAATGAAGCCAACATGTAACAAAAATGCAACATGTCATGGTGCACTAACCATGGAAAATGTAGAAATACGGATTTGGCTTAATCGCGATTAGCAGTGCACTAATCCATTTTTATTTAAACTGCATATAATTAATTATCAAAATGCCAAATCCAATAAATATATTTTAAAATAAATAAATAATTTTAATCTCTAATTATTTCACAAATATTGGTATATATTTATACCATTTTACGAAAACCCCATATTCGCAAATCGGGTAGTTTTCGCGAAATATATTTTTTAATATTAAATTCCAAAAATAATATTTTATATTTTCTGAAATGTTACAATCTTCCCCATTAAATAAATTAGGTCCCCGAATTTAAATTTAACCCCCAAATGCTAAAACATTTCAATAATCAGCTCAAATCAACGGGGCCCCGAAATCACGGAAGATATAGAAATACCACAGCGCATCGTGCGTGCCTGAAAACGAGTGTGAACTCAAAATTGAACTCCGTCAAGTGTCATGCAATCATCGGAGTTACAATGGAGATACAAATCTCGAAATCCACTACTGAAATCCAATATACACTAGTCGAATACTATAATATGTATATAGTACGCATCCTTGGAAAAATCTCCTAAAACTGAATAAAGCACATGCAAAATCTTTTCTGAATCGCCGTGTGATGCGTAACTCACGGCACAAATGAGGGACGCTCATTTGTAAAGTAATAAATATACGTTCATATATGTTTTGCTCAAATATACGTTCGCCGTTTTGAAATATCCCAAAAGGTTTTCCTTTGTAAACGTTCGTGTCGCTCGCGGACACGTAGGAAATAGCGAGACTATAGCTCCTTTTTAGAAACCTCTAGGTAAACTTTTAATGCATGCAAAGTACTCAGGTACTGTCCTCAGATCAATCCTGTTCGGATACTACATAATATAGTGCCCATCATGAAAACAAAGTGCTCTAGAGCAAAATCAGTCTCGAAAGGCGTATCCAACAAACACGTGCGTCTGGTGACACGGAAATCAAAGCCAAATACAAGTGCTACGAATGTGCACAAAACCAAACTAAGTGCAACGGGTGTGCACGAAATCATCTATCCAGTGCAATGGATGTGCACGACAATAATATCAAGTGCATCTATAGCGCATGAAAATCTCAACCCAGTGCAACTAACATGCATGAATGAAAATCCCAATTGAGTGCATCCGGTGTGCACAAAATCACATCTCATATCATACGCCCAACATGCGTGAAAATCCAAATCAAGTGCATCCGTCATGCACGAATGAAATCTAAATCAAGTGCATTCAACGTGCACGAATAAAATCTAAATTAAGTGCATCCAGTGCGCACAAAATCCAATACCAAGCGCCTAATATGCGCAAAAATCCAACACAAGCGTGTCAGGTCTGTATAAAGTATCTAGTGCAGTAGCATGCACGAATACGAACGTCAAGTGCAAACGCGCACAAAAACATAAATCTGGTGAAACAAATGCTTAAGACATAAATCGGGTGCAACCAATGTACAAAATATAAATCTAGTGCAACAAATGCACGAAATACAAATCTGGTGCAACAAATGCACGGAGTATAAATTTAGTGCAACAAATGCACAAAATACAAATCGGGTGCAACAAGTGCACGGAAACTCATCAATAACTCAAATGCGTATAAAAACAACACTGAGTGTAACAAGGTGTATAAAAATCATAAGCGTGTGCAACTGCGTGCACAAAACACGTATCAATACACTGCAAGCACATGTGAGCTATACCGAGTGCAAACACCAAATCGAGTGCGTACCACACGCACAAAATCAAATCAACCGTATGAAATCCACGAAATCATAAACACGCGCAACCAAGGCACAAAACCGATATCAAGTGCAATAGATATGCACAAATCGCAAACCGATGTAGCGGTGTATAAACATAAATCAAGTGCAATAACTATGCACAAAATGTAAATACCCAGTAGATGCCATAGTGCATGAAAATAATATCCTGAAACCCAATCATCGAAACTCAAATCCAAGCGATATAAGCGTGATACTCGGATCACAAACACAATTCGCAATAAATGACATTGAGGTACACCTCCTTCAATGTCGAAAATATGTCGGTGCGCCCAAAACTGGCAGAGCAAGAACATCCGCTTGCCTCCTGCTCACGGTCTGGCATCTTCTGTCTCTGGGTCCTCATTTCTCTGTGGATTACCAATCTCGCAATCCATCGGCTCGTCGGCCCGGTCAGGTGTACTAACGGAAACGATTCCGCTCTGACACTCCTCTGGTCATCTCTTGGCCAATTAGCATGACCACTCGTAAAGCAACACATCACTGGCGTCGGCCTCCGACCCTCTGAATACACGTGACACAACTGATCTTGGGTGCAAATCTTATCGCGGCAATGTCCTGGAAGGAACCTGCTCAAGGTCTCTTCCAATCTCTCCTATGCCGAACTATACGGAGGCTGGTACTCTTACATAATCTTTTCTTGTTTTCTGGACATCTGCGTTCTCAGCACAGCTTTTCCTCGGGAACTGGCCGTATCCCAACGCCTCTGTATTCATATCCGATCTTTAATCTCAACGGGGAGTAACAACAGCTCGTTAATATCTCATACGAACCTCTTGTTCCACTCGTCTTTATTATCGTCCATTTCGACGTCACATCATGCTATCTGCGTACTGCAATTGTTCTCGGCTACAGTCAATCCGGAGTCTCTCACACAGACTCGAAATTACGAACTCGGCATCTTCATCACTCTGTAGAAGATATCTAGCCGAACACGTCTTCGGGAACTCGTCCCAATCAACGGAGGAATATACTTTATTCATCCGCTCTCGATCAACTCACAACGCATCTAGGTAAGGTCTGTTAGTGTTTATGCCCTATAGGCCATTACTGTATCATACTAGTATGTAGATTACTTAATGGAAGCTTGGGATATTCATAATTGTATTGACAGTCTTGCTAAAAATGGTAGTATGCTACTTGGTTTGTGTCTACTTTAATATGTGCATGTGTTTCTTTTAACATATCGCTTATACATATTAGTGAGCCCTTAGGATCTTTGCTTGATTACCAGCATTGTGATGGCAGTCACACTAGTGGGGGCTAGGTGGTCTATAAGCAACATCGTATACAGGTCCCTGGTCATAGGATTATTGAGACGGGGTATCGATACTCCGGAGTAGACTGGTGTATACGCTTCTCTTCCCAGCTGAGGAGATGGTTTGTCCCACAGCCATCAGTACGTCGTACTGGAGATAGTATGCAGGTGCTCGTTAGGTTACGAGTACACCGGACAGGACACACCGGGAACTGCAGGTTGGTACTATACCCATCGTCAGATAGCAGTTCCCAGGTGACATGAGTACAGCTTAGTCCGTCGACTTGATACTGCTACTTCGCCTCGGGTGTGTTCCCACTGTACTTAGATTACTACCCTACCATGGCTCAAAGGAGTCGTGCAAACAGGTAGTAGTTGGGTACAGTCCCGAAGCACTTGGAGGTAGTGGCGGTTAGACAGGATTCGTCTCTCCCAGTATTGGGGGTTGATATCGCGCTGTGTATGGAGAGCCATTATGCAAAGTCCCTGGCCAGGGCAAGCGAGATTTACTGGTAGGTTCCAGGAGTTTCTCAAGGTGTAATAGGCTTCACTCCGACATGACTTATACCGCTATTAGGGGTCTGACGTTTACCGTCCCTAGGCCCGATATGCGATAGTCCTAGACGAACAGACCGGACTGTATGGAGATTGTCACATCAGGCTCGGTAGGAGTTCGGATGGGTTTCCTCATCGTCCTTCTTATCGACATCTACCTGGGGACCATTACGTACAGCTAGTACCGCTTGCGGCCTGTGGTTAAACACACTGCCAGCGTAGTGTCGAGTCTTTAGAGTCCCACACAGAGAGTTTTCCTGCACCGGGCAAAAGGTGTAGAGGCCGAATGGTCTTACGGCAGGGCCGCGATCACTTACGTACACTTCTGCACGTATTATGATCGGGCAGATAATACTAGCGGGCTTTGGTTTAAGCCAGATTCTAGTATTATACAGATGGATTTATTCAGTCAAAGATTACCCGTGTTTTTCGGAAATACGGATGGGAGGGGCAGTCTCGTAATTTGTCGGGAAGCTTCTAGAAGAAGGTGACTCATTTGTATTTATTTCTTTTGGATTAAACACAAATGAGGTGGAGAGATGAGGTGTAGGTTTTCATTAAATGAACCATGACTCGTGAGGTGATTCACAATTAGGATTAAATGAAGCATACAAGATATTTCTAGATATTTATCAAGAGATATTTGTATGCTTCATGATATTCTATCATGAGGAATTATTCATTTGATAATCACAAAAGCTTTCTCTCTCCTCAAGTTATCATCTTCTTCCTCAAACCCTAAAAGCTCTCATGAGTTGAGAATTCTAGGGTTTAAGTGACTAAGTAATCTATCTAAATACTCTACACCCACAAGGACTTCTAGATTAGCAAACTAGAAGCCGTAGTTATCTCAAATTCGAGATAGGAGCTCGGACTATAGACTCTCGGGTGGATCGTCTTTGACTCGAGGAGGCCGTTGAGGTACCTATGTTCCATAGAGCCGACGAGGTGTGGAGGACAGCGATGAAGACCCGAAGGACAAGTAACATGATGTATAACTTCGAATCAGAGTAGTTAAACCTCTCGTAGTTTGCTAGTAATGGTTTAGACACGATCTGTATGCTCAAGTCCGTGTTACGAAGCTTTGATAATTGTTTTTCGTATATTCCGTCTCCCCGCGAACACGTGGGGTGCGTGACATGGACTTACAGTGGTATCAGAGCCTACTAAACCTTTACTAGCTTGTTAGCAACTAATTAGAACTTCGATCGTCGGAAAAACACAAAAACTTAACCCCGGACCCCTCAAGTTTCTGTCGATTTTAAACCTGTCGAAAAAATTATTTCAGAGGAATGAAAATTCACAGCAGGGAATTCTAAGAATACTGGAGAAATACGAGGCGCTAACTCGGTTAGACGACCGCGGAAACGCGGTGGATTAGTGCAATCCGCCGCGGATCCGCGGCCGAGTAAACTCCGAGTTGACTCGTATTTATATAGTAACTCTTATTTTTGGGTGTTCTGTTTTCCTGTATATTTTTTTTATGCCTAGGTTTTTTCAGTGCTGGCTTGCTTTGTGGTAGACACGGAAAAAGGTTGTCGATCGAAATTCTAAGTTATTTGCTAATCAGGTTTTATCTGTGTTGTTTAATGTGTTCGTAAACCTCCCCTAATTGCTAGTATGTCAGTTAGTTGGGGGTTGCATATTTCTGTAATGGATATTGGTTTGTGGATATGAACTTCATTGGATTGTCGTGGATGAATAGCCGGGGATGTGAGATGAGATTTTTTATCTTTCATTCAATGTAAATTGTAATTTGTTGTAATATTCTTTTGCGGGGCACATCCGGGTTGAGGTTGTAGCCACCGTTGTATTATTTCATTTACTGTTTTATGCTCCTAGGATAGACCCAAGATGGGGTGCACAAACTACCGGGTACTTTGAAGTGTTTAATTGCCTACTTACGTCATTGAGGGAGACTGTTTCACTTCTGGTACTAGGCGGGTAGTTTGCCACACCCGTAAGGGTCTTGGGTGGGGTTTGGCTATTCATCACGACCGTGTAATCCGTCTCTTGTTGCAGGCTCAAACGAAACGCGGATTCCTAGTATATCCAATATGTTCATCTATGATCTGGAATGCCTATTATTGCGTCTGACGAATGTACAGTATCTATATATGATATCTAGTAGGCGTTGCTTATGTTTTGCATCCGCGCTAGCCCAGCCCTTGCTCTGTCGTTAGTTAAGTAACCTAACGGGTGAATGACGGGACCCAGTGGCGAATGCGGATGGCATAAGCGGACGTTGTATTTTCGTTGTTTTCTGCAATGATAGGATAAATGATGGGACGCATTATATTAATGCAAAGAAAACAAACCAAAGCTGAATTGTTGAAACAAATTTAAATGAAACCATTCAGTTATTTTAAAAGAGCAGAATTTTTAATTGCGGAGCTTTAACCACTCCTTTTAAAAAAGCTATCAGGTTCCTTCGGTTATATCAAGTTCACTACGTTCACGGTTTCGCCAAAACCAGTCGTAACCCTCCGTCATTTCATATGAATGGTCAGTAGTATTCAAGCTATGTTTGTTTGGCCTTTAGTCAAGACATAGTGATTGGTAGCTGCTGGGGTGTTCACATGTAGCATAGATAGATGCGTTGGTTTGGGACAGTCGTATTACTTTGTTGGACCTTAGTCAAGAGTATATACGGGTGGGTTCAAATCAACCTGGATAATGGCGCGTAGAACTTAACATGTGACTTATGATTTGTTGGCCCTTAGTCAAGGTCATAAGAGCATGGGGCAAAAATCCACATCAGGAGTTTCTAAAGAAACTGAAACTTGCTAGTGTTGCATACCATTTGGAGTTTGATAATGTTGGTAGGATTCCTTCAGCATTATCACACGATGATATTTGGATCCCGATCCTACTGTGAGTAGATGCTACTTATCAGGAGATTCGTCACTTAACGATCAATGCTATAAACCAAGTAGGTGTTTAGAACAGTGTCAGTGGGGCTATGCCTCCAGAGAAAAGATGTTATTTAATTAAGGAACTTTGCGAAAGCGTCGTAAAACCTCCCTCGAAGTACCGACACTAGCCTGGCTGAATGTTTAAGCAAGTATTGTACGGTGAGATCAGTCCTGACTAATTCTTCTTTTATGGTTTGAGGAAGGATTCGAGAAACAGTGGGAGCCATCCAGTTTAGATAAAGTAAAAACCAATCTAAACTTGCAAGAGCATCTTGCTAAAGTGTTTTCTTCTCTCTCTCTTAACTGCAGCGACCATGTGACCATGACTAGGTTACATCTAGATAACAAGTTGACTGAATTTGACTTTATGACTGGCAAAGGTCTGTCCAGATGTCCATTGCCTATGACAAGCTGGACCACCCTATTACTACTCAAGCCCCCGCCGTCCCAGGTCCAGTTTCCAATGTCGTGGATATGGATATCCGTCAGACAAGGGAAAAGGAGAGTGTGAATGCCAAGTGCCTTGTGTTGGCTTCAGTTTATGGTGTATACCAGAAGCAGCACGAGAAGATGGACTTAGTTTCTATCTTCCTCCATAACAAAGATTTATATGGAGAGCAATCTCGTATCGCAAGATATGAGACCTCGAACGAATTGCTTCAAGCGAGGTTGGATGTCGGGTCATCTGTAGGGGACGATGTCCTTACGATGACTAGCTATATTGATGAGCTCACGGACATGGAGACTACGTTGGGAAACAGGTCATATGCTGACTTATTTCCACAGTCCCTACCCTCTACTTACACCCGAAAGAAACCAGGGAGACACCCGCTATGCTTAATGGGGGAACTTCTTCTTCTGCATCCAGGGCGAAAGCAAAAGGTGAAAATAAGAAGACCTCCACAAAACCGATATACGATGTCAGTGAAGTAGAAGGAAAGGGAAGAGCAAAAGTTTCGAGACTTGGTGTAGGGAAGGATGGATGTTCCTATAGTTATGGGAACGGGCATTGGCAGAAGGATTGCAGGGCTTTGGAAGCCAGTAGCCAGGATTCGAAGCATGTTGTGGCTTCGGCCTCGAGTGTGTTTGTGATTGAGAACTGTTTGTCAATTAACTCTACTTCCTGGGTACTAGATACCGGAGAAGGATCTCATATCTGTAATTCATTACATGCTTTGAGAAATCGTAGAGTTATCAGGGTAGGTGATTTGTCTCTCAGAGTTGCGAACGGAATGAGCGTGGACGCTGAATCCGTGGGAGAATATCGCCTAGGACTGACAAGTGGGCAGATATTGATTCTACGTAACTGTCTGTATGTACCTAGTTTGACTTGTAATATCATATCAGTGTCCTCACTTTCGAGAGAGGGATATGATTTTACATTCGTAAGCGATGTGGTTCACATCCACCTAAATCAAGTTCTGATTGGGTCCGGTACATTAGATGACGGTATATACGTATTGAATCAAGCCCAGGTTTTCAATGTCCAGAACACACTTAAAAGAAAGTCTCCGGAAATAAATCAGGCTTTCTTATGTCATTGTAGACTAGGTCACATTAATGAAACACGATTGACTAAGTTACATAGAGAAGGATATTTGAATCCGTTCGAATATCAATCTTATGCTACTTGTGAATCTTGTGTCATGGGAAAGATGACAAAAACTCCGTTTACTAGACACGGAGTAAGAGCGAGCGAGCTCTTGGGACTCGTACACAGTAACGTGTGCGGTCCAATGTCTACATATGCAAGAGGTGGTTATTCCTAGTTCATTACTTTTACGGATGATTTCTCTAGGTATGGACATATCTTCTTGATGAAGCATAAATCCGAGGCCTTTGAGAAATTCCGGGAATACAAGAATAAAGTGGAAAAACAGACATGCAAAAGTATCAAGACACTGAGATCTGATCGAGGTGGTGAATACTTAAGTGCTGAGTTCCTGGGTTACTTAAAAGTGAATGGAATTCTCGCTTAGCTTACTCCTCCATACACACCACAACACAACGGTGTATCGGAAAGGCGGAATCGAACCCTATTGGATATGGTTCGTTCCATGATGAGTAAAGCTGAGTTACCGCGATCTTTCTGGGGTTATGCACTAGAATCAGCTGCATATCTTTTGAACCAGGTTCCAACCAAGACTGTGCCTACCACACCATATCAGATGTGGAGTCGGAAGAAACCCTGTCTTAAACACTTTAGGACATGGGGATGTCCAGCTTTTGTTAAAAAGAAGCATGCAGACAAACTCGAGGCACGCTCAGTACAGTGTAAGTTTGTGGGATATCCAAAGAACTCCAAGGGGTATTATTTCTATTACGCAGAGGAACAAAAGGTTTTTGTTTCTCGTCATGCCCACTTCTTGGAAGCTGAATTTTTAGAAAATCAGAAGAGTGGGAGCACAATAGAACTGGATGAAATTCCAGAACCACAAGCTTTTACTGAAAGTTTGGTAGAACAAGAAGGTTCGGAAGAAAGGGACATCCCAGCGCCTATCCACAGAAGTAGTAGGCAGTCTCATCCGCCCGAGAGATACTACGGTTTTCTCATAGACGGGGATCGAGGAGATTGCATCATTGATAATGATGACCCTACTAGCTTCCAGCAAGCCATTCAGAGCGGCGACTCGGTAAAATGGCTGGATGCAATGCGGACCGAAATGGAGTCCATGTACATTAACAAAGTATGGACTTTGGACATTGCTCCAGATGGGGTAAAACCCGTAGGATGCAAATGGATCTTCAGAAAGAAGATTGGTGTAGATGGACAAGTTGAAACCTATAAGGCTAGACTTGTTGCAAAGGGCTTTCGTCAAAGACCTGGTTTGGACTATGACAAAACCTTTTCTCCAGTGGCTATGCTCAAATCCATTCGGGTCCTTCTTGCCATTGCTGTTAGTTATGTATATGCCCTAGAGGCCGTTGTTGTACATGTGATGTATATTATAATGGATGCTTGGATATATATAGAGGGGACTTTCTTGCTCTTCATAATAGTATGCTATTTGGTTTCACTTTATCTTAACATGTTGACTTGTATTGGTTTACTGTTTTTCTCTCACATGTTGATAAAGCCCTTAGGATCTCTACTCGACTACTGGGACTATGATGAGATCATACTAGTGGGGCCATGGTAGTCGATGAGTACATCTTATAACTGTTCCTAGTCGAGGGTATATCGAGACAGGGCATCGATACACCAGAGTAGACTAGCGTATACGCATCTTGACCTATATGATGGGTGATGGATGATCCCATATCCATCGGTGTTTGACATCAAGGATGGTGTATGGGTGCTCAGTGGAGACTGGGTACACTGGACGGACTCGCCGAGAACTCCCAGATGGTGATATACCACACGTGAGATGGCAGTTCTCCGGTGACACTGGTACAGGGTAGTCTGTAGACCCGAGATCGTCATAGAGTCTTATGTGATTCCCACTGTGCTTTGATTTCCACCTTACCACGCTTAAGAGGGCGTGCAAAACGGTTGCTTTTGGGTGCAGTCCCAAATCACATGGAGGCAATGAGCGATAGGAGGGGATTCGTCTCTCCCGGTATAGGGAGTTGATGTTGTGCTGTGTTCGATTGGCTATAACTGGAAGTCCCTGGCCAGGGCTGATATAGAGATTTACTGGTAAGTGTTACCAGTAGTTTCTCGACCCGTTATGAGCCATGCATCGACACGACTTATCGGTTACTGGGGTCTGACGTATAGCAACCCTAGACTTGATATGCGATATATCAGAAGAACAGACCGGACTGTACGGGAGTGTTACTGATTGGATTCACAGGAGAACGTACAGGCTAGCTTGTTGATCTTCTGATCGCTCAATACCTGGGTGGCTGTTACGTTTAGCTGATCGCTTGCAGCTTGTGGGTGTTTGATATGATCATCACCTGCTACCGGCGTATTGACGATTCATTAGAGTCCTACACAGAGGTTTCTTGACTCAGGCAAAACGGAGTAGAGGCACATATGTGATATGTGCAGGACCGAGGATAATGTGATATGAGATACCGTATTATATTCTCGTGATATTTATATATGAACCGGGTCATCGGATCAAGAGTTGATTCGATGAATCGGTACATGATATATTAGTCGGTTATATTCGATATAGCTGGATTGTCGGATCAAGTGTTGATTCGATAATTTAATGTATAATAATATATATATATATATGATATATTGTATTACATTATCTAATATTTGCTCGCTTTATTATTTCATTTTCTCACCGGATAATACATTGATATATATATGCGATATATATTAATTGTATTATTTTCTTTTGTTACAAATATATAATATATATGTGATATATATTATAGTAACATGATATGATTAATAATGAAACATGTTTAGTAGAGATTAAACGAGGTTAGGGTTTGATTAGGGTTAGTTGCTTCATGCACCTTCTAGAAGCAATTCCTTTTGTCATGAAGAAGATATTATGGTTGATATTTATCCATGACTCATTCTTTAACCTAACCAAACCCTAGCCCTAGTTAATTATCTACAAGGGTTATCCTTGTCATCTCTTAACCATGGTTCCATTTTTATTCATATATTCATTTCTATTATTCATCACAAAAGGATTAACTCATTATTCATCATCTTCTTCTCTCTTGAGCTTTGAGAAAGCTTGCTAGTTTTTCATTTTGTGATGAATTCATGTGAGAATTTGATATAAAAAGATAGCATAAATACTACTCCATCATCCTCATCTAATCTAGCCCATTAGATTAGGGTGCTCACCTCATTAAAGTGAGAGAGCTTGAGTTATTGCAACTTCGACGTAGATCATCGGAGAAACGGAACACTACAAGTTAGCATGGATCGTTCGAGTCGTGGAGCCTCTCTTGAGTCCTGGAGATCGTGGATCGCGGCGAAGGGACTTCTACTCGGAGCTTATGAAGCGAAGGAGCGGACTACAATGGTTGTAATCCCTCACACTTAGTGGTAAAGATGTTTACTTGCATGTTAAACCCTAATAATCTAGCAAAGATCCCGGCTTTGGGTTGTTCGGCACGTCTAAAATTTTATTCGGGCATGGTTGATGCCTTATGAACCCTCACAAGAGTGCCTAGGAACCCTACAGTGGTATCAGAGCCTAGCTAGAGCATTAGACGGCGTGTATACGAAGTTAAAACTCCAAACGAACCCCGAAACGACATTTTAAACCCCTCTCTGGATTTTTTTTAAAAACTGTGACTTTTCAGAATTAAAAATGCTTTAAAATACCAGCAGGAAAATATAAGCACCACTGTGAAACACGTGGAAAATGATCCGTACAATCCGCCGCGGAACCGCGGCAATACTTTGAGACTGCCGCGGATTCGCGGCCGTACAGAAGTGTTGTTGACTCGTTTTTCCAGGGTTATATCTGAAGGTGATTATGCATTTTTCTGGGTACTTTTAATCTGACTCAAGTGTTGAGTGTTCTGGGTTTATTTTGTAATAATTGATTCGATCGGAAAATTTAAATTCGTTATTGTTTTCCGGATATTTAGAAACCGTTAAAATGTTCGAGCGGATATCATTAACTCACTTTTTCCCGGCACGAAAAATTTTCAAGTGTTGAATTTTTATCGGGTTTAAATCTTTCGGATAAACGTACAAGTAACGCGGCGGTCCCTCTAGAAGAACACAAACCTTAACTCGATTATGTGACCGTCTGAACTGCCTCTAAACCTTAGGGTTTGGGGCAGTACGGCGTGCCACATGTGAGGCGTTGGCTTGACCCTTTTACGGCTGGATCATCGGTACTGCGACAGATTCTAGGATTATTTGAACTCCGCTCAAGTGTTGAGCTATTTAAGAAATTTTGGGTATTTGATTATCTGTTCGGAAAGTTTAATACTGTCTATTTATCTGGAATGTGATACAATATATGGAATTCATAACGTTAGGCATGAAATGCGAAGTATGTGATATTTCGGATTTACGATGTCTAAAGTGATTTCTTTTCTGTGACCGTAAGTGTAGTATATAGTTGTAATGCCGGTCTTCGTTGCTATACATCAACGACAATCGGTGTATGCATACTTACTTACGTTGATGATATGTGATATTATGTGTTGTTGTGATATGTTATATTGGATCGTCGTGTTCTGAATAGCCGGGGGTTTTATGTGAGATGAGGGTTTTTATTTTCATTCATGTAAAATTCATTTGTATGTAATATTCTTTTATTGGGGCACTTCCAGGATGAGGATGATGTCACCAGTATATATTATTTACTTTTCCGCATTAGGTAGACCCAAGGAGGGGAGCACAAGTAACCGGATTCTAGGGTCCAGTGGGAGGCCATCTCGAGGAGTCGAGACCGGGTCTCCTGACCCTAGAACTGGCAGTGTTACTTGCCGCTCTCGTAGGGGTCTAGGGATGTGGGTTTGGCTATTCATCGCGACCGTAGAATCCGTGTTTTATACAGGCTCGTATTGAAAACACGGACATCCTAGTATATCAAATATTTCACATATGTTCTTCTGCTGCAATGTTCTGTGATGAGATCATATTACTGCCTGAGACGAATGCTTATACTATATATATATGCTGATATATAAATATTACTGCTTTCGTTTCTTCTGTGATGCTTAGGAAGCATAAGCTGATGGGATTTATTAATGAGATTAATAAAAAGAAAGGAAACCTAAAAGATGTTGTAGAATCAAAACTTTATAAAAAGGGTAGCTACAGTTTTGCTTTGCATAGCGGTATATATGATATACCCTGCACCTTATTCGATGAGGAAAGAGCCAAGATCCCTTCACCGGGAGTGACCTCTTTAGCGAAACTGGCAGATACTACAAACTCGCGGTTTAGTTTTGAACAGCTTATATAGTTCTTGCTTTGCACAGCGGTATATATGATATACCCTGCACCTTATTCGATGGGGAAAGAGCCGAGATCCCTTCACCGGGAGTGACCTCTTTAGCGAAACTAGAAAAGCCTCAAAAACACTCCTTTTTCAAAAACTACTCGATTCTACGACGATATCAAGTTCATTACGCTCGAGGTTTTCTGAAAAACCTGCGTAGCCCTCCGTCATTTCAGATAAAGACTATTTAGTATTCGTGCTGCGTTTGTTGGCCTTTGTCAAGGCGTAGTGTGCGGTAGCTAACTGGTACTTATCTGTTTATACATGTGATGTGATTGGATTAGGGTATTTGTACGACCTTGTTGGCCTTTGTCAAGGGTCGTGTGGGTGGGTTTATTTCAATCAAGAAATGACGGGTTGAACTTGACTAGCTTCTTATGATTTCTTGGCCTTTGTCAAGGTCATAGGGGTTAAGGGCAAAAGCATTATCGGGATTTCAAGTGTTGAAATTTGCAATGAGATTGCATACCTCCTATGAGATAGTTGGATCCCGATATCCACTGCGAGTAAGTGTTACTCCTGGGAAAGTTTTACACAGGACAATTAGCCGATCAAGTAGGTGTCTAGAAAAGTGTTAACGAGGTTACGCCTTTGGGAAAACGAGGTTTACTTTAATTAGGTCCGTGCGAAAGCACGGGGAACCTCCCTCAAGTACCGAGACTGATCTGGCTGAAAGATTGATGAAATTGTAAGGTGTAATTAATCCCGGCTAATCTTACCTTTTAGGGTTTGAAGGAAGATTTGATAAAAACAGTGGGAGACATCCTGATTAGATAAGATAATAACCAATCTAATCTTTCAAGAGCATACGCTAAAGTGTTTTCTTCTCTCTCTCTCCAGGTAGCGACCATGTCAGGCCATAATCAAGATAATAATATGGATGTATTGACTGAACCGGCTTATTATACTGAGCAGGGGAACGTTGGTCCCGTTCTTTCTTATAAGAGTTATAAGACTGAACATGGAATAGTAGAATATCTGGATTCTCACACCGCCCAAATGGAGAACATGCATGTTGATGCACCTTCTTCGGGTATGTTAGTTATTGAGAACTGTTAGTGTATATGCCCTAGAGGCCATTACTGTATCATACTAGCTTGTATATTACTTAATGGAAGCTTGGGATATTCACAGTTATACAGACAATCTTGCTCAAAATGGTAGTATGCTACTTGGTTTGTTTCTACTTCAATATGTGCATGTGTTTCTTTTAGCATATCGCTTATACATATTAGTAGAGCCATTAGGATCTTTGCTTGATTACCAGCGTTGTGATGGCAGTCACACTCGTGGGGGCTGGGTAATCCATAAGCACATAATTATACAGGTCCCTAGTCGTAGGACTATCGAGACAGGGCATCGATACTCCGGAGTAGACTAGCGTATGCGCTTCTCATCCCAGCGGGGGAGATGGTCTGTCCCACAGCCATCAGTACGTCGTACTGGAGATAGTATGCGGGTGCTCGTTAGGTTACGAGTACACTGGACAGGACTCGTCGAGAACTGTTGGTTGGTATTATACCTATCGTCAGTTATCAGTTCCCAGGTGACATGAGTACAGCTTAGTCCGCTGACTTGACACTGTCACTTCGCCTCGAGTGTGTTCACACTGTACTTAGATTACTACCCTACACGGCTCAAAGGAGTCATGCAAACAGGTAGTAGTTGGGTGCAGTCCCGAAGCACTTGGAGACAGTGACGGTTAGACAAGATTCGTCTCTCCCGGTATTGGGGGTTGACATCGCGCTGTGTCTAGGAGAGCCATTACACGAGTAGTTCCTGGCCAGGGCAAGCGAGATATACTGGTAGGTTTCCAATGTTATCTCAGGATGTTCTGGGCTACACTCCGACGCGACTTGTACCACTATTAGGGGACTGACGTTCACCACCCCCCTAGGCCCGCCATGCGATGTATCGGACGAACAGACCGGACTGTTCGGAGATTGTCACATACAGGCTCAGTAGGAGTTTGGATGGGTTTACCTCATCGGCCTTCTTATCGACATCTACCTGGGGACCGTTACGTACAGCCAGTGCCGCTTGCGGTCTATGGTTAAACCCGCTGCTAGCGTAGTGTCGAGTCTTTAGAGTTCCACACAGAGAGTTTCCCTGCATTGAGCGAAACGTGTAGAGGCCGTATGGTTTTACGGCAGGGCTGCGATCACTTACGTGCACTTGTGTGCGTATGCTGTTCGGGCGGCAATACTAGTGGGCTTTGGTTTAAGCCAGATCCTAGTATTGCACGGATGGATTTGTTTTGTCTTCTGTGCATTCGCATTCTACGGAATGCGGATACGGGTGTGTATGCACAGTTTTGAGGAGCGATAAAGGAGGAGGTGCCACATTAGGGTTTTGGCAGTTAGTTCGGCCAAAACCGTTATGTGGCAGACTCATTAGGGTTTTGACAATTCGTTTGGTCAAAACCATTATGAGCCGGAGACATTGTTTACTAATCCTTTTAGTGATAGTTGAGTGTTGGCTAATTGCTTTGACCATTTGACCACCTTGACCTCTCTTGACTTTGTTGACCCGTTGACCGGAGTTGACCATTGACCTTCATGAGAGGTCTACACTCTTCTTTGGTTTTCTTTTTATTTCTTGAGTTATGAAAATGGTCAAGTCATTAGTGCCATCAACTTTATCATGATAGGATTAGTAATGATGGTTTTTATGTATTATTGCAACCATGGTTCATTTTCTTTGGTTAATCCCTTTTCATTATTCTCTTCTCATTCTCTCTTTTGAAAGTGAGAAGAAAAGAAAAGATCCATGGTTTCTTGATATCCTCCTTCTTCCTCCTCTTGATATATTCTTTTGATCTCATGTGTTGAGAGAAAAAGAATCCACATAGACAAACACTTCCATTTTTCTCTTCTACACAACCTAGGGCATCTAGACTAGCCATCTCGTTGCCCTAGTTGCCTCGGCTTGAGGTGGAGCTCGGTGTACAACTCTCGGGTGGATCGTCTTCGACTCAAGAAGGCCGCGGAGGTGACCAAGATCCGGATCGTACCTTGGAGCTTGGATGGACTAGCGGGACAGCGGAATGAAGACCCGAAGGACCGATTCCGTGAGGTATAATTTCTACGGCATAGTAGTTTAAGCCTCTAGTAGTTTGTTAGTTTTTAGTTTAGCAAAGATCCGGCTTTTAGTCCATGTTGCCTTTGGGCCAAAATTATTGTTTTTTGCCGTTTCCGCCTCCCCGTAAGAACTGGGGTGAGCAACGTGGACTTACAGTGGTATCAGAGCCTAGCTAAACATAAACTAGCAAGTTAGCAAAGTGTTAAGAATATCGATCGGAAAAAATCACAAAACAAGTCCGGGAAATTTTTCACTTTCTGTCGATTTTTTATACTGTTCAAAAAAATTATTTGACATACATGAAAAATCGTCTCAGGGTTTTTATAGAACACATAGCAAAACGGAACCTCTGACTCGGCCAACTCACCGCGGAAACGTGGCCAAACCCAACTCACCGCGGAAACGCGGCCAAACCATGGGTGAGTTGACTCGGCCGCGACTCCGTTTTGCTACAGTGTTCTTATTTGGTTGTTTTGGGATTTTTAGTACATGTTGTTTCTACCCAGATTTTCCAGAGAAGAAATTGGTTTTTGGGGTGGTTATAAATTCGTATTTTGATCGATATTCCGTACAGTTTGGCTAATGAATATTATCTGTGATGTGTTATATGTATTGAACATCTGCTAATCGCTATACGTCGATTAGTGGGGGTTATACATATCTGTGATCTGTAATGTTGATGGTTTGTGTATATGAACTCGTTGGATTGTCGCGGATGAATAGCCGGGGTGGATGTGAGATGAGAAATTCTTTTTCTTTCATTCATTGTAAAATTTGTAAATTGATGTAATATTATTTGTTTGGCC
This sequence comes from Agapanthus africanus, assembly GCA_030015575.1. Lineage (NCBI taxonomy): Eukaryota > Viridiplantae > Streptophyta > Magnoliopsida > Asparagales > Amaryllidaceae > Agapanthus > Agapanthus africanus. The sequence goes on along the minus strand of JASDDO010000019.1, from coordinate 557,327,537 downwards.
GCACAACCGGGTCGGGGTTGTAGCCGTCATTGTATAATTTCTTTTTACTGTTTTTGCTCCCAGGGTAGACCCAAGGTGGGGTGCACAAACTACTGGGTATCTCGAAGTGCCGAGTGGCCTACTCACGGTGTTGAGAGAGGTTGCTTCGCTTCGGGTACTTGGCGGGTAGTTTGCCGCACCCGTAGGGGTCTAGGGTGGGGTTTGGCTATTCATCGCGACCGTGTAATCCTCTTTTCATTGCAGGCTCGAACGAATCGCGGGTTACTAGTATATCCAAAGTGTTCATCTATGATCTAGATTGGCTATCATTGCTATATATCTATATATGATATCTATTTAGGTGTTGCTTATGTTTTGCATCCGCGCTAGTCCAGCCCCCGCTCTGTCGTTAGTTAGGTAACCTAACGGGTGATGATGGGGCCCCGTGGCGAATGCGGATGGCATAAGCGTACGCCATATTTTGGTTGTTATCTACAATGGTAGGATTAAATGATGGGACGCATTGGAATTAATGCAAGAAAATAAACCAAGTAAAAGTCGTTGGAACACTTTGAAAACCACTCGGTTCTTTTCAAAAACCAACATTTTAAACGCGGAGCTTGAACCACTCCTTTTAAAAGCTATCTCGTTCTATCGATTATATCAAGTTCACTACGTTCACGGTTTCTCCAAAACCATTCATATTCCTCCGTCATTTCGGTTAAATATTCAGTAGTATTCAAGCTATGTATTTTGACCTTCGCCAAGGCATAGTGATTGGTAGCTGCTGAATATTTATCTGTAGCATAGATAGATGCGTTGGTTTGGGACAGTCGTACTACTATTTTGGCCTTCGTCAAGGGTATGTACGGGTGGGTTCAAATTAACCTGGACAATGACGGGTAGAACTTGACATGTGACTTATGATATGTTGTCCTTCGTCAAGGTCATAAGAGCATGGGGCAAAAACCCACATCGGGAGTTTCAAAAGAACTGAAACTTCCTAGCGCTGCATGCCATTTGGAGTGTGATGATTCTGGTAAGATTCCTTCAGTTTTGTCACGCAATGATATTTGGATCCCGATCCTACTGTGAGTATATGCTACTCCTCGGGAACTTTCTCACTTAACGATCAATGTTATAAACCTAGCAGGTGCCTAGAAAGGTGTTAGCGGGGCTACGCCCACAGGAAAACGAGGTTACTTAATTAAGAAACTTCGTGAAAGCGTTGGAAAACCTCTCTCGAAGTTGTCACGACCCAAAATTGGCCCGTGACGGCCCAAATACTACGCCACGCCAAAAGACGTAACGCAGTAAAAGAAAGCCAAAACCCAGAAATCTAAACCAAGAAAATACGGAAAAGATAGTATAGTATTTGAAACATTTGAAATCACAACCCAGATTCTTTAAAAGTCCCACTTTCTTTCTTTAAAATTTTGGCAACACCCCTTTTTATAAAAACTAGCTCAAGACGGAAAACAATAACATCATAAATATACGACGCCGTAGCGAATAAATAAGAGACAATAGAGGAAAAGCAGTATATAAAAGACAACAAATCCACAAATAATATACAAATACGTCCTCACCAAGTCTCTAAGTCCACAATACAATAGTAGATGGAGAGTACAAAATACAACGAATATACAATATGAAATACAGATAATCATCTAACCCACCTAAGCAAAATAGTACTGTGAGCTGATGCGGTATCTGTAGCAAAAGATGATAGATGGATACTGAATAGCCTGCCTCGACTACTCTGGGGAACAACCTGAAACACCTGTGGCACAACGGGGGTGAGTTGCCAACTCGTGAATAGTAGATAACATATGCAGGTAATCGCAGGAATGTACGTACATCATGAATCTAAGATATGCGATTACAGTAATAACATGTCATGCAAATGCTGAATAAAGGAAAGTACACCAGCAGGTACAATCAATATATGAAGCAATGATGACCTGATAATAGTATGCAATAACTATGCAATAGGGATATGAGAAAGCAAATATGCAACTATCATAAGGGTACACTAACAGGTACTACCAATATATGAGTCTGTGCAAAGAATAGATAAGTGTGAGGTATGGGGTGGAATATGTCATTTCCACGGAAACCTGACATCGTGGCCGGATCACAATCCATCAAGACACTCAAATCCTAAATCCTCAAATCAGCCCCCAAACTGGGCTCTCACATCATATAAGTCTCACATCACCTCAATGTACAATATCAAGTAGCTCTCCTACATCTCGAATGTACAAATCAACAATCTCTTTCATATCCAATATCCAATGTCAATGAATCACCTATATCCCAAGTCGAATCTCAAGTAAGTTTCTAACATCCTAAAGGTATATATATTTGCAGAAATAAATATGATGGGGGCAATACACATATATTAGCATCCCATTCCACTAATATTGGTGTAAGGGTATATATAACAATGGCTAAATCCCCTGTTATATATATAAAGGTATTAAAAGAAATATCATGAAAACAATGTGCCAAGCATCGACACAGAAATCCTGATCACGTATCATACGCTATCCCGAAAGCACGAGTGCCTAGCTCTGACCCTCGCCTTTCGACGTATGCATACGTACATGACTCCCAGCGGTGTTTCCGTGATCCCCCTCCGAGTCATGGTACTGTCACCGGTAGGTACTCGCCCGCCTCCAGGCTCAATCGGCAAAATCCATCGATCTTCTTGCCGAGGGGAACCATACCGGGCCCTACCATGTACCCTATACGGCCTCGACGCCTCCTCGTAGGGTTATATATAAATCAGCACCGATAAAACTCATGGTGGATGCGCAAATATCATATTAAGGAAACCGGGTTTTTCAATGTATGCATAATTTCATGAACTCCCGCGGTTCCCAAATCCAGAAAACATCATCTAAAATCCCAATAACAATGCGCAAATCCAGGAATAAATATATGCAATATATCTGAAATGCGAGCATATAAATGAGAATATGTAGATGAAACCCGATGTATGCGAAACCAATAAGGTACAGCTAAGTAACATCAGTAAAGGTAAATATGTAACTGCAACTGAATATGTGTGTAATATACAGATGTGGTAATGCAGGTATCTACCTATAAGAAAGTAATATGGTGTACCCCACTGGGTATAGTAAAATATGAGTAAGGTATACCTGTAGATATATCGCAAAAGGGTAAGTGTACCTATCACTAATGGTATGATACACTATAGATATACCGACAAGCTAGATGGCAAGTGTGATAAACAATATGAATCGATGTCGTAAAGTCCGTAGCTAAGCAATATAATGTCTAAAATGGTTTGTGTGTGACATGGCAATTATTGACGGTGTAAGTGTAGCATACAATCCGTGCTCGTGCATCTTGATCCGTCAATAATATGTGCAGTGTCCTACGGCTGCTAGTCACAGTACAGCTATATCAAGGAAATAAACTAAAGGCGCAATTCTAACAATGACGTAGAATATGCGACAAATATTGAATCCTAGCCCAGACGCATAACGCCATGCGGGCGATCCCCCCATAGATGTTAAATCTACTCACCTACGCTCCACGCTAGGTGAATCCTACCATCTGCTCCCTCCTGTAGCAGTGTCCGTAGTCCCCGCCTGGAAACCTGCAAATAAGATAAGGAAATCATATATGAGCCAAATATCTCGCAAAACACGATATCGAACCCAAACGAGAAACTCGCGTCGCGAACTAAACGCGTGTGTGCACGATACGCTGAATCGTGTGTATACGCGTCTAAAACCATCGCGACACGCCGTGATACGCTGGATCACAAAAGTCACTCACGTATCGTGCGTATCGCGCAAACACAACGGACACAAAAACGATATATTGTCCCAGATTTTCCTACAGGTCAAATCTTACAAAACTAGACATGCCAAAACACTAGACAACACAGCAGAGAGCCCCATCCAAAACCCCAACACCCAAGACCCCTACTTGGCCGCAAATTACGGCCAAAAGCATTAAATCGGCGGCCTAAACTGGGAATGGTGGGTTCGTGTTCAGGTGGTGGTATCTAGACCTAGTGTAAATGCCCCAGTTTTCTCAATTTTAACCTGAAGATCCCGGGTCAAAAGCAGATCATAGAAACCCAATATATCGCTTTAAACACACTAATTTAGCACAAAAGCAAACCCTATGGTATTTTAGTGTAATCTGGGCTATTTCTCAGTTGAAGTGACCCTAGCAACACTTAAACAAGTAGGGTTTACCAACACAATCACCACTTAACCAACATTCCACACAAAACACCTTAATCTAGCACTAAACTAGCTATTTAACACAAACCGACACTAAACCATACAAGCTAAGCAAACTAGGAAATTGGGTTAAGGAAATATACCCTATAAGATCCTAGAAAGTAGGTGAAGAAGTGTATGGGGGAAGGAGAGAGCTGCTGCTGCTAATAATGGGGCTGCTGTTGTTTCTGATGATGATGATGATGCTGCTGTTGCTGAAGCTGCTTCTGGGGCTGCTGCTGCTCTCTGAAGGTGAGTGTGTGTGTGTGTGTGTGTTTGTGAGAGAGAAATGAGAGAATGAGTGAGAAATGAGAGAACACACAAAACCCCTCCCATTCTCTTTCTCTTTCTTCATTTAAAGAGCATGGCATGAGCCATGTTGCCCCATGCTTTCCCTCTCTCAAAGTCAACATTCAAACCCAAAATAAAACCTTTTAAAAATTCATTTTCCATTTTAAAAACAACCATGAACCATAAAACCAAAACACTTAAACAATAATTAACTTAAAGAGAATGGGTTAATCCATCATGCTTTCTAATCATGGTCTAACTCCATCTCTAACCTTAGTTTACATGCACAAGTGTGTGTGTGCCTAATAAAATTCTAATAAAATACTCATTAAATAGGATAAAATATTTAAAACCCAAATTAGTAAACTTTTTTATTAAAAACCATATATAAAAGAAATATAATTAGCTACAAAACACATTCTAAGGTGTTACAATCTCCCCCCCTTAAAAGAAATTCGTCCCCGAATTTAAAAATATATTTACGCGTACCTTCAAAGAGAAGATTACAAACTCTCAGATCTCGCTCGCAGCCTCTCAAGTGATTACCTCACTATACGGCTACATCCAAGAAAACCCTTCACAGATGGCAAGACCCTTGACCGATGTTCCTCCACCTGCCGAGCCATTAACACACATGGCTGCCTGTGAGCGAAACGATCGCGTCCAAGTCCAATGGTCTGGTGCTAAATCATGTGAGAAAGGTCAAGAAGGTAATTGTAAGGTATCATCACAAGGAATACGGGGTGAAAATCCAATAATCTGGGTGGAAGTGCCAAATTAAAGGCAACGAAACTAACTCGCTTATAGGATCTTAAATGGACCTAAAGTCCTGGGGTAAGCTTCCCAAAATCAAACACGTCATTCATCGGAAAGTCCATAGGAATACATGATCTGTCCCTGCGATCTCGAGTCTATGATCAACACAGTCGGCATAAGACCTCAGTTCGCAATGGACAATTTCCATCCTGACATAACACCACTGGTCCATCTCCGAAGTCTCTAGACTAGCTGGGGTCTAAAATCCTACTTACGCAGAGTCAGAAAAACAACAGACTGGTGATCGACACGACCTAACCCCTAAACCTAAAGGTAGCCAATTGGAGTGTCTCCTGATAGCAGCTATCGAAGGAGAACCCTGATGATGGAGAGTGACGTTCCCCAACTGCTGACAACAATAAAAAAAACAAACAACTTAACAAGAAACAACTGAGCACATTGAGTATAACCGGACGACAAGAATTCGATTGGAGCCACACCCTGACTAACCTGGGTAGACACCATAACGAAATTCATGGAGATCTGTTCCCATTCCTACTTCGGAACGGTTAAAGGTTGCAACTCTCCAGCCGGCCTCAGATGCTCGACTCAAGCACACAACAAGACATACACCATGAAACGAAACCTGAAACTTCTCCTTACATCCCTGTACACCCGTAACTATCTCACAAGTCACGCTAAATGTTGGTGGAACTTGAATGCATATAGAGAGTTGACAGATGTGCATGTTCTAGGACTACACGTCTCTACCCGATAATACCAGGTACTCAAACGCGTCCCTAACTTAGCACACCATTGTCACAAATCAAGGTCTCCGAATCATTACCCACCCGAGTATGCTCAAGTATCTTTGACGAACGAGCATCGGCGGGCAGTGTCACGCAAAAACGATTTAAGGAAAGTGGTCAGACGCGGACATGAGCAAGCTGTCCCCTCCGTAGAGCCGAACTTAAGCTGTACTCAACGATCACACAAGAACTGTAAATCTGCAGAAGACTATCACAACAATCCAAATCCGCTGCAGGAAGATGTACATTAAGCTCTGGTGGTCCGTGAAAATCTGACATAACTCTCGAACAGATAGTGTCTCCAAATCTCCAACATAAAACCACCGCGACCATCTCCAGATCATGAGTGGAATATCCTTCTCGTACTTCTTCCAAATGTAGGGAAGCAAAAGCGATAACTCTATTGTGTCACCTCAATACACACTTGAGCCCCACTCAAGAAACATCACAGTTAAACAACAAGGTCGCCCGAACCAGAAAGCAAGGAAAGAACTGGTGCAGTTGTTAACGAAATCTCCAACTGCCGATAACTCCGCACACAAGCCTTAGTCCACAGAAAAGAAACCTCCCTTCCGGTCAATTTAGTTGACGGTGCAGCACTACTCTAACAATCCTGCACGAAACGGCGGTAAAAACCTGCTAAGCCAAAAAATCTGCGGACCTCCGTCCTGCACACAAGTCTGGACCTAAGCTGTACGGCCACGATCTCCCTCGGGGCCATACCAAACCGTCTCCCGTGACTACAAGACCTAGGAGTCAACACAAACAAGCCTGAAGAAACACTCCGAAAATTTAGCAAACTGCTGGTGCTCTCCCAGTATCTGCATAACAATTCCTCAAGTGCTACTACTGTCCCTCAAGACACATTAAATAGACCAGAATGTCGTAAATAACACAACAGTAACTGGCCGAGGAACGGCCTGAAGAAATCCGGTTCATCACATCTACGAATGCTGCTAGGGCATCAGTGAATCCAACGACTCACAAAAACACACAAAGCCCATAGCACGCACAAGGCAGTCTTCGGAATGCCATCATCCCGAATCCGCAATAATGATGACCTGATCCCAAACAAACTTAGAAAATGTCTCGCACTCTGGAGCTGATCGAAGAAATCGTCACGGCGAGGTGAAGGATACACATCCGCACCGTAAGCCGGTTCAATTTAACGATCCATCGATACACAACCTTAAACTGCTGTCTTTCTCCTTGACGAACAGAAATAGGAGCTTCCAAAAGCGAAACACTCAGACGCACAAAACTTCCCAACAAACAACTCTGTAGCTGATCCTTTAGATCCCAAGCTTCACCGGCTCATCCGGAACATTGTCGGAAAAACTCTAGCACGAAAGGAACCCGGTCCAACAATCCCTCTGTGGCTCCGGTATCACGAATGAATGCCAAGAATCCACGACATCTCCTCAGTAGCCGACTAGCGAAAAAGGCTGAATTCAAGCTGTGAGAGGCGGCACAACTATCCACCTGCACAACAAGAACTGACCTGCCGGGAAAACAAACCTGACTGTTCCCTCACGGTAGTCCACAGATGCCTAGCACGTAGTTAACCAGTCCGTGCCCAGGAGAACGTCAAATCCAACGTCTCTAGAAGGATTGAAACGACGGACGAATCTCTATCTCCTATCCGATTGGCACACAACTACAATACGTGTCGCGCAACAAAAAAATCGCTGACAGAAGTTAGCATAAACTACGACTAATTTACCCAACCACGGTACAAGCATGAAAAACAAACGAATATATCAAAAGAACATGCAAAATAAGGATACCTGAAAACTCCACATTGGACGCCTGCGCGTCCTGAAGAGTAGAAGCAAACTCCTGTGTCTGCCCTCTACCCGCAACTGGCTGAACTCCTCTGGTAGGATGAGCCCTCTGAGCGAATCTTCCACGTCCATGGCCTCTCTGAATACGACTCTGATGAGGTGCTAAGGAACAATCCCTGACGAAGTGCTGAAGGCTCCCGCATCGAAAACATCCACGCGCTGACTGCTGACCATCCTGGGGATGAGAGCCGAACGACTGTCCTCGTCCTAAGCCTCTGCTACTCCCACGACGACTACGAAATCTGTCTCGATTACCAAACCTCTGTCTCTGGGCTGGTATACAGGTACGAGTCCTCCACTGTCCTGGAACTGTCTGAGCCTCTGGAATATGTGCCTCGTCAACTGGAGCTGCAACCACTGGTGCTATGTAGGTGACAGACTGCTGCATGCTGATCGTAAATGACAACTGAGTAACAGGGGTGACAACCTCCTGTCGTAGCTCCCGAACGCCATCAACCAATAAACTCATAGTCTGGCGGAAGTCCTGCATCTCTGCCACAAGCCTATCAATAGTATAGGTCGTAGGCTGATCCGGCTGCACCTGTGCAACTAGAGTGCCATCCTGGTCAGTACTCGTCTCACCCGAGCTAACTCTGACCTCGGCCCTCGCTGCATCACTCTGAGTCCCCATAGTCATCGGCGGCAAGGTTATAAATAGATATAAGATTCGATGAGAATAAGGAATCGAATCTCAAGGATATGAATCATCAAGGAAGGAATTTCAAGCAAATTGTACTTAGGTCACTTAATGCAAGGTACCGCATCGTGGGTATGCTGCAGACATACACACACTACGTTACTCTGCTTAAGCTACCTACTCCATCATACTAAGGTCATCCGACACTCCGAAAGATAAAACCTAGCGCTCTGATACCAACTTTGTCACGGCCCAAAATTGGCCCGTGACGGCCTTAATACTACGCCACGGCAAATGACGTAACGCGGTAAAAGAAAGCCAAAACCCAGAAATCTAAACCAAGAAAATACGGAAAAGATAGTATACTATTTGAAACATTTAAAATCACAACCCAGATTCTTTAAAAGTCCTACTTTCTTTCTTTAAAATTTTGGCAACACCCTTTTTTGTAAAAACTAGCTCAAGACGGAAAACAATAACATCATAAATATACGACGCCGTAGCGAAGAAATAAGAGACAATAGAGACAAAGCTGTATATAAAAGACAACAAATCCATAAATAATATACAAATACGTCCTCACCAAGTCTCTAAGTCCACAATACAATAGTAGATGGAGAGTACAAAATACAACGAATATACAATATGAAATACAGATAATCATCTAACCCACCTAAGCAAAATAGTACTGTGAGCTGATGCGGTATCTGCAGCAAAAGATGATAGATGGATATTGAATAGCCTGCCTCGACTACTCTGGGGAACAACCTGAAACACCTGTGGCACAACGGGGGTGAGTTGCCAACTCGTGAATATTAGATAACATATGCAGGTAATCGCAGGAATGTACGTACAGCATGAATCTAAGATATGCGATTACAGTAATAACATGTCATGCAAATGCTGAATAAAGGAAAGTACACTAGCAGGTACAATCAATATATGAAGCAATGATGATCTGATAATAGTATGCAATAACTATGCAATAGGATATGAGAAAGCAAATATGCAACTATCATAAGGATACACTAACAGGTACTACCAATATATGAGTCTGTGCAAAGAATAGATAAGTGTAAGGTATGGGGTGGAATATGTCATTTCCACGGAAACCTGACATCGTGGCCGGATCACAATCCATCAAGACACTCAACTCCCAAATCCTCAAATCAGCTCCTAAACTGGGCTCTCACATCATATAACTCTCACATCACCTCAATGTACAATATCGAGTAGCTCTCCTACATCTCGAATGTACAAATCAACAATCTCTTTCATATCCAATATCCAATGTCAATGAATCACCTATATCCTAAGTCGAATCTCAAGTAAGTTTCTAACATCCTAAAGGTATCTATATTTGCAGAAATAAATATGATGGGGTCAATACACATATATTAGCGTCCCATTCCACTAATATTGGTGTAAGGGTATATATAACAACGACTAAATCCCCTGTTATATATACAAATGTATTAAAAGAAATATCATGAAAACAATGTGCCAAGCATCGACACAGAAATCCTGATCACGTATCATACGCTATCCCGAAAGCACGAGTGCCTAGCTCTGACCCTCGCCTTTCGACGTATGCATACATACATGACTCCCAGCGGTGTCTCCGTGATCCCCCGCCGAGTCATGGTACTGTCACCGGTAGGTACTCGCCCGCCTCCAGGCTCAATCGGCAAAATCCATCGATCTTCTTGCCGAGGGGAACCATACCGGGCCCCACCATGTACCCTCTACGGCCTCGACGCCTCCTCGTAGGGGTATATATAAATCAGCACCGATAAAACTCATGGTGGATGCGCAAATATCATATTAAGGAAACCGGGTTTTTCAATGTATGCATAATTTCATGAACTCCCGCGGTTCCCAAATCCAGAAAACATCATCTAAAATCCCAATAACAATGCGCAAATCCAGGAATAAATATATGCAATATATCTGAAATGTGAGCATATAAATAAGAATAAGTAGCTGAAACCCGATGTATGCGAAACCAATAAGGTACAGCTAAGTAACATCAGTAAAGGTAAATATGTAACTGCAACTGAATATGTATGTAATATACAGATGTGGTAATGCAGGTATCTACCTATAAGAAAGTAATATGGTGTACCCCACTGGGTAATAGTAAAATATGAGTAAGGTATACCTGTAGATATATCGCAAAAGGGTAAGTGTACCTATCACTAATGGTATGATACACTATAGGTATACCGACAAGCTAGATGACAAGTGTGATAAACAATGTGAATCGATGTCGTAAAGTCCCTAGCTAAGCAATATAATGTCTAAAATGGTTTGTGTGTGACATGGCAATTATTGACGGTGTAAGTGTAGCATACAATCCGTGCTCGTACATCATGATCCGTCAATAATATGTGCAGTGTCCTACGGCTGCTAGTCACAGTACAGCTATATCAAGGAAATAAACTAAAGGCGCAATTCTAATAATGACGTAGAATATGCGACAAATATTGAATCCTAGCCCAGACGCATAACGCGATATCGAACCCAAACGAGAAACTCACGTCGCGAACTAAACGCGCGTGTGCACGATACGCTGAATCGTGTGTATACGCGTCTAAAACCATCGCGACACGCGGCGATACGCTGGATCACAAAACCCACACACGTATCGTGCGTATCGTGCAAACACAACGGACACAAAAACGATATATTGTCCCAGATTTTCCTACAGGTCAAATCTTACAAAACTAGACATGCCAAAACACTAGACAACACAGCAGAGAGCCCCATCCAAAACCCCAACACCCAAGACCCCTACTTAGCCGCAAATTGCGGCAAAGCATTAAATCGGCGGCCTAAACTGGGAATGGTGGGTTCGTGTTCAGGTGGTGGTATCTAGACCTAGTGTAAATGCCCCAGTTTTCTCAATTTTAACCTGAAGATCCCGGGTCAAAAGCAGATCACAGAAACCCAATATATCGCTTTAAACACACTAATTTAGCACAAAAGCAAACCGTATGGTATTTTAGTGTAATCTGGGCTATTTCTCAGTTGAAGTGACCCTAGCAACACTTAAACAAGTAGGGTTTACCAACACCATCACCACTTAACCAACATTCCACACAAAACACCTTAATCTAGCACTAAACTAGCTATTTAACACAAACCGACACTAAACCATACAAGCTAAGCAAACTAGGAAATTGGGTTAAGGAAATATACCCTATAAGATCCTAGAAAGCAGGAGAAGAAGTGTATGGGGGAAGGAGAGAGCTACTGCAAGTGCTGGAGCTGCTGCTGCTAATAATGGGGCTGCTGTTGTTTCTGATGATGATGATGATGCTGCTGTTGCTGAATCTGCTTCTGGGGCTGCTGCTGCTCTCTGTAGGTGAGTGTGTGTGTGTGTGTTTGTGAGAGAGAAATGAGAGAATGTGTGAGAAATGAGAGAACACACAAAACCCCTCCCATTCTCTTTCTCTTTCTTCATTTAAAGAGCATGGCATGAGCCATGTTGCCCCATGCTTTCCCTCTCTCAAAGTCAACATTCAAACCCAAAATAAAACCTTTTAAAAATTCATTTTCCATTTTAAAAACAACCATGAACCATAAAACCAAAACACTTAAACAATAATTAACTTAAAGAGAATGGGTTAATCCATCATGCTTTCTAATCATGGTCTAACCCCACTCTAACCTTAGTTTACATGCACAAGTGTGTGTGTGCCTAATAAAATTCTAATAAAATACTCATTAAATAGGATAAAATATTTAAAACCCAAATTAGTAAACTTTTTATTAAAAACCATATATAAAAAAAAATAATTAGCTACAAAACACATTCTAAGGCCATTACTGTATCATACTAGCTTGTATATTACTTAATGGAAACTTGGGATATTCACAGTTGTATAGACAATCTTGCTCAAAATGGTAGTATGCTACTTGGTTTGTTTCTACATCAATATGTGCATGTGTTTCTTTTAGTATATCGCTTATACATATTAGTAGAACCCTTAGGATCTTTGCTTGATTACGAGCGTTGTGATGGCAGTCACACTCGTGGGGGCTGGGTAATCCATAAGCACATCCTTATACAGGTCCCTAGTCGTAGGACTATCGAGACAGGGCATCGATACTCCGGAGTAGACTAGCGTATGCGCTTCTCATCCCAGCGGGGGAGATGGTCTGTCCCACAGCCATCAGTACGTCGTACTGGAGATACTATGCGGGTGCTCGTTAGGTTACGAGTACCCTGGACAGGACTCGTCGGGAACTGTTGGTTGGTATTATACCTATAGTCAGTTATCAGTTCCCAGGTGACATGAGTACAGTTTAGTCCGCTGACTTGACACTGTCACTTCGCCTCGAGTGTGTTCCCACTGTACTTAGATTACTACCCTACCACGACTCAAAAGAGTCATGCAAACAGGTAGTAGGTGGGTGCAGTCCCGAATCACTTAGAGACAGTGACGGTTAGACAAGATTCGTCTCTCCCGGTATTGGGGGTTGACATCGTGCTGTGTCTAGGAGAGCCATTACACGAGTAGTTCCTGGCCAGGGCAAGCGAGATATACTGGTAGGTTTCCAGTGTTATCTCAGGGTGTTCTGGGCTACACTCCGACACGACTTGTACCGCTATTAGGGGACTGACGTTCACCACCCCCCTAGGCCCGCCTTGCGATGTATCGGACGAACAGACCGGACTGTACGGAGATTGTCACATACATGCTCAGTAGGTGTTCGGATGGGTTTACCTCATCGGCCTTCTTATCGACATCTACCTGGGGACCGTTACGTACAGCTAGTGCCGCTTGCAGTCTGTGGTTAAACCCACTGCCAGCGTAGTGTCGAGTCTTTAGAGTCCCACACAGAGAGTTTCCCTCCACTGAGCGAAACGTGTAGAGGCCGTATGGTTTTACGGCAGGGCTGCGATCACTTACGTGCAATTGTGTGCGTATGCTGTTCGGGCAGGCAATACTAGTGGGGTTTGGTTTAAGCCAGATCCTAGTATTGCACGGATGGATTTGTTTTGTCTTCTGTGCATCCGCATTCTACGGAATGCGAATGCGGGTGTGTATGCACAGTTTTGAGGAGAGATAAAGGAGGAGGTGCCCCATTAGGGTTTTGGCAGTTGGTTTGGCCAAAACCGTTATGTGGCAGACTCATTAGGGTTTTGACAAATCGTTTGGTAAAAACCATTATGAGCCGGAGACATTGTTCACTAATCATTTTAGTGATAGTTGAGTGATGGCTAATTGCTTTGACCATTTTACCACCTTGACCTCTCTTGACTTTGTTGACCCGTTGACCGGAGTTGACCATTGACCTTCATGAGAGGTCTACACTCTTCTTTGGTTTTCTTTTTATTTCTTGAGTTATGAAAATGGTCAAGTCATTAGTGCCATCAACTTGATCATGATAGGATTAATAATGATGGTTTTTGTGTATTATTGCAACAATGGTTCATTTTCTTTGGTTAATCCCTTTTCATTATTCTCTTCTCATTCTCTCTCTTGAAAGTGAGAAGAAAAGAAAAGCTCCATGGTTGCTTGATCTCCTCCTTCTTCCTCCTCTTGATAAATTCTTTTGATCTCATGTGTTGATAGAAAAGGAATCCACATAGACAAACACTTCCATTTTTCTCTTCTACACAACCTAGGGCATCTAGACTAGCCATCTCGTTGCCCTAGTTGCCTCGGCTTGAGGTGGAGCTCGATGTACAACTCTCAGGTGGATCGTCTTCGACTCAAGAAGGCCGCGGAGGTGACCAAGATCAGGATCGTACCTTGGACCTTGGATGGACGAGCGGGACAGCGGAATGAAGACCCGAAGGACCGGTACCGTGAGGTATAATTTCTACGGCATAGTAGTTTAAGCCTCTAGTAGTTTGTTAGTTTCTAGTTTAGCAAAGATCCGGCTTTTAGTCCATGTTGCCTTTGGGCCAAAATTATTGTTTTTCGCCGTTTCCGCCTCCCCGTAAGAACCGGGGTGAGCAACGTGGACTTACAAGAACTGTTTCTCAGTTCAACCTACGTCCTGGGTATTAGATACCGGATCAGGATGCCACATATGTAAATTGTTACATGGGCTACGTAAAGGTAGAGAACTGGGAAAAGGTGATCATTTCGTTCAAGTAGGGAATGGGGCAAATATTGCAGCCAAAGCAGTTGGCGAATATCACCTAGTATTACCAAGTAGTAATACACTGATTCTGAATGAGTGCTATTATATACCGAACATGATGTGCAACATTATATCAGTTTCTTTATTAAGTAAAGAAGGATATAATTTTGTAGTACAGGATAATGTTATGAACATCTTCCTAAATCAAAAGTTGATTGCATCAGGCTCGTTATATAATGGCATATTCATTCTCAATCAAAATACAGTCCTCAATATACAAAACACACACAAGAGGAAAAGTTCAGAAATGAACGAATTCTTCTTGTGGCATTGTAGACTTGGTCATATCAATGCGACACGACTGGCTATGTTACATAAGGATGGATATTTGAATACGTTCGAATTATCATCTTATGATACTTTCCATTCATGTCTCAAAGGAAAAATGACCAAAGATCCGTTTAGTGGACACGGAGAAAGAGTTACGGAACTCTTAGGACTGGTATATAGTGATGTATGCGGTCCCATTTCTACGCATGCCAGGAATGGTTCTTCCTACTTTATTACATTCACTGACGATCTCTCAAGATTCGGATATGTGTTCCTGATGAAACACAAGTCTGAAGCTTTTGAGAAATTCAGAGAATATAAGCATGAAGTAGAGAACCAAACGGGCAAAAGTATTAAGATTCTTCGATCTGATCGAGGAGGAGAATACTTAAGCAATGAGTTCCTGGATTATCTAAAAGAGAATGGGATTCTCTCTCAGCTTACTCCTCCTTATACACCACAGCACAACGGTGTATCAGAACGGAGGAATCGCACCCTATTAGATATGGTGCGCTCGATGATGAGTACAACTGAGTTACCTATTTCCTTCTGGGGGTATGCACTTGAGACAGCAGCATACCTATTGAATCAAGTTCCAACTAAATCTGTACCTACCAAACCATTTGAGATATGGAGTGGGAAGAGACCATGTCTTAAACGAGTTAAGATATGGGGTTGTCTGGCCTATGTCAAAAGGAAAAATTCAGACAAACTCGAGGCACGGTCAGTTCTATGCAAATTTGTGGGATATCCCAAACATTCACATGGATATCTTTTCTACCATTGCGAGGAACAAAAGGTGTTTGTTTCTCGACATGCCACCTTTTTAGAAAAGGAATTTCTTGCAAAAGAAATTAGTGGCGAAGAGGTAGAACTGGAAGAAATTCCGGCTACACAAACTGCAACTTAAGATTTAGTGGAACAAGAGGATTCAGTAGTACCCGATGAACCCCAGCCTCTCCGCCGATCTAGTAGGGTTTCTCGTCCACCTGAGAGATACTACGGTTTTCTCATTGATGGTGGGAGCGAGGATTGCATCATGGAAGATGATGACCCAACTAGTTTCGAGCAGGCCATCACGAGCAGTGACTCTGTGAAATGGCTGGATGCAATGCGATCTGAGATAGAATCCATGTACACCAACAAAGTATGGACTTTGGAAAATGCTCCTGAAGGGGTAAAACCCATTGGGAGCAAGTGGATCTTTAAAAAGAAATTTGGTGTAGATGGAAAAGTTGAGACTTTCAAAGCTAGACTTGTTGCAAAGAGTTTTTGTCAAAGACCAGGTGTGGATTATGACGAAACCTTTTCTCCAGTGGCTATGCTTAAGTCCATCCGGATCTTACTTACCATTGCTGCATACCATGACTACTAAATCTGGAAAATGGATGTTAAGACCGCCTTTCTAAACGGTGATTTAGAAGAGTGCGTGTACATGACTCAGCCAGAGGGTTTCGTAGATAGTGGGAGCAGCGGAAAGGTGTGCAAGATGCTTAAATCCATTTATGGGTTAAAGCAAGTATCGCGGAGTTGGAACATCTGTTTTGATGTTGTAGTCAAAGAGTTTTACTTCATCAAAAATATAGATGAACCTTGTATCTATAAGAAGGTAGCAGAGAGTAAGGTTGTCTTCCTCGTATTTTACGTAGATGACATCCTCTTGATATTCCTATGCTGCAATCAGTAAAGCTCTTCTTATCACAAAGATTCTCATTGAAAGATCTAGGTGATGCCTCCTGCATATTGGTAATCATGATCTATAGAGATAGATCTAAACGGATACTGGGATTGTCCCAATCCAGGTACATTGACACCATACTAAAGAGGTTTAGTATGGAAGAATCCAAGCGTGGGAAACAACCCACGATCTCTGGACTCACTCTATCCAAAAAGATGTCTCCCAAGACTGATTTGGAGAGAGCTCGCATGCAAGGGATACCCTATACTTCGGCAGTAGGCTCTATCATGTATGCGATGCTATGTACCAGACCCGATGTAGCATACTCACTAAGTGTAGTGAGTCGGTATCAAGCAGATCCTGGAGAGAGTCACTGGACAGCTGTGAAGAACATTCTCAAGTACTTACGAAGGACTAAAGAGATGTTCTTGGTGTATGGTAATGGAGAACTCCGGGTGGAGTCCTTTACTGATTCCAGCTTCCAAAGTGATAAGGACGACTCTAAGTCGCACTTGGGATTTGTCTTTACCTTCAATGGAGGGGCGGTATGTTAGAAGAGTTCCAAACAGGATACCGTTGCAGACTCGATGATAGAGGCTGAATACATCGCTGCCAACGATGCTGCCAAAGAGGCTGTTTGGATAAAGAAGTTTATTAGTGAACTTGGTGTGGTTCCATCCATTGAACATCCAATACCTCTGTATTGCGATAACAATGGAGCTGTGGCGTTGGCCAAGGAACCCAGGTCCCATCAAAAGTCCAGGCATATTCTGAGGCGGTATCACCTGATCAGGGAGATAGTTGGTCGCCGGGAGATCGAGGTCAGGAGAGTAGATACGAAGGACAACACTGCGGATCCACTCACGAAGGCCATTCCCCAGATACAGTTTGAGAGATTATTCGGGATGCTATGTATGAGATACTACAGCAGCTGGCCTTAGTGCAAGTGGGAGATTGTTAGTTTTGTATATGCCCAAGAGGCCATTGTTGTACATGTGATGTATATTATAATGGATGCTTGGATATATATAGAGAGGACTTTCTTGCTCGTCATAATACTATGCTTTTTGGTTTCACTTTATCTTAACATGTTGACTTGTATTGGTTTACTTTTTTTATCTCACATGTTGATAAACCCTTAGGATCTGTACTCGACTTCTGTGACTATGATGAGATCATACTAGTGGGGCCATGGTAGTCGATGAGTACATCCTATAACCGTTCCTAGTCGATGGTATATCGAGACAGGGCATCGATACACAAGAGTAGACTAGCGTATACGCATCTTGACCCATATGATGGGCGTTAGATGATCCCATATCCATCGGTGTTTGACATCAAGGATGGTGTACGGGTGCTCAGTGGAGACTGGGTGCACTGGACGGACTCGCCGAGAACTCCCAGATGGTGATATACCACACGTCAGATGGCAGTTCTCCGGTGACACTGGTACAGGGTAGTCTGTAGACTCGAGATCGTCATAGAGTCTTGTGTGATTCCTACTGTGCTTTGATTTCCACCTTACCACGTCCAAGAGGGCATGCAAAACGGTGGCTTTTGGTTGCAGTCCCGAATCACATGGAGGCAATGAGCGATAGGAGGGGATTCGTCTCTCCCGGTATAGGGAGTTGATGTTGTGTTGTGTTCGATTGGCTATAACTGGAAGTCCCTGGCCAGGGCTGATATAGAGATTTACTGGTAAGTGTTATCAGTAGTTTCTCGACCCGTTATGAGCCACGCATCGACACGACTTATCGGTTACTGGGGTCTGACGTATACCACCCGTAGACAAGATATGCGACATATCAGACGAATAGACCGGACTGTACAGGAGTGTTACTGATTGGATTCACAGGAGAATGTACAGGCTAGCTTGTTGATCTTCTGATCGCTCAATACCTGGGTGGCTGTTACGTTTAGCTGACCGCTTGCAGCTTGTTGGTGTTTGATATGATCGTCACCTACTACCGACGTATTGACGATTCTTTAGAGTCCTACATAGAGGTTTCTTGACTCAGGCAAAACGGAGTAGAGGCACATATGTGATATGTGCAGGACCGAGGATAATGCGATATGAGATACCGTATTATATTCTCGTGATATTTATATATGAACTGGGTCATCGGATCAAGAGTTGATTTGATGAATCGGTACATGATATATTAGTCGGTTATATTCGATATAGCTGGATTGTCGGATCAAGTGTTGATTCGATAATTTAATGTATAATAATATATATATGATATATTGTATTACATTATCTAATATTGGCTCGCTTTATTATTTCATTTTCTCACCGGATAATACATTGATATATATATATATGCGATATATATTAATTGTATTATTTTCTTTTGTTACAAATATATAATATATATGTGATATATATTATAGTAACATGATATGATTAATAATGAAACATGTTTAGTAGAGATTAAACGAGGTTAGGGTTTGATTATGGTTAGTTGCTTCATGCACCTTCTAGAAGCAATTCCTTTTGTCATGAAGAAGATATTATGGTTGATATTTATCCATGACTCATTCTTTAACCTAAACAAACCCTAGCCCTAGTTAATTCTCTACAAGGGTTATCCTTGTCATACCTTGACCATGGTTCCATTATTATTCATATATTCATTTTTATTATTCATCACAAAAGGATTAACTCATTATTCATCATCTTCTTCTCTCTTGAGCTTTGAGAAAGCTTGCTAGTTTTTCATTTTGTGATGAATTCATGTGAGAATTTGATATAAAAAGATAGCATAAATACTACTCCATCATCCTCATCTAATCTAGCCCATTAGATTAGGTTGTTCACCTCATTAGAGTGAGAGAGCTTGAGTTATTGCAACTTCGACGTAGATCATCGGAGAAACGGAACACTACAAGCTAGCATGGATCGTTCGAGTCGTGGAGCCTCTCTTGAGTTCGGGAGATCGTGGATCGCGGCGAAGAGACTTCTACTCGGAGCTTATGAAGCGAAGGAGCGGACTACAAAGGTTGTAATCTCTCACACTTAGTAGTAAAGATGATTACTTGCATGTTAAACCCTAATAATCTAGCAAAGATCCCGGCTTTAGGTTGTTCGGCACGTCTAAAATTTTATTTGGGCTTGGTTGATTCCTTATGAACCCTCACAAGAGTGCCTAGGAACCTTGCAATTGCTGCCTTCCACGATTATGAGATCTGGTAGATGGACGGTAAAGACGGCTTTTCTAAATGGAAATTTGGAAGAATGCGTCTATATGGATCAGCTAGAGGGATTCATTCAGAGTGGGAGGAGCGGTAAAGTGTGCAAGTTGTTTAAGTCCATTTATGGACTAAAGCAGGCATCGCGGAGTTGGAACATCTGTTTTGATAATACTGTCAAAGAATTCAACTTTATCAAGAATCCAGATGAAACATGCATATATAGTAAGATTGTAGGGAGAGCAGTAGTATTCCTCGTCTTGTACGTGGATGACATTCTCCTAATAGGAAATAATATTCCTATGCTACGGTCAGTCAATGGATTCTTGTCACAGAAGTTCTCCATGAAGGACCTGGGTGATGCCACCTACATTCTGGGGATCCAAATCTATCGTGATAGATCAAAAAGGATGTTGGGACTTTCGCAGTCCAGGTACATAGACACCATATTGAAAAGATTCAGTATGGAAGATTCTAAGCGTGGTAACCTACCGGCTTGTCACGGAAACACCCTCTCCAAAGAGATGTCTCCAAGACTGATTTGGAAAGGGCTCTGCATATCGATATACCCTACGCTTCTGCGGTAGGCTCTATAATGTATGCGATGTTATGTACCAGACCAGATATAGCATACGCATTAAGCGTTGTAAGCTGGTATCAGGCAAACCCAGGGGAGATGCACTGGATAGCAGTAAAGAACATTCTCAAGTACCTGAGGAGGACTAAGGAGATGTTCTTGGTGTATGGCGGAAAAGACCTCCAGATCGAGGCCTTTGCCGACTCCAGCTTCCAGAGTGACAAGGATGACTCTAAGTCCATGTCGGGTTATGTCTTTACCCTCAATGGAGGGACGGTCTGTTGGAAGAGTTCCAAGCAGGACACCGTTGCTGACTCGACGATGGAAGCAGAGTACATAGCTGCTTGCGATGCCATAAAAGAAGCTGTCTGGATGAAGAAGTTCCTCACAGAACTTCAGGTGGTTCCTTCCAGTGTTGATCCAATACTCTCTGTATTGTGACAACAACGGCGCTATAGCTTTAGCGAAGGAACCCAGGTCCCATCAGAAGTCCAGACACATCTTAAGGCGGTATCACCTGATCAGGGAGATCGTAGATCGCCGGAAGATCGAGGTGAAGAGAGTAGATACGAAGAATAACACTGCTGATCCATTCACAAAGGCCATTCCTCAGACGCAGCTCGAGAGGCTATTCGAGATGATAGGTCTGCGATATGCCAGTACATGGCCCCTAGTGCAAGTGGCGAGAGTTAGTGTTTATGCCCTAGAGACCATTACTGTATCATACTAGTATGTATATTACTTAATGGATGCTTGGGATATTCACAGTTGTATTGACAGTCTTGCTAAAAATGGTAGTATGCTACTTGCTTTGTGTCTACTTTAATATGTGCATGTGTTTCTTTTAACATATCGCTTATACATATTAGTAGAGCCCTTAGGATCTTTACTTGATTACCGGCATTGTGATGGCAGTCACACTAGTGGGGGCTGGGTGGTCTATAAGCAACATCCTATACAGGTCCCTGGTCGTAGGATTATCGAGGCGGGGCATCGATACTCCGGAGTAGACTGGTGTATACGCTTCTCATCCCAGCTGGGGAGATGGTTTGTCCCACAGCCATCAGTACGTTGTACTGGAGATAGTATGCAGGTGCTCGTTAGGTTACGAGTACACCGGACAGGACTCGCCGGGAACTGCAGGTTGGTACTATACCCATCGTCAGATAGAAGTTCCCAGGTGATATGAGTACAGCTTAGTCCGTCGACTTGATACTGCTACTTCGCCTCGGGTGTGTTCCCACTGTACTTAGATTACTACCCAACCACGGTTCAAAGGAGTCGTGCAAACAGGTAGTAGTTGGGTGCAGTCCTGAAGCACTTGGAGGCAGTGGCGGTTAGACAGGATTCGTCTCTCCCGGTATTGGGGGGTTGATATCGCGCTGTGTATGGAGAGCCATTACGTAAAGTCCCTAGCCAGGGCAAGCGAGATTTACGGGTAGGTTCTAGTAGTTTCTCAAGGAGTAATGGGCTTCACTTCGAGATGACTTATATTGTTATTAGGGGTCTGACGTTTACCGCCCCCTAGGCCCGATATGCGATAGTCCTAGTGTTAGTGTATATGCCCTAGAGTCCATTACTGTATCATACTAGTTTGTATATTACTTAATGGAAGCTTGGGATATTCACAGTTGTATAGACAATCTTGCTCAAAATGGCAGTATGCTACTTGGTTTGTTCTACTTTAATATGTGCATATGTTTCTTTTAGCATATTGCTTATACATATTAGTGGAGCCCTTAGGATCTTTGCTTGATTACCAGCGTTGTGATGGCAGTCGCACTTGTGGGGGCTGGATAATCTATAAGCACATCCTTATACAGGTCCCTAGTCATAGGATTATCGAGACAGGGCATCGATACTCCGGAGTAGACTAGCGTATGCGCTTTTCATCCCAGCAGGGGAGATGGTCTGTCCCACAGCCATCAGTACGTCGTACTGGAGATAGTATGCGGGTGCTCGTTAGGTTACGAGTATACTGGACAGGACTCGTCGGGAACTGTTGGTTGGTATTATACCTATCGACAGTTATCAGTTCCCAGGTGACATGAGTACAGCTTAGTCTGTTGACTTGACACTGTCATTTTGCCTCGAGTGTGTTCCCACTGTTCTTTGATTACTACCCTACCACGGCTCAAAGGAGTCGTGCAAACAGGTAGTAGTTGGGTGCAGTCCCGAAGCACTTAGAGGCAGTGACGGTTAGACAGGATTCGTCTCTCCCGGTATTGGGGTTGATATCGCGCTGTGTTTAGGAGAGCCATTACACATAGTCGTCCCTGGCCAGGGCAAGCGAGATATACTGGTAGGTTTCCAGTGTTATCTCAGGGTGTTCTGGGCTACACTCCGACACGACTTGTACCGCTATTAAGGGACTGACGTTCGCCACCCCCTAGGCCCGCCATGCGATATTCTTAGACGAATAGACCGGACTGTACGGAGATTGTCACATTCAGGCTAAGTAGGAGTTCGGATGGGTTTACCTCATCGGCCTTCTTATCGACATCTACCTGGGGACCGTTACGTACAGCTAGTGCTGCTTGCGGTTTGTGGTTAAACCCACTGCCAGCGTAGTGTCGAGTCTTTAAAGTCCCACACAGAGAGTTTCCTTGCACTGAGCGAAATGTGTAGAGGCCGTATGGTTTTACGGCAGGGCTGCGATCACTTACGTGCACTTGTGTGCGTATGCTGTTCGGGCAAGCAATACTAGTGGGCTTTGGTTTAAGCCGGATCCTAGTATTGCACGGATGGATTTGTTTTGTCTTCTGTGCATTCGCATTCTACGGAATGTGGATGCGGGTGTGTATGCACAGTTTTGAGGAGCGAAGAAGGAGTTGGTGCCTCATTAGGGTTTTGGCAATTCGTTCGGTCAAAACCATTATGAGCCTGAGGACATTATTTACTAATCTTTTTAGTGATAATTATGTGATGGCTAA
The DNA here is from genome assembly GCA_030015575.1 of Agapanthus africanus. Lineage (NCBI taxonomy): Eukaryota > Viridiplantae > Streptophyta > Magnoliopsida > Asparagales > Amaryllidaceae > Agapanthus > Agapanthus africanus. The sequence continues at coordinate 557,304,141 of JASDDO010000019.1, read as the reverse complement.
TTGCTTTGACCAATTGACCACACTTGACTTTGTTGACCGTTTGACCAAAGTTGACTTGGACCTTCTTGAGAGGTCTAGAGTTTTCTTTGGTTTTCTTTTTATTCTTTGGGTTATGAAAATGGTCAAGTCATTAGTTGCCATCAACTTTATCTTGAAAAGATTAGTAATGATGATAGTGGTGTATTATTGAACCATGGTTCATTTTCATAGTTGACTCTTGATCTCTCATTCTCTCTCTTAAGAAAATGAAATGAGAAAGCTCCATGGTTCTCCTTCATCTTCCTCCTCTTGAAAATTCCTTTTTTCTCATATGTGTAGGGTGTTTTTTGTCACCCCATTGAGATGGGAATACGCGCGCGCTTGTCAGGCATACTACAGATCCCCTCTGCCTAGGGTAGGCCGAGGTTTATTGATTATGGGGATCTGAATCTCCGGCAGCCGCGGACTAAGCTGCCGTTAATTACCCCTCGCCCTTGGAGCGAGGGTACCTCCGATTAAAGGGTTAAACTGGTCATGCGAACTCAATGTGCAGTGTACGTGTGTGTTGTTTTGGAAGGGGGTTTGGATATATCGGGAGCCACGCAGAGTTTTTACGGGGGTCCCGCTATCCGGATAGCGGGCTGGGGGTCAAGAGGGCTAGCAGCCCCCTTGCGGGGCAGCGCCCCGTTAGAAATTTTTTTCTAACAGGGACAGTGTCGTGGTGTATGTGTGTGTGCACATATGTATGCATATGTGTATATATATATATATGTATGTATATATGTATATATATATATATATAAAAGAAAGAGGGGGAAAAGGCATCCAAAGGATGCGTGGGGCCAGCGCCTTGGGCGCTGTGCGCCCAGGTGCTGTGCGCTCAGGCGCTAGCATGCCACGTGTTGGCACGTGGGCGCTCTGCGCTTGAGCGCAGGGTGCTGTAGCGCAAGCGCGCCACTTGTCGGCACGTGGGCGCTTTGCGCTTCAGCGCCAGACACTCGAGCGCAAGCGCGCCATGTGTCGGCACGTGGGCACTTTGCGCTTGAGCGCTGGGCGCTTGAGCGCTGGCGCGCCACGTGTCGGCACTGGGGCGACTTGTGCCAGAGCGCTGTGCACTTGAGCGCAAGCGCGCCACGTGTCGGCACTGTGGCGACTTGCGCTGGAACGCAAGAGCGCCACGTGTCGGCACTGGGGCGCTTTGCGCTCGATCGCATGGCGCTGTTGTGCAAGCGCGCCACGTATCGGCACATGGGCGCTTTGTGCTTGAACGCTGAGCGCTTGAACGCAAGCGCGCCACGTGTCGGCACGTGGGCGCTCTGTGCTTGAGCGCCGGCGAGGAAAAAAGGCTTTTAGCCTAAAAAGATTCTCGGAAGAGAAATCAGAGTGGAGTTGGACTCCTGAGTGTGTTTTCTTTTTTTTCTTGGGTTTAGTGAAATGGGTTCTTCTTCCTCCTCCTCTGTTAGCTGTATCTTGAAGATCAAGAGATGTGAGATCTCAAAATCTCATCTCTCCTTTTGGGGATCTAAAGACAGATCCAAGTTCCCCTTTGTGGGTTTGATGGTGAAAAACTATTTTGTTTTATAAAATGAAGAGTAAAACTCTTGATTTAATTCAAAAGAAAGAAGAAGATTTTGGAACCTTGAAGAAGGATAAAAGACCTCAGATCTAAATTTTTTGGAGAGAGAAAAGTTGTTTTCTTATTCATCATCCTTTTGCCTTTTATAGGCTTACATATTTACATATAGCCCCTTGGCTTCACAAAATGGCATTTTAGCCATCCCATGGCTCATGTGTCATTTCTTTTTGCACATAAGCCATGGGCTTACAAAATATTGGCTTTATGCCCATTTTGCATGCATTCAAGTATAAAAAATTACATAAAAATTATTTATTCCAAGATCTATATTTTAGCATGGAGGAGGCTGGCCACGGGCTCGACTTGGGCATGGGCCCGCTCGACCTGGGCTTGGGCCCACCTAGCTTGGGGGTGGACCTTGACTTTGACTCGGTCAACTGGGGTGTAAATTTTTACCCCAACAAATTGCCCCCCATCAATGAATGCACACCGCACATGTGGGTCGTGTGCATGAAATTGATGGATCTTCTTTTGCGTGGAGGCGACTTGCTTTGGTTCCCACTTTTTGGGACGCACTGCCCCTTTTACGACATGGACGGCCGACGCTTGACACGTTTCCGAGACAGAGTGTCCGTGGTAGACGTTTCCCTAGCCCGGAGTGATTTCGTTGACGTTCCCCCAGCACGGAGTGTCGCTAGTCGACGTTTCCCCGAGGTGGAGTGTCGGCTGGTTGACGTGTCCCCGAGACGGAGTGTCTGCTTGACGTTTCCCCGAGATGGAGTGTCGCTGGTCGACGTGTCCCCGGCGCGGAGTGTCTGCTGGTTGACGTATTCCCGAGACGGAGTGTCGCTGTTGGACGTTTCCCTGATGCAGAGTGTCTGTGTTGGAAGTTTCCCCGATGCAGAGTGTCGCTGGTTGACGTTTCCCTGATGCGGAGTGTCTGTGTTGGACGTTTCCCCGATGCAGAGTATTGCTGGTTGACGTGTCCCCGGCACGGAGTGTCTGCTTGACGTTTCCCCGGCACGGAGTGTCGCTGATCGACTTTTCCCCGGCGCGGAGTGTCGCTGGTGGACTTTTTCCCGGCACGGAGTGTCGCTGATCGACTTTTCCCCGGCACGTAGTGTCGCTGATCGAATTTTCCCCGGCGTGAAGTGTCGCTGGTTGACTTTTCCCCGGCACGGAGTGCCGGGTTGACTTTCCCCGGTACGGAGTGTCGCTGATCGACTTTTCCCCGGCGTGGAGTGTTGGGTTGACTTTTCCCCGGCACGGAGTGTCGCTGATCGACTTTTCCCCGGCGCGGAGTGTCGGGTTGACTTTTCCCCGGCATGGAGTGTCGCTGATCGACTTTTCCCCGGCGCGGAGTGTCGCTGGTTGACTTTTCCCCGACACGAAGTGTCGCTGATCGACTTTCCCCTGCGCGGAGTGTCGGGTTGACTTTTCCCCGGCACGGAGTGTCGCTGATCGACTTTTCCCCGGCGCGGAGTGTCGGGTTGACTTTCCCCCGGTATGGAGTGTCGCTGATCGACTTTTCCCCGGCGCGGAGTGTCGCTGGTTGACTTTTCCCCGGCACAGAGTGTCGTTGATCGAATTTTCCCCGGCGCGGAGTGTCGGGTTGACTTTTCCCCGGCACGGAGTGTCGCTGATCGACTTTTCCCCGGCGTGGAGTGTCAGGTTGACTTTTCCCCGGCACGGAGTGTCGCTGATCGACTTTTCCCCGGCGCGGAGTGTCGGGTTGAATTTTCCCCGGCACTGAGTGTTGCAGATCGACTTTTCCCCGGCGTGGAGTGTCGCTGGTTGACTTTTCCCCGGCACGGAGTGTCGTTGATCGACTTTTCCCCGGCGCGAAGTGTCGGGTTGACTTTTCCCCGGCACGGAGTGTCGCTGATCGACTTTTCCCCAGCGCGGATTGTCGGGTTGACTTTTCCCCGGCGCGGAGTGTCGCTGGTCGACTTTTCCCCGGCACGGAGTGTCGCTTGTTAACACAGAGGTCGATGTTGGAATTGGTTGGTTTGATTTGTTTGATTTGAGTCGACATCAGCATCGCTACACTGGAATATGGTACCGGGAGCGAATCATCATCCGTCTTTGAGAGTATTTGGGAATTGGGGTTTTTGGTTGGCATCTGCATTGCTGCACTGGAATAATGCCAGGAGCAACTCATCATTTGCCCCGAGAGGATTTGGGAATTGGTTTTTTTGTTTGGCATCCGCATTGCTGCACTGGAATAATGCCAGGAGCAACTCATCATTTGCCCCGAGAGGATTTGGGAATTGTTTTTTTTTGTTTGGCATCCGCATTGCTGCACTGGAATAATGCCAGGAGCAACTCATCATTTGCCCCGAGAGGATTTGGGAATTGGTTTTTGTTTGGCATCAGCATCGCTATACTGGAATATGGTACCAGGAGCGAATCATCATTTGCATTTGCTTATTAGGGAACGATGGCTTAGGAAACAGGTTTTAGGTCCCTATCACCTAAGACTTTTCAATTTTATGGGCCGTAAGGGTCCCATAAAAGCATTTTCTCCCTACGAGTCGAAAGGATCTCATAGGTGTATTTTCTCCTTAGGAGTGGTGGGGACTCCTAAGGGTGTTGCTCCTTTGTGAGTCGTAAGGATCTCACGCGGGAATTTTCTCCTCACAAAGTCGAGAGGACTTTGCGAGTGCATTTCATCACTTTTTTACGAGTGTGCGCCCTTTCGGGTTTTCACAAACTCGCCGGCAGTCCTGCTGTTTTTACTCATGGAGCCCTTTCGGGTTTTCATCCGTACACATTTTGCTTGTGGACATGCCTTTTTTATTTCAATTATTTTTTTTGGTGGGACTTGTAAGTGCACGGCGGCGCCCCGGCCGTCAATCCGACGCCGGAATGCGGAAGCGGTGAAAAACTTTAATTTTGCGGACTTTGCAAACCGGCACCACCGCGCACTAAACTCCGGATCGTAACCATTAAACTAGTCTAGCTAACAAGAAGAAGGGAAAGATGTATACCGACGATCCAAGTCCTCCGGTCTTCATCTCCACTCCGATCTCCTCGCGGGATCTCCGTCCATCTCCTCCTCGTCGGAAAGGGCACCACGAAGCCGGGTACTTTTACGGGCTCCCACCTCAATACCGAGGCAACTCGGGCGCGAAGCTGGCGAATCGACGCGTCCAAGATTTGCTGTAGGAATGTGTAGTAAACTATTGTCTCTATTGGGGTTGGAGGAGTTGCCATGATGGAGGAGTTGCCATGATGGAGGAATTGGTGCAAAAGAAGAAGCCATGGAAAACTGTTGGAAGAATGGAGTATGCTCCTATTAGTGAGCTCGGCCAGAAGCTTTTTGAGTTTTTTGGAAAAAGAATGAATCCCCTTCTAATAAATTAATCATCATCCCAATATATATTCACTCCAGCACACTCATTTTCCACAGTGGCCGGCCCACTCCAATTCCAATTTCCAACACAAAATTCACAAACCCATACCTTATCAAGTCTTAATTAATGCAAGAATGGTCCAAAAGAAAAGATGCAATCATATCAATCCATTTGCAATAAACCCCCTCGACAAATGTTATTTGCAAACTTGCAAATAACACCCTCCAACGAAAAGTCCGACCGGGAAGGAAAAATAGAAAACCGGCCGGAACGGAATGCAAACTGGCAACTCCAGAAAACTGGTCCCGTAATAAATTACAGGAAAACCCCGATACTGTGCATACACACCCGCATCTGTATTCCTTCCGGATACAAATGCAAAGAGACAAAATCTACACTGTCAAATACTAAGATCCGGCTTAAGCCAAAGCCGGTTAGTAAAAACCGTCCGATCATGATCCGTGCAATACCGCACGTATCTGATCGAACCCTGCCATATCTCCATACGGCCTCTACAGCGTTTCGCCCGAAACTTGAGTAACTGAAAGTGTGGTGGACTCTAAAGACTCGTCAATACTATGGCTGTGGATTTAACCACTAGCACGTCAGAGGTATAAGCCAATACGTGACGGGCCACCAGCTATTGACCAAAAGGGACGTCGATGAGCGAACTCATCCTGACACCCTACTGAGCCTGTCAGTGACAATATCCGTGCAGTCCGGTCCGTTCGTCTATGAGTATCGCATGGCGGGCCTAGGGGGTTGGTAAAAGTCAGACCCCCAAAAGCGGTACAAGTCGTGTCGGAGTGTAGCCCAGAACACCCTGAGATACTACTGGAATACCTACCAGTAAATCTCCTTGCCTTGGCCAAGGACTTTGTGTAATGGCTCTCCTAGACACAGCACGACCTCACCCCCAATACCGGGAGAGACGAACCCCTGAAGATACGCTCACTGCCTCCATGTGGCTCGGGACTGTACCCAACTAAAACCTGTTTGCACGACTCCTTTGAGCCGTGGTAGGGTAGTAATCAAAGTACAGTGGGAACTCACACGAGACAAATGACGATCCCCAGGTCGATGAACTAACCTGCACACATGTCACCAGGGAACTGCCATCTGACGTCTGGTATATGACCAACTAGCATGTTCCCGGCGAGTCCTGTCCGGTGTACTCATAACCCAATGAGCACCTGTATACATCTTAGGTGATCCAACTGACACCAGTGGCTTGTGAGACCGGCCACCGCCCCTCGTCGGGGTCTCGACTGTATACACTAGTCTACTAATGGAGTATCGATGCCCGGTCTCGAAACTCCCACGACTAGGGACCTTTTAAGGATATGCTTGTAGACCCCCAGCTCCCACTTATATGATCGCCCTCATACTGCTGGTGGTCAAGCAAGAATCCTAGGGGCTCTATCAACGTGCAATAGTGACATGTCATGTCACCTAAAGCAGTACACGATGATAAAGGTAAACCAGATAGCAAACTATCATCTCGAGTAAGACTGTCGTACCGGGATAGGTCCTCCCTCAATCATTGCAATCACGTGCCTGTGATCCAATAATTGACTCTGAGGGCACTATCTCCAACAATCTCCCACTTGCACTCAAGGCTAATTATTGCGATGTCGCATACTCACAGCCCGTGTGATACCGAACACCCAACTCCTCTACTTGTCAGTCTCACAAAGCTCGTTTGCGAAACTATCGCGTTCGAGGAATAGCCTCAGTGAGTGGATCCGCTCTGGTGTTTCTTTCTATGTCTCTCTATATCTCAAGTTCGCGGAGAAACCCATCTCCCGAAATGAGCAATACCTGTCTTAGAATGTCTGGATGTCTGATGGGACCGAGCTCAAAAATGAACTCCAAATCCAAACTTCTTAGACTGTATCGTCAACTGAACTTAATCAGTATCCTGCGCCATGCCTCCCTCAGTATTGCCTTGGATCACCTGTCCAAAACACTGTCCCTCGTCAGAAGGAAAAATATAACTCTGACGATCTCCTTGTCGTCTATGTCACCTTGGAAGCCTGGAATGATAACTGTCTCCCGAATAGGGCTGTCGTTATCATATCCCTAGAACATCCACTTATGTTCTAAAACTGCTTCCGATTGTTCCTCCAGGATTGGATCAATATCAGCTTATTGCATCTAGTGCAAGAACAACATCTGGTGTGGTACTTGACATCTCATGATTGACTCAATTGCCAAAGCAAGTGATCTGCCAATCATGCACATCCCTCTCTACTTTAGTCTATAAGACACCTTTAGAGAGGGTGACTCCATCACCTGCAGGTACACTACCGTGCCAGGAGTCGTCCATTCTAAATACTCTTAGAATGCTGTCAAAGTACCCTGATTGAGAAACCACCCAAATCTGGATCTAAAACCATAGATCTAGTAACCAGTATGTCTGATATAATGTCCAAGTCCTTTGTGGAGAAACCACTGTGTGACGGCCAAAGTATAACCGATCGTAGTATAGGAGTTTCCTTTCCTACTTTGTGTATGTCATCCAAAACCCGGATATCACACCCTACTACCTTCTCAACAGATCCATCCCCTATTCTGATGACGTCAAACCCATGACTGTCACATCAGAAATAGATGATCTATCTCCGCTACATCTGCTTTAGTCTATAAATAGATATAAGCCTGATGTCCACCAATGCTTTCGCTGCTCCCACTGACTACGACAACCCTCTGCCAGAGTCATATAGACGTGCACTTCTAAAGCTAGTTTAGAACGACGCTATACTCATCCTCCTGCCGGGTCTCGCAGCCTGGAACAACAACAATGGCAAGTGTGGGTAAACAAGAACTTCCCTGTCACCGTCCTTGAGGCTACCGGAGTACCTCTCGGGTGCCTGAAGTTACCCACCTTATCTGCGGAGTAGCCAATGGAATGTCAATCCAGATTGAATCTTTAGGTTCCTTATCAAATCTTCAGTAATCGTTTGTGGTTCTGGAATCACTTCCAGTTCTACCATACTCCCACTACTGTTTTCTGAAAAAATCCATTTTTAATAAAACTGTGGCGAGTCTAGAACAATATCGCTATTGTTCATCCAGATGGTAGAAAGTCAACCATCGTCATAGCCTGGGTCAACCCACAAACAGCCATTACAGAAACGTGCCTTGAGTTGTCCAGTGTCTGGTTTTAATCATGAACCGGACAACTCCCCGTACCTTAACATCGTTAAGATATGAACTGTTCTATATCCAATATAGAAACAGAGGCACTGATATAATTGAACCAGATTCAAATCATGCAGCTGTCCCCAGCGCATGTCAACTAAATGGAAGGAGGCCGATCAGCGTTACTCAACTTAGGAATGCTTCCAATTATGAGTAACCTGAAAAAGAAGCAATTTCTCTTAATCATCACTTTCAACTGAATACCACAAGTATCTACATCTTCGATCACCTTGAAGAATCCCGATACTTGCTATACCTGGTTCTCTACTCTATTCAAATACCTATAACTTCTCCAAATTCGGACCCTGTGTTTCCACGAAACACCTGTCTAAAAAATAGAGGAGTCATAAGTAAACTGAATATAGTACGAGGACCATCCCCTCTGTCCTGATGGACCCTGGACAACATACAATACTCTGTACAAGTCCCTTGAGTCTGATAACTCATTTACTGTGTGTCGTAGGTTGAAAACTGTACTTATGGTTAAGAAGAATTACACCGCTGTTTAATGCTCCTTACCTAACCATCCACTGATATAGGTAAATGTCATAGACATAATTTCAGAAAGGTATATCTCACTCTATGAAAATAGACGTACAGATATATCAATTTGAAATTGGTGCATAACAGCGGATATTCAAAACCAAATATTTGCCGACCGGCAAACAGCGCAGGTGATTTCCTCAAATATCACTGATTACAACGAATCCCGATATAATGAGGATGATCACCCAATTCCCAATAACTTACTCCCACTCATCATCTGTAAAACCATACAGATGTGAGAATCGTACCTGGTAAATACATACCCTGGAGTAAGTATCTAATCGGGAAATCAGTTTTCCTTTAACATTACACAGTGAAACTGAAACATTGAAATGTTCCGATGGGGTATCCTGGTATTCCTAGTAATGCCTCTTCCAGATTCACGACTGTAACCGTATAATTCTTTGCCATCTCTCCAAATCCCTTCATATGTCTTTAGTCTTTACCTTCTGCACACCCCTTTAGGCCAAATGGTTTTCTTCCTTCCCTACCGTTCGGCACCAGCCTATGGTTTGGAAGAAGACTATCCAATAAGCATAATGGGTGTACTGTCCCAATCCTAGGAACACTCGCAACACGAGAGAAGGTGAAGATAAAAGACACCTGAATGTACTTTATTCCTATTTCTCCTGAACCAGGATCCATCCCCGAACTGGAACAAGTTCCTTTCGAGTTCGTATATAACCATACGATGGATTATCCAATAAAATGGGATCTTCGTAGTGATACGGAGTGTCCTGGAGAAATACAAAGGTGATTTAGGATTGGCGAAGAAATACTTGGTTCGGTCGTGAATAGCAGTCGCAATTTACTTTGCCCTCTTACTAATCCCTTGTTTTGTCTGAACTTAATACCTTCTGTACACCGTTTAGGCTAACTGGTTTTCTTCATTCCCTACCGGTCGGCACCAGCCTATGGTTTGGAAGAAGACTATCCAATTTGCGTAATAGGTGTACTACTCCTAAACCAAGGAGTACTCGCAACCTGAGAGAAGGTGAAAAGAAAAGACAACTGAATAATCCTATTCGTTTTCTCCAGAACCGGAAACCATCCTCGAATTCCTTTGAGTTCGTATCTAACCATACGATGGTTTTGTCCAATGGAAGTGGACGTTCGTAGTAATACGGGGTGTCCTGGAGAAAAGGGTAAAAGTAGGAGTGGCAATGAGGTCTGCAACTCTGACAATCCAAAAGCCAGTGTTAAGAAGGTTCGGTCAACTTGGTCACTGAGTCAAAGTCTTAGGGTCGGGTCAATGGTCGCTGCCAGAGAGAGAGAGAGAAGAAACACTCAGCGTGCACTCTATCCTAGATCAGAATGGTTACCAATTTATCTAATCTGGAAACCTCCCACTGTACCTCAAATTCTCCTCCAAACCTGAAAGAAGAATTAGTCGGGGTCACCCGAGGAGTAAACCAACTCATCAGTGGGAATCGGGATCCAACTCTCATCGCATGACAACGTGACGGAATCCGCTCACGGTATCACACTCCAGAAGGTATGCGCATATCTGGCAAGTTTCAGTACTTTTGAAACCCCCGATGTGATTTCTGCCCCATGCTCTTATGACCTTGACTTTGGCCAACATATCATAAGTCACATGTCAAGTTCTACCCGTCATTCTCCAGGTTAATTTGAATCCACCCGTACATACCCTTGACTTTGGCCAAAATGGCAGCACGACTGTCCCAAACCAACGCATCTATCTATGCTGCATATGAATACCCCAATAGCTACCAATCACTGTGCCTTGACTTTGGCCAACATACACAGCTTGAATACTATTGACCACCCATATGAAACGACGGAGGGCTACGAATGGTTTCTGGCGAAAACCTTTAACGTAAAGAACTTGATATCGTTGAAGGAACGGATAGCTTTTTAGAAAATATAGTGACGAAAACCTTTACTAAAGAGGTCACTCCCGGTGAAGGGATCTCGGCTCTTTCCCCGTAGAATGAGGTGCAGGATATTCCAAATGAATACCACGGTGCAAAGCAAAAGTAATCGGCTATAGTGAAGTTAATGCCCTGACGCAAACTTCTGTCCAAGGGGTCACTCCCGGTGAAGGGATCTCGGCCCTTGCCTCGTCGACTGAGGAGCAGGATATTCCAAATGAATACCACGATGCAAAACAAAAGTGAACGTCCTTGCAATAACAGCTTTTTGAAAAAGTGTTCCAACAACATCCGAATAGGTTTGTTTTTAACTTTGCATTGATCCGAATCAATGCAGTCCCATCAATTGATCACACCACAAAGAACGAAAATATACTGACGTATGTATATGCCATCCGCATTCGCCACTGGGTCCCGTCATCACCCGTTAGGTTAGCTAACTAACGGCAGAGCGGGGACTGGACTAGCGCGGATGAAAAACATATACTACATCTACTAATATATATAGTATTTCGCTCAAGGCGTGAATAGAAATGCAACATCACAGAGAATGAACAGCATCACAGAAACAATACAGATATCTGGGATCCCCGGGTTTCACAGAGCCGCTGAAACCCGACGTTCCCCTGGTCGTGTGGATAGCCTGTGCAATGAAATCCTAGACCCCTACGGGCGCGGCAAGTCACCCGCCAAAACCTGAAGCGAGGCAGCCCCCTTCAGCGCCGTGAATGGACTACCCAGCACTTCATGGAATCCGGTAACTTGGGCACCCCTCCTGGGTCAACCTGTACCCCCTACGAGTGCGGCGAATAGCCCGCCAATCCTAGAGTGAAGCCCCCTCCGTCTCAATGCCATGAGATGCGGGCTTGTTGCCCTCCAGAACCCGGCTATCCGTGCACCCCTCCGCGGGGCAAACCTAGTACAGAAAGTAAAATATACATACAACGGGTACATCGACCGCAACCAGGTCGTGCCCCAAAATAATAATACAAACTGGCAGTGACGGCAGTCCACATGTCGGACGCTCGCCCCGCAATATCAAATGTACATAATACAACAAAACTGTACTAACATTGCATCCAGGCTATCCCCCACGACCGATCCGCAACATCACAGCAAATACATAGAACATCAACGTGAAAGTCACGTTCGCAAATCCGTCTAACCGGGCTATAGCAGTTAGACTGGATTTACCGAACAAGTGACATTCACGGTCGCAGATATAATGTAAATACTGTGAAAAATGTGTTTAAAATATCCGACCGATCAAATTATAACAAGTGGGCCCCAAAACAATACTGTAGCAGTTCAGGAAATTATGGGCCCAAAATTAATATTCCAAAAACCCAGATTTACACCCAAAAGCCCACTGGATAATTTTCACACAATGATCAACCAAATCGGCGGCGGAACCGCGGCCCAAGGTAGGATCGTGCCGCGGTTCCGCGCTTAAATGAAGGCAACAGTGTATCGAAATTTCCCAGAGGTCTTAGAAAATCTAGTACAATACTTTTATACACCCTGAAAAATTTTTGGACTCGAAAAAAATTTGACAGAAAACTGATGTGAGCAAATACGGGTTTTTGAACATTTCGATCGATCGGAACTTAAAAACACATTACACAAAGCTAGACTAAGTTAATGGGGAGGCTCTGATACCACTGTAAGTGCACGGCGGCGCCCCGGCCGTCAATCCGACGCCGGAATGCGGAAGCGGTGAAAAACTTTAATTTTGCGGACTTTGCAAACCGGCACCACCGCGCACTAAACTCCGGATCGTAACCATTAAACTAGTCTAGCTAACAAGAAGAAGGGAAAGATGTATACCGACGATCCAAGTCCTCCGGTCTTCATCTCCACTCCGATCTCCTCGCGGGATCTCCGTCCATCTCCTCCTCGTCGGAAAGGGCACCACGAAGCCGGGTACTTTTACGGGCTCCCACCTCAATACCGAGGCAACTCGGGCGCGAAGCTGGCGAATCGACGCGTCCAAGATTTGCTGTAGGAATGTGTAGTAAACTATTGTCTCTATTGGGGTTGGAGGAGTTGCCATGATGGAGGAGTTGCCATGATGGAGGAATTGGTGCAAAAGAAGAAGCCATGGAAAACTGTTGGAAGAATGGAGTATGCTCCTATTAGTGAGCTCGGCCAGAAGCTTTTTGAGTTTTTTGGAAAAAGAATGAATCCCCTTCTAATAAATTAATCATCATCCCAATATATATTCACTCCAGCACACTCATTTTCCACAGTGGCCGGCCTACTCCAATTCCAATTTCCAACACAAAATTCACAAACCCATACCTTATCAAGTCTTAATTAATGCAAGAATGGTCCAAAAGAAAAGATGCAATCATATCAATCCATTTGCAATAAACCCCCTCGACAAATGTTATTTGCAAACTTGCAAATAACACCCTCCAACGAAAAGTCCGACCGGGAAGGAAAAATAGAAAACCGGCCGGAACGGAATGCAAACTGGCAACTCCAGAAAACTGGTCCCGTAATAAATTACAGGAAAACCCCGATACTGTGCATACACACCCGCATCTGTATTCCTTCCGGATACAAATGCAAAGAGACAAAATCTACACTGTCAAATACTAAGATCCGGCTTAAGCCAAAGCCGGTTAGTAAAAACCGTCCGATCATGATCCGTGCAATACCGCACGTATCTGATCGAACCCTGCCATATCTCCATACGGCCTCTACAGCGTTTCGCCCGAAACTTGAGTAACTGAAAGTGTGGTGGACTCTAAAGACTCGTCAATACTATGGCTGTGGATTTAACCACTAGCACGTCAGAGGTATAAGCCAATACGTGACGGGCCACCAGCTATTGACCAAAAGGGACGTCGATGAGCGAACTCATCCTGACACCCTACTGAGCCTGTCAGTGACAATATCCGTGCAGTCCGGTCCGTTCGTCTATGAGTATCGCATGGCGGGCCTAGGGGGTTGGTAAAAGTCAGACCCCCAAAAGCGGTACAAGTCGTGTCGGAGTGTAGCCCAGAACACCCTGAGATACTACTGGAATACCTACCAGTAAATCTCCTTGCCTTGGCCAAGGACTTTGTGTAATGGCTCTCCTAGACACAGCACGACCTCACCCCCAATACCGGGAGAGACGAACCCCTGAAGATACGCTCACTGCCTCCATGTGGCTCGGGACTGTACCCAACTAAAACCTGTTTGCACGACTCCTTTGAGCCGTGGTAGGGTAGCAATCAAAGTACAGTGGGAACTCACACGAGACAAATGACGATCCCCAGGTCGATGAACTAACCTGCACACATGTCACCAGGGAACTGCCATCTGACGTCTGGTATATGACCAACTAGCATGTTCCCGGCGAGTCCTGTCCGGTGTACTCATAACCCAATGAGCACCTGTATACATCTTAGGTGATCCAACTGACACCAGTGGCTTGTGAGACCGGCCACCGCCCCTCGTCGGGGTCTCGACTGTATACACTAGTCTACTAATGGAGTATCGATGCCCGGTCTCGAAACTCCCACGACTAGGGACCTTTTAAGGATATGCTTGTAGACCCCCAGCTCCCACTTATATGATCGCCCTCATACTGCTGGTGGTCAAGCAAGAATCCTAGGGGCTCTATCAACGTGCAATAGCGACATGTCATGTCACCTAAAGCAGTACACGATGATAAAGGTAAACCAGATAGCAAACTATCATCTCGAGTAAGACTGTCGTACCGGGATAGGTCCTCCCTCAATCATTGCAATCACGTGCCTGTGATCCAATAATTGACTCTGAGGGCACTATCTCCAACAGGACTTTGAATGTGGTCTCACCGGTAGGACTTGGGAGAGACTGGGATTGTTTTACGCCCGTGGATTGTATACGGTTTTGCAGGATGTATGATCCAGACCGTAGGGCCGGAAAAAAATTTCGGACTTTTTTGGCGTCTGCATCGCTGCACTGGAATATGGTATAAGGAGCGACTCATCATTCGCCATTAGGGTATGGGATTTGGAATTTGGTCGGCGTCTGCATCGCTGCACTGGAATATAGTACCAGGAGCGACTCATCATTCGCCAATTGGGGATTGGGATTTGGAATTTGGTTGGCGTCTGCATCGCTGCACTGGGATATGGTACCAGGAGCGACTCATCATTCGCCACTTGGGGATGGGATTTGGAATTTGGTTGGCGTCTACATCGCTGCACTGGGATATGGTACCAGGAGCGACTCATCATTCGCCACTTGGGAATTAGGGAGCGATGGCTTAGGAGACAGGTTCAGATCCCTATCGCCTATGGCTTCTCAATTTTATGGGCTGTGAGGGTCCCATAAAAGCATTTTCTCCCTGCGAGTCGTAAGGATCCCACATGTGTATTTTCTCCTTAGGAGTCGTGAGGACTCCTAAGTGTGTTTTTCCTTTGTGAGTCGTAAGGATCCAACAAAGGTTTGTTCTCCTCATGTATCGTGAGGACACATGAGTGGGTCTTCTCAATGGAGCATAATTCCAAAGCGGAGACCAGCCGCGTAACTGGTGATTGCGGTGGGGCATGGTCGTGATGAGAGTTATTTGAGCCCGTGGATTGTATACGGTAGTCAATTTAGGAACTAACCGTAGGGCGGGAAGACTTTTTGAAAAAATGGATTTTTGTTGGCGTCTGCATCGCTGCACTGGAATATGGTACCAGAAGCGACTCATCATTCGCCAGTTTTTTGTTATGTTTCTTTTTGTTTTACCGCGATTGCTCTATCATTTCAGCTTTTCTTATCGCGAAGATCGCGAGTGCCCTATCATTTCGGCTTTTTTTCGCGGTTGCCCCATCATTTCGGCTTTATTTTCATGTTTATCTTTACTCGCTAATTTTTATTGCGGGTTGCCCCATCATTTTGTCTTTTCTTTATTTTTCTTTTATTTACACATTTTTTTGTTTATTTACATATATATATATATATATATATATATATATTTTCACATTCCCAGTTTAACGACTTAGAGGTCGACTGTTCCCAGTTTAACGACGTGGTGGTCATCAGGTGTTCCCAGTTTAACGACGTGGTGGTCCTCTTTGCTTATCCCAGCTCCTTGAACTTTGATCTTGGCGGAGCTGTGTTGATGACCTAGCTCTGTGGCTTGCCGATACATCCGGGGATTGTGAGGTTTTTCCAAGCTTATATTGGTCCTATTCCCAATCTTTGAAAATATAGCAGTCTTCGATGGTATGACCCACCACTCTATGATATGGGCAGTATATGGGATTGCCGGTCATGGTCATTTCCTATGGCCTTTTTAGAACAGGCAGTTGCAGACCGTTGTTCAAGACGTCCATGAATATTTTGCGGAATTCATCCCTCCTGAAGGAGTATACCTTCTTCTTTCTCTCCATTGGAGTAGGTGCCTTTACTGATGCTGGTCCTCGAGGCCGATCGGTCTTTGGTTCGCCCTTTTCAGATAATGGCACTGTTGGAGATAGTGCCCTCAGAGTCAATTATTGGATCACAGGCACGTGATTGCAATGATTGAGGGAGGACCTGTCCCAGTAGGACAGTCTTACTCAAGATGATAGTATGCTATCTGGTTTATCTTTATCATCGTGTACTGCTTTAGGTGACCTTACGAGTCGCTATTGCACGTTGATAGAGCCCCTAGGATTCTTGCTTGACTACCAGGAGTATGAGGGCGATCATATACGTGGGAGCTGGGGTCTATAAGCACATCCTTAAAAGGTCCCTAGTCGTGGGAGTTTCGAGACAGGGCATCGATTCTCCAGAATAGACTAGTGTATATAGTCGAGACCCCGATGAGGGGCGGTGGCCGGTCTCACAAGCCACTGGTGTCATTTGGTTCACCTAAGATGTATACAAGTGCTCATTGGGTTATGAGTAAACCAGACAGGACTCGCCGGGAACCTGCTAGTTGGTATTATACCTGACGTCAGATAGCAGTTCCCTGGTGACATGTGTACAGGTTAGTTCATCGACCTGAGATCGTCATTTGTCTCGTGTGAGTTCCCACTGTGCTTTGATTACTACCCTACCACGCTCAAAGAAGACGTGCAAACAGGTTTTAGTTGGGTACAGTCCCGAGCCACATGGATGCAGTGAGCGGATCTGCAAGGGTTCGTCTCTCCCGGTATTGGGGGTGAGGTCGCGCTGTGTCTAGGAGAGCCAGTACATGAAAAGTCCTTGGCCAAGACAGGAGATTTACTGGTAGGTATTCCAGTAGTATCTCAGGTGTTCTGGGCTACACTCCGAAACGACTTGTACTGCTTTTGGGGGTGTGACTTTTACCAACCCCCTAGGCCCGCCATGCGATGCTCATAGACGAACGGACCGGACTGTACGGATATTGTCACTGACAGGCTCAGTAGGGTGTCAGGATGAGTTCGCTCGTCGATGTCCCTTTTGGTCAATAGCTGGTAGCCCGTCACGTATGGCTAATACCTCTGACGTGCTAGTGGTTAAATCCACAGCCATAGTATTGACGAGTCTTTAGAGTCCACCACATACAGTTACTCAGGTTTCGGGCGAAACGCTGTAGAGGCCGTATGGAGATATGGCAGGGTTCGATCAGATACGTGCGGTATTGCACGGATCGTGATCGGACGGATTTTACTAGCCGGCTTTGGCTTAAGCCGGATCCTAGTATTAGACAGTGTAGATTTTGTCTCTTTGCATTTGTGTTCAGTGGGAATACAAATGCGGGCATGTATATGCAGTAGCGGGGTTTTCCTGTAATTTATTACGGGATCAGTTTTCTGAAATTGCCAGTTTGCATTCCGTTCCGGCCGGTTTTTCTTTGTTCCTTCACGGCCGGACTTATCGGTGGAGGGGGTTATTTGCAGTTGTGCAAATAACATTTGTGGAGGGGTTTTCTTGCATATGATGGCTTCATGATTAGACTAGTATCATGAGATTCTTTTTCTTTCTTATCTTTTGCATTTATGAGAAAAGAATGGATTAGATTTTGATGGGGTTGAGATTAGAAATGAGTGTGACTTTTTTTCTACACATATTGATCCCCTTTCTCCTCTTGAAAAAGATTCTTCTTTTTCCCACCCACTGGAAAAGAGGCCGGCCACTTTTGTGGAGAAGGGAGAGAGTTCATTGGTGTGGCAATTTTCTTGATCTCATTTTCTTTGCAAAAAATGAGAGAACCATTATTCCTCCAAAGTTCATTCTTCATTTCCTCCACCATGGCAACTAACTAAACCCCAAAAGAGACAAGCTACTACACTACATCTACAGCAAATCTTGAACGCGTCGGCTAGCCAACTTCGCGCCCGAGTTGCCTCGGTCTAGCGGTGGGAGCCCGTAAAAGAATCCGGCTACGTGGTGCCCTTTGCGACGAGGAGTTGACGGACGGAGATTCCGCGGGAGATCGGAGTGGAGACGAAGACCGAAGGACATGGATCGCTTGGTATATCTCTTCACCCATCTTTTAGTTTGCTAGTAGTTAGGTTAATGGCCTGATCTGGGATAAAAGTGCTCAGTGGTGCCGGTTTGCTAGTTTGCAAAGTTTTTCGTTTCCGCATTTCCGGCGTCGGATCGACGGCCGGGCCGCCGCCGTGCACTTACACTGGTATCAGAGCCAGGCCATTAACCTAGTCTAGCTTGCTTTAACGTGTTTACAAATTCGATCGAACGGATTTTCAAAAACCGTATTTCCATGTCGTACTTTCTGTCGAATTTTTCTGTGCTCTATATTTGGTACATTGGAAAATTACGTGCAGGGTTTTTTATGAATTCTGGGAAAATTTGGTACGTTGATGTTACTGTAGCGCGGCGGTTTAGCGGCCAAAACCACGTTTTGGCCGAGGAACCGCCGCCGTTTTGTGGCCAAACCATACCAAATTTTCACAGTAGGCTTTTGACATGGAAATAGGGTTTCTGGTATATTCTTTTTGGGCCCAGATGTTTTTGAGTGCTGCAGTTGTGCTTGGGGCCCACTTCGGAAAATTCAGTCGATCGAAAATTTTAAAAATGTTAGTTCACAGTATTTACATTATATCTGCGACCGTGAATGTCACTCGATCGGTAAATCCAGTCTATCTGCTATAGCCCTTTTAGACGGATTTGCGAACGTGACATTCACATTGATGTCCTGTGTTGTGCTGTGATGTTGCGGATTGGTCGTGGGGGATAGCCTGGATGCAATGTTAGTACAGTTTTGTCTTATATGTACATTTGATATTGCGGGGCGAGCGTCCGACATGTGGACTGACGTCACTGCCTGTTTGTATATTATTCTTTTGGGGCACGACCGGGTCGAGGTCGATGTACCCGTTGTATGTATATTTTACTTTCTGTACTAGTTTTACCCCGCGGAGGGGTGCACGGGTAGCCGGGGTTCTAGAGGGCAACAAGCCCGCATCTCATGGCTTTGAGACGTAGGGGGCTTCACTCAAGAATTGGCGGGCTATTCGCCGCACTCGTAGGGGGTACAGGTTGACCCAAGGAGGGGTCCCAAGTTACCGGATTCCGTGAAGTGTTGGGTGGTCCAGAAGGGGGCTGCCTCGGTTCAGGTTTTGGCGGGTAACTTGCCGCGCCCGTAGGGGTCTAGGATTTTCATTGCATAGGCTATCCATACGACCAGGGGAACGTCGGGTTTTAGTAGCGGCTCTATGAAACCCGGGGATCCCAGATATCTGTATTGTTCTATGATGCTGTACATTTCTGTGATGTTGCATTTTATCAAGCCTTGAGCGAAATATTATATATTGATATATATACTAGTAGATGTTGTATATGTTTTGCATCCGCGCTAGTCCATTCCCCGCTCTGTCGTTAGTTATGTAACCTAACGGGTGAAGACGGGACCCAGTGGCGAATGCGGATGGCATATACGTACATCATTATTTTCGTTCTTTATTGGTGTGATCAATTGATGGGACTAAATTGATTCGGATCAATGCAAGATAAACAAACCTGTTCTGATGTTGTTGGAACACTTTTCAAAAAGCTGTTATTGCAAGGACGTTCACTTTTGTTTTGCACATTGGTATTCAGTTGGAATATCCTGCTCCTCAGTCGACGAGGCAAGGGCCGAGATCCCTTCACCGGAAGTGACCCCTTGGACAAAAGTTTGCGTCAGAGCAATAACTTCACTATAGCCGATTACTTTTGCTTTGCATCGAGGTATTCAATTGGAATATCCTGCACCTCATTCTACAGGGAAAGAGCCGAGATCCCTTCACCGTGAGTGACCTCTTTAGCAAAGGTTTTCGTCACTATATTTTTAAAAGCTATCCGGTTCTTTCAACGATATCAAGTTCATTACGTTAAAGGTTTTCGCCAGAAACCATTCGTAGCCCTCCATCATTTCGGTTAAATATTCGGTAGTATTCAAGCTATGTATTTTGACCTCACGCCAAGGCATAGTGATTGGTAGCTGCCGGATATTTATCTGTTGCATAAATACATGCGTTGGTTTGGGACAGTCGTACTACTATTTTGGCCTACGTCAAGGGTATGTACGGGTGGGTTCAAATTGACCTGGATAATGATGGGCAGAACTTGACATGTGACTTATGATATTTTGACCTCACGCCAAGGTCATAAGAGCATGGGGCAAAAATCACATCGGGAGTTTCTAAAGAAACTGAAACTTGCCGGATATGCGCATACCTTCTAGAGTGTGATAACGTGAGCGGATTCCGTCACGTTATCATGCGATGATAGTTGGATCCCGATTCCTACTGATGAGTTGGTTTACTCTTCGGGTGATCCCGGCTAATTCTTCTTTTAGGTTTGGAGAAGAATTTGACGTTACAGTGGGAGATTTCCTGATTAGATAAAGTGATAACTATTCTGATCTAGGTTAGAGTGCACGCTGAGTGTTTCTTTTCTCTCTCTCTTTGGCCGCGACCATTGACCCGACCCTAGACTATGACTCAGTGACCAAGTTGACCGAACCTTCTTAAACACTGGCTTTTGGATTGTCAGAGTTGCAAACCTCATTGCCACTCCTACTTTTACCCTTTTCTCCAGGACACCCCGTATCACTACGAACGTCCACTTCTATTGGACAAAACCATCGTATGGTTATATACGAACTCGAAGGAATTCGAGGATGGTTTCCGGTTCTGGAGAAAACGAATAGGACTATTCAGTTGTCTTTTCCTTTTACCTTCTCTCAGGTTGCGAGTACTCCTTGGTTTAGGAGATAGTACACCTATTACGCAAATTGGATAGTCTTCTTCCATACCTTAGGCTGGTGCCGAACGGTGGGGAATGAAGAAAACCAATTAGCCTAAACGGTGTACATAAGGTATTAAGTAAAGACAAAGAAAGGGATTAGTAAGAGGGCAAAGTAAATTGCGACTGCTATTCACGACCAAACCATGTCTTTCTTCGCCAATCCTAAATCACCTTTGTATTTCTCCAGGACAATCCGTATCACTACGAAGATCCCAAGTTTATTGGATACTCCATCGTATGGTTATATACGAACTCGAAAGGAACTTGTTCCAGTTCGGGGATGGATTCTCGTTCAGGAGAAATAGGAATAAGGTTTATTCGGTTGTCTTTTATCTTCACCTTCTCTCGCATTGCGAGTGCTCCTAGGATCAGGACAGTACATCCATTATGCTTATTGGATAGTCTTCTTCCAAACCATAGGCTGGTGCCGAACGGTAGGGAAGGAAGAAAACCATTTGGCCTAAAAGGGTGTACAGAAGGTAATGACTAAAGACATAAAAAGGGATTTGGAAAGATGGCAAAGAATTACACGGTTACAGTTGTGAATCTGGGTAATGGAAGAGGCATTACTGGGAATACCAGGATACCCCATCGAAACATTTCAATGTTTCAGTTTCACTGTGTACTGTTAAAAGATAACTGATTTCCCAATTAGACACTTGCTCCAGGGTATGTATTTACCAGGTTGGATTCTCACATCTGTATGGTTTTACAGATGACGAGTGGGAGTAAGTTATTGGGAATTAGGTGATCATCCTCATTATATCGGGATTCGTTGTAATTGGTGATATTTGAGGAAGTCACCTGGGTTGTTTGCCGGACGGCAAATATTTGGTTTTGAATATCCGTTGTTATGCACCAATTTCAAATTGATATATCTGTACGTCTATTTTTATAGAGTGAGATATACCTTTTTGAAATTATGTCTGTGACATTTACCTATATCAGTGGATGGTTAGGTAAGGAGCATTGAACAGCGGTGTAATTCTTCCTAACCATAAGTACAGTTTTCAACCTACGACACACAGTGAATAAGTCATTTGACTCAAGGGACTTATACAGAGTATTGTATGTTGTCCAGTATCCATTAGGACAGAGGGGTTGGTCCTCGTACTATATTATGTTTACTTGTAACTTCTCTAGTTCTTAGACAGGTGTTTCATAGAAACGGGAGGTCCAAGTTTTGAGAAGTTATAAGTATAAGATTAAAGTAGAGAACCAGGTGTTGCAAGTATCAGGATTCTTCAAGGTGATCGAAGATGTAGATACTTGTGTATGGTATTCAGTTGATAGTAATAATTAAGAGAACTTGCTTCTCTTTCAGGTTACTCATAATTGGAAGCACTCCTAAGTTAAGTAACGCTGATCGGCCTCCTTCCATTTAGTTGACATGCACTAGAGACAGCTGCATGATTTGAATCTGGTTCAATTAAATCAGTGCTTCTGTTTCTGTATTGTATATAGAACAGTTCATATCTTAACGATGTTAAAGGTACGGGGAGTTTTCCGGCTTATGCTTAAAACCAGACTCTGGATAACTCAAGGCACGTTTCTGTAATGGCTGTTTGTGGGTTGACCCGGGTTATGACGAGGGTTGATTTTCTACCATCTGGAAGATCAATAGTGATATTGTTCTTGACTCGCCACAGTTTTAATAAAAATGGATTTTTTTTCAGAAAACAGTAGTGGGAGTATGGTAGAACTGGAAGTGATTCCAGAACCGCAAACGATTACTGAATATTTTGATAAGAACCTAAAGATTCAATCTGGTTTGACATTCCATTGGCCACTCCGCAGATATGGTGGGTAATCTCAGGCACTCGAGAGGTACTCCGGTATGCTCAAGGACGGTGGCAGGGAGGTTCTTGTTTACCCCGACTTGCCATTGCTGTTGTTCCAGACTGCGAGACCCGGCAGAAGGATGAGTATAGCATCGTTCTAAACTAGCTTTGGAAGTGTATGTGTATATGACTCTGCCAGAGGGTTGTCGTAGTCAGTGGGAGCAGCGGAAGCATTGGTGGACAAGTGGCTTATGTCTATTTATAGACTAAAGCAGACGTAGTGGAGATAGATCATCTATTTCTGATGTGACAGTCATAGGTTTGACTTCAACAGAATAGGGGATGGATCTGTTAAGAAGGTAGTAGGTTGTGATGTCTTGGTATATGGATGACATACACAGAGTAGGAAGTGATATTCCTATACTACGATCGGTTATACTTTGGTCGTCACACAGTAGTTTCTCCACATAGGAATTGGATCTTATATCGTGCATTCTGGTCACTAGATCTATGGTTTTAGATCTAGATTTGGGTGGTTTCCTAATCAGGGTACTTGGACAGCATTCTAAGAGTACTTAGATTGGACGACTCCTGGCATGGTGGTGTACCTGCAGGTAATGGAGTCACCCTCTCTAAAGGTGTCTTACAGACTAAAGGGGAGAGGGATGCGCATGATTGGCAGATCACTTGCTTAGGCAATTGAGTCAATCATGAGATGTCAAGTACCACACCAGATGTTTTTCTTATAGTAGATGCAATAAGTTGATATTGAACCAATCCTGGGGAAACAGTCGGAAGCATTTTTAGAACATAAGTGGATGTTCTAGGGATTTGATAACGGCAGCCTCCTTTAGGAGACGGTTATCATTCCAGGCTTCCAAGGTGACCTGGATGGCAAAGTGGCTATCAGAGTTATAGTTTTCCCTCTGACGTGGGGCAGTATTTTGGACAGGTGGTCCAGGTGGATACTGAGGGAAGGCATGGCACAGGATACTGATTAAGTTCAGTTGACGATACAGTCTAAGAAGTTTGGATTTGGAGTTCACTTATGATCTTGGTCCCATCAGATATCCAGACACATTCTGAGACAGGTATTGCTCGTTTCGGGAGATGGGTTTCTCCGCGAACTTGAGATAAAGAGAGACATAGAAAGAAACATCAGAGCGGATCCACTCACTGAGGCTATTCCTCGAACGCAATAGTTTCGCAAACAAGCTTTGTGAGACTGACTAGTAGAAGAGTTTGGTGTTCGGTATCACACGGGCTGTGAGTATGCGACATCGCAATAATTAGCCTTGAGTGCAAGTGGGAGATTGTTGGAGATAGTGCCCTCAGAGTCAATTATTGGATCACAGGAACGTGATTGCAATGATTGAGGGAGGACCTGTCTCAGTAGGACAGTCTTACTCAAGATGATAGTATGCTATCTGGTTTATCTTTATCATCATGTACTGCTTTAGGGGACCTGACTGGTCGCTATTACACGTTGATAGAGCCTCTAGGATTCTTGCTTGACTGCCAGCAGTATGAGGGCGATCATATACGTGGGAACTGGGGTCTATAAGCACATCCTTAAAATGTCCCTAGTCGTGGGAGTTTCGAGACAGGGCATCGATTCTCCAGAGTAGACTAGTGTATACAGTCGAGACCCCGACGAGGGGCGCTGGCCGGTCTCACAAGCCACTGGTGTCAGTTGGTTCACCTAAGATGTATACAGGTGCTCATTGGGTTATGAGTACACCGGACATGACTCGCCGGGAACCTGCTAGTTGGTATTATACCTGACGTCAGATAGCAGTTCTCTGGTGACATGGGTACAGGTTAGTTCATCGACCTGAGATCGTCATTTGTCTCGTGTGAGTTCCCACTATGCTTTGATTACTACCCTACCACGCTCAAAGGAGACGTGCAAACAGGTTTTAGTTCGGTACAGTCCCGAGCCATATGGAGGCAGTGAGCGGATCTGCAGGGGTTCGTCTCTCCCGGTATTGGGGATGAGTTCACGCTGTGTCTAGGAGAGCCAGTACATGAAAAGTCCTTGGTCAAGGCAGGAGATTTACTGGTAGGTATTCCAGTAGTATCTCAGGGTGTTCTGGGCTACACTCTGACACGACTTGTACCGCTTTTGGGGGTCTGACTTTTACCAACCCCCTAGGCCCGCCATGCGATGCTCATAGACGAACGGACCAGACTGTACGGATATTGTCACTGACAGGCTCAGTAGGGTGTCATGATGAGTTCGCTCGTCGACGTCCCTTTTGGTCAATAGCTGGTAGCCCGTCACGTATGGCTAATACCTCTAACGTGCTAGTGATTAAATCCACAGCCATAGTATTGACGAGTCTTTAGAGTCCACCACACACAGTTACTCAGGTTTCGGGCGAAACGCTGTAGAGGCCGTATGGAGATATCGCAGGGTTCGATCAGATACGTACGGTATTGCACGGATCGTGATCGGACGGATTTTACTAGCCGGCTTTGGCTTAAGCCGGATCCTAGTATTAGACAGTGTAGATTTTGTCTCTTTGCATTTGTGTTCAGTGGGAATACAAATGCGGGCATGTATATGCAGTAGCGGGGTTTTCCTGTAATTTATTACGGGATCAGTTTTCTGAAGTTGCCAGTTTGCATTCCGTTCCGGCCGGTTTTTCTTTGTTCCTTCACAGCCGGACTTATCGGTGGAGGGGGTTATTTGCAGTTGTGCAAATAACATTTGTGGAGGGGTTTTCTTGCATATGATGGCTTCATGATTAGACTTGTATCATGAGATTCTTTTTCTTTCTTATCTTTTGCATTTATGAGAAAAGAATGGATTAGATTTTGATGGGGTTGAGATTAGAAATGAGTGTGACTTTTTTTCTACACATATTGATCCCCTTTCTCCTCTTGAAAAAGATTCTTCTTTTTCCCACCCACTGGAAAAGAGGCCAGCCACTTTTGAGGAGAAGAGAGAGAGTTCATTGGTGTGGCAATTTTCTTGATCTCATTTTCTTTGCAAAAAATGAGAGAACCATTATTCCTCCAAAGTTCATTCTTCATTTCCTCCACCATGGCAACTAACTAAACCCCAAAAGAGACAAGCTACTACACTACATCTACAGCAAATCATGAACGCGTCGGCTAGCCAACTTCGCGCCCGAGTTGCCTCGGTCTAGATGTGGGAGCCCGTAAAAGAATCCAGCTACGTGGTGCCCTTTCCGACGAGGAGTTGATGGACGGAGATTCCGCGGGAGATCGGAGTGGAGACGAAGACCGAAGGACACGGATCGCTTGGTATATCTCTTCACCCATCTTTTAGTTTGCTAGTAGTTAGGTTAATGGCCCGATCCGGGATAAAAGTGCGAGGTGGTGCCGGTTTGCTAGTTTGCAAAGTTTTTCGTTTCCGCATTTCCGGCATCGGATTGACGGCCGGGCGCCGCCGTGCACTTACAGGCACATGTCAGGGATGATTAGTTTCCTGAAAGGCTTCGGTCTCCATTTGCAAGAAATCGGCGGTCGTAGCTTGACTGTTTGCTAACGCGCCTTTAGACAGTTCTATCTCTCCCGTCCTGTATTGTCTTTCAACCCAATCTTTGAAGATGAAGCAGTCCTCAATGGCATGACCTATCACCCTGTGATAGGGGTAATATTCTGGGTCGTTGGTCATATTCGCTTCTTGCGGTCACTTTGATTCCGACAGTTGTAGACCGTTTCTTAGGGCGTCCCTGAATATCTTGTGGACTTTTTCCCTTTTGAAGGAATAGACTTTTCCCATCTTCTCTTTCAGAGGTGATTCTCCTTCGGTGTATGCATCGGAGGGACTGGAGGCTGATTGCGGCCGTTTTTCGCGAAGGCGCTCCGCTCTTAGGTTGAAGGGGGTATCAGTTGGCTACCTCCGGGTATCAGTCCCTGGCTCATGGACCAAAATTTGGTTCTGCTGTAATTGCAATCGGGGGACTTGGGTCGCGAGATCTGCCGCGACATTTGCCAATTCGTCAACCTTGGACTGTACCTCGGCTAACTTCTCATCCCTGTCCTGAAGCTGCCTATGAAGCCATCGGAATAACGTTTGTTCTGTAGTTCCGGTTATGATAACCGGGGCTTCTTTACTTCCTGAGCACGATTCCGCAGGAACCACAGGCTCCTCTGGCTTATCGGCCTGAGCGGGCTCTTCGTCATTTAGATCTAGTTGACGTTGTGTAGCGGCCACCGTATCGTCACCCTGGCTGTGAAGCGTAGGCGGGTTCGTTTCTTCATGTCCGACCATATAGACAGTGCGGACCACATATTCAGCCATCTCTTTATCTCTGGCGGCTGATTTCGCGAAGCGGTCCGAGCTTTGGAAATTCATAAATTTTAACATGGCCAGAGCCCTAGCCCTTTTGTTGGCTCTTTATCTGTTAGTTATATGTATGCCCTAGAGGCCATTACTGTACATTGGATGTATATTGTAGTGGATGCTGGGACATATATAGGTAGGACTTTCTTGCTCGACATGATAGTACGCTATCTTGTTGCTCTTTATCTTAACATGTATACTTTCTGTCTCTCTGTTACATGTTGATAAAGCCCTTAGGATGTGTACTCGACTTCCAGAACTATGATGAAGATCATACTAGTGGGGCCTGGGTAGTCAATGAGTACATCCTTCATTGTTCCTAGTCGTGGGAATATCGAGACGGGGCATCGATATTCCAGAGTAGACTAGCGTATATCTTCTCGACACATGTGATGGGCGATGGATGATCCCATATCCATTGGTGTTTGACATCAGAGATGGTATGCGGGTGCTCAGTGGTGACTGAGTACACTGAACGGACTCGTCGAGAACTCCCAGATGGTATTATACCTCACGTCAGATGGCAGTTCTCTGGTGACACTGGTACAGCTTAGTCTGTTGACCCGAAATCGTCATAGAGTCTTGTGTGTCTTCCACTGTGCTTTGATTTCCACCCTACCACGGCTCTACTGAGTCGTACAAACAGGTGGTTTTTGGGTACAGTCCCGGTTCACATGGAGGCAATGAGCGATAGGAGGGGATTCTTCTCTCCCGGTATTGGGGGTTGATGTTGTGCTATGCTCGACTGGCCATAACTGGAAATCCCTGGCCAGGGTTGCACTGATTTACTGGTAAGTGTTATCAGTAGTTTCGTGCTTGTTATGGAACTTACATCGGCATGACTTATCGAGCTACTGGGGTCTGACGTTTACCACCCCTAGGCGAGATATGCGACATATCAGACGAACAGACCGGACTGTACGGTAAGTGTGTCACGACCCAAAAATTGGCCCTTGACGGCCCCAATACTACGCAACGCCTAAAGACGTAGCGCAGTAAAAAAAAGCCAAAACCCAGAAATCTAAACCATAAAAATACGGAAAAGATAATATAAGTTTTTGAAACATTTGAAATCGCAACCCAAATTCTTTAAAAGTCCTATTTTATTTCTTTAAAATTTTGGCAACACCCCTTTTTGTAAAAACTAACCCAAGATGAATACAACACAAAAATATGAAGCTATAGCGAAGCAGTAAAGACAATAGAGAGAAAGCTGTATATAAAAGACAACAAATCCACAAATAATATACAGTAACGTCCTCACCAAGTCTCTAAGTCAACAACATAATAGTAGATGGAGAGTACAAGATACAACGAATGTACAATACAAAATACAGATAACCACCAAAACCTACCTAAGCAAAATAGTACTGTGAG
Source organism: Agapanthus africanus (assembly GCA_030015575.1). Classification (NCBI taxonomy): domain Eukaryota; kingdom Viridiplantae; phylum Streptophyta; class Magnoliopsida; order Asparagales; family Amaryllidaceae; genus Agapanthus; species Agapanthus africanus. The sequence goes on along the minus strand of JASDDO010000019.1, from coordinate 557,275,933 downwards.
CTGATGCGGTATCTGTAGCAAAAGATGATAGCTGAAAAGCGGAATAGCCTGCCTCGACTACTCTGGGGAACAACCTGAAACACCTGTGGCACAACGGGGGTGAGTTGCCAACTCATGAATAGTAGATAACATATGCAGGTAATCGCAGGAATGCACGTATAGCATGAATCTAAGATATGCGATTACAGTAATAACATATCATGCAAATGCTGAATAAAGGAAAGTACACTAGCAGGTACAATCAATATGTGAAGCAATAGTAACATGACAATAATATTCAATAACCATGCAAATGCTGAATAAAGGAAAGTACACTAGCACGTACAATCAATATGTGAAGCAATAATAATATGACAATAATAAGCAATAACCATGCAAATGATGAATAAAGGAAAGTACACTAGCAGGTACAATCAATATGTGAAGCAATAGTAACATGACAATAATATGCAATAACCATGCAATAGGCATGTGGGAATGTAAATATGCAACTATCATAAGGGTACACTAACAGGTACTACCAATATATGAATCTGTGCATAAAGTAGATAAGTGTGAGGTATAGGGTGGAATACGTCATTTCCATGAAAACCTGACATCGTGGCAGGATCACAATCCATCAAGACACTCAATTCCACAATTCCTCAAATCAGCCCCCAAACTGGGCTCTCACATCATATAAGTCTCATATCTCCTCAATGTACAATATCGAGTAATCTCCTATATCCCGAATGTACAATCAACAATCTCTTTCATATCCAATATCCAATCTCAATGAATCATCTATATCCCAAGTCGAATCTCAAGTAAGTTTCTAACATCGTAAAGGTATATATATATATTTGCAGAAATAAATATGATGGGGGCAATACACATATATTAGCGTCCCATTCCACTAATATTGGTGTAAGGGTATATATAACAACGGCTAATCCCCTATTATATATACAAAGGTATTAAAAGAAATATCATGAACACAATGTGCCAAGCATCGACACAGAAATCCTGATAGGTACGTATCATACGCTGTCCCGAAAGCACGAGTGCCTAGCTCTGACCCTCGCCTTTCGACGCATGCATACGTGCATGACTCCCAACGGTGTCTCCATGACCCCCGCCGAGTCATTAGTACTGTCACCGGTAGGTACTAGCCCGCCTCCAGGCTCAATCGGCAACATCCATCGATCTTCTTGCCGAGGGGAACCATACCGGGCCCCACCATGTACCCTCATACGGCAACCACACCTCGTATGGAGTATATAATCAGAATCGATAAATCTCATGGTGGCTGCGCAAATATCATATCAAGGAAACCGGGTTTTTCAATGTATGCATAATTTCATGAACTCCCGCGGTTCCCAAATCCAGAAATCATCATGTGAAATCCAAATAACAATGCGCAAATCCAGGAATAAATATATGCGATATATCTGAAATGCGAGCATATAAATGAGAATATGTAGCTAAAACCAGATGTATGCGAAACCAATGAGGTACAACTAAGTAACATCAGTAAAGGTAAATATATGATTGCAACTGAATATGTGTGTAACATACAGGTGTAGCAATGTATAGGTATCTACCTATAGGAACTGATGTCGTATACCCCCTGGGTATAAGAAGAATATGAGTAAGATATCGCCCCCGGTATAAGTAAAATATGTAAAAGGTATACCTGTAGCTGTATCGCAAGGTGTATATGTACCTATCACTAAAGGTATGATACACTATAGGTATACCGGTAAGCTAGATGTCATGTGTGACAAGCAATAGTATCTATAAGGGGTTGTGTGTGACATGGCAATTATTGACGGTGTGTGTGTAGCATACAATCCGTGCTCGTGCAACATGAACCGTCAATAATATGTGCAGTGTCCTACGGCTGCTAGTCACCGTACAACTATATCAAGGAAATAAAGTAAAGGCGCAATTCTAACAATGACGTAGAATATGCGACAGGTATTGAATCCTAGCCAAGACGCATAACGCAATGCGGGCGATTCCCCTGTAGATGTTAAATCTACTCACCTACGCTCCACGCTAGGTGAATCCTACCATCTACTCCCCCCTGTAGTAGTGTCCGTAGTCCCTGCCTACAAACCTGCAATTAAGACACGGAAATCATATATAAGCCAAATATTCCGCAAAACGCGACATCGAACCAAAATGAGAAACTCGCGTCGCGAACTAAACGCGCGTGTGCACGATACGCTGAATCGTATGTGTACGCGTCTAAAACTATCGCGACACGCCGCGATACGCTGGATCACAGAACTCACTCACGTATCGCGCGTATCGCGCAAACACAACGGACACCAAATACGATATATAGTCCCATATTTTCCTACAGGTCAAATATTACAAAACTAGACATGCCAAAACACTACACTACACAGCAGACTGCCATACCCAAAACCCTAAGTCCCAACACCCCTTCCTGGCCGCAAATTGCGACCAGAATGAATTAATTTGCGGCCTGGGTTGGGAGATAGGGGCTCGTGCTCTGGTGGTGTATTCTAGACCTAACAAGTATGTTCCAGTTTCCTCAATTTTATTCTGTAGGGTCCGGGTCAAAAGCAGATCACAGAATGTCCATATATCGTATAAAAACGACAATTTAGCACAAAAGCAAACCCTATGGTATTTTAGTGTAATCTGGGCTATTTCTCAGTTGAAGTGACCCTATTAACACTAAAATAGGCTAGGTTATCTAACACAATCATCAATTATCCAAAAGTCCACACAAAACATCATAATTAGCACTAACTAGCTAATTAACACTAATCGAAGCTAATCGATGCACAACTTAAGCAAACTAAGAATGGGGTTCAAGAAATATATCCTAATGAACGCTAGAAGGCAGGTGAAGAAGTGGAAGGAGCTGGTGCAAGTTGCTGGAGCTCCTGCTGCTGCTGGTGCTGCCTGCTGCTGATGATGATTGCTGCTGCTGCTACTGATGATGATGATGATTGCTGCTGCTGCTGCCTTTCTCTGGTATTGCTTCTGGTGCTGCTTCTGCTGGTGAGTGTGTGTGTGTTGTGAGTGTGAGAGAATGAGAGATGGAAAATGAGAGGGAGAATGAGAAGAACAAGCCAAGACCCCCTTCTCTCTCTCTCTCCTCATTAATGAGGCATGGTCTAAAACCATGTAGCACCATGCTCACTCTCTCATGGTCAACACCTCAAACCAAACAAAGAAAATCAATTTAAAACCCTTATTATTTTTAACAACCATAACTATTTAACCCAAAACACCTAAACAAAAAATAAAACTAGATTAAGCAATGGTTAAACCACAATTAACACCCTAGTTTACATGCACAAGTGTGTGTGCGCCTAGAAAAATCCTAATAAAATACTCAATAAATAGGATAAAATAATTAAAACTTAATTTGGTAAACTTTTTATTAAAAACCATACATTAAAATATAATTAGCTACAAAACACATTCTAAGGTGTTACAATCTTCCCCCTTAAAAGAAATTCGTCCCCGAATTTTAAAAATATACCGATACGCGTACCTTCAAAGAGAAGATTAAAATCCTCAATTCTCGCTCGCAGCCTCCAAAGTGATTACCTCACTATACGGCTACGTCCAAGGAAACCTTCCACAGATAGAAAGACCCTTGACCGATGTTCCTCCACCTGCTCAGCCATTAACACAATTAGCTGCTGGTGAACGAAAGATCGCGTCCAAGCCAAAATGTCTGGTGCTAAATCATGTGAGAAAGGTCATGAAGGTAATTGTAAAGCATCATCACAAGGAATACGGGGTGAAAACTCAATAATCTGGGCGGAAGTGCTAAATTAAAGGCAACGAAACTAACTCGCTTATAGGATCTCAGAAAGACCTAAATCCTGGGACAAGCTTCCCAAAATCCAACACGCCATTCATCAGAAAGTCCGTAGGAATACATGCTCTGTCCCTGCGGACTCGAGTCTATGGCTAACTCAGTCGGCATAAGACCTCAGTTCGCAATGGACAATTCCCATCCTGACCTAACACAACTGGACTATCTCCGAAGTCTCTAGACTAGCTGGGGTCCAAAGTCCTGCTTACACAGAGTCAGAAAAACAACAGACTGGTGATCGACACGACCTAACCCCTAGGCCTAAAGGTGGCCAATTGGGGTGTCTCCTGATAACAGCTATCGAAGGAGAACCCTAACGATGGCGAGTGACGATCCCAAACTGCTGACAAAAATCCAAACAAACACTCAACTTAACGAAAACAACTGAGCACATTGAGTAAAACCCGACGACAAGAATCCGAATGGAGTCACACCCAGACTAAACTTGGGTAGAAACCATAATGAAATTCGTGGAGATCTGCTTCCACTCCTACTTCGGAACGGTAAAAAATTGCAACTCTCCAGCCGGCCTTAGATGCTCGACCCAAGCACACAACCAGACAGACACTTTGAAACGAAACCTGAAACTTCGCTTTACATCTCTGTCCACCCGTAACTATCTCACAAGTCACGTTAAATGTTGGTGGAACTTGAATGCATATAGAGAGTTGACAGATGTGCATGTTCTAGGATTACACGTCTCTACTCGATGATATCAGGTACACAAACGCGTCCCTATCTTAGCACACCATTGTCACAATTCAAGGTCTCCAAATCATTACCCAGCCGAGCATGCTCAAGTATCACTAACGAACGAGCATCGGCGGGCAGTGTCTCGCGAAAACGATTAAGGAAAGTGGTCGGGCGCGGACATGAGCAAGCTGTCCCCTCCGTAGAGACGAACTTAAGCTATACTCAACGATCACACAAAAACTGTAAATCTGCAGAAGACTAACACAAAAATCAAAATCTGCTGCAGGAAGATGTTCATTAAGCTCTAGTGGTCCGTGGAAAATCTGATACGACTCTCAAACAAGTAGTGCCCCCAAATCTCCAACGCAAAACCACCGCGGCCATCTCCAGATCATGAGTGGAATATCCTTCTCGTACTTCCTCCAAATGTAGGGAAGCAAAAGCGATGACTCTGTAGTGTCACATCAGTACACACTCGAGCCCACTCAAGAACATTACAGTTAAGCAACAAGGTCGCCCGAACCAAAGGCAAAGAAGAACTGATGCACTTGTTAACCGAATCTCCAACTGCCGAAAACTCCGTACACATGCCTCAGTCCACAGAAAAGAAACCTCCTTTCCGGCCAATTCAGTCGACGGTGCAGCACTACTCTAGCAATCCTGCATGAAACGGCGGTAAAACCTGCTAAGCCCAACAATATGCGGATCTCCGTCCAGCACACAAGTCTGGGCCTAAGCTGTACGGCCATGATCTCCCTCGGGAACATACAAAACCGTCTCCCGCGACTACAAGACCTAGGAGTCAACACAAACAAGCCTGAAGAAACACTCCGAGAATCTAGCAGCTATCGGTGCTCTCCCCGTATGTGCATAAAAAATCCTCAAGTGCTACTCCTGTTCCTCAAGACAAATTAAGTAGACCAGAGTGTCGTAAATAACACAACAGTAACTGGTCGAGGAACTGGCTGAAGAAATCTGGTTCATCGCAACTACAAATGCTGCTAGGGCATCAGTGAATCCAACGAATCACAAAAACACCCAAAGCCCATAGCACGCATAAGGCAGTCCTCGGAATGCCATCACCCCGAATCCGCAATAATGATGACCTGATCCCGAACAAACTTAGAAAATGTCTCGCACTTTGGAGCTGATCGAAGAAATCGTCACGGCAAGGTGAAGGATACCTATCCGCACCGTAAGCCGGTTCAATTAACGATTCGTCGATACACAACCCTAAACTGCTGTCTTTCTCCTTGACGAACAGAAATAGGAGCTTCCAAAAGCGAAACACTCAGACGCACAAAACTCCCCAACCAAAACTCTGCAGCTGATCCTTTAGCTCCCAAGCTTCGCCGGCTCATCCGGAACAACGTCGGAAAAACTCTCGCACGAAAGGAACCCGGTCCAACAATTCCACTGTGGCTCCGGTATTACGAATGAACGCCAAGAATCCACGACATCTCCTCGGTAGCCGACTAGCGAAAAAAGGCTGAATTCAAGCTGTGAGAGGCGGCACAACTATCCGCCGGCACAACAAGAACTGACCTGCCGGGAGAACAAACTTGACTGTCTCCTCGCGGTAGTCCACAGACGCCTAGCACGTAGTTAACCAGTCCGTGCCCAGGAGAACGTCAAATCCAACATCTCTAGAAGGATCAAACGACGGACGAATCTCTATCTCCTATCCGATTGGCATAAAACTGAAATACGTGTCGCGCAGCAAAAGAATCGCTGACAGAAGTTAACACAACTACGACTAATCTACCCAACCACGGTAAAAGCATGAAAAAAAAATGAATACATCAAGGAACAAGCGAATTAAGGATACCTGAAGACTCTGCATTGGACGTCTGCGCGTCCCGATGAGTAGAAGCAAACTCCTGTGTCTGCCCTCTACTCGCAGCTGGATGAACTCCTCTGGTAGACTGAACCCTCTGAGCAAATCTCCCACGTCCACGGCCTCTCTGAGTACGATCCTGACGCCGTGCTGAGGAACAATCCCTGACTAAGTGCTGAAGGCTTCCGCATCGAAAACATCCATGTGCTGACTGCTGACCATCCTTGGGCTGAGAGCTGAACGACTGTCCTCGTCCTAAGCCTCTGCTACTCCCGCGACGGCCATGAAATCTGTCTCGATGACCAAACCTCTGTCTCTGGGCTGGTACACTGGTACGAGTCCTCCACTGTCCTGGAACTCTCTGAGCCTCTGGAATATGCGCCTCATCAACTGGAGCTGCAACCACTGGTGCTATGTAGGTAACGGACTGCTGCATGCTGATCACAAGTGATAACTGAGTAACAGGGGTGACAACCTCCTGTCGTAGCTCCCGAACGACATCAACCAATGAACTCATAGTCTGGCGGACGTCTCTGCCAAAAGTCTATCAATAGTATATGTCGTAGGCTGATCCGTCTGCACCTGTGCAACTAGAGTGCCGTCCTGGTCAGTACTCGCCTCACCCGAGCCAACTCTGACCTCGGCCCTCGCTGCATCACTCTGAGTCCCCATAGTCATCGGCGGCAAGGCTATAAATAGATATAAGATTCGATGAGAATAAGGAATCGGATCTTTAGGATATGAATCATCAAGGAAGGAATGTCAAGCAAATTGTACTTAGGTCAATTTAGGCGAAGTATCGCATCGTGGGTATGCTGCAGACATACACACACTACGTTACTCTGCTTAAGTTACCTACTCCATCATACTAAGGTCATCCTACACTCCGAAAGGTAAAACCTAGCGCTCTGATACCAACTTTGTCACGACCCAAAAATTGGCCCGTGACGGCCCTAATACTACGCAACGCCTAAAGACGTAGCGCAGTAAAAGAAAGCCAAAACCCAGAAATCTAAACCATAAAAATACGGAAAAGATAATATAAGTTTTTGAAACATTTGAAATCGCAAACCAAATTCTTTAAAAGTCCTACTTTATTTCTTTAAAATTTTGGCAACACCCCTTTTTGTAAAAACTAACCCAAGATGAATACAACACAAAAATATAAAGCTATAGCGAAGCAGTAAAGACAATAGAGAGAAAGCTGTATATAAAAAACAACAAATCCACAAATAATATACAGTAACGTCATCACCAAGTCTCTAAGTCAACAACCTAATAGTAGATGGAGAGTACAAGATACAACGAATGTACAAAACAAAATACAGATAACCACCAAAACCCACCTAAGCAAAATAGTACTGTGAGCTGATGCGGTATCTGTAGCAAAAGATGATAGCTGAAAAGCGGAATAGCCTGCCTCGACTACTCTGGGAAACAACCTGAAACACCTGTGGCACAAAAGGGGTGAGTTGCCAACTCGTGAATAGTAGATAACATATGCAGGTAATCGCAGGAATGCACGTACAGCATGAATCTAAGATATGCGATTACAGTAGTAACATATCATGCAAATGTTGAATAAAGGAAAGTACACTAGCAGGTACAATCAATATGTGAAGCAATAGTAACATGACAATAATATGCAATAACCATGCAAATGCTGAATAAAGGAAAGTACACTAGCAGGTACAATCAATATGTGAAGCAATAGTAACATGCCAATAATATGCAATAACCATGCAATAGGGATGTGGGAATGTAAATATGCAACTATCATAAGGGTACACTAACAGGTACTACCAATATATGAATCTGTGCATAAAGTAGATAAGTGTGAGGTATAGGGTGGAATACGTCATTTCCACGGAAACCTGACATCGAGGCAGGATCACAATCCATCAAGACACTCAAATCCACAATTCCTCAAATCAGCCCCCAAACTGGGCTCTCACATCATATAAGTCTCACATCTCCTCAATGTACAATATCGAGTAATCTCCTATATCCCGAATGTACAATCAACAATCTCTTTCATATCCAATATCCAATCTCAATGAATCATCTATATCCCAAGTCGAATCTCAAGTAAGTTTCTAACATCCTAAAGGTATATATATATTTGCAGAAATAAATATGATGGGGGCAATACACATATATTAGCGTCCCATTCCACTAATATTGGTGTAAGGGTATATATAACAACGGCTAATCCCCTGTTATATATACAAAGGTATTAAAAGAAATATCATGAAAACAATGTGCCAAGCATCGACACAGAAATCCTGATAGGTACGTATCATACGCTGTCCCGAAAGCACGAGTGCCTAGCTCTGACCCTCGCCTTTCGACGCATGCATACGTGCATGACTCCCAACGGTGTCTCCATGACCCTCGCCGAGTCATTAGTACTGTCACCGGTAGGTACTAGCCTGCCTCCAGGCTCAATCGGCAACATCCATCGATCTTCTTGCTGAGGGGAACCATACCGGGCCCCACCATGTACCCTCATACGGCAACCACACCTCGTATGGAGTATATAATCAGAACCGATAAATCTCATAGTGGCTGCGCAAATATCATATCAAGGAAACCGGGTTTTTCAATGTATGCATAATTTCATGAACTCCCGCGGTTCCCAAATCCAGAAATCATCATGTGAAATCCAAATAACAATGCGCAAATCCAGGAATAAATATATGCGATATATCTGAAATGCGAGCATATAAATGAGAATATGTAGTTAAAACCAGATGTATGCGAAACCAATGAGGTACAACTAAGTAACAACAGTAAAGGTAAATATATGATTGCAACTGAATATGTGTGTAACATACAGGTGTAGCAATGTATAGGTATCTACCTATAGGAACTGATGTCGTATACCCCCTGGGTATAAGCAGAATATGAGTAAGATATCCCCCCCGGTATAAGTAAAATATGTAAAAGGTATACCTGTAGCTGTATCGCAAGGTGTATATGTACCTATCACTAAAGGTATGATACACTATAGGTATACCGGTAAGCTTGATGTCATGTGTGACAAGCAATAGTATCTATAAGGGGTTGTGTGTGACATGGCAATTATTGACGGTGTGTGTGTAGCATACAATCCGTGCTCGTGCAACATGAACCGTCAATAATATGTGCAGTGTCCTACGGCTGCTAGTCACCGTACAACTATATCAAGGAAATAAAGTAAAGGCGCAATTCTAACAATGACGTAGAATATGCGACAGGTATTGAATCCTAGCCCAGACACATAACGCCACGCGGGCAATTCCCCTGTAGATGTTAAATATACTCACCTACGCTCCATGCTAGGTGAATCCTACCATCTGCTCCCCCCTGTAGTAGTGTCCGTAGTCCCTGCCTGCAAACCTGCAATTAAGACACGGAAATCATATATAAGCCAAATATTCCGCAAAACGCGATATCGAACCAAAACGAGAAACTCGCGTCGCGAACTAAACGCGCGTGTGCACGATACGCTGAATCGTGTGTGTACGCGTCTAAAACTATCGCGACACGCCGCGATACGCTGGATCACAGAACTCACTCACGTATCGCGCGTATCGCGCAAACACAACGGACACCAAATACGATATATAGTCCCAGATTTTCCTACAGGTCAAATATTACAAAACTAGACATGCCAAAACACTACACTACACAGCAGACTACCATACCCAAAACCCCAAGTCCCAACACCTCTTCCCGGCCGCAAATTGCGGCCAGAATGAATTAATTTGCGGCCTGGGTTGGGAGATAGGGGCTCGTGCTCTGGTGGTGTATTCTAGACCTAACAAGTATGTTCCAGTTTCCTCAATTTTATTCTGTAGGGTCCGGGTCAAAAGCAGATCACAGAATGTCCATATATCGTATAAAAACGACAATTTAGCACAAAAGCAAACCCTATGGTATTTTAGTGTAATCTAGGCTATTTCTCAGTTGAAGTGACCCTATTAACACTAAAATAGGCTAGGTTATCTAACACAATCATCAATTATCCAAAAGTCCACACAAAACATCATAATTAGCACTAACTAGCTAATTAACACTAATCGAAGCTAATCGATGCACAACTTAAGCAAACCAAGAAATAGGGTTCAAGAAATATACCCTAATGAACCCTAGAAGGCAGGTGAAGAAGTGGAAGGAGCTGGTGCAAGTTGCTGGAGCTCCTGCTGCTGCTGGTGCTACCTGCTGCTGATGATGATTGCTGCTGCTGCTGCTGCTGATGATGATGATTGCTGCTGCTGCTGCCTTGCTCTGGTATTGCTGCTGGTGCTGCTTCTGCTGGTGAGTGTGTGTGTGTTGTGAGTGTGAGAGAATGAGAGATGGAAAATGAGAGGGAGAATGAGAAGAACAAGCCAAGACCCCCTTCTCTCTCTCTCCCCTCATTAATGAGGCATGGTCTAAAACCATGTAGCACCATGCTCACTCTCTCATGGTCAACACCTCAAACCAAACAAAGAAAATCAATTTAAAACCCTTATTATTTTTAACAACCATAACTATTTAACCCAAAACACCTAAACAAAAAATAAAACTAGATTAAGAAATGGTTAAACCACAATTAACACCCTAGTTTACATGCACAAGTGTGTGTGTGCCTAGAAAAATCCTAATAAAATACTCAATAAATAGGATAAAATAATTAAAACTTAATTTGGTAAACTTTTTATTAAAAACCATACATTAAAATATAATTAGCTACAAAACACATTCTAAGGTATTACAAAGTGTTACTGGTTGGATTCACAGGAGTGTGAGCGGGCTTGCTCGTCAATCTTCTGATCGCTCAATACCCGGGTGGCCGTTATGTTTAGCAGACCGCTTGCGGCTTGTGGGTGTTTGATATGATCATCACCTGCTGCCGGCGTATTGACTAGTCTGTAGAGTCTTACACAGAGGTTTCCTGGCTCAAGCGAAACGAAATAGGAGCGCATATGAGATATGTACGGGACCGAGAATAATGCGTGTATGTGATACCGTATTCTATTCTCGCGATGAATGCATCGATTGGTTGTATGCGATATAACCTAGTTATCGAATCGAGGATTGATTCGATAAGTCGATACATTGGATATTAGTCGGTCATATGCGATATGACCGGATCGTTAAATCAAGTGTTTATTTAATGATTTAATGTATAATTATATATTTGATATATTACTTTGCATTAACTAGTATTTGTTCACTTAAGATGGATTTTCTCACTTGATGTGCACATTGTATATATGATATAGTTTTGTGCACTAGTTTGTATCATGTTTGATGATACATGCAAAGTTAGGTGTATATTTACTTTAAACCATGTTTAAGTGAATGGTTAGGGTTTTGTTATCTTTGTTTTATTTATTTATTCATTTTAGCAAGAAAAGAAATGGTTGCTTCTTTTGTTTTTTCCTTGAAGCTTCAAGAAGCTTTGACCATTTTTGTTTCTTTTGCTAAACCTAACCATTCACCTAACCCTAGTTTATTCTCTACACTTAACCATGGTTGCATAATGATAAGCATCACTTGATTTTATTTTAATTCATATTATTTTTTCCTTCTTCTCTTCTTCTTCTTCAAGTGAAGAGAAGAAAAGCTTTCTACAAAAATGTCAAGTGATGATTCCAAGTGAGAAATCAAAATCCAAAGTGAACCCGCTTCCTATTTCTTCATCCTATACCACTTGCCATGTAGTATAGGGTGTTTTCTTCACAAGTTTCATGACTTGGTGAAGTTGGAGCTTGATCTTGAGTTGCCTCGACGTAGATCATCTTCGGCATCGAAGTCGACGACCTAGCCCGATCATTTCTCCGACGAAACCATCGCCAGAGTCTGGGATCCGATGATTGCAGCGGAGGGTCGTCAACACGGAGCTATGGAGGTGGAGGACCGGATCTACAAAGGTTGTATTTTCGTTCACTCTTAGTTAAGTTGTTAACTTATATCGATTTCGCCTATGCTCTAGTTACGATCTTGCTTAGGGTCACTTGGCACATAGAAATTTTTTGAATTGGCCATGTTTGATCACTTGTAGAACCTCATGGGTGTGCCTAGGAACCCTACAGTGGTATCAGAGCCTAGCTAGAGCCTTAGGCGACGTGTAGACGAAGTTAGAAACCCGATCGAACCCGAAACCCTAATTCAAAACCATTCTCTGTACATTTTTTGAAATCAGGGATTTTTGTCAATTAAAAATATGCAGAAAATTCAACAGGCTTTCTTTAGAATTACTGTGAAGCACGTGAGTGTAACTCGACCACGTGGCTACGGAACCGCGGCACGAGCAAGGCATGCGCGGCGGTTCCGCGGCCATATTGGAGCATCATGTCATTTTCTTTGCACAGTAATTCCTATCTGTTGGTGCTGGTTTTCCTGGGAATTTTTAATCTGAACTCAAGAGTTGAGTTTTCTGGGTTGTATTGGGAGTTCGGAGATTCGATCGGATTGTCTAATTTTGTTTGTGTTTTTCCGGGTAATTTTAGAATATGTTAAAAAGTTCGACCGGATATAAATACCCAATTTTTCCCCTGCCGGAAAATTTCCAAGTGTTGAATTTTTCCGTGGTTTAAAGACGTTCTAAGTAGTGCAAGTAACGCGATGGACCCTCTAGAAGACAACAAACCTTAACTCGATTATGTAACCGTCTTGAACTGCCCTTTGAATCTTAGGGTTTGGGGCAGTACGGCGTGCCACATGTGAGGCGTTGGCTTGACTCTTCTACGGCTGGACCATTGCTACTGTGGCATGAAGTGGATGTTTTTTAAACTTATTTCATGTGTTGAGCTGTTTCAGGAAAACTTGGGTGTTTGACTGTTCGATCGGAAAGTTTAACATTTTCTATTTATCTGGAATGTGATACAATATTTGGAATCCACATGTAGTTATGAGATAGCTAATTTGAGTTATAAACTTAGCAGTTTAGTCTCACTTGATCGGTTGCCACGGAATTTTGATGCGATCAAAAGTCCGTCGCAATCACGTAGCGAACGCGGATACTCGCCGCTAAACTTAATAGACAGCCACACCCTATAGCCCCGACCAAGTGACTGTAGGAGAACCCCGTCGCCAAAAAGCATCCGTTCGGGTGCTCGCGGCAGCGGTGTTCCGCCTTGGTGCACTTCGTCGACGGTATTGGGGGTGCGGCCGTCTACTGAAGTTTGCGACGAGCATTCGTTCTGAATGCCGGGAATCGTGTTGAATTGCCCGACTTTATATTGAAAAGTGTTTTCGATATTGAGACTAAAATGCGGGGTTTATAATTGTTACGCATGCGATGTCTAAGGGATTCATTTGATTAGGCATGCGATGTCTAAAGAGTTTGCGGATTCCAACTGTTGTAGTTTTACACTTTCTTTTCTGTGACCGTAAGTGTAATATGTGATATCGCCGGTTTCGTTGCTATATGTCAACGACAATTGGGATGGGTATATTTACTTACGTTGATGACATGTGATGTTATGTGTTGCTGGATATGTTATATTGGATCGTCGTGTTTGAATAGCCGGGGGTTTTTATGTGAGATGAGTGTTTTTCATTTTCATTCATGTAAAAACTTGTATGTAATATTCTTTTATTGGGGCACTTCCAGGTTGTGGAAGATGTCACCGTTGATGTATATTATTTACTTTTCCGCATTAGGATATACCCAAGGAGGGGAGCACAAGTAACCGGGTTCTAGGGTCCAGTGGGAGACCATCTCGGGGAGTCGAGTCCGGGTCTCCTAACCCTAGAATTGGTAGGGTTTCTTGCCGCTCTCATAGGGGTCTAGGGGTGTGGGATTGGCTATTCATCACGACCGTGGAATCCGTGTTTTATACTGGCTCGTATTGAAAACACGGACGTCCTAGTATATCCAATATTTCATATGATATTTTCTGCTGCGTTATCTGTGATGTGATCATGTGATGTGTTCAGATAGATATTATATATAGTATATATGATATATTATATAGACGTTGCTTATGTTTTACACCCGCGCTAGCCCTGCCTCGCTCTGGCGTTAGTTACCTAACCTAACGGTGCAGACGGGACATCGAGGCGAATGCGGATGGCATAAGCGTACGTTATATTTATCTGTGATGTTTAGGTGGACTTAAATGATGGGATATTCATTAATGTGATTAATGCAAGAAAATAAACCTAAAAGATGTTGTGGAATCGAATTTCAAAATAAAACAGGTAGCTACAGTTCTTGCTTTGCATCATGGTGTTCCTTGTAGAACATCCTGCACCTTATTCGATAAGGAAAGGACCGAGATCCCTTCACCGGGAGTGACTCCTTTAGCAATAACTGGCAGATGCTACAACTCTCGGTTTGTCTTTTGATTGCTTATATAGTTTCTTCTTTGCACAGCGGTATATATGATATATCCTGCACCTTATTCGATCAGGAAAGGGCCGACGATCCCTTCGCCGGGAGTGACCCCTTTAGCAAAACTAGAAAAGCCTCAAAAACAATCCATTTAAAAACCATTTGATTCCGCAATTTGATCAAGTTCAAAGAGTTAAAGGTTTTCTTAAAAACCATTCGCAACCCTCCGTCATTTTAGGAAGTAGAGTACTTAGTATTCGTGCTGTGTTTGTTGACCTTAGTTAAGGCACAGTGTACGGTTGCTAAGTGATGTCTTCTTACACCGCATATTATGCGATTAGTTAGGACAGTCGTGTGACTTTGTTGACCTTAGTTAAGGGTCATGTGGGTGGGTCTAATTAATCACGAAATGACGGGTAGAACTTGAGTAGTTCTTATGATTTGTTGACCATAGTTAAGGTCATAGGTGCTAGGGGTAAAAACCTTTATCGGGAGTTTCAAGTGTAGAAATTTGCAATGAGATTGCATACCTTCTATGTGATAGTTGGATCCCGATACCCACTGCGAGTAATTGTTACTCCTGGGAGAGTTTTACACTTTACAATTAGCCGATCAAGTAGGTGTCTAGAAAGGTGTCAATGGGGTTACGCCTCTGGGAAAACGAGGTTTACTTTAATTAGGTCCGTGCGAAAGCACGGGGAACCTCCCTCAAAGTACCGACACTGGCCTGGCTGAAAGATTGGCAAACTTGTAGAGTGTAATTAATCCCGGCTAGTCTTTCCTTTTAAGGTTTGAAGGAAGATTTGATAAAAACAGTGGGAGCCATCCTGATTAGATAAAATATATAACCAATCTAATCTTGCAAGAGCGCACGCAGAGTGTTTTCTTCTCTCTCTCTCCAGGTAGCGACCATATCACGCCTTAATCAAGATAATAATATGGATGTATTGACCGAACCCGCTTGTTATACTGAGCTGGGGAATGTCGGTCCCGCTCCAACTTATAATTGTTATAAGACAGAGCAGGAAATAGGGGAATACCAGAATTCCTATGCCGCCCAAACGAAGAAAGTGCATATGATGCATCTCCTTCGGTTGTGTTCAATATAAAGAACTGTTTCTCAGTGTCCTCTACGTCCTAGGTATTAGATACCGGATCAGGATCCCGCATATGTATTCTGTTACATAGGGCTACAGATAGGTAGAGAACTGAGAACGGGTGATAAGTTTCATGATACAGAAAATAGGGCAAGTGTTGCAGCCAAGTCTGTTGGTCACTGTCACCCTGTATTACCAATACATTGATTCTGAACGAATGTTATTAGATACCGAACCTGATATACAAAATCATCTCAGTCACTTTATTAGTAAAGAAAGGATATAATTTTGTATTGTTGGATAATGTTTTAAACATTTCCTACATTTCAAAAGTTGATCGTTTCAGGCACGTTATCTAAAAGCATTGACGTTCTAAATCAAACTACAGTTCCTAATATACGGAACACACAAAAGAGGAAGAGTTCAGAAATGAACGAATCCTTCTTGAGGCATTGTAGACTAGGTCATATCAATGCGACCCGACTGGCTGAAGTTACATTTAGATGCATATTTAAATCAGTTTGAATTTACATCTTGTGAAACTTGCCAGTCATGTCACAAAGATTAGATGGCCATAGCTCTGTTTATTGGAAACAGAGAAAGAGTTAGTGAACTTTTGGGACAGATACATGATGATGTATGTAAGGTCCCCTGTCTACACATGCCAAGACCCGTTCTTTGTACTTCATTACATTCTCTGATAATCTCTCAAGATTCAGTCATATGTTCCTGTTGAAACATAAGTTCGAAGCTTTTGACATATTCATAGAATATAAGTTAGAAGTAAAGAACCAAAAACCGGGTATAAGTAATATGTCCTATGATAAGATCAGGTAGGAGAATACTTGTGCATGGAATTCTTGGACTATTCTAAAGGAGAATGAGATTCTCTCTCGGTGTTACTCCTCTGATTATACCACAGCACAACGGTGTATCGGGGCGTAGCAATCGCACCCTATTTGATATGGTGTGCTCTATGATGAGTATTACTGAGTTACCTGTTTCTTTTAAGGGGTTATGCACTTGAGAAGCTGCATACCTATTGAATTAGATTCGAATCAAATCAGTGCCTACCACTCCATATAGAATATGGTATGGGAAGAGCCTATCTCTTAAGTAAGTTAAGATTTGGGATTGTCCGGCTTATGTCGAAAGCAAAATCCGGACAAAATCGAGGCAAGATCAGTTCTGTAGAACTAGAAAGGTTCCAGCTATACAAAACTGCAGCTGATTTGATAAAACCAGAGGATTCAATAGTCCCCGACGAACCTCAGCCTCTCCGCCGATCTGGTAGGGTTCCTCATCCGCCAGAGAGATACTTCGGTTTCTCGATGACAGTGGGAACGAGGATTGCATCATGAGATGATGACCCAACTAGTTTCGAGCAGGCCATCGAGTGTAGGGACTCTGTAAGAATGGCTGGATGCTTAGCGATCTGAGATGGAATCCATGTACACCAACAAAGTATGGACTTTGGATGCTATATCTGAAGGGTTAAATCCCCATCAGGAGCAAGTATATCTTGAGAAGATTACTTGGTGTAGATGGAAAAGTTGAGACTTTCAAAGCTAGACTTGTTGATGGTTTTCGTCATTAACCAGGCGTGGATAATGATGAAACCTTTTCCAAGTGGCTATGCTTAAGTCCATCTGGATCCTACTTAACATTGCTACATACCATGACTACGATATCTGGTGGTTGGGTGCCATGACTGCTTTTCTAAATACTGATTTAGAAGAGAACGTCTATAAGTACACAGCCAGAGGGCTTCGTAAACAGTGGGAGCAGCGGAAACATGTGCAAGTCGCTTTACAGGATAAAGCAGGCATCGCAGAGTTGGAACATCTGTTTTGATGTGGTAGTCAAAGAGTTTGACTTCATCAAAATGGTAGATGAACCTTGTATGTACAAAAAGGTAGTATGGAGTATGGTGATGATCCTCATAGAGTGCGTGGATGACATACTGTTGATAGGAAAGGAGTTTCCTATGCTACGTTCGGTCAATCTCCGCTTATCACAAGGATTCTCCAAATAGGATAAAGGTGATACCTCCTAAATGCTGAGTTTTGGATCTATGAGATAGATCTAAATGGATGTTAGGATTCTCACTAGCTGTAGTAAGATGGTATCAATCGATCATGGGGAGAATCACTGGAAAAGTTCCAGGGTGATAAGGACGACTGAATGTCAGTCGCAGGCATTGTCTTTACCCTCAGTAGAGGGACGGTATGTTGGAAGAGTTCCAAGCTAGATACCGTGGCAGACTAGACGATAAAGGCTGGTAACATCGCTATAAAAGATACTACCAAAGAGGAAGTTTGGGTGTATATTGGTTCATGAGATGAACTAGGTTCCTACCATTGTATGACAATGGAAGTATGGCTTTGGCCAAGGAACCATGATCCCATCAGTGACCCAGACATATTCTGAGGCAGCATCACCTGATCAAGGAGATAGTTGATCTCCAAGGTGATCGAGGTTAGGAGAGTAGACTCAGAGGACAACACGGTGGATCCACTCACAAAGGCCTTTTCCAAAAGAGAGACTTTTATGGGATGGTTGAGTATGAGATACTGCAACCACTGCTACAGATGACCCTAGTGGAAGTGGGAGATTGTTAGTTATATGTATGCCCTAGAGGCCATTACTGTACATTGGATGTATATTGTAGTGGATGCTGGGACATATATAGGTAGGACTTTCTTGCTCGACATGATAGTACGCTATCTGGTTGCTCTTTATCATAACATGTATACTTTCTGTCTCTCTGTTACATGTTGATAAAGCCCTTAGGATATGTACTCGACTTCCAGAACTTTGATGAAGATCATACTAGTGGGGCCTGGGTAGTCAACGAGTACATCCTTCATTGTTCCTAGTCGTGGGAATATCGAGACGGGGCATCGATATTCCAGATTAGACTAGCGTATATCTTCTCGACCCATATGATGGACGATGGATGTGTTGGAGATAGTGCACTCAGAGTCAATTATTGGATCACAGGCACGTGATTGCAATGATTGAGGGAGGACCTATCCCGGTAGGACAGTCTTACTCGAGATGATAGTATGCTATCTGGGTTATCTTTATCATCGTGTACTGCTTTAGGTGACCTTATCAGTCGCTATTACACATTGATAGAGCCCCTAGGATTCTTGCTTGACTACCAGGAGTATGAGGGCGATCATATATGTGAGAGCTGGAGTCTATAAGCACATCCTTAAAAGGTCCCTAGTCGTGGGAGTTTCGAGACAGGGCATCGATTCTCCAGAGTAGACTAGTGTATACAGTCGAGACCCCGACGAGGGGCGGTGGCCGGTCTCACAAGCCACTGGTGTCAGTTAGTTCACCTAAGATGTATACAGGTACTCATTGGGTTATGAGTACACCGGACAGGACTCGCCGGGAACCTGCTAGTTGGTATTATACCTGACGTCAGATAGAAGTTCCCTGGTGACATGTGTACAGGTTAGTTCATCGACCTGAGATCGTCATTTGTCTCGTGTGAGTTCCCACTGTGCTTTGATTACTACACTACCACGGATCAAAGGAGTCGTGCAAACAGGTTTTAGTTGGGTACAGTCCCGAGCCACATAGAGGCAGTGAGCGGATCTGCAGGGTTTCGTCTCTCCCGGTATTGGGGGTGAGGTCGCACTGTGTCTAGGAAAGCCAGAGCATGAAAAGTCCTTGGCCAAGGCAGGAGATTTGCTGGTAGGTATTCCAGTAGTATCTCAGGGTGTTCTGGGCTACACTCCGACACGACTTGTACCGCTTTTGGTGGTCTGACTTTTACCAACCCTCTAGGCCCGCCATGCGATGCTCATAGACGAACGGACCGGACTGTACGGATATTGTCACTGACAGGCTCAGTAGGGTGTCAGGATGAGTTCGCTCATCAACGTCCCTTTTAGTCAATAGCTGGTGGCCCGTCACGTATGGCTAATACCTCTGACGTGCTAGTGGTTAAATCTACAGCCATAGTATTGACGAGTCTTTAGAGTCCATCACACACTCAGTTACTCAGGTTTCGGGCGAAACGCTGTAGAGGTCATATGGAGATATGGCAGGGTTCGATCAGATACGTGCGGTATAGCACGGATCGTGATCGGACAGATTTTACTAGCCGGCTTTGGTTTAAGCCGGATCCTAGTATTAGATAGTGTAGTTTTGTCTCTTTGCATTTATGTTCAGTGGGAATACAAATGCGGGCATGTGTATGCAGTAGTGGGGTTTTCCTGTAATTTATTACGGGATCAGTTTTCTGAAGTTGCCAGTTTGCATTCTGTTCCGGCCGGTTTTCTTTTATTCCTTCACGGCCGGACTTTTCGTTGGAGGGTGTTATTTGCAGTTTACAATTAACATTTTGTGGAGGGGGTTTAATGTAAATGTGTGGCTTCATCATGAGATCCTTTTCTTATCATCTCTTTTTGCATTTATGGGATTTGAGTGAGATGAGAATGAAAATGACTTTGAGGTGACTATATTTCCTTTTATCATTCTTATTCTTTTCTTGGAGATTTGGAATTTGCTCTCCACAATTTTTGGAGATGGGGGGCCGGCCACTTGAGGGGAGAGAATGAGTGAGGTTTATTTTTGAGTGGTGATTTATCTCATCTCATGCCTTAAAAACTAGTGAGCTCCATTTTTCCTTCTCTCATGTTTCATTCTTTTCCTCCACATACCATGGCAACTTCAAACCCTCAAAGAGACAAAGGTTTTCTACACTAGCCTATAACAAATCTTGGATGTGTCGGCTAGCCAACTTCGCGCCCGAGTTGCCTCGGTCCAGAGGCGGGAGCCCGTATACGAACCCGGCTACTTGGTGCCTTTCCGACGAGGAGTTGATGGACGAAGATTCCGCGAGAGATCGGAGTGGAGTTGAAGACCGAAGGACACGGATCGCTTGGTATAACTCTCTACCCGTATTTTAGTTTGCTAGTTTCTAGGTTTATGGCCCGATCCGGGTGAAAAGTGCGCGGTGGTGCCGGTTTGCTAGTTTGCAAAGTTTTTGTTTCCGCGTTTCCGGCGTCGGATCGACGGCCGGGGCGCCCCCGCGGACTTACACTGGTATCAGAGACACGCCATTAACCATGCATAGCTTGCTCTAGTATGTTTAAAACCCGATCGAACAAAAAATCGCAAAAACCGTATTTTAGTGCACATGTGTTCTCTGTCGAAATTTTTTCAGCTCCAAAAATTTTTCAGGGTGTTTCAGTATGTTGTGCAGGGAATTCTAAGCAATCTGTGAAAAATTGGTCAAGTGATCTCACCATACGACCGCGGAACCGCGGCCAAACCCATGCTTGCGCCACGGTTCCGCCGCTCTTTTGACTCCTCATTTGACCAAATTTTTGCAGAGTGCCCCTGAGTTCAAAATGGGGGTTTTGGGATATTCTTTTTGGGCCCAGATTTTCTGTAAGTGCTACAGTACTGCTTGGAGCCCACTTCGGTAAATTTGTTCGATCGGATATTTTAAACACATTAGTTCACAGTATTTACATTATATCTGCGACCGTGAATGTCACTTGATCGGTAAATCCTGTCTAACTGCTATAGCCCGGTTAGACGGATTTGCGAACATGACATTCACGTTGATGTTCTGTGATTGTGCTGTGATGTTGCGGATCGGTCGTGGGGGATAGCCTGGTTGCAGCGGTAGTACAGTTTTGTTTTATATGTACATTTGATATTGCGGGGCGAGTGTCCGACATGTGGACTGCCGTCACTGCCTGTTTGTATTATTATTTTGGGCCACGACCAGGTTGCGGTCGATGTACCCGTTGTATGTATATTTTACTTTCTGTACTAGGGTTACCCCACGGAGGGGTGCACGGATAGCCGGGTTCTAGAGGGCAACGAGCCCGCATCTCATGGAATTGAGACGGAGGGGGCTTTACTCTAGAATTGGCGGGCTATTCGCCGCACCCGTAGGGGGTATAGGTCGGCCCAGGAGGGATGCCCAAGTTACCGGATTCCGTCAAGTGCTGGGTGGTCCATTCACATTGCTGAAGGGGGTTGCCTCGCTTCAGGTTTTGGCGGGTAACTTGCCGCGCCCGTAGGGGTCTAGGATTTCTTTGCACAGGCTATCCACACGACCAGGGGAACGTCGGGTTTCAGTAGCGGCTCTGTGAAACCCGGGGATCCCAGATATCTGTATTGATCTGTGTTGCTATACATTTCTGTGATGTTGCTTTTTATCACGCCTTGAGCGAAAATTATATATATATACTAGTAGATGTTGTATATGTTTTGCATCCGTGCTAGTCCAGTCCCCGCTCTGTCGTTAGTTAGCTAACCTAACGGGTGATGACGGAACCCAGTGGCGAATGCGGATGGCATATACGTACGTCATAATTTTCGTTCTTTATTGGTGTGATCAATTGATGGGACTGCGTTGATTCGGATCAATGCAAGATAAACAAACCTATTCTGATGTTGTTGGAACACTTTTTCAAAAAGCTGTTATTGCAAGGGCGTTCTCTTTTGTTTTGCATCGTGGTATTCAGTTGGGATATCCTGCTCCTCAGTCGACGAGGCAAGGGCCGAGATCCCTTCACCGGGAGTGACCCCTTGGACAAAAGTTTGCGTCAGGGCAATAACTTCACTATAGCCAATTACTTTTGCTTTGCATCGTGGTATTCAGTTGGAATATCCTGCACCTCATTCTACGAGGAAAGAGCCGAGATCCCTTCACCGGGAGTGACCTCTTTAGTAAAGGTTTTCGTCACTATATTTTTAAAAAAGCTATCAGTTCCTTCAACAATATCAAGTTCATTACGTTAAAGGTTTTCGCCAGAAACCATTCGTAGCCCTCCGTCGTTTCATATGGATAGTCAATAGTATTCAAGCTGTGTATGTTGGACAAAGTCATGGCACAGTGTTTGGTAGCTGTTGGGTATTCATATGCAGCATAGATAGATGCGTTGGTTTGGGACAGTCGTACTGCCATTTTGGCCAAAGTCAAGGGTAGGTACGGGTGGGTTCAAATTAACCTGGATAATGACGGGTAGAACTTGACATGTGACTTATGATATGTTGGCCAAAGTCAAGGTCATAAGAGCATGGGGCAAAAAATCCACATCGGGAGTTTCTAAAGAAACTGAAACTTGCCAGATATGCGCATACCTTCTGGAGTATGATAACGTGAGCGGATTCCGTCACGTTATCATGCGATGATAGTTGGATCCCGATTCCCACTGATGAGTTGGCATACTCCGCGGGTGATCCCGGCTAATTCTTCTTTCAGGTTTGGGGAAGAATTTGACGTTACAGTGGGAGGTTTCCAGATTAGATAAAGTGATAACCATTCTGATCTAGGTTAGAGTGCACGCTGAGTGTTTCTTTTCTCTCTCTCTTTGGCAGCGACCATTGACCCGACCCTAGACTATGACTCAGTGACCAAGTTGACCAAACCTTCTAAAACACTGGCTTTTGGATTGTCAGAGTTGCAGACCTCATTGCCACTCCTACTTTTACCCTTTTCTCCAGGACACCCCGTATTACTACGATCGTCCACTTCCATTGGACAAAACCATCGTATGGTTATATACGAACTCGAAGGAATTCGAGGATGGTTTCTGGTTCAGGAGAAAACGAATAGGACTATTCAGTTGTCTTTTCCTTTCACCTTCTCTCATTGCGAGTACTCCTTAGTTTAGGAGATAGTACACCTGTTACGCAAATTGGATAGTCTTCTTCCAAACCATAGGCAGGTGCCGACCAGTAGGGAATGAAGAAAACCAATTAGCTTAAATGGTGTACAGAAGGTGTTAAGTTATGACAAAGAAAGGGATTAGTAAAAGGGCAAAGTAAATTGCGACTGCTATTCACGACCAAACCAAGTATTTCTTCGTCAATTCTAAATCACCTTTGTATTTCTCTAGGACACTCCGTATCACTATGAAGATCCCAAGTTTATTGGATAATCCATCGTATGGTTATATACGAACTCGAAAGGAACTTGTTCCAGTTCGGGGATGGATCCTGGTTCAGGAGAAATAGGAATAAGGTTTATTCAGTTGTCTTTTATCTTCACCTTCTCTCGCATTGCGAGTGTTCCTAGGACTAGGATAGTACACCCATTATGCTTATTGGATAGTCTTCCTCCAAACCTTAGTCTGGTGCCGAACGGTAGGGAAGGAAGAAAACCATTTGGCCTAAAGGGGTATACAGAAGGTAATGACTAAAGACATATAAAGGGATTTGGACAGATGGCAAAGAGATATACGGTTATAGTTGTGAATCTGGATAATGGAAGATGCATTACTAGGAATACCGGGATACCCCATCGAAACATTTTAATGTTTCAGTTTCACTGTGTACTGTTAAAAGAAAACAGATTTCCCGATTAGACACTTGCTCCAGGGTATGTATTTACCAGGTATGATTCTCACATCTGTATGGTTTTACAGATGATGAGTGGGAGTAAGTTATTGGGAATTAGGTGATCATCCTCATTATATCGGGATTCGTTGTAATTGGTGATATTTGAGGAAATCACCTGGGTTGTTTGCCAGTCGGCAAATATTTGGTTTTGAATATCCGTTGTTATGCACCAATTTCAAATTGATATATCTGTATGTCTATTTTTATAGAGTGAGATATACCTTTTTGAAATTATGTCTATGACATTTACCTATATCAGTGGATGGTTAGGTAAGGAGCATTGAACAGCGGTGTAATTCTTCATAACCATAGTACAGTTTTCAACCTACGACACACAGTGAATGAGTCACTAGACTCAGGGGACTTATACAGAGTATTGTATATTGTCCAGTGTCCATTAGGACAGAGGGGTTGGTCCTTGTACTATATTCGGTTTACTTATAACTTCTCTAGCTCTTAGACGGGTGTTTCGTAGAAACACAAGGTTGAAGTTTTGAGAAGTTATAGGTATATGAATAAAGTAGAGAACCGGGTATTGCAAGTATCGGGATTCTTTAAGGTGATCGAAGACGTAGATACTTGTATATGGTATTCAGTTGATAGTAATGGTTAAGAGAACTTGCTTCTCTTTCAGGTTACTCATAATTGGAAGCACTCCTCAGTTGAGTAATGTTGATCGACCTCCTTCCATTTAGTTGACATGCACTGGAGACAGCTGCATGATTTGAATCTGGTTCAATTAAATCAGTGCCTCTGTTTCTATATTGGATATAGAACAGTTCATATCTTGACATTGTTAAGGTACGGGGAGTTGTCCGGCTTATGCTTAAAACCAGACACTGGACAACTCAAGGCACGTTTCTGTAATGGCTGTTTGTGGGTTGACCCAGGCTATGACGAGGGTTGATTTTCTACCATCTGGAAGATCAATAGTGATATTGTTCTTGACTCGCCACAGTTTTAATTAAAAATGGATTTTTTCAGAAAACAGTAGTGGGAGTATGGAAGAACTGGAAGTGATTCCAGAACCGCAAATGATTACTGAAGATTTGATAAGAACCTAAAGATTCAATCTGGTTTGACAGTCCATTGGCCACTCCGCAGATATGGTGGGTAATCTCAGGCACCTGAGAGGTACTTCGGTATGCTCAAGGATGGTGGCAGGGAGGTTCTTGTTTACCCACACTTTCCATTGCTGTTGTTCCAGACTGTGAGACCCGGCAGGAGGATGAGTATAGCGTCGTTCTAAACTGGCTTTAGAAGTGTACGTCTATATGACTCTGCCAGAGGGTTGTCGTAGTCAATGGGAGCAGCGGAAGCATTGGTGGGCATCAGGCTTATGTCTATTTATAGACTAAAGCAGATGTAGCGAAGATAGATCATCTATTTCTGATGTTACAGTCATAGGTTTGACTTCATCAGAATAGGGGATGGATCTGTTAAGAAGGTAGTAGGGTGTGATGTCCTGGTATTTGATGACATACACAGAGTAGGAAGTGATATTCCTATACTACGATCGGTTATACTTTGGTTGTCACACAGTAGTTTCTCCACATAGGAATTGGATCTTATATCGTACATTCTGGTTACTAGATCTATGGTTTTAGATCTAGATTTGGGTAGTTTCCCAATCTGGGTACTTAGACAGCATTCTAAGAGTATTTAGAATGGACGACTCCTGGCATAGTGGTGTACCTGCAGGTAATGGAGTCACCCTCTCTAAAGGTGTCTTACAGACTAAAGGGGAGAGGGATGCGCATGATTAGCAGATCACTTGCTTAGGCAATTGAGTCAATCATGAGATGTCAAGTACCACACCAGATGTTGTTCTTGCAGTAGGTGCAATAAGTTGATATTAATCCAATTCTGGAGAAACGATCGGAAGCAGTTTTAGAACATAAGTTGATGTTCTAGGGATTTGATAATGGCAGCCTCCTTTAGGAGACGGTTATCATTCCAGGCTTCCAAGGTGACCTGGATGGCAGAGTGGCTGTCAGAGTTATAGTTTTCCCTCTGACGAGAGGCAGTATTTTAGACAGGTGGTCCAGGTGGATACTGAGGGAAGGCATGGCGTAGGATACTGATTAAGTTCAGTTGACGATACAGTTTAAGAAGTTTGGATTTGGAGTTCACTTATGAGCTAGGTCCCATCAAATATCCAGACGCATTCTAAGACAGGTATTGCTCATTTCGGGAGATGGCTTTCTCCGCGAACTTGAGATAGAGAGAGACATAGAAAGAAACACCAGAGCGGATCCACTCACTGAGGCTATTCCTCGAACGCAATAGTTTCACAAACGAGCTTTGTGAGGCTGACTAGTAGAGGAGTTGGGTGTTCGGTATCACACGGGCTGTGAGTACGCGACATCGCAATAATTAGCCTTGAGTGCAAGTGGGAGATTGTTGGAGATAGTGCTCTCAGAGTCAATTATTGGATCACAGGCACGTGATTGCAATGATTGAGGGAGGACTTATCCCGGTAGGACAGTCTTACTCGAGATGATAGTATGCTATCTGGGTTATCTTTATCATCTTGTACTGCTTTAGGTGACCTTATGAGTCACTATTACACGTTGATAGAGCCCCTAGGATTCTTGCTTGACTACCAGCAGTATGAGGGCGATCATATATGTGAGAGCTGGAGTCTATAAGCATATCCTTAAAAGGTCCCTAGTCGTGGGAGTTTCGAGACAGAACATCGATTCTCCAGAGTAGACTAGTGTATACAGTCGAGACCCCGACGAGGGGCGGTGGCCGGTCTCACAAGCCACTGGTGTCAATTAGTTCACTTAAGATGTATATAGGTGCTCATTGGGTTATGAGTACACCGGACAGGACTCGCCGGGAACCTGCTAGTTGGTATTATACCTGACGTCAGATAGCAGTTCCCTGGTGACATGTGTACAGGTTAGTTCATCGACCTGAGATCGTCATTTGTCTCGTGTGAGTTCCCACTGTGCTTTGATTACTACCCTACCACGGCTCAAAGGAGTCATGCAAACAGGTTTTAGTTGGGTACAGTCCCGAGCCACATGGAGGCAGTGAGCGGATCTGCAGGGGTTCGTCTCTCCCGGTATTGGGGGTGAGGTCGCGCTGTGTCTAGGAGAGCCAGAACATGAAAAGTCCTTGGCCAAGGCAGGAGATTAGCTGGTAGGTATTCCAGTAGTATCTCAGGGTGTTCTGGGCTACACTCCGACACGACTTGTACCGCTTTTGGGGGTCTGACTTTTACCAACCCTCTAGGCCCGCCATGCGATGCTCATAGACGAACGGACCGGACTGTACGGATATTGTCACTGACAGGCTCAGTAGGGTGTCAGGATGAGTTCGCTCATCGACATCCCTTTTAGTCAATAGCTGGTGGCCCGTCACGTATGGCTAATACCTCTGACGTGCTAGTGGTTAAATCCACAGCCATAGTATTGATGAGTCTTTAGAGTCCACCACACACTCAGTTACTCAGGTTTCGGGCGAAACGCTGTAGAGGTCATATGGAGATATGGCAGGGTTCGATCAGATACGTGCGGTATTGCACGGATCGTGATCGGACGGATTTTACTAGCCGTCTTTGGTTTAAGCCGGATCCTAGTATTAGATAGTGTAGTTTTGTCTCTTTGCATTTGTGTTCAGTGGGAATACAAATGCGGGCATGTGTATGCAGTAGTGAGGTTTTCCTGTAATTTATTACGGGATCAGTTTTCTGAAGTTGCCAGTTTGCATTCTGTTCCGGCCGGTTTTCTTTTATTCATTCACGGCCGGACTTTTCGTTGGATGGTGTTATTTGCAGTTTGCAATTAACATTTTGTGGAGGGGGTTTAATGTAAATGTGTGGCTTCATCATGAGATCATTTTCTTATCATCTCTTTTTGCATTTATGGGATTTGAGTGAGATGAGAATGAAAATGACTTTGAGGTGACTATATTTCCTTTTATCATTCTTATTCTTTTCTTGGAGATTTGGAATTTGCTCTCCACCATTTTTGGAGATGGGGGGCCGGCCACTTGAGGGGAGAGAATGAGTGAGGTTTATTTTTGAGTGGTGATTTATCTCATCTCAAGCCTTAAAAACTAGTGAGCTCCATTTTTCCTTCTCTCATATTTCATTCTTTTCCTCCACATACCATGGCAACTTCAAACCCTCAAAGAGACAAAGGTTTTCTACACTAGCCTATAACAAATCTTGGACGCGTCGTCTAGCCAACTTCGCGCCCGAGTTGCCTCGGTCTAGAGGCGGGAGCCCGTATACGAACCCGGCTACGTGGTGCCTTTCCGACGAGGAGTTGATGGGCGGAGATTCCGTGGGAGATCGGAGTGGAGATGAAGACCGAAGGACACGGATCGCTTGGTATAACTCTCTACCCGTATTTTAGTTTGCTAGTTGCTAGGTTAATGGCCCGATCCGGGTGAAAAGTGCGCGGTGGTGCCGGTTTGCTAGTTTGCAAAGTTTTTGTTTCCGCGTTTCCGGCGTCGGATCGACGGCCGGGGCACCCCCGCGGACTTACAGGATGATCCCATATCCATTGGTATTTGACATCAGAGATGGTATGCGGGTGCTCAGTGGTGACTGAGTACACTGAACGGACTCGCCGAGAACTCCCAGATGGTATTATACCTCACGTCAAATGGCAGTTCTCTGGTGACACTGGTACAGCTTAGTCTGTTGACCCGAAATCGTCATAGAGTCTTGTGTGTCTCCCACTGTGCTTTGATTTCCACCCTACCACGGCTCTACTGAGTCGTGCAAACAGGTGGTTTTTGGGTACAGTCCCGATTCACATGGAGGCAATGAGCGATAGGAGGGGATTCGTCTCTCCCGGTATTGGGGGTTGATGTTGTGCTATGCTCGACTGGCCATAACTGGAAATCCCTGGCCAGGGCTGCACTGATTTACTGGTAAGTGTTATCAGTAGTTTCGTGCTTGTTATGGACCTTACATCGGCATGACTTATCGAGCTACTGGGGTCTGACGTTTACCACCCCTAGGCGAGATATGCGACATATCAGAATAACAGACCGGACTGTACGGTAAGTGTTACTGGTTGGATTCACAGGAGAGTGAGCGGGCTTGCTCGTCTATCTTCTGATCGCTCAATACCCGGGTGGCCGTTACGTTTAGCAGACCGCTTGCGTCTTGTGAGTGTTTGATATGAGCATCACCTGCTGCCGGCGTATTGACGAGTCTTTAGAGTCCTACACAGAGGTTTCCTGGCTCAAGCGAAACGAAATTGGAGCGCATATGAGATATGTGCGGGACCGAGAATAATGCGTGTATGTGATACCGTATTCTATTCTCGCGATGAATGTATCGATTGGTTGTATGCGATATAACCTAGTTATCGAATCTAGGATTGATTCGATAAGTCGATACATTGGATATTAGTCGGTCATATGCGATATGACCGGATCGTTAAATCAAGTGTTGATTTAATGGTTTAATGTATAATTATATATTTGATATATTACTTTGCATTAACTAGTATTTGTTCACTTAAGATGGATTTTCTCACTTGATGTGCACATTGTATATATGATATAGTTTTGTGCACTAGTTTGTATCATGTTTGTTGATACATGCAAAGTTGGGTGTATGTTTACTTTAAACCATGTTTAAGTGAATGGTTAGGGTTTTGTTATCTTTGTTTTATTTATTTATTCATTTTAGCAAGAAAAGAAATAGTTGCTTCTTTTGTTTTTTCCTTGAAGCTTCAAGAAGCATTGACCATTTTTGTTTCTTTTGCTAAACCTAACCATTCACCTAACCCTAGTTTATTCTCTACACTTAACCATGGTTGCATAATGATAACCATCACTTGATTTTATTTTAATTCATATTCTTTTTTCCTTCTTCTTCATCTTCTTCTTCAAGTGAAGAGAAGAAAAGCTTTCTACAAAAATGTCAAGTGATGATTCCAAGTGAGAAATCAAAATCCAAAGTGAACCTGCTTCCTATTTCTTCATCCTCTACCACTTGACTTATAGTATAGGGTGTTTTCTTCAAAGGTTTCACGACTTGGTGAAGTTGGAGCTTGATCTTGAGTTGCCTCGACGTAGATCATCTTCGGCATCGAAGTCGACGACCTAGCCCGATCATTTCTCCGACGAAACCATCGCCAGAGTCCGGGATCCGATGATTGCAGCGGAGGGTCGTCAACACGGAGCTATGGAGGTGGAGGACCGGATCTACAAAGGTTGTATTTTCGTTCACTCTTAGTTAAGTTGTTAACTTATATCGATTTCGCCTATCCTCTAGTTACGATCTTGCTTAGTGTCACTTGGCACATAGAAATTTTTTGAATTGGCCATGTTTGAGTAGGGTTCCTAGGCACTCTAATGAGGTCTCACAAGGCATCAACCATGCCAATTTCAAAAAATACAAGTGCCCAGAAACCCTAATACGGACCGTTAACTAGAATTTTAGGCGAAACAAGCAACTAGTTAACAACTTAACTAAGTGAACGGAAATACAACCTTTGTAGATCCGGTCCTCCACCTCCATAGCTCCATGATGAAGTCTCCTTGCTGTTGAAATCGAATCCCGGGCTCTAGCGTCGGCTTCATCGGAGAAATGGGCGGGCTTGGTCGTCGGCTTCGATGTCGAAGATGATCTACGTCGAGGCATCACAAGATCAAGCTCCCACTTCACCAAGTCATGAAACTTGTGAAGAAAACACCCTATACTACTTGGCAAGAGGTAGAGGATGAAGAAATAGGAGGTGGGTACACTTTAGAATTGGATTTCTCACTCTTTTTCTCAAGTTGCCATTGATGGAGGCAAGCTTTCTTCCTTGAAGAAGAAGAAGAAGAAGATGATAATAATATGATAAGTTGATTAAAATAGAAAAGAAAATGAATACTTATCATAATATCAACCATGGTTAGGAGTAGAGAATTGACTAAGGTTAGATGAGTGGTTAGGGTTAAGCATGAAGACAAAATGGTCACTTTAGTCAAACCTTCATGAAGCTTCAACAAGCTTCATCTTTGAAAGCAACCATTTTCTCTTTTTCTTTTGTCAAAACAAAATAAATAAATGCATAAATAAGTCAAATGAAACCCTAACCATTAACTAACCATGGTTTAATCATACACTTAACCAAGTTAGCATGTATCATCAAACATGATACAATCAAGCGCACAAAAGTATATCACATATACAACTTGTGCAATGCAAGTGAGAAAATCCATTCAAAGTGAACCAATACTAGTTAATGCAAAGTAATATATCAAATATATAATTATGCATTAAATCATTAAATCAACACTTGATTTAACGATCCGGTCATATCGTATATGACCGACTAATATTCAATGTATCGGCTTATCAAATCAATCCTTGATTCGATAACTAGGTTATATCGCATACAACCAATCGACACATTCATCGCGAGAATAGAATACGGTATCACATACACGCATTATTCTCGGTCCCGCACATATCTCATATGCGCTCCTATTTCGTTTCTCTTGAGCCAGGAAACCTCTGTGTAGGACACTAAAGACTCGTCAATACGCCAGCAGCAAATGATGATCATATCAAACACCCACAAGCCGCAAGTGGTCTGCTAAACGTAACGGCCACCCGGGTATTGAGCGATCAGAAGATCGACGAGCAAGCCCGCTCACACTCCTGTGAATCCAACCAGTAACACTTACCGTACAGTCCGGTCTCGTCGTCTGATATGTCGCATATCTCGCCTAGGGGTGGTAAACGTCAGACCCCAATAGCTCGATAAGTCGTGTCGATATGAGGTCTATAACAGTTCGAGAAACTACTGGTAACACTTACCAGTAAATCTCAGCAACCCTGGCCAGGGATTTCCGGTTATAGCCAATCGAACACAGCGCAACATCAACTCCCTATACCGGGAGAGACGAATCCCCTCCTATCGCTCATTGCCTCCATGTGATTCGGGACTATACCCAAAAACCACCGTTTTGCACGCCCTCTTGGACGTGGTAAGGTGGAAATCAAAGCACAGTGGGAACCACACAAGACTCTATGACGATCTCGGGTCAACAGACTACTCTGTAACAGTGTCACCAGAGAACTGCCATCTGACGTAAGGTATAATACCATCTGGGAGTTCTCGGCAAGTCCGTCCAGTGTTCCCAGTCTTCACTGAGCACCCGTATATCATCTCCGATGTCAAACACCAATGGATATGGGATCATCCATCCCCCATCTGTATGGGTCGAGAAGGTATACGCTAGTCTACTCTGGTATATCGATGCCCCGTCTCGATACACCCACGACTAGGGACCTTGAAGGATGTACTTATGGACTACCATGTCCCCACTAGTATGATCCGCATCATAGTCCAGGTAGTCAAGTACACATCCTAGGGGCTTTACCAACATGTAACAGAGAGACAATCAGCATACACGTTAAGGTAAAGAGTAACCAGATAGCATACTATCATGTCGAGCAAGAAAGTCCTCCCTATATATGTCCAAGCATCCACTACAATATACATCCTATGTATAGGAATGGCCTCTAGGGCATACATATAACTAACAATCTCCCACTTGCACTAGGGCCATCTGTAGCAGTGGTTGCAGTATCTCATACTCAACCATCCCATAATGGTCTCTCTCTGGGAAAAGGCCTTTGTGAGTGGATCCGCCGTGTTGTCCTTTGAGTCTACTCTCCTAACCTCGATCCCTTGGAGATCAACCATCTCCATGATCAGGTGACACTGCCTAAGAATATGTCTGGATCACTGATGGGACCGGCGTTCCTTGACATAAGTCACAACTCCATTGTCACACAATGGGAGGAACTAAGTTCATCTCATGAACAAATATACATCCAGACTGCCTCTTTGGTAGCACCTTAAGTAGCGATGTATCGAGCCTTCATCGTCTAGTATGCCACGGTATTTCGCTTGGAACTCTTCCAACACACCGTCCCTTTACCAAGGGTAAAGACAATGCATGTGACTGACATTCAGTCGTCCTTATCACCCTGGAACACTTCCAGTGATTCTCCCCAGGATCTATTGATACCATCTCACTACATCTAGTGAGTATCCTAACATCCATTTAGATCTATCTCATAGATCCAAAACCCAGGATTTAGAAGGTATCATTTTGATCCTTTGTGGAGAATCATTGTGATAAGCGGAGATTGATCGAGCGTAGCATAGGAAACTCTTTCCCTATCAAGAGTATGTCATCCACGTACTCTACGAGAATCGCCACCATACTCCCTACTACCTTTTTGTTTATACAAGGTTCAACTACCATTTTGATGATGTCAAACTCTTTGACTAATCCATCAAAACAGAAGTTCCAACTCCGCGATGCCTGCTTTATCACATAAAACATCTTGCACACGTTTCCGCTGCTCCCATTGTCTATGAGGCCCTCTGGCTGTGTACTTATAGACTCCCTCTTCTAAAACATCATTTAGAAAAGCTGTCATGACACTCAACCACCAGATGTCGTAGTCATGCTATGTAGCCGTGGCAAGTAGGATCTGGACGGACTTAAGCATAGCTTCTTAGAAAAGGTTTCGTCATGATCCATACCTGGTCAATGATGTAAACCTTTAACAAGTCTAGCTTGAAAGTCTCAACTTTTCCATGTACACCAAGTAATCTTCTCAAGATATACTTGCTCCTGATGGGGATTTAACCCTTCAGATATAGCAACTAAAGTCCATACTTTGTTGGTGTATAAGGATTCCATCTCAGATCGCTAAGCATCCAGCCATTCTTACAGAGTCTCACTCCTGATGGCCAGCTCGAAACTAGTTGGGTCATCATCTCATGATGCAATCCTCGCTCCCACTGTCATAGAGAAACAGAAGTATCTCTCAGGTGGGTGAGGAACCCTACTAGATTGGCGGAGTGGGTGAGGTTCGTTGGTAACTATTGAATCCTTTGGTTTTATCAAATCATCTGCTGTAGTTTGTATAGCTGGAACCTTTCCAGTTCTACATTACAGACCTTGCCTCGAGCTTGTCCAGATTTTTCTTTTAGACATAGGCCGGACAACCCCAAATCTTAACTAGCTTAAGACATGGGCTCTTCCCATACCATATCTCATATGGAGTGGTAGGCTGTGATCTGATTCAAACCCTATTTAATAGGTATGCAGCTTCTCAAGCGCATAACTCCCAAAAGGAAACAGGTAACTCAGTAGTACTCATCATAGAGCGCACCATATCGAATAGGGTGCAACTGCTCCACCCCGAAATACCATCGTGCTATGGTGTATACGGAGGAGTAATGCTGAGAGAGAATCTCATTCTCCTTTCGAATAGTCCAGGAATTCCGTACTCAAGTATTCTCTTCCTTGATCACATCAAAGGACATAATACTTATACCCGTGTTTTGGTTTTCTACTTCTAAATCATATTCTATGAATATCTCAAAAGGTTCGTTGTTAGTTGTATGTATGCCCTAGAGGCCAGTATTGTACAGATGATGTATATTATATTGGATGCTTGGACATATATAGAGATGACTTTCTTGCTCGATATGATAGTATGCTATCTGGTTACTCTTTATCTTAACATGTATACTAGTCTCTTTATACTGTCTTATAGTTACATGTTGGTAAAGCCCTTAGGATGTGTACTTGACTACCTGGACTATGATGCAGATCATACTAGTGGGGACATGGTAGTCCATAGGTACATCCTTCAAGGTCCCTAGTCATGGGTGTATCGAGACGGGGCATCGATATACCAGTGTAGACTAGCGTATACCCTTCTCGACCCATGAGATGGGCGATGGATGATCCCATATCCATTGGTGTTTGACATCAGAGATGGTGTACGGGTGCTCAGTGGAGACTGGGTACACTGGACGGACTCGCCGAGAACTCCCAGATGGTATTATACCTCACGTCAGATGGCAGTTCTCTGGTGACACTTGTGCAGGTTAGTCTGTAGACCCGAGATCGTCATAGAGTCTTGTGTGATTCCCACTGTGCTTTGATCTCCACCTTACCACGTCCATGAGGGCGTGCAAAACGGTGGTCTTTGGGCACAGTCCCGAGTCACATGGAGGAAATGAGCGATAGGAGGGGTTTCGTCTCTCCCGGTATTGGGGGTTGATGTTGCGCTGTGCTCGATTGGCCGTAACAGGGAAGTCCCTGGCCAGGGCTGATCAGAGATTTGCTGGTAAGTGTTACCAGTAGTTTCTCGACCCGTTATGAGCCTCACATCGGCACGACTTATCGGTTATTGGGGTCTGACGTTTACCACCCCTAGACTTGATATGCGACATATCAGACGAACAGACCGGACTGTACGGTAAGTGTTACTGGTTGGATTCACAGGAGTGTGAGCGGGCTTGCTCGTCGATCTTCTGATCACTCAATACCCGGGTGGCCGTTACGTTTAGCAGACCGCTTGCGGCTTGTGGGTGCTTGATATGATCATCATCTGCTACCGGCGTATTGACGAGTCTTTAGAGTCCTGCACAGAGGTTTCCTGGCTCAAGCGAAACGAAATAGGAGCGCATATGAGATATGTGCGGGAGCGAGAATAATGCGTGTATGTGATACCGTATTTCATTCTTGCGATGAATGTATCGATTGGTTATATGCGATATAACCTAGATATCGAATCAAGGATTGATTCGATAAGCCGATACATAGGATACTAGTCGGTTATATGCGATATGACCGGATCGTTAAATCAGGTGTTGATTTAATGATTTAATGTATAATTATATATTTGATATATTGCTTTGCATTAACTAGTATTGGTTCATTTTAAAAGGATTTTCTCACTTGATGCACATTGTTTATATATGATATATTTTTTGTGCACTTGTTTGTATCATGTTTGATGATACTTGCTCACTTGGGTTTGTGTAAAGATTAAACCATGGTTATATGAATGGTTAGGGTTTTGATTATTTACTTAGTTATTTATTTATTTATTCATTTTGGATATTATTAAGAATGGTGGCTTATTTTGTTTCTATGTTGAAGCTTCTTGAAGCTTTGACAAAGCCCACCATTCTTATCTCATCCTTAACCCTAACCATTCCAACTAACCTTAGTTTAATCTCTGCACTTGACCATAGTTAGTATATGATAAGTATTCATATTAGTTTCATTTTTAAGATAAGAAACTTATCATATTCTTTCTTCTTCTTGATCTTCTTCTCCAAGAAAGAAACCTTGATGCCATCAATGGCAACTTGAGCAAAAGTGAGTGAAATCCAATTCTAAAGTGAACCCACCTCCTATTTCTTCACCCTCTACCTCTTGCCAAGTTGTTTTGGGTGTTTTCTTCACAAGTTTCACAACTTGGTGAAGTTGGAGCTTGAACTTGTGCAACCTCGACGTAGATCATCTTCGGCACGAAGCCGACGACCTATTCCGCTCATTTCTTCGATGAAGCCGATGCGAGAGTCCGAGATCCGACTAGGACAGCGAGAGGACGTCTACGTGGAGCTAAGGAAGTGGATAACCGGATCTACAAAGGTTGTAGCTTCTTATCTTTAGTTAAAGTGTTAACTAGTTTCCTATTTCGCCTAGATTTTTAGTCAATGATCCGTATTAGGGTTTCTCGGCACCCATAAAATTTGAAATTGGCATGATTGATGCCTTGTGAGACCTCTATAGTGTGCCTAGGAACCTTTCACTGGTATCAGAGCCTAGCTAGAGCCTTAAGCGAAGTCCAGACGACGTTTGAAGTCCGATCGAACCAAAACTCTAACCCGAAAACGGCTCTCTGTACATTTTTAAAAAAATGGGTTTTTTCCAAATTAAAAATATACAGAAAACTCAGCAGAGAATTCTAAGAATTACGGCGCAAAATTGAACCCATGAACAGTGCAACCTGCGGCGGAACCGCGGCAGAAGCCTGCCTTAGGCGGCGGTTCCGCGGCAGCTTGATGACGTCATCCCTATCAATTTGCACAGTAATTCCTATTTAACAGTGCTGAGTTCTCTGGGTATTTTTTTTTAATTTATTCAAGATTTGAATTTTCTGGGGTGTTTTAGAGCTTCGATGTTTCGACCGGATTATCAAATTTCGTCTTTGTGTACTTCCGGATAATTTTTGAATTTGTTAAAAAGTTCGACCGGATATAAATACCCAACTTTTCCCCTGTCGGGAAATTTCCAAGTGTTGGATTTTTCCGTAGTTTAACAACGTTCTAAGTAGTGCAAGTAACGCGATGGACCCTCTAGAAGACAACAAACCTTAACTCGATTATGTGACCGTCTTGAACTGCCCTTTGAACCTTCGGGTTTGAGGCAGTACGGCGTGCCATATGTGAGGCGTTGGCTTGACCCTTCTACGGCTGGACCGTTGGTACTGAGGCACGAACTGAATGTTGTTAGACTTATTTCATGTGTAGAGCTGTATCGGGAAAACTTGGGTATTCGACTGTTCGATCGGAAAGTTTAACATTTTCTGTTTGTCTGGAATGTGATACAATAATTGGAATTCACAAACAATTATGAGATAACTGAATGAATGTTATAAATCTAGCGGTTTAGTTTCACTTGAGATTGAAAAGAGTTTTCGATAATGAGACTAAAATGCGGGATTTATATCTGTTAGGCATGTGATGTCTAAGTATTTCATTTGATTAGGCATGCGATGTCTAAAGAGGTTGCGGATTCCTACTGTTGTAGTTTTACACTTTCTTTTCTGTGACCGTAAGTGTAGTATGTTCATATCGCCGTTTTCGTTGCTATACGTCAACGACAATTAGGGTATGCATACTTACTTACGTTGATGACATGTGATGTTATGTGTTGCTGGATATGTTATATTGGATCGTCGTGTTTGAATAGCCGGGGTTTTTATGTGAGATGAGTGTTTTTCATTTTCATTCATGTAAAAACTTGTATGTAATATTCTTTTTATTTGGGGCACTTCCAGGTAGCGGAAGTTGTCACCTTTTGTATATTATTTACTTTTCCGCATTAGGATAGACCCAGGAGGGGAGCACAAGTAACCGGGTTCTGGGGTCCAGTGGGAGACCAACTCGAGGAGTCGAGTACGGGTCTCCTAACCCTAGAATTGACATGGGTTGCTTGCCGCTCTCGTAGGGGTCTAGGGGTGTGGGATTGGCTATTCATCACGACCGTGGAATCCGTGTTTTATACTGGCTCGTATTGAAAACACGGACGTCCTAGTATATCCAATATTTCATATGTTTCTTCTGCTGCGATATCTGTGATGTGATCATGTGATGTTCTGTGATGGATACAGTATATAGTATATTTGATATATTATATAGACGTTACTTATGTTTTACACCCGTACTAGCCCTGCCCCGCTCTGCCGTTCGTTACCAAACCTAACGGTGCACGAGGGGACATCGAGGCGAATGCGGATGGCATAAGTGTACGTCGTATTTATCTTTGATGTTTAGGTACTTAAATGATGGGACTTCATTAATGTGATTAATGAAAGAAAGGAAACCTAAGATGTTGTAGAATCAAATTTCAAAATAAAAGGGTAGCTACAGTTCTTGCTTTGCACAGCGGTATATGTGATATATCCTGCACCGTATTCGATGAGGAAAGGACCGAGATCCCTTCACCGGGAGTGACTCCTTTAGCAATAACTGGCAGATGCTACATACTCGGTCTATTTTTGATTGCTT
Source organism: Agapanthus africanus (assembly GCA_030015575.1). Lineage (NCBI taxonomy): Eukaryota > Viridiplantae > Streptophyta > Magnoliopsida > Asparagales > Amaryllidaceae > Agapanthus > Agapanthus africanus. Next base: position 557,237,172 of record JASDDO010000019.1, on the reverse strand, counting down.
CTATAGTTTCTGCTTTGCACAGTGATATATATGATATATCCCGCACCTCATTCGACGAGGAAAGGGCCGACGATCCCTTCACTGGGAGTGACCCCTTTAGCAAAACTAGAAAAGCCTAAAAAACACTCCATTTCAAAACTTCATTTGATTCTACAACGATATCAAGTTCATTACGCAATAGGTTTTCAGAAAAACCTGTCGTAGCCCTCCTCATTTCAGATAAGTACTAGTTAGTATTCGTGCTACGTTTGTTGACTATGTTAAGGCGTAGTGTGCGGTAGCTGACCAGTATTTATCTGCTTATGCATATGATGCAGATTGGATTAGGGTAGTCGTACGACTTTGTTGACTATGTTAAGGGTCGTACGGGTGGGTTTAATTCAATCAGGAAATGACGGGTTGAACTTGACTAGCACTTATGATTTGTTGACTATGTTAAGGTCATATAGCTGCTAGGGGCAAAATATTATCGAGAATTTCAAGTGTTGAAATTTGCAATGAGATTGCATACCTTCTATGAGATAGTTGGATCCCGATACCCACTGCGAGTAAGAGTTACTCCTGGGAGAGTTTTACAAATTACAATTAGCCGATCAAGTAGGTGTCTAGAAAGGTGTTAACGAGGTTACGCCTCTGGGAAAACGAGGTTTACATTAATTAGGTTCGTGCGAAAGCACGGGGGACCTCCCTCAAAGTACCGACACTGGCCTGGCTGAAAGATCGACGAAGTTGTAGGGTGTAATTAATCCCGGCTAGTCTTTCCTTTTAGGGTTTGGAGGAAGATTTGATAAAAAGAAGTGGGAGCCATCCTGATTAGATAAGATAATAACCAATCTGATCTTGCATGAGCATACGCTAAAGTGTTTTCTTCTCTCTCTCTCCAGGTAGCGACCATTTCATGCCATAATGAAGATAATAATATGGATGTATTGACCGAACCCGCATGTTATACTGTGCTGGGGAACGTTGGTTCCGTTCTTTCTTATAAGAGTTATAGGAATGAACAGGATATAGGGGAATACCAGGATTCCCATGCCACCCGAATGAAGAAAGTACATGTTGATGCATTTTCTTCGGGTGTGTTCGTTACAGAGAACTGTTTCTCCATTTGCTCTACGTCATGGGTATTAGATACCGGGTCAGGATCCCATATATGTAATCAGTTACATGGGCTTAGGAAAGGTAGAGAACTTGGAGAAGGTGATAAAGACATTAGAGTTGGAAATGGTGCAATTGTTGCAGCTAAGACTGTCGGAGAATATCACCTTGTATTACCAACTGGAAATACATTGGTTCTGAACGAATGCTATTACATGCCGAACCTGATATGCAACATTATATCGGTTTCTTTGCTGAGTAAAGAGGGATATAATTTTGTATTACAGGACAATGTTATGAACATTTTTCGTAACCAAAAGTTGGTTGGATCAGGCACGTTGTGCAATGGCATTTATGTTCTAAATCAATCAACAGTTCTATGCATAACAAACACACACAAGAGGAAGAGTTCAGAACTGAACGAATCCTTCTTGTGGCATTGTAGACTGGGTCACATCAATGCGACACGACTAGCTAAGTTACATAAAGATGGATATTTAAATCCGTTTGAATTTTCATATTATGACACTTGCCAGTCATGTCTCAAAGGCAAGATGACCAAAACTCCGTTTACGGGACACGGAGAAAGAGTTACCGAACTCTTGGGGCTGATACATAGTGATGTATGCAGTCCCATGTCTACACATGCCAGGGATGGTTCTTCATACTTCATTACATTCACTGACGATCTCTCTAGGTTCGGGTATGTGTTCCTGATGAAACACAAATCAGAAGCTTTTGAGAAATTTAGAGAATATAAACAAGAAGTTGAGAACCAAACCGGAAAAAGTATTAAAATCCTACGATCTGATCGAGGAGGTGAATACTTGAGCAATGAATTCCTGGACTTCCTAAAAGAGAATGGGATTCTCTCTCAGCTTACTCCTCCTTATACACCACAGCACAACGGTGTATCAGAACGGAGAAATCGCACCCTATTAGATATGGTACGCTCTATGATGAGTACAGCTGAGTTACCTATTTCCTTCTGGGGATATGCGCTGGAAACAGCAACATACCTATTGAATCCAGTTCCATCTAAATCTGTACCTACCACACCATATGAGATATGGAGTGGGAAAAGACCATATTTTAAACGAGTTAAGATATGGGGTTGTCCGGCCTATGTCAAAAGGCAAAATCCAGACAAACTCGAGGCACGGTCAGTTCTTTGCAAGTTTGTGGGATATCCCAAAAATTCACAAGGATATTTTTTCTACCATGCTGAAGAACAAAAGGTGTTTGTTTCTCAATATGCCGCCTTTTTAGAAAAGGAATTCCTTGAAAAAGAAATTAGTGGTAAAGTGGTAGAGCTGGAAGAGGTTCCAGATACACAAACCATAACTGAAGATTTAGTGGAATCAGAAGATTCAGTAGCTCCCAATGAACCTCAGCCTCTCCGCCGATATAGTAGGGTTCCTTGCCAACCTGAGAGATACTACGGTTTTCTCATGGATGGTGGCAGCGAGGATTGCATCATGGAGGATGATGACCCAACTAGCTTCGAGCAGGCCATCACGAGTAGGGACTCAGTGAAATGGCTGGATGCTATGCGGTCCGAGATGGAATCCATGTACACCAACAAAGTATGGACTTTGGACGTTGCTCCTGAAGGGGTAAAACCCATTGGGAGCAAGTGGATCTTCAAGAAGAAACTTGGTGTAGATGGGAAAGTGGAGACTTTCAAAGCTAGACTTGTAGCAAAAGGTTTTCGTCAAAGACCAGGTGTGGACTATGACGAAACCTTTTCTCCAGTAGCTATGCTTAAATCCATCCGGATCATGCTTGCCATCGCTGCATATCATGATTATGAAATCTGGCAAATGGATGTTAAGACCGCCTTTCTAAATGGTGATTTAGAAGAGTGCGTGTACATGACTCAGCCAGAGGGCTTCGTAGACAGTGGGAGCAGCGGGAAGGTGTGCAAGCTGCTTAAATCCATTTATCGATTAAAGCAAGCATCGCGGAGTTGGAACATCTGCTTTGACGTCGTTATCAAAGAGTTTGATTTCGTCAAAAATCCAGATGAACCTTGTATCTACAAGAAGGTGGCAGAGAGTAAGATTGTCTTCCTCGTATTGTACGTGGACGACATACTCTTGATAGGAAATGATATTCCTATGCTGCAATCGGTCAAGCTCTTCTTATCACAAAGATTCTCAATGAAAGATCTTGGTGATGCCTCCTGCATATTGGGAATCAGGATTTATAGAGATAGATCCAAAAGGATATTGGGATTGTCTCAATCCAGGTACATTGACACCATACTAAAGAGGTTTAGTATGGAAGAATCCAAGCGTGGGAACTTGCCCACGATCTCTGGAGTCACTCTCTCCAAAGAGATGTCTCCCAAGACTGATTTGGAGAGAGCTCGCATGCAAGGGATACCCTATGCTTCGGCTGTAGGCTCTATCATGTATGCGATGCTATGTACCAGACCCGATGTAGCATACTCACTAAGTGTAGTGAGCAGGTATCAAGCTGATCCTGGAGAGAGTCACTGGACAGCTGTGAAGAGCATTCTCAAGTACTTACGAAGGACTAAAGAGATGCTCTTGGTCTATGGTAACGGAGAACTCCAAGTGGAGTCCTTTACCGATTCGAGCTTCCAGAGTGATAAGGACGACTCTAAGTCGCAGTCGGGATTTGTCTTTACCCTTTACGGAGGGGCGGTTAGCTGGAAGAGTTCCAAGCAGGAAACCGTGGCAGACTCGACGATGGAGGCTGAATACATCGCTGCCAACGATGCTGCCAAAGAGGTTGTCTGGATCAAGAAGTTCATTACTGAACTTGGAGTGGTTCCATCCATTGAGCATCCAATACCTTTGTATTGCGATAACAATGGAGCGGTGGCTTTGGCCAAGGAACCCAGGTCCCATCAGCGATCCAAGCATATTCTGAGGCGGTATCACCTGATCCGGGAGATAGTTGATCGCCGGGAGATCGAGGTCAGGAGGGTTGACACGAAGAACAACACGGCGGATCCACTCACGAAAGCCATTCCCCAAATACAGTTTGAGAGACTCTTCGGGATGCTCGGTATGCGATACTACAGCAGCTGGCCCTAGTGCAAGTGGGAGATTGTTAGTTGTATGTATGCCTTAGAGGCTAGTATTGTACAGATGATGTATATTATATTGGATTCTTGGACATATATAGAGATGACTTTCTTGCTCGATATGATAGTATGCTATCTGGTTACTCTTTATCTTAACATGTATACTAGTCTCTTTATACTGTCTTATAGTTACATGTTGGTAAAGCCCTTAGGATGTGTACTTGACTACCTAGACTATGATGCAGATCATACTAGTGGGGACATGGTAGTCCATAGGTACATCCTTCAAGGTCCTTAGTCGTGGGTGTATCGAGACGGGGCATCGATATACCAGTGTAGACTAGCGTATACGCTTCTCGACCCATGAGATGGGCGATGGATGATCCCATATCCATTGGTGTTTGACATCAGAGATGGTGTACGGGTGCTCAGTGGAGACTGGGTACACTGGACGGACTCGCTGAGAACTCCCAGATGGTATTATACCTCACGTCAGATGGTAGTTCTCTGGTGACACTTGTGCAGGTTAGTCTGTAGACCCGAGATCGTCATAGAGTCTTGTGTGATTCCCACTGTGCTTTGATCTCCACCTTACCACGTCCATGAGGGCGTGCAAAACGGTGGTCTTTGGGCACAGTCCCGAGTCACATGGAGGCAATGAGCGATAGGAGGGGTTTCGTCTCTCCCGGTATTGGGGGTTGATGTTGCGCTGTGCTCGATTGGCCGTAACAGGGAAGTCCCTGGCCAGGGCTGATCAGAGATTTGCTGGTAAGTGTTACCAGTAGTTTCTCGACCCGTTATGAGCCTCACATCGGCACGACTTATCGGTTATTGGGGTCTGACGTTTACCACCCCTAGACTTGATATGCGACATATCAGATGAACAGACCGGACTGTACGGTAAGTGTTACTGGTTGGATTCACAGGAGTGTGAGCGGGCTTGCTCATCGATCCTCTGATCGCTCAATACCCGGGTGGCCGTTACGTTTAGCAGACCGCTTGCGGCTTGTGGGTGCTTGATATGATCATCATCTGCTACCGGCGTATTGACGAGTTTTTAGAGTCCTACACAGAGGTTTCCTGGCTCAAGCGAAACGAAATAGGAGAGCATATGAGATATGTGCGGGAGCGAGAATAATGTGTGTATGTGATACCGTATTTCATTCTCGCGATGAATGTATCGATTGGTTATATGCGATATAACCTAGATATCAAATCAAGGATTGATTTGATAAGCCGATACATAGGATACTAGTCGGTTATATGCGATATGACCGGATCGTTAAATCAAGTGTTGATTTAATGATTTAATGTATAATTATATATTTGATATATTGCTTTGCATTAACTAGTATTGGTTCATTTTAAAAGGATTTTCTCACTTGATGCACATTGTATATATATGATATATTTTTTGTGCACTTGTTTGTATCATGTTTGATGATACTTGCTCACTTGGGTTTGTGTAAAGATTAAACCATGGTTATATGAATGGTTAGGGTTTTGATTATTTACTTAGTTATTTATTTATTTATTCATTTTGGATATTATTAAGAATGGTGGCTTATTTTGTTTCTATGTTGAAACTTCTTGAAGCTTTGACAAAGCCCACCATTCTTATCTCATCCTTAACCCTAACCATTCCAACTAACCTTAGTTTAATCTCTACACTTGACCATAGTTAGTATATGATAAGTATTCATATTAGTTTCATTTTTAAGATAAGAAACTTATCATATTCTTTCTTCTTCTTGATCTTCTTCTTCAAGAAAGAAACCTTGATGCCATCAATGGCAACTTGAGCAAAAGTGAGTGAAATCCAATTCTAAAGTGAACCCACCTCCTATTTCTTCACCCTCTACCTCTTGCCAAGTTGTTTTGGGTGTTTTCTTCACAAGTTTCACAACTTGGTGAAGTTGGAGCTTGAACTTGTGCAACCTCGACGTAGATCATCTTCGGCACGAAGCCGACGACCTATTCCGCTCATTTCTTCGATGAAGCCGATGCGAGAGTCCGAGATCCGACTAGGACAGCGAGAGGAAGTCTACGTGGAGCTAAGGAAGTGGATAACCGGATCTACAAAGGTTGTAGCTTCTTATCTTTAGTTAAAGTGTTAACTAGTTTCCTATTTCGCCTAGATTTCTAGTCAATGATCCGTATTAGGGTTTCTCGGCACCCATAAAATTTGAAATTGGCATGATTGATGCCTTGTGAGACCTCTATAGTGTGCCTAGGAACCTTTCAGTTCGGACTTGTGTTTCAACAGGAACATATGTCTGAATCTTGAGAGATTATCAGAGAATGTAATGAAGTACAAAGAACCGGTCCTGGCATATGTAGATAGGGGACCTTACATACATCATCATGGATCAGTCCCAAGAGTTTACTAACTCTTTCTCTGTTTCCAGTAAACGGAGCTATGGCCATCTTATCTCTGTGACATGACGGGCAAGTTTCACAAGATGTAAATTCAAACTAATTTAAATATGCATCTATATGTAACTTTAGCTAGTCGGATCACATTGATATGACCTAGTCTACAATACCTCAAGAAGGATTCGTTCATTTCTGAACTCTTCCTCTTGTGTGTGTTCCGTATATTAAAGAACTGTAGTTTGATTTAGAACATCAATGCTTTTAGATAACGTGCCTGATCCGATCAACTTTTGATATAGGAAATGTTCAAAACATTATCCAAGAAAACAAAATTTTATCATTTCTTTGCTGATAAAGAGACTGATATGATCTTGAATATCAGGTTCGGCATCTAATAACATTCGTTCAGAATCAATGTATTGGTAATACAGGGTGACAGTGACCAACAGAGTTGGCTGCAACTCTTGCCCCGTTTTCTGCCTCATGAAACTTATCACCCGTTCTCTGTTCTTTACCTATCTGTAGCCCATGTAACATATTACATATGCGGGATCCTGATCCGGTATCATATACCCAGGACGTAAAGGACACTGAGAAACAGTTCTATATAATGAACACACCCGAAGATGATGCATCAGCATGCACTTACTTCGTTTGGGCGGCACGGGAATTCTGGTAATCCCCAATTTCCTGCTCTGTCTTATAACAATTATAAGTTGGAGCGGGACCAACGTTCCCCAGCTCAGTATAACAAGCGGGTTCGGTCAATACATCTGTATTATTATCTTGATTAAGGCGTGATATGGTCACTACCTGGAGAGAGAGAGAAGAAAACACTCAGCGTGCGCTCTTGCAAGAATAGATTGGTTATTATTTTATCTAATCAGGATGCCTCCCACTGTTTTTTATCAAATCTTCCTTCAAACCCTAAAAGGAAAGACTAGCCGGGATTAATTACACGCTACAAGTTCGCCAATCTTTCAGCCAGGCCAGTGTCGGTACTTTGAGGGAGGTTCCCCGTGCTTTCGAACGGACCTAATTAATGTAAACCTCGTTTTTCCAGAGGCGTAACCTCGTTGACACCTTTCTAGACACCTACTTGATCGGCTAATTGTAATGTGTAAAACTCTCCCAGGAGTAACAATTACTCGCAGTGGGTATCGCGATCCAACTATCTCATAGAAGGTATGCAATCTCATTGCAAATTTCAACACTTGAAATTCCCGATAATATTTTGCCCCTAGCGTGCTATGACCTTGACGCATGCCAAACAACCCATAGTCCGCTAGTCAAGTTCAACCCGTACATTTCTTGATTGAATTAAACCCACCCGCACGACCCTTGACGCATGCCAAACAACGCCGTATGAATACCCTAATCCAATCGCATCGTATGCTAGCAGATAAGCACTAGTTAGCTATCGTACACTACGTCTTGACGCATGCCAAACAACCACAGCACGAATACTAACTAGTACTTATCTGAAATGACGGAGGGCTACGACAGGTTTTTCTGAAAACCTATTGCGTAATGAACTTGATATCGTTGTAGAATCAAATGATTTTAAAATGGAGTGTTTTTTAGGCTTTTCTAGTTTTGCTAAAGGGGTCACTCCCGGTGAAGGGATCGTCGGCCCTTTCCTCGTCGAATGAGGTGCGGGATATATCATATATATCGCTGTGCAAAGCAGAAACTCTTAAAAGCAATCAAAAGACAAACCGAGTGTGTAGCATCTGCCAGTTATTGCTAAAGGAGTCACTCCCGGTGAAGGGATCTCGGTCCTTTCCTCATCGAATAAGGTGCAGGATATATCATATATACCGTTGTGCAAAGCAAGAACTGTAGCTACCCCTTTTTATTTTTGAAATTCGATTCTACAACATCTTAGGTTTCTTTTATTTCATTAATCTCATTAATGAAGTCCCATCATTTAAATACCTAAACATCACAGATAAATACGACGTACACTTATGCCATCCGCATTCACCTCGATGTCCCCTCGTGCACCGTTAGGTTAGGTAACTAACGGCAGAGCGGGGCAGGGCTAGCACGGGTGTAAAACATAAGTAACGTCTATATAATATATCATATATACTATATACAGTATCCATCACAGAACATATCAAATGATCACATCACAGATATCGCAGCAGAAGAATCATATGAAATATTGGATATACTAGGACGTCCGTGTTTTCAATACGAGCCAGTATAAAACACGGATTCCACGGTCGTGATGAATAGCCAAACCCACACCCCTAGACCCCTACGAGAGCGGCAAGAAACCCTACCAATTCTAGAGTTAGGAGACCTGGACTCGACTCCTCGAGTTGGTCTCCCACTGGACTCCAGAACCCGGTTACTTGTGCTCCCCTCCTTGAGTCTATCCTAGTGCGGAAAAGTAAATAATATACAAAGGGTGACATCTTCCGCAACCTGGAAGTGCCCCAAATAAAAGAATATTACATACAAGTTTTTACATGAATGAAAATGAAAAACACTCATCTCACATAAAAACCCCCCCGGCTATTCAAACACGACGATCCAATATAACATATCCAGCAACACATAACATCATATGTCATCAACGTAAGTAAATATGCGCATCCCAATTGTCGTTGACATATAGCAACGAAACCGGCGATATCACATATTACACTTACGGTCACAAAAAAGAAAGTGTAAAACTACAATAGTTGGAATCCGCAACCTCCATAGACATCGCATGCCTAATCAAATGAATTCCTTAGACATCGCATGCCTAACAATTATAAACCCCGCATTTTAGTCTCATTATCGAAAACTCTTTTCAATATCAAGTCGGGCAATTCAACAAGATTCCCGACATCCTGATCGAATGCTCGTCGCAAACTTCAGTAGACGGCCGCACCCCCGATACCGTCGACGAAGTGCACCATGGCGGAACACCGCTACCGCGAGCACCCGGACGGATGCTTTCGGCGACGGGGTTCTCCTATAGTCACTTGGTCGGGGCTAAGGGGTGTAGCTGTCTATTAAGTTTATCCGGCGAGTATCCGCGTACGCTACGTGATTGCGACGGACTTTTGATCACATCAAAATTCCGTGGCAACCGATCAAGTGAGACTAAACCGCTATGTTTATAACATTCATTCAGTTATCTCATAACTACTTGTGAATTCCAAATATTGTATCCCATTCCAGATAAATAGAAAATGTTAAACTTTCCGATCGAACATTCAAACACCCACGTTTTCCCGATACAGATCAGCACATGAAATAAGATTAAAAACATTCACTTCATGCTTCAGTACCAACGGTCCAGCCGTAGAAGGGTCAAGCCAACGCCTCACATGTGGCACGCCGTACTGCCCCATACCCGAAGGTTCAAAGGGCAGTTCAAGACGGTCACATAATCGAGTTAAGGTTTGTTGTCTTCTAGAGGGACCATCGCGTTACTTGCACTACTTAGAACGTCGTTAAACTATGAAAAGATCCAACACTTGGAAATTTCCCGACAGGGGAAAAAGTGGGTATTTTTTTATCCGGTCGAACTTTTTAACATATTCTAAAATTTTCCCGGAAAAACACATAGACAAAGTTTGAAATTACCGATCGAATCAACAAAGCTCCAAAACACCCCAGAATATTCAACTCTTGAATAAATATTAAAAAATCCCAGAAAATCCAGAACCAAAATATAGGAGTTACTGTGCAAAAATTGAAGAGTGATCACATATATTAGCCGCGGAACCGCCGCAGAAGCGAAGCTTCTGCCGCGGTTCCGCCGCACATTAGCAGCATCACTTGATAAATTTTGCATCGTAATTCTTATAATTTCCTGCTGAATTTTTTAAGAATTTTTAATCTGGAAAAATCCCAGTTTTTGAAAAAAGTCCAGAGAGCATTTTGGAGTTAGGGTTTCAGTTCGATCAGAATTCTAACTCCGTCTGTGCATCGCCTAAGGCTCTAGCTAGGCTCTGATACCACTGTAGGGTTCCTAGGCACTCTAATGAGGTCTCACAAGGCATCAACCATGACAATTTCAAAAAATACAAGTGCCGAGAAACCCTAATACAGATCGTTAACTAGAATTTGAGGCGATACAAGCAACTAGTTAACAACTTAACTAAGTGAACGGAAATACAATCTTTGTAGATCCGGTCCTCCACCTCCATAGCTCCATGATGAAGTCTCCTTGCTGTTGAAATCGAATCCCGGGCTCTAGCGTCGGCTTCATCGGAGAAATGGGCGGGCATGGTCGTCGGCTTCGATGCCGAAGATGATCTACGTCGAGGCATCACAAGATCAAGCTCCCACTTCACCAAGTCATGAAACTTGTGAAGAAAACACCCTATACTACTTGGCAAGAGGTAGAGGATGAATAAATAGGTGGTGGGTACACTTTAGAATTGGATTTCTCACTCTTTTTCTCAAGTTGCCATTGATGGAGGCAAGCTTTCTTCCTTGAAGAAGAAGAAGAAGAAGATGATAATAATATGATAAGTTGATTAAAATAGAAAAGAAAATGAATACTTATCATAATATCAACCATGGTTAGGTGTAGAGAATTGACTAAGGTTAGATGAGTGGTTAGGGTTGAGCATGAAGACAAAATGGTCACTTTAGTCAAACCTTCATGAAGCTTCAACAAGCTTCATCTTTGAAAGCAACCATTTTCACTTTTTCTTTTGTCAAAACAAAACAAATAAATGCATAAATAACTCAAATGAAACCCTAACCATTAACTAACCATGGTTTAATCATACACTTAACCAAGTTAGCATGTATCATCAAACATGATACAATCAAGTGCACAAAAGTATATCACATATACAACTTGTGCAATGCAAGTGAGAAAATCCATTCAAAGTGAACCAATACTAGTTAATGCAAAGTAATATATCAAATATATAATTATGCATTAAATCATTAAATCAACACTTGATTTAACGATCCGGTCATATCGCATATGACCGACTAATATCAATGTATCTGCTTATCAAATCAATCCTTGATTCGATAACTAGGTTGTATCGCATACAACCAATCGACACATTCATCGCGAGAATAGAATACGATATCACATACACGCATTATTCTCGGTCCCGCACATATCTCATATGCGCTTCTATTTCGTTTCACTTGAGCCAGGAAACCTCTGTGTAGGACTCTAAAGACTCGTCAATACGCCAGCAGCAGGTGATGATCATATCAAACACCCACAAGCCGCAAGCGGTCTGCTAAACGTAACGGCCACCCGGGTATTGAGCGATCAGAAGATCGACGAGCAAGCCCGCTCACACTCCTGTGAATCCAACCAGTAACACTTACCGTACAGTCCGGTCTCGTCGTCTGATATGTCGCATATCTCGCCTAGGGGTGGTAAACGTCAGACCCCAATAGCTCGATAAGTCGTGTCGATATGAGGTCTATAACAGTTCGAGAAACTACTGGTAACACTTACCAGTAAATCTCAGCAACCCTGGCCAGGGATTTCCGGTTATAGCCAATCGAACACAGCGCAACATCAACTCCCTATACCGGGAGAGACGAATCCCCTCCTATCGCTCATTGCCTCCATGTGATTCGGGACTGTACCCAAAAACCACCGTTTTGCACTCCCTCTTAGACGAGGTAAGGTGGAAATCAAAGAAAAGTGGGAACCACACAAGACTCTATGACGATCTCGGGTCAACAGACTACTCTGTACCAGTGTCACCAGAGAACTGCCATCTGACGTAAGGTATAATACCATCTGGGAGTTCTCGGCGAGTCCGTCCAGTGTACCCAGTCTTCACTGAGCACCCGTATATCATCTCCGATGTCAAACACCAATGGATATGGGATCATCCATCGCCCATCTGTATGGGTCGAGAAGGTATACGCTAGTCTACTCTGGTATATCGATGCCCCGTCTCGATACACCCACGACTAGGGACCTTGAAGGATGTACTTATGGACTACCATGTCCCCGCTAGTATGATCCACATCATAGTCCAGGTAGTCAAGTACACATCCTAGGGGCTTTACCAACATGTAACAGAGAGACAATCAGTATACACGTTAAGGTAAAGAGTAACCAGATAGCATACTATCATGTCGAGCAAGAAAGTCCTCCCTATATACGTCCAAGCATCCACTACAATATACATCCTATGTATAGTAATGGCCTCTAGGGCATACATATAACTAACAGTTTGATCACTTGTAGAACCTCATGGGTGTGCCTAGGAACCCTACAGTATCTGAGCCGCTTCTACCTCAGCTTCTCTGCCTTAAGCGCTTGGCAGGTTTCTGCTCTTCGGGAAGCCGCCATAGGCCGAGAAATGGGGATGCTTGAGAAGACGTCTGCCCGCGTGTCCGTCGATGGTATCGCCTGGGCTTGCCCACGACGTCTGGCAACTTCTTTTGTTCTGATGGCTTTGCCCCTAGTTGGGGCCATAGAAAATCGTCCAGACACCGATTTGCGTTTGAGCGGGGACGCCTTCGAGACCACCACATTTGGCCTCTTGCCTTTCGAGGCCGGTTTGTCGGTTACCGGAGGTTGAGGAGCCAGGACGACGTTAGCTGACACGAACAGGATGGAGCCGAATGGTAGCGGCGGCTCCTCCCATTGTCGCCCGAGACTGGCCGGGAGGACCGTCCTGGCGTCCATCTTCATCGTGTAGAAGATGGGAGTTGAGTTCATCTTTGGAGACATCTTTGCTGCTTCCGAAGATTGCAATTGGAGAACGTTAACCTGCACACAAAAAAAACATGATTTTAGTACAGGAAATTGATATGCATATTAATTAAGTTCGCATGAAAGCTTAACCCGAAATATGGGAGGAGAGATTGGTCCTACCGGGCGTGCCAGAATCTGTAGGGTGTTTTTTGTCACCCTATTGAGATGGGAATACGCGTGCGCTTGTCAGGCGTACTACAGATCCCCCTGCCTAGGGTAGGCCGGGATTTATTGATTATGGGGATCCGAATCTCCGGCAAGCCGCGGACTAAGCTGCCGTTAATTACCCCTTGCCCTTGGGGCGAGGGGACCTCCGATTAACGGGTTAAACTGGTCATGCGAACTCAATGTGCAGTGTACGTGTGTGTTGTTTTGGAAGGGGGTTTGGATATATCGGGAGCCACGCAGAGTTTTTACGGGGGTCCCGCTATCCGGATAGCGGGCTGGGGGTCAAGGGGGCTAGCAGCCCCCTTGCGGGGTGCGGGGCAGCACCCCGTTAGAAATTTTTTTCTAACAGGGACAGTGTCGTGGTGTATGTGTGTGTGCACATATGTATGCATATGTGCATATATATATGTATATATAAAAGAAAGAGGGGGAAAAGGCATCCAAAGGATGCGTGGGGCCAAAGCCTTGGGCGTTGTGCGCCCAGGTGCTATGCGCTCAGGCGCCAGCGTGCCACGTGTCGGCACGTGGGCGCTCTGTGCCTGAGCGCAGGGCGCTGTAGCGCAAGAGTGCCACGTGTCGGCACGTGGGCACTTTGCGCTTCTGCGCCAGACACTCGAGCGCAAGCGCGCCACGTGTCGGCACGTGGGCGCTTTGCGCTTCAGCACTCGAGCGCAAGTGCGCCACGTGTCGGCACTGGGGCGACTTGCGCCAGAGCGCTGTGCGCTTGGGAGCAAGAGCGCAACGTGTCGGCACTGGGTCGACTTGCGCTCGAGCGCTTGCGCTTGAGCACAAGCGCGCCACGTGTCGGCACTGGGGAGACTTGCGCTCGAGCGCTTGCGCTCGAGCGCAAGCACGCCACGTGTCTGTTAGTTGTATGTATGCCCTAGAGGCCAGTATTGTACAAATGATGTATATTATATTGGACGCTTGGACATATATAGAGATGACTTTCTTGCTCGATATGATAGTATGCTATCTGGTTACTCTTTATCTTAACATGTATACTAGTCTCTTTAAACTGTCTTATAGTTACATGTTGGTAAAGCCCTTAGGATGTGTACTTGACTACCTGGACTATGATGCAGATCATAGTAGTGGGGACATGGTAGTCCATAAGTACATCCTTCATGGTCCCTAGTCGTGGGTGTATCGAGACGGGGCATCGATATACCAGTGTAGACTAGCGTATACGCTTCTCGACCCATGAGATGGGCGATGGATGATCCCATATCCATTGGTGTTTGACATCAGAGATGGTATACGGGTGCTCAGTGGAGACTGGGTACACTAGACGGACTCGCCGAGAACTCCCAGATGGTATTATACATCATGTCAGATGGCAGTTCTCAGGTGACACTTGTGCAGGTTAGTCTGTAGACCTGAGATCGTCATAGAGTCTTGTGTGATTCCCACTGTGCTTTGATCTCCACCTTACCACGTCCATGAGGGCGTGCAAAACGGTGGTTTTTGGGTACAGTCCCGAGTCACATGGAGGCAATGAGCGATAGGAGGGGTTTCTTCTCTCCCGGTATTGGGGGTTGATGTTGCGCTGTGCTCGATTGGCCATAACAGGGAAGTCCCTGGCCAGGGCTGATCAGAGATTTGCTGGTAAGTGTTACCAGTAGTTTCTCGACCAGTTATGAGCCTCACATCGGCACGACTTATCGGTTATTGGGGTCTGACGTTTACCACCCCTAGACTTGATATGCGACATATCAGACGAACGGACCAGACTGTACGGTAAGTGTTACTGGTTGGATTCACAAGAGTGTGAGCGGGCTTGCTCATCGATCTTCTGATCGCTCAATACCCGGGTGGCCGTTACGTTTGGCAGACCGCTTGCGGCTTGTGGGTGCTTGATATGATCATCATCTGCTGCCGGCGTATTGACGAGTCTTTAGAGTCCTACACAGAGGTTTCCTGGCTCAAGCGAAACGAAATAGGAGCGCATATGAGATATGTGCGGGACCGAGAATAATGCGTGTATGTGATACCGTATTTCATTCTCGTGATGAATTTTTCGATTGGTTGTTTGCGATATAACCTAGTTATCGAATCAAAGATTGATTCGATAAATCGATACATTGGATACTAGTCGGTTATGTGCGACATGACCGAATCATTGAATCAAGTATTGATTTAATGATTTAATGTATAATCATATATTTGATATATTACTTTGCATTAACTTGTATTGGTTCACATTAAAAGGATTTTCTCACTTGATGTGCACATTGTATATGTGATATATTTTTGTGTACACTTGATTGTATCATGTTTGATGATACATGTTAACTTGTGCATGTGTAAAGATTAAACCATGGTTATATGAATGGTTAGGGTTTTTTTTACTTATTCATTTATATATTTTGTTTATTTATTTTGGAAAAGAAAATGGAAATGGTGGCTTTTCTTGTTTCTTTCATGAAGCTTCATGAAGGGTTGAAACCTTGACCATTTTTGTTTTCTTCTCTTAACCTAACCCTAGTTTACTCTCTACACTTGACCATGGTTATTATATGATAAGTATTCATATTATTTTCATTTTTAAAGCAATACTTATCATATTCTATCTTCATCTTCTTCTTCTTCTTCAAGAAGAAAGCTTGACTCCATTAATGGCATCTTGAGTAAAAGAGTGAGAAATCCAATTCTAAAGTGAACCCACCTCCTATTTCTTCATCCGCTACCTCTTGCCAAGTGGTATATGGTGTTTTCTTCACAAGTTTCATTGCTTGGTGAAGTTGGAGCTTGATCTTGTGTTGCCTCGACGTAGATCATCTTCGGCAACGAAGCCGACGACCTAGCCCGCCCATTTCTCCGATGGAGCCGATGCAAGAGTCCGGGATCCGATATGGACAGCGAGAGGACGTCTACGTGGAGCTAAGGAAGTGGAGAACCGGATCTACAAAGGTTGTAGCCTCTTTCTTTTAGTTAAAATGTTAACTAGTTTCACTTTTCGCCTAAACTCTAGTCAACGAATCCGTATTAGGGTTTCTCGGCACTTGTAAAATTTGAAATTGGCATGGTATCAGCCTTGTCGGACCTCATTATCATGCCTAGGAGCCCTACAGTGGTATCAGAGCCTAGCTAGAGCCTTAGGCGATGTGTAGACGACGTTTGAAACCCGATCGAACCGAAACCCTAATTCCAAAATGCTCTCTGGACTTTTTTCAATAACTGGGATTTTTCCAGATTAAAAATTCTTAAAAATTCAGCAGGAAATTCTAAGAATTACGGTGCAAAATTTTTCAAAAGTTACGTCCAAAGTGCGGCGGAACCGCGGCCATATGATGACGTCAGCCTTCCAATTTTGCACAGTAATTTGTTATTGGAGGTGCTGAGTTTTCTGGGATTTTTTAATCTGAACTCAAGAGTTGAGTTTTCTGGGGTGTTTTGGAGCTTAGATGATTCGATCGAATTATCAGACTTTGTCTATGTGACTTTCCGGATGTTTAAGAATATGTTAAAAAGTTCGACCGGATGTAAATACCCACTTTTTCCCCTGCCGGAATATTTCCAACTGTTGGATTTTTCTGTGGTTTAAGGACGTTCTGAGTAGTGCTAGTAACGCGATGGTCCCTCTAGAAGACAACAAACCTTAACTCGATTATGTGACCGTCTTGAACTGCCCTTTGAACCTTCGGGTTTGGGGAAGTACGGCGTGCCACATGTGAGGCGTTGGCTTGACCCTTCTACGGCTGGACCGTTGGTACTGAGGCATGAAGTGAATGTCTTTGAACTTATTTCATGTGTTGATCGGTTTCGGGAAAACTTGGGTGTTCGAATGTTTGATCGGAAAGTTTAATATTTTCTATTTATCCGGAATGGGATACAATAATTGGAATTCACAAACAGTTATGTGATAACTGAATGAATGTTATAAATCTAGCGGTTTAGTCTCACTTGATATTGAAAAGAGTTTTCGATAATGAGACTAAAATGCGCGGTTTATAAATGTTAGGCATGTGATGTCTAAGTATTTCATTTGATTAGGCATGCGATGTCTAAAAAGGTTGTGGATTCCAAATGTTGTAGTTTTACACTTTCTTTTCTGTGACCATAAGTGTAGTTTGTCGATATCGCCGGTTTCGTTGCTATACGTCAACGACAATTGGGGTATGCATACTTACTTACGTTGATGACATGTGATGTTATGTATTGCTGGATATGTTATATTGGATCGTCGTGTTCGAATAGCCGGGGGTTTTTATGTGAGATGAGTGTTTTTTCATTTTAAATCATGTAAAAACTTGTATGTAATATTCTTTTATTGGGACACTTCCAGGTTGCGGAAGATGTCACCTTTTATATATTATTTACTTTTCCGCATTAGGATAGACCTAAGGAGGGGAGCACAAGTAACCGGGTTCTAGGGTCCAGTGGGAGACCATCTCGAGGAGTCGAGTCCGGGTCTCCTAACCCTAGAATTGGTAGGGTTGCTTGTCGCTCTCGTAGGGGTCTTGGGGTGTGGGATTGGCTATTCAACACAACCATGGAATCCGTGTTTTATACTGGCTCGTATTGAAAACACGGACGTCCTAGTATATCCAATATTTCATATGATATTTTCTGCTGCGATATCTGTGATGTGATCATTTGATATGTTCTGATGGATACAGTATATAGTATATATGATATATTATATAGACGTTACTTATGTTTTGCACCCGCACTAGCCCTGCCCTGCTCTGTCGTTAGTTACCTAACCTAACGGTGCACGAGGGGACATCGAGGCGAATGCGGATGGCATAACTGTACGTCGTATTTATCTGTGATGTTTAGGTATATAATTGATGGGACTTCATTAATGTGATTAATGAATGAAAAGAAACCTAAGATGTTGTAGAACCAAATTTTAAATAAAACAGGTAGCTACAGTTCTTGCTTTGCACACCGGTATATGTGATATATCCTGCACCTTATTCGATGAGGAAAGGACCGAGATCCCATCACCGGGAGTGACTCCTTCAGCAATAACTGGCAGATGCTACACACTCGGTTTGTCTTTTGATTGCTTCTTTAGTTTCTGCTTTGCACAGTGATATATATGATATATCCCGCACCTCATTCGACGAGGAAAGGGCCGACGATCCCTTCACCGGGAGTGACCCCTTTAGCAAAACTAGAAAAAGCCTAAGAAACACTCCATTTCAAAATCATTCGATTCTACAACGATATCAAGTTCATTACGCAATGGGTTTTCAGAAAAACCTGTCGTAGCCCTCCGTCATTTTAGATAAGTAGTAGTTAGTATTCGTGCTACGTTTGTTGGCCTGCGTCAAGGCGTAGTGTGCGGTAGCTAACTAGTATTTATCTGCTTATGCATATGATGCAGATTGGATTAGGGTAGTCGTGCGACTTTGTTGGCCCGCGTCAAGGGTCGTACGGGTGGGTTTAATTCAATCAGGAAATGACGGGTTGAACTTGACTAGCGCACTATGGTTTGTTGGCCTGCGTCAAGGTCATAGGACGCTAGGGGCAAAATATTATCGGGAATTTCAAGTGTTGAAATTTGCAATGAGATTGCATACCTTCTATGAGATAGTTGGATCCCGATACCCACTGCGAGTAAGAGTTACTCCTGGGAGAGTTTTACACATTACAATTAGCCGATCAAGTAGGTGTCTAGAAAGGTGTCAACGGGGTTATGCCTATGGGAAAACGAGGTTTACTTTAATTAGGTCCGTGCGAAAGCACGGGGAACCTCCCTCAAAGTACCGACACTGGCCTGGCTGAAAGATTGGTGAAGTTGTAGGGTGTAATTAATCCCGGCTAGTCTTTCCTTTTAGGGTTTGAAGGAAGATTTGATAAAAACCAGTGGGAGCCATCCTGATTAGATAAGATAATAACCAATCTGATCTTGCATGAGCATACGCTAAAGTGTTTTCTTCTCTCTCTCTCCAGGTAGCGACCATTTCATGTCCTAATCAAGATAATAATATGGATGTATTGATCAAACCCGCATGTTATACTGTGCTGGGGAACATTGGTTCCGTTCTTTCTTATAAGAGTTATAGGAATGATCAGGACTTAGGGGAATACTAGGATTCCCATGCCACCCGAATGAAGAAAGTACATGATGATGCATTTTCTTCGGGTGTGTTCGTTACAGAGAACTGTTTCTCCATTTGCTCCACGTCCTGGGTATTAGATACCGGGTCAGGATCCCATATATGTAATCAGTTACATGGGCTTAGGAAAGGTAGAGAACTTGGAGAAGGTGATAAAGACATTAGAGTTGGAAATGGTGCAATTGTTGCAGCTAAGACTGTCGGGGAATATCACCTTGCATTACCAACTGGTAATACATTGGTTCTGAACGAATGCTATTACATGCCGAACCTGATATGCAACATTATATCGGTTTCTTTGTTGAGTAAAGAGGGATATAATTTTGTATTATAGGATAATGTTATGAACATTTTCCGTAACCAAAAATTGGTTGGATCAGGCACGTTGTGCAATGGCATTTATGTTCTAAATCAATCAACAGTTCTGAGCATAACAAACACACACAAGAGGAAGAGTTCAGAACTGAACGAATCCTTCTTGTGGCATTGTAGACTGGGTCACATCAATGCGACACGACTGGATAAGTTGCATAAGGATGGATATTTAAATCCGTTTGAATTTTCAGCTTATGACACTTGCCAGTCATGTCTCAAAGGCAAGATGACCAAAACTCCATTTACGGGACACGGAGAAAGAGTTACCGAACTCTTAGGACTGATGCATAGTGATGTATGCAGTCCTATGTCTACACATGCCAGGGATGGTTCTTCGTACTTCATTACATTCACTGACGATCTCTCTAGATTCGGATATGTATTCCTGATGAAACACAAATCAGAAGCTTTTGAGAAATTTAGAGAATATAAACAAGAAGTCGAGAACCAAACCGGAAAAAGTATTAAAATCCTTCGATCTGATCGAGGAGGTGAATACTTGAGCAATGAATTCCTGGACTTCCTAAAAGAGAATGGGATTCTCTCTCAGCTGACTCCTCCATATACACCACAGCACAACGGTGTATCAGAACGGAGGAATCACACCCTATTAGATATGGTGCGCTCTATGATGAGCACAGCTGAGTTACCTATTTCCTTTTGGGGATATGCACTGGAAACAGCTGCAGAGCTATTGAATATGGTTCCCACCAAATCCGTGCCAACCATTCCATATGAGATATGGAAAGGAAAGAGACCATGTCTTAATTATGTTAAGATATGGGGTTGTCCGGCATATGTAAAAACGCAAAATCCGGACAAACTCGCGGCAAGGTCCATTCTGTGTAAGTTTATTGGATATCCCAAACATTCACGCGGGTATATCTTCTACCACACCGAGGAACAAAAGGTGTTTGTTTCTCGACATGCCACCTTTTTAGAAAAGGAATTTCTTGAAAAAGAGATTAGGGGCAAGGAAGTAGAACTGGAAGAGGTTCCTGCAATGCAGACTACGACAGAAGATTTGGTTGAACCAGAGGATTCAGTAGCTCCCAATGAACCTCAGCCTCTCCGCCGATCTAGTAGGGTTCCTCACCAACCTGAGAGATACTACGGTTTTCTCATGGATGGTGGGAGCGAGGATTGCATCATGGAGGATGATGACCCAACTAGCTTCGAGCAGGCCATCACGAGTAGGGACTCTGTGAAATGGCTGGATGCTATGCGGTCCGAGATGGAATCCATGTACACCAACAAAGTATGGACTTTGGAAGTTGCTCCTGATGGGGTAAAACCCATTGGGAGCAAATGGATCTTCAAGAAAAAACTTGGTGTAGATGGGAAAGTGGAGACTTTCAAAGCTAGACTTGTTGCAAAGGGTTTTCGTCAAAGACCAGGTGTGGACTATGACGAAACCTTTTCTCCAGTGGCTATGCTTAAATCCATCCGGATCATGCTTGCCATCGCTGCATATCATGATTACGAAATCTGGCAAATGGATGTTAAGACCGCCTTTCTAAATGGTGATTTAGAAGAGTGCGTGTACATGACTCAGCCAGAGGGCTTCGTAGACAGTGGGAGCAGCGGGAAGGTGTGCAAGCTGCTTAAATCCATTTATGGATTAAAGCAAGCATCGCGGAATTAGAACATCTGCTCTGACGTCGTTATCAAAGAGTTTGATTTCGTCAAAAACCCAGATGAACCTTGTATTTACAAGAAGGTGGAAGAGAGTAAGGTTGTCTTCCTCGTATTGTACGTGGACGACATACTCTTGATAGGAAATGATATTCCTATGCTGCAATCGGTCAAGCTCTTCTTATCACAAAGATTCTCAATGAAAGATCTTGGTGATGCCTCCTGCATATTGGGAATTAGGATCTATAGAGATAGATCCAAACGGATATTGGGATTGTCCCAATCCAGGTACATTGACACCATACTAAAGAGGTTTAGTATGGAAGAATCCAAGCGTGGGAACTTGCCCACGATCTCTGGAGTCACTCTTTCCAAAGAGATGTCTCCCAAGACTGATTTGGAGAGAGCTCGCATGCAAGGGATACCCTATACTTCGGCTGTAGGCTCTATCATGTACGCGATGCTATGTACCAGACCTGATGTTGCATACTCACTAAGTGTAGTGAGCAGGTATCAAGCTGATCCTGGAGAGAGTCACTGGACAGCTGTGAAGAGCATTCTCAAGTACTTGCGAAGGACTAAAGAGATGTTCTTGGTGTATGGTAACGGAGAACTCCAAGTGGAGTCCTTTACCGATTCGAGCTTCCAGAGTGATAAGGACGACTCTAAGTCGCAGTCGGGATTTGTCTTTACCCTTTACGGAGGGGCGGTTAGCTGGAAGAGTTCGAAGCAGGAAACCGTGGCAGACTCGACGATGGAGGCTGAATACATCGCTGCCAACGATGCTGCCAAAGAGGCTGTCTGGATCAAGAAGTTCATTACTGAACTTGGAGTGGTTCCATCTATTGAGCAACCAATACCTTTGTATTGCGATAACAATGGAGCGGTGGCTTTGGCCAAGGAACCCAGGTCCCATCAGCGATCCAGGCATATTCTGAGGCGGTATCACCTGATCTGGGAGATAGTTGATCGCCGGGAGATCGAGGTCAGGAGGGTTGACACGAAGAACAACACGGCGGATCCACTCACGAAGGCCATTCCCCAGATACAGTTTGAGAGACTCTTCGGGATGCTCGGTATGCGATACTACTGCAGCTGGCCCTAGTGCAAGTAGGAGATTGTTAGTTGTATGTATGCCCTAGAGGCCAGTAGTGTACAGATGATGTATATTATATTGGATGCTTGGACATATATAGAGATGACTTTCTTTCTCGATATGATAGTATGCTATCTGGTTACTCTTTATCTTAACATGTATACTAGTCTCTTTAAACTGTCTTATAGTTACATGTTGGTAAAGCCCTTAGGATGTGTACTTGACTGCCTGGACTATGATGCAGATCATACTAGTGGGGACATGGTAGTCCATAAGTACATCTTTCAAGGTCCCTAGTCGTGGGTGTATCGAGACGGGGCATCGATATACCAGTGTAGACTAGCGTATACGCTTCTCGACCCATGAGATGGGCGATGGATGATCCCATATCCATTGGTGTTTGACATCAGAGATGGTATACGGGTGCTCAGTGGAGACTGGGTACACTGGACGGACTCGCCGATAACTCCCAGATGGTATTATACCTCACGTCAGATGGCAGTTCTCAGGTGACACTTGTGCAGGTTAGTCTGTAGACCCGATATCATCATAGAGTCTTGTGTGATTCCCACTGTGCTTTGATCTCCACCTTACCACGTCCATGAGGGCGTGCAAAATGGTGGTTTTTGGGTACAGTCCCGAGTCACATGGAGGCAATGAGCGATAGGAGGGGTTTCGTCTCTCCCGGTATTGGGGGTTGATGTTGCGCTGTGCTCGATTGGCCATAACAGGGAAGTCCCTGGCCAGGGCTGATCAGTGATTTGCTGGTAAGTGTTACCAGTAGTTTCTCGACCCGTTATGAGCCTCACATCGGCACGACTTATCGGTTATTGGGGTCTGACGTTTACCACCCCTAGACTTGATATGCGACATATCAGACGAACAGACCAGACTGTACGGTAAGTGTTACTGGTTGGATTCACAAGAGTATGAGCGGGCTTGCTCGTCGATCTTCTGATCGCTCAATACCCGGGTGGCCGTTACGTTTGGCAGACCGCTTGCGGCTTGTGGGTGCTTGATATGATCATCATCTGCTGCCGGCGTATTGACGAGTCTTTAGAGTCCTACACAGAGGTTTCCTGGCTCAAGCGAAACGAAATAGGAGCGCATATGAGATATGTGCGGGACCGAGAATAATGCGTGTATGTGATACCGTATTTCATTCTCGCGATGAATGTTTCGATTGGTTGTATGCGATATAACCTAGTTATCGAATCAAAGATTGATTCGATAAATCGATATATTGGATATTAGTCGGTTATGTGCGACATGACCGAATCATTGAATCAAGTGTTGATTTAATGATTTAATGTATAATCATATATTTGATATATTACTTTGCATTAACTAGTATTGGTTCACTTTAAAAGGATTTTCTCACTTGATGTGCACATTGTATATGTGATATATTTTTGTGTACACTTGATTGTATCATGTTTGATGATACATGTTAACTTGTGCATGTGTAAAGATTAAACAATGGTTATATGAATGGTTAGGGTTTTGTTTACTTATTCATTTATATATTTTGGAAAAGAAAATGGAAATGGTGGCTTTTCTTGTTTCTTTCATGAAGCTTCATGAAGGGTTGAAACCTTGACCATTTTTGTTTTCTTCTCTTAACCTAACCCTAGTTTACTCTCTACACTTGACCATGGTTAGTATATGATAAGTATTCATATTATTTTCATTTTTAAAGTAATACTTATCATATTCTATCTTCATCTTCTTCTTCTTCTTCAAGAAGAAAGCTTGACTCCATTAATGGTATCTTGAGTAAAAGAGTGAGAAATCCAATTCTAAAGTGAACCCACCTCCTATTTCTTCATCCTCTACCTCTTGCCAAGTGGTCTAGGGTGTTTTCTTCACATGTTTCATTGCTTGGTGAAGTTGGAGCTTGATCTTGTGTTGCCTCGACGTAGATCATCTTCGGCAACGAAGCCGACGACCTAGCCCGCCCATTTCTCCGATGGAGCCGATGCAAGAGTCCGGGATCCGATATGGACAGCGAGAGGACGTCTACGTGGAGCTAAGGAAGTGGAGAACCGGATCTACAAAGGTTGTAGCCTCTTTCTTTTAGTTAAAATGTTAACTAGTTTCACTTTTCGCCTAAACTCTAGTCAACGAATCCGTATTAGGGTTTCTCGGCACTTGTAAAATTTGAAATTGGCATGGTTGATGCCTTGTCGGACCTCATTATCGTTCCTAGGAACCCTACAGTGTCGGCACTGGGGCGACTTGCGCTCGAGCGCGCCACGTATCAGCACGTGGGCGCTTTGCGCTCGAGCGCAGGGCGCTGTTGTGCAAGCGCGCCACGTGTCGGCACGTTGGCGCTTTGCGCTTGAGCGCTGAGTGCTTGAACGCAAGCGTGCCACGTACCGGCACGTGGGCGCTCTGCGCTTGAGCGCCGGTGAGGAAAAGAGGCTTTTAGCCTAAAAAGATTCTCGGAAGAGAAATCAGTGTGAAGTTGGACTCCTGAGTGTGTTTTCTTTTTTTCTTGGGTTTAGTGAAAAGGGTTCTTCTTCTTCCTCCTCTGTTAGCTGTATCTTGAAGATCAAGAGATGTGAGATCTCAAAATCTCTCCTTTTTGGGATCTAAAGACAGATCCAAGTTCCCCTTTATGGGTTTGATGGTGAAAAACTATTTTGTTTTTATAAAATGAAGAGTAAAACTCTTGATTTAATTCAAATAAAAGAAGAAGATTTTGGAAACTTGAAAAAGGAGAAAAGATCTCAGATCTAAATTTTTTGGAGAGAGAAAAGTTGTTTTCTTATTCATCATCCTATTGCCTTTTATAGGCTTACATATTTACATATAGCCCATTGGGCTTCACAAAATGGCATTTTAGCCATCCCATGGCTCATATGTCATTTCTTTTTGCACATAAGCCATGGGCTTACAAAATTTTGGCTTTATGCCCATTTTGCATCCATTCATGTATAAAAAATTACATAAAAATTATTTATTACATGATCTATATTTTGGCATGGAGGAGGCTGGCCGCGGGCTCGACTTGGGCATGGGCCCGCTTGACCTGGGCTTGGGCCCACCTAGCTTGGGGATTGACCTTGACTTTGACTCGGTCAACGGGGGTGTAAATTTTTACCCCAACAATGTGTTGAGAGAAAAAGGATCCAAATAGACAAACACTTCCATCTACCTCTTCTATACATCCTAGGACATCAGGACTAGCGATCTTGTTGCCCTATTTGCCTCGGCTCGAGGTGGAGCTCGGAGCACAACTCTCGGGTGGATCGTCTTCGACTCAAGAAGTCCGCGGAGGTGACCAAGATCCGGATCGATCCTCGGAGCGTGGATGGACGATCAAGACAGCGGAATGCAGACCCGAAGGACCGGTATCGTGAGGTATAATCTCTATGGCATAGTAGATAACATCTCTAGTGGTTTGCTAGTTTGTAGTTTAGAAAAGATCCTTCTTTTAGTCCATGTTGCCTTTGCGCCAAAAATTGTTTTTCGCCGTTTCCGCCTCCCCGTAAGAACCGGGGTGAACAACGTGGACTTACAGTGGTATCAGAGCCTAGCTAAACACAAACTAGCTTATTAGCAAAGTATTTAGAATTTCGATCGGAAAAAAATCGCAAAACACATCCGGAAAAACCATGTTTCTGCCGATTTTTTATACTGCTCTAAAAATGATTTAACACACATGAAAAATCGGCTCAGGGTTTTGTAAAAACACAGAACAAAAATGATCCAGTGGCTCGGTCAAAGCGCCGCGGATCCGCGGCACGAACATGCTTCCTGCCGCGGATCCGCGGCCGAGTTGACTTGGCCGTGGACCGGGTTTTGTGCAGTGTTCTTATTTGGATGTTTTGGGATTTTTAGTATAGTTTTTTCTGCCCAGAATTTCCAGAGAACAAATTTGTTTTTGGGGTTGTTACAAATCCGTATTTTGATCGAAATTTCGTAGACTTTGGCTAATGGATCTTATCTGTGATGTGATATATGTATTGAACGTCTGCTAATCGCTATACGATGATTAGTGGGGGTTATACATATCCGTGGTCTGTAATGTTGATGGTTTGTGTATATGAACTCGGTGGATTGTCGCGGATGAATAGCCGGGGGATGTGAGATAAGAGTTTCTTTTTCTTTCATTCAATGTAAAATTTTGTAATTGATGTAATATTATTTTATGGCTGCACATCCGGGATGAGGTTGTAGCCACCATTGTATATTATTTCTTTTTACTGTTTTTGCTCCTAGGATAGACCAAAGGTGGGGTGCACAAACTACCGGGTATGTCGAAGTGCCGAGTGGCCTACTCACGTTGTTGAGGGAGGTTGCTTCACTTCGGGTACTTGGAGGGTAGTTTGCCGCACCCGTAGGGGTCTAGGGTGGGGTTTGGCTATTCATCGCGACCGTGCAATCCGTCTTTCGTTGCAGGCTCGAACGAAACGCGGATTCCTAGTATATCCAAAGTGTTCATCTGTGATCTGGAATAGCTATCATTGCATCTGACGAATGTATATATCTATATATGATATCTATTTAGGCGTTGCATATGTTTTGCATCCGCGCTAGTCCAGCCCCCGCTCTGTCGTTAGTTAAGTAACCTAACGGGTGATGACGGGACCCCGTGGAGAATGCGGATGGTATAAGCGTACGTCATATTTTCGTTGTTTTCTGCAATAGTAGGATTAAATGATAGGACGCATTAAAATTAATGCAAGAAAATAAACCAAAGTTAAAGTCGTTGGAACAATTTCAAAACCACTCGGTTTCTTTTCAAAACAGAAAACTTTTAAAAATGCGGAGCTTAAGCCACTCCTTTTAAAAGCTATCAGGTTCCTTCGATTATATCAAGTTCATTACGTTCACGGATTCGCCAAAACCATTCGTAGCCCTCCGTCATTTCAGTTAAATATTCAGTAGTATTCAAGCTATGTATTTTGACCTTCGCCAAGGCATAGTGATTGGTAGCTGCTGAATATTTATCTGTAGCATAGATAGATGCGTTGGTTTGGGACGGTCGTACTACTATTTTGGCCTTCGTCAAGGGTATGTACGGGTGGGTTCAAATTAACCTGGATAATGACGGGTAGAACTTGACATGTGACTTATGATATGTTGGCCTTCGTCAAGGTCAAAAGAGCATGGGGCAAAAATCCATATCGGGAGTTTCTAAAGAAACTGAAACTTGCTAGTGTTGCATACCATTTGGAGTGTGATGATTCTGGTTGGATTCCTTCAGGTTTATCCCACGATGATATTTGGATCCCGATCCTACTGTGAGTATATGCTACTCCTCGAGAACTTTCTCACTTAACGATCAATGCTATAAACCAAGTAGGAGTCTAGAAAGGTGTTAGCGGGGCTACGCCCACAGGGAAAAGAGGTTACTTAATTAAGGAACTTCGCGAAAGTGTTGGAAAACCTCCCTCTAAGTACCGACACCAGCCTGGCTGAACGGTTAAGCAAGTATTGTACAGTGAGATTGATCCCGACTAATTCTTCCTTTATGGTTTGAGGAGGGATTCGAGAGACAGTGGGAGCTATCCAGTTTAGATAAATTAAAAACCAATCTAAACTTGCAAGAGCATCATGCTAAGTGTTTTCTTCTCTCTCTCTTAATTGCAGCAACCTAGTGACCAGACATAGGTTACATCTAGATAATAAAATGACTGAATCTGACTGTTATGACTGGAAAAGGTCTGTCCAGATGTCCATTGCCCATGACAAGCTGGGACACCTCTTAACTAATCCAATCCCTGCCGTCTCAGGACCAGTATCCCCTGTCACGGATATTGATATCCGTAAGACATCGGAAAAAGACTGTGCGAAAGCCAAGTGCCTCGTGTTAGCCTCAGTTGATGGTGCATACCAGAGGCAGCACGAGAAGATGGACTTAGTTTCTATCTTCCTCCATAACAAAGATTTATATGGAGAGCAATCTCGTATCGCAAGATATGAGACCTCGAACGAATTGCTTCCAGCGAGGTTGGCTATCGGGTCATCTATAGGGGTAACGTCCTTACAGAGACCAGCTACTTTAAGCCCACGGACCTGAAGACCATGTTGAAGAACGGGTCAGATGCGGACTTGATTCTACAGTCTCTACCTTCTACCCTGAAGGAAACCAGGGAAGTAGAAGGAAAGAGAAGGGCAAAAGTTTCGGGTCTGGATATAGTAAAAGAGGGACGTTCCTATTGTTACAGGAATGAACATTGGCAGAAAGATTACAGGGCTTGTAAAGCCAGTAGCCAGGATTCGAAGCATGTTGTGGCTTCGGCTTCGGGTGTGTTTGGAATAGAGAACTGTATGTCAGTTAACCCTACTTCCTGGGTATTGGATACCGGATCAGGATCTCACATCTGTAATTCGTTACAGGCTCTGAGAAACCGTAGGGTTATCAGGATAGGTGATATGACTCTCAGGGTTGCTAACGGAATGAGCATGTACGCTGAATCCGTAGGGGAGTATCATCTTGGACTGACAACTGGGCAGATATTGATTCTGCGTGACTGCTTTTATGTACCAAGTGCGACTTGTAATATCATATCTGTATCCTTACTTTCTAAGGAAGGATATGATTTTACTTTTGTAAGCGATGTGGTCAACATCCACCTAAATCAAGTTCTGATTGGGTCAGGTACATTAAAAAACGGGATATACGTATTGAATCAAGCTCAGATTTTCAGTGTCTAGAACACACTTAAAAGAAAGTCTCCGGAATTAAATCAGGCTTTCTTATGGCATTGTAGACTGGGTCACATTAATGAGACACGGTTGACAAAGTTACACAAAGAAGGATACTTGGATCCGTTCGAGTACCAGTCTTATGCCACTTAAGAATCTTGTCTCATGGGAAAGATGACAAAGACTCCGTTCGCTGGACACGGAGAAAGAGCAAGCGAGCTCTTGGGACTCATACACAATGACATGTGTGGTCCAATGTCTACACATGCGCGAAGTGGTTATTCATACTTCATTACTTTCACAGATGATTTCTCTAGGTATGGACATGTCTTCTTGATGAAGCATAAATCCGAGGCCTTTGAGAAATTTCGAGAATACAAGAATGAAGTTGAAAAACAAACAGGCAAAAGTATCAAGACACTAAGATCTGATCGAGGTGGAGAATACTTGAGTGCCGAGTTTCTGGGCTACTTAAAAGAGAATGGAATTCTCTCTCAGCTTATTCCTCCATACACACCACAATACAACGGTGTATCGGAAAGGCGGAATCGAACCCTATTGGATATGGTTCGTTCCATGATGAGTAAGGCTGAGTTACCGTGATCTTTCTGAGGTTATGCACTAGAATCAGCTGCATATCTTTTGAACAAGGTTCCCTCCAAGACTGTGCCTACCACACCGTATCAGATGTGGTGTGGGAAGAAACCCCATCTTCAATATATGAAGATATGGGGATGTCCAGCTTTTGTTAAAAACCAGCATGCGGACAAACTCGAGGCACGCTCAGTACTGTGTAAGTTTGTGGGATACCCAAAGAACTCCAGGGGGTATTTTTTCTATCACGCAGAGGAACAAAAGGTTTTTGTTTCTCGTCATGCCCACTTTCTGGAACATCAGTTTTTAGAAAAAGGTACAAGTTGGAGCGTAGTAGAACTGGAAGAAATTCCAGAACCACAAGTTATTACTGAAAGCTTGGAAGAACCAAAAGGTTCAGGAGAACCGGACATCCCAGCGCCACTCCGCAGGAGTAGTAGGCAGTCTCATCCGCCCGAGAGATACTACGGTTTTCTCATAGACGGGGATAGAGAGGATTGCACTATTGATTATGGTGAGCCTACTAGCTTCCAGCAAGCCATTCAGAGCGGTGACTCGGTAAAAAGGCTGGATGCAATGCGGAACGAGATGGAGTCCATGTACACCAACAAAGATTGGACTTTGGACTTTGCTCCAGAAGGGGTAAAACCCGTAGGCTGCAAATGAATCTTTAGAAAGAAGATTGGTGTAGATGGGCAGGTAGAAACCTATAAAGCTAGACTTGTTGCAAAGGGTTTTCGTCAAAGACCTGGTTTGGACTATGACGAGACCTTTTCTCCAGTAGCTATTCTTAAATCCATTCGGATCCTTCTTGCCATTGCCGCTTTCCACGATTATGAAATCTGGCAGATGGACGTAAAGACGGCTTTCCTAAATGGAAATTTAGAAGAGTGCGTCTATATGGATCAGCCGGAGGGATTCATTCAGAGTGGGAGCAGCGGTAAAGTGTGCAAGTTACTCAAGTCTATGGACTGAAGCAGGCATAGCGGAGTTGGAACATCTGCTTTGATGATACTGTCAAGCAATTCGACTTTATCAAAAACCTAGATGAACCATGCATTTAAAGTAAGATTGTTGGGAGAACTGTGGTATTCCTCGTCTTGTACGTGGATGACATTCTCCTAATAGGAAATGATATTCCTTTGCTACAGTCAGTCAAAGGATTCTTGTCACGGAGGTTCTCCATGACGGACCTGGGCGATGCCAACTACATTCTGGGGATCCAGATCTATCGTGATAGATCTAAGAGGATGTTGGGACTTTCACAGTCCAGGTACATCGACACTATACTGAAACGATTCAGTATGGAAGATTCCAAGCGCGGTAATCTACCGGCTTGTCACGGAATCACCCTCTCCAAAGAGATGTCTCCTAAGACTGAATTGGAAAGGGCTCGCATGTCATCTATACCCTACGCATTTGCTGTAGGCTCTATAATGTATGGATGTTATGTACCAGACCAGATGTAGCATACGCATTGAGCGTTGTAAGCCGGTATCAGTCGGACCCAGGGGAGAAACACTGGATAGCAGTAAAGAACATTCTCAAGTACCTGAGAAGGACTAAGGAGATGTTCTTGGTGTATGGCGGAAAAGACCTCCAGATCGAGGCCTTTGCTGACTCTAGCTTCCAGAGTGACAACGATGACTCCAAGTCCATGTCGGGTTATGTCTTTACCCTCAATGGAGGGGCGGTTTGCTGGAAGAGTTCCAAGCAGGAAACCGTTGTTGACTCAACTATGGAAGCGGAGTACATAGATGCTTGTGATGCCGCAAAGGAAGCTGTCTGGATGAAGAAGTTCCTCGCGGAGCTTCAGGTGGTTCCTACCATTGTTGATCCAATACCGCTGTATTGTGACAACAACAGAGCTATAGCTTTAGCGAAGGAACCCAGGTCCCATCAGAAGTCCAGGCACATTTTGAGGCGGTACCACATGATCATGGAGATCGTAGATCGCTGGGAGATCGAGGTAAAGAGAGTAGATTCGGAGAATAACACTGCAGATCCACTCACGAAGGCCCTACCCCAGACTCAGTTCGAGCGGCTGATCGAGATGATAGGTCTTCGATACGCCAGTACATGGCTCTAGTGCAAGTGGGAGATTGTTAGTGTATATGCCCTAGAGGCCATTACTGTATCATACTAGTTTGTATATTACTTAATGGAAGCTTGGGATATTCACAGTTGTATAGACAATCTTGCTCAAAATGGTAGTATGCTACTTGGTTTGTTTCTACTTTAATATGTGCATAAGTTTCTTTTAGTATATTGCTTATACATATTAGTGGAGCCCTTAGGATCTTTGCTTGATTACCAGCATTGTGATGATTTCTTGTGAGAAAATGATATAAAAGGAAAGCATAAATACTACTCCATCATCCTCATCTAATCTAGCCCATTAGATTAGGGTGTTCACCTCATTAGAGTGAGAGAACTTGAGTTATTGCAATTTTGACGTAGATCATCGGAGAAAAGGAATACGACAAGCTATCATGAATCGTTCGAGTCGTGGAGCCTCTCTTGAGTCTGGGAGATCGTGGATTGCGGTGAAGGGACATCTACTCGGAGCTCGTGAAGCGAAGGAGTGGACTACAAAGGTTGTAATCCCTCACACTTAGTAGTAAAGATGTTTACTTGCATGTTAAACCCTAATAATCTAGCAAGATCCCGGCTTTGGGTTGTTCGGCACATCTAAAATTTTATTCGGGAATGTTTGATGCCTTATGAACCTTCACAAGAGTGCCTAGGAACCCTACAGTGGTATCAGAGCCTAGCTAGAGTATTAGGCGATGTGTTTACGAAGTTAAAACTCCGAACGAACTCCGATACGACGATTTGAACCCCTCTGTGGACTTTTTCTAAAAACTGTGATTTTTCAGAATTAAAAATTCCTAAAAAATTCAGCAGGGAAATATAAGAGTAATGGTGAAAAACGAGCGCATACAACGTACAAACCGCCGCGGAACCGCGGTCGTACCGCGCTTGAACCGCAGTTCCGCGGCCGTACGGAGGGGTTATGCATTGGTTTTTGCACTGTTATATCTATTTCTGAATGTTCTATCTTTTGGGTATTTTTAATCTGACTCAAGTGTTGAGTATTCTGGGGTTTATTTTGTAATCGTAGATTCGATCGGAATATTTAAATTCATTATTATTTCCGGATATTTAGAAACTGTTAAAATGTTCGAACGGATATCATTAACTTATTTTTTCCCGGCACGAAAAACTTTCAAGTGTTGAATTTTTATCGGGTTTAAATCTTTCGGAATAATTGTACAAGTAACACGGTGGACCCTCTAGAAGACAACAAACCTTAACTCGATTATGTGACCGTCTTGAACTGCCTCTAAACCTTAGGGTTTGGGGAAGTACGGCGTGCCACATGTGAGGCGTTGGCTTGACCCTTCTACGGCTGGATCACCGGTACTGTGACATATTCTGGGATTATTTGAACTCCGCTCAAGTGTTGAGCAATTTAGGAAATTTTGGGTATTTGATTATCTGTTCGGACAGTTTAATACTGTCTATTTATCTGGAATGTGATACAATATGTGGAATTCACAGAGTTAGGCATGAAATGCGAAGTATGTGATATTTCGGATTTACGATGTCTAAAGTGATTGTGGATTCCAAATATTGTAGTTTTACAATTTC
The DNA here is from genome assembly GCA_030015575.1 of Agapanthus africanus. Lineage (NCBI taxonomy): Eukaryota > Viridiplantae > Streptophyta > Magnoliopsida > Asparagales > Amaryllidaceae > Agapanthus > Agapanthus africanus. Next base: position 557,203,678 of record JASDDO010000019.1, on the reverse strand, counting down.
TTTTCTGTGACCGTAAGTGTAGTATGTAGTTGTATTGCCGGTTTTCGTTGCTATACGACAACGACGATCGGTGTATGCATACTTACTTACGTTGATGATATGTGATATTATGTGTTGCTGTGATATGTTATATTGTATCGTCGTGTTCTGAATAGCCGGGGGTTTTATGTGAGATGAGGGTTTTTATTTTCATTCATGTAAAATTCATTTGTATGTAATATTCTTTTATTGGGGCACTTCCGGGATGAGGTTGATGTCACCAGTGTATATTATTTACTTTTCCGCATTAGGTAGACCCAAGGAGGGGAGCACAAGTAACCGGGTTCTAGGGTCCAGTGGGAGGCCATCTCGAGGAGTCGAGACCGGGTCTCCTAACCCTAGAATTGGCAGTGTTACTTGCTGCTCTCGTAGGGGTCTAGAGATGTGGGTTTGGCTATTCATCGCGACCGTGGAATCCGTGTTTTATACAGGCTCGTATTGAAAACACGGACGTCCTAGTATATCCAATATTTCATATATGTTCTTCTTCTGCAATGTTCTGTGATGAGATAATATTACTGCCTGAGACGAATGCTTATACTATATATATATGCTGATATATAAATATTACTGCTTTCGTTTCTTCTGTGATGCTTAGGAAGCATAAGCTGATAGGATTTTATTAATGAGATTAATAAAAAGAAAAGTAACCTAAAAGATGTTGTAGAATCAAAACTTTATAAAAAGGGTAGCTACAGTTTTTCTTTGCATAGTGGTATATATGATATACCCTGCACCTTATTCGATGAGGAAAGAGCCGAGATCCCTTCACCGGGAGTGACCTCTTTAGCGAAACTGGCAGATGCTACAAACTCGCGGTTTAGTTTTTGACGGCTTCTATAGTCTTGCTTTGCACAGCGGTATATATGATATACCGTGCACCTTATTCGATGGGGAAAGAACCGAGATCCCTTCACCGGGAGTGACCTCTTTAGCGAAACTAGAAAAGCCTAAAAAACACTCATTTTCAAAAACACTCGATTCTACGATGATATCAAGTTCATTACGCAATAGGTTTTCTGAAAAACTTGTCGTAGCCCTCCATCATTTCAGAAAAAGACTATTTAGTATTCGTGCTGCGTTTGTTGACCTCTGTCAAGGCGTAGTGTGCGGTAGCTGATTAGTAATTATCTGTAAAGCATGTGATGTGATTGGATTAGGGTAGTCGTACGACCTTGTTGACCTCTGTCAAGGGTCGTGCGAGTGGGTTTGATTCAATCAAGAAATGACGGGTTGAACTTGACTAGTGCACTATGGTTTGTTGACCTCTGTCAAGATCATAGCACACTAGGGGCAAAATATTATCGGGAATTTCAAGTGTTGAAATTTGCAATGATATTGCATACCTCCTATGAGATAGTTGGATCCCGATACCCACTGCGAGTAAGTGTTACTCCTGGGAGAGTTTTACACAGGACAATTAGCTGATCAAGTAGGTGTCTAGAAAAGTGTTGACGGGGTTACGCCTCTGGGAAAATGAGGTTTACTTTAATTAGGTCCGTGCGAAAGCACGGGGAACCACCCTCAAGTACCGACACTGATCTGGCTGAAAGATTGACGAAATTGTAGGGCGTAATTAATCCTGGCTAATCATACCTTTTAGGGTTTTAAGGAAGATTTGATAAAAACAGTGGGAGACATCCTGATTAGATAAGATAATAACCAATCTAATCTTGCAAGAGCATACACTAAAGTGTTTTCTTCTCTCTCTCTCCAGGTAGCGACCATGTCAGGCCATAATCAAGATAATAATATGGATGTATTGACTGAACCCGCTTATTATACTGAGCAGGGGAACGTTGGACCCGTTCTTTCTTATAAGAGTTATAAGACTGAACAGGGAATAGGAGAATTTCTGGATTCTCAAGCCGCCCAAAAGAACATGCATGTTGATGCATCTTCTTCAGGTGTGTTAGTTATTGAGAACTGTTTCTCGGTTCACCCTACGTCCTGGGTATTAGATACCGGATCAGGATCCCGTATATGTAAATTGTTACATGGGCTACGAAATGGTAGAGAACTGGGAAAAGGTGATCATTCCGTTCAAGTAGGGAATGGTGCAAGTATTGCAGCCAAAGCAGTTGGCGAATATCACCTTGTATTGCCAAGTAGTAATACACTGATTCTAAATGAGTGCTATTATATACCGAACATGATGTGCAACATTATATCAGTTTCTTTATTAAGTAAAGAAGGATATAATTTTGCAGTAAAGGATCATGTTATGAACATATTCCTAGATCAAAAGTTGATTGCATCAGGCTCGTTACATAATGGCATATTCATTCTCAATCAAAATACAGTCCTCAATATACAAAACACACACAAGAGGAAAAGTTCAGAAATGAACGAATCCTTCTTGTGGCATTGTAGACTTGGTCATATCAATGCGACACGACTGGCTAAGTTACATAAAGATGGATATTTGAATCCGTTTGAATTATCATCTTATGATACTTGCCATTCATGTCTCAAAGGAAAAATGACCAAAGCTCCGTTTAGTGGACACGGAGAAAGAGTTACGGAACTCTTAGGACTGGTACATAGTGAAGTATGCGGTCCCATGTCTACGCATGCCAGGAACGGTTCTTCCTACTTCATTACATTCACTGACAATCTCTCTAGATTCGGACATGTGTTCCTGATGAAACACAAGTCTGATGTTTTTGAGAAATTCAGAGAATATAAGCACGAAGTAGAGAAACAAACGCGCAAAAGTATTAAGATCCTTTGATCTGATCGAGGAGGAGAATACTTAAGCAATGAGTTCCTAGATTATCTAAAAGAGAATGGGATTCTCTCTCAGCTTACTCCTCCATATACACCACAGCACAACGGTGTATCGGAACGGAGGAATCACACCCTATTAGATATGGTGCACTCGATGATGAGTACTGCTGAGTTACCTATTTTCTTCTGGGAGTATGCGCTTGAGACAGCAGCATACCTATTGAATCAAGTTCCAAATAAATATGTACCTACCACACCATATGAGATATGGAGTGGGAAGAGACCATGTCTTAAACGAGTTAAGATATGAGGTTGTCTGGCCTATGTCAAAAGGCAAAATCCAGACAAACTCGAGGCATTGTCAGTTCTAAGTAAGTTTGTGGGATATCCTAAACATTCAAATGGATATTTTTTCTACCACAGTGAACAAAAAAAGGTGTTTGTTGCTCAACATGCCACCTTTTTAGAAAAGGAATTTCTTGCAAAAGAGATTAGTGGCTCTGAGGTAGAACTGGAAGAAATTCCAGCAACACAAACTGTAACTGAAGATTTAGTGGAACCAGAGGATTCGGTAGTACCCGACGAACCCCAGCCTCTTCGTCGATCTAGTAGGGTTTCTCGTCCACCTGAGAGATACTACGGTTTTCTCATTGATGGTGGGAGCGAGGATTGCATCATGGAAGATGATGACCCAACTAGTTTCGAGCAGGCCATCACGAGTGGTGACTCTGTGAAATGGCTGGATGCAATGCGATCTGAGATGGAATCCATGTACACCAACAAAGTATGGACTTTGGAAAATGCTCTTGAAGGGGTAAAATCCATTGGGAGCAAGTGGATTTTTAAAAAGAAATTTGGTGTAGATGGAAAAGTTGAGACTTTCAAAGCTAGACTTGTAGCAAAGGGTTTTCGTCAACGACCAGGTGTGGATTATGACGAAACCTTTTCTCCAGTGGCTATGCTTAAGTCCATCCGGATCTTACTTGCCATTGCTGCATACCAAGACTACGAAATCTGGCAAATGGATGTTAAGACCGCCTTTCTAAACGGTGATTTAGAAGAGTGCGTGTACATGACTCAGCCAGAGGGCTTCGTAGATAGTGGGAGCAGCGGAAAGGTGTGCAAGCTGCTTAAATCCATTTATGGGTTAAAGCAAGCATCGCGGAGTTGGAACATTTGTTTTGATGTTGTAGTCAAAGAGTTTGACTTCATCAAAAATATAGATGAACCTTGTATCTATAAAAAGGTAGCAGAGAGTAAGGTTGTTTTCCTCGTATTGTACGTGGATGACATACTCTTGATAGGAAATGATATTCCTATGCTGCAATCAGTCAAGCTCTTCATATCACAAAGATTCTCAATGAAAGATCTAGGTGATGCTTACTGCATATTGGGAATAATGATCTATAGAGATAGATCTAAACGGATACAGGGATTGTCCCAATCACGGTACATTGACACCATACTAAAGAGGTTTAGTATAGAAGAATCCAAGCATGGGAACCAACCCACAATCTCTAGACTCACTCTCTCCAAAGAGATGTCTCCCAAGACTGATTTGGAGAGAGCTCCCATGCAATGGATACCCTATGCTTCGGCAGTAGGCTCTATCATGTATGCGATACTATGTACCTGACCCGATGTAGCATACTCACTAAGTGTAGTGAGTCGGTATCAAGCAGATCCTGGAGAGAGTCACTGGACAGCTGTGAAGAACATTCTCAAGTACTTGTGAAGGGCTAGAGACATGTTCTTGGTGTATGGTAACGGAGAACTCCGAGTGGAGTCCTTTACCGATTCCAGCTTCCAAAGTGATAAGGACGACTTTAAGTCGCACTCGGGATTTGTCTTTACCCTCAATGGAGGGGAGGTATGTTGGAAGAGTTCCAAACAGGATACCGTTGCAGACTCGACGATGGAGGCTGAATGCATCGCTGCCAAAGAGGTTGTCTGGATAAAGAAGTTCATTAGTGAACTTGGTGTGGTTCCATCCATTGAGCATCCAATACCTCTGTATTGCGATAACAATGGAGCTGTGGCTTTGGCCAAGGAACCCAGGTCCCATCAGAAGTCCAGACATATTCTGAGGCGGTATCACCTGATCAGGGAGATAGTTGATCGCCGGGAGATCGAGGTCAGGAGAGTAGATACGAAGGACAACACTGCGGATCCACTCACGAAGGCCATTCCCCAGATACAGTTTGAGAGATTATTCGGGATGCTAGGTATGAGATACTACAACAGCTGGCCTTAGTGCAAGTGGGAGATTGTTAGTTATGTATATGCCCTAGAGGCCATTGTTGTACATATGATGTATATTATGATGGATGCTTGGATATATACAGAGAGGACTTTCTTGCTCGTCATGATAGTATGCTATTTAGTTTCACTTTATCTTAACATGTTGACTTGTATTGGTTTACTGTCTTTCTCTCACATGTTGATAAAGCCCTTAGGATCTGTACTCGACTACTGGGATTATGATGAGATCATACTAGTGGGGCCACGGTAGTTGATGACATCCTATAAATGTTCATAGTCGAGGGTATATCGAGACAGGGCATTGATACACCAGAGTAGACTAGTGTATACGCATCTTGACCCATTTGATGGGCGATGGATGATCCCATATCCATCGGTGTTTGACATCAAGGATGGTGTACGGGTGCTCAATGGAGACTGGGTACACTGGACGGACTCGCCGAGAACTCCCAGATGGTGATATAGCACACGTCAGATGGCAGTTCTCCGGTGACACTGGTACAGGGTAGTCTGTAGACCCGAGATCGTCACAGAGTCTTGTGTGATTCCCACTGTGCTTTGATTTCCACCTTACCACGTCCAAGTGGGCGTGCAAAACGGTGGCTTTTGGGTACAGTCCCGAATCACATGGAGGCAATGAGCGATAGGAGGGGATTCGTCTCTCCCGGTATAGGGAGTTGATGTTGTGTTGTGTTCGATTGGCTATAACTGGAAGTCCTTGGCAAGGGCTGATATAGAGATATACTGGTAAGTGTTACCAGTAGTTTCTCGATCTGTTATGAGCCTCACATCGACACGACTTATCGGTTACTGGGGTCTGATGTATACCACCCCTAGACTTGATATGCGACATATCAGACGAACAGACCGGACTGTACGGCAGTGTTACTGATTGGATTCACAGGAGAATGGACAGGCTAGCTTGTTGATCTTCTGATCGCTCAATACCTGGGTGGCTGTTACGTTTAGCCGACCGCTTGCAGCTTGTGGGTGTTTGATATGATCATCACCTGCTACCGGCGTATTGACGATTCTTTAGAGTCCTACACAGAGGTTTCTTGGCTCAGGCAAAACGGAGTAGATGCACTTGTGTGATATGTACAGGACCGAGGATAATGCGATATGTGATACCGTACTATATTCTCGCGATATTTAGATATGAACTGGTTCATCGGATCAAGTGTTGATTCGATGAATCGGTACATGATATATTAGTCGGTTATATTCGATATAGCCGGATTGTCGGATCAAGTGTTGATTCGATGATTTAATGTATAATAATATATATGATATATTGTATTACATTATATAATATTGGCTCGCTTTATTATTTCATTTTCTCACCGGATAATTCATTGATATATATGCGATATATATTAATTGAATTATTTTCTATTGTTACAAATATAATATATATGTGATATATATTATAGTAACATGATATGATTTATTATGAAACATTTTTAGTGATTATAAAAAGAGATTAGGGTTTTATTAGGGTTACCTTCTTCTTGCACCATCTAGAAGCTTTCCTTTTGTCTTGGTTAAGATATTATGGTTGATACTTATCCATGACTCATTTTTAACCTAACCAAACCCTAGCTTTAGTTTATTCTCTACAAAGGATTAGCTTCTCATCCTTGATCATGGTTCCATAATCAATCATATATTCACTTCTACTATTCATCACAAAAGGATTAACTATTTTTCATTCATCTTCTTCTCTCTTTAGCTTTGAGAAAGCTTACTAGTTATTTCTTTTGTGATGATTTCTTGTGAGAAAATGATATAAAAGGAAAGCATAAATACTACTCCATCATCCTCATCTAATCTAGCCCATTAGATTAGGGTGTTCACCTCATTAGAGTGAGAGAGCTTGAGTTATTGCAACTTCGACGTAGATCATCGGAGAAAAGGAATACGGCAAGCTATCATGGATCGTTCGAGTCGTGGAGCCTCTCTTGAGTCCGGGAGATCGTGGATTGCGGTGAAGGGACATCTACTCGGAGCTCGTGAAGTGAAGGAGCGGACTACAAAGGTTGTAATCCCTCACACTTAGTAGTAAAGATGTTTACTTGCATGTTAAACCCTAATAATCTAGCAAAGATCCCGGCTTTGGGTTGTTCGGCACATCTAAAATTTGATTCGGGAATGTTTGATGCCTTATGAACCTTCACAAGAGTGCCTAGGAGCCCTATATATATATATATATGTATATATATATACACACACACACACCTATATCTCAGGTCACATCCGTATCAATCTCATATCATGGGACCGAGAAAGGTATCAATTATCTCATATCGCCTCACATCCGTATAACGACATATCAAACCAAGTCATTATATCTCATCGTATATTCTTTTCATCACATCAAGTAATCTTATATATATATATATATATATATATATATCATTTTACCGGTCTCATAACACATCTATCTCAATCTTATCATATTCATCGATCTCATGTCATATCCTTATACATCTCGTTTCATATCTTATATCAATCATATCCGCTCGTATTATCTTATCTCATCGCTTACTAACTCTTTTAACCATATTCATAAGTTTCTCACATGGTTTCCCCAACCATACTCTATATATATTGGTTTCCATTTATAATTTGCGGGGGTGCTATACGCCATCCACCCGACTTCCCCCGTAGATATAAATTTACTCACATGCGGAACTCCTTGTTCAGCCGTAGTCGATGTGCTTCGTCATCTCGGAATCCACACGAAGGTACCTACAATCAATACACAATCGCAATGCTATTAAAATCAAGTCCGGAAAACAGATACGGCACACGGTGCGCTCATAGGTTAGAACCTATAGCCTACGCTTGCAACAACAACCAAACAACTCTCGTCGTTGACGTACAAACATCCAACGACAAAATCCAAATTCAAATATCAAAACCAAGTTTCAAATACCGGAAAACATAATACGGCAACTGCCCAGATTCTTGCTCAGGTAGTCTGGGACAAAACAAGAAATACAGTAGCTATGTTAGAAGGTATGTGAGCTACAGGCAAAACCCCAACACCAATGCCCAAATTTTGGTCGGCCTAACTGCTACAGTAACCACCCCCGCCGGCCCTACCTTGGAATTTGGGTCTCGTCTTCTCGTGGTGGTCTCCTATTGGTCTAAGTAGGTTAATGTATATGTTTGATGTTTTTATAAAGGTCCCGGGTTACTCCAGATTCCCTGTAGACCTCCAAAAATATCACAAAACCGACACGGAAAGTTTCTAAGTTCGTGTATTGAGTTTTGTAAGTCCACGTTACCTCTCCCGGTACTTACGGGCTTGCGGAAATGATGAAAAATGAATTTTCAAGAGGTGGTAACATGGACTCAAAATACGGATCTTTGTTAAACAACTATCTAACAAACCTAACAAGAGTTTTACCTACTCGGTTAAGGGGTAATACCTTAACTTGAACTCCTTATCTTGGTCTCCTTGCGGTGGTCGGATCGGCCTCACCTCGTCGTCTCTTTGTGCTGAAGATGGATCCACCTGAAAGCTTCTACCTTTGGCTTCACTTCAAACTAGAAGAAACTAGAACACTTGGTTTGCTAAACCTTGTGAACTAGGATGAGTAGAGGAGTGTGTTGGGTTTTATCTCAATGGTTCTTGCTTCTCAACACATGAGACAAGTGAACCATGAACCAGAGAGAGAGCAAGAGGAAGAGGGAGAGCTCAAGCATGAGAGAGAAAGGAAATGAAAGAATGTGCAATCCTTTTTCAATCCAAGCTCTCATAATCCAAAATAATCATAACCCATAATAGTAATTGAGTATTATGTGATGGTTCAAGTCAAAATGGCCATATCATTTCATGCACTCATTTTGCAAAAAGAAACAAGCAAGCAAAAGTCATTGCCATGAAATGATAGCCATTGTAATGATGACGGTCAACTAGTCCAACCTAGTCAACCGGTCAACAAAGTCAACCCTTCAACAACCATGTCACAAGAATACTTAATTAATATTATTGTTAATCATATTTCATATTCTCATTAGGGTTTAGCAAAAGTCAACAGTCAACAGTCAACAACCCCTATGAGAATCCTCCGCCTCTGTCTCTCTGTCAACTGTGCATACACACCCGTATCCCCGTTCCGAGGAACACGAATACAAATGAGATAAAACCAATCCCAAAACGTACACTAGGATCTGGCTTAAACTAAAGCCTGCTAGTATTTACTGTCCGGACACTAAACGTGCACAAGTGCACGGATGTGACCGAACCCTGTCGCAAAACCATGCGACCTCTACTCTTTTGCCTAAAGACGAATAGCTTTCTGTGTGGGACATTAAAGACTCGACACTACGCTGGTAGTGGGTTTAACCACAGACCGCAAGCGGCACTAGCTGTGCGTAACGGTCCCCAGGTAGATGCCGATAAGAAGACGGACGAGGTGAAACCCATCTGAACTCCTGCTGAGCCTGAATGTGACAATCTGCGTACAGTCCGGTCTGTTCGTCTGAGAACATCGCATAGCGGGCCTAGGGGGCGGTAAACGTCAGTCCCCTAATAGCGGTACAAGTCGTGTCGGAGTGTAGCCCAGAACACCCTGAGATAACACTGGAAACCTACCAGTATATCTCGCTTGCCCTGGCCGGGGACTTTGTGTAGTGGCTCTCCTAGAGACAGCGCGATATCAAACCCCAATACCGGGAGAAACGAATCATGTCTAACCGTCAGTGCCTCTAAGTGCTTCGGGACTGCAACCAACTACTACCTGTTTGCACGACTCCTTTGAGCCGTGGTAGGGTAGTAATCTAAGTATAGTGGGAACACACTCGAGGCGAAGTGACATTTTCAAGTCAGCGGACTAAGCTGTACTCATGTCACCTGGGAACTGATAACTGACGATAGGTATAGTACCAACCAACAGTTCCCAACGAGTCCTGTCCAGTGTACTCGTAACCTAACGAGCACCCGCATACTATCTCAAGTACGACGTACTGATGGCTGTAAGACAGACCGTCTCCCACACTGGGATGAGAAGCGCATACGCTAGTCTACTCCGGAGTATCGATGCCCTGTCTCGATAGTCCTACGACTAGGGACCTGCATAAAGATGTGCTTGTAGATTACCGAGCCCCCACGAGTGTGACTGCCATCACAACGCTGGTAATCAAGCAAAGATCCTAAGGGCTCCACTAATGTGTATAGGTGATATACAAAAATAAACACATGTACACATTAAAGTAGAAACAAACCAAGTAGCATACTACTATTTTGAGCAAGATTGTCTATACAAGGTGAATATCCCAAGCTTCCATTAAGTAATATACAAACCAGTATGATACAGTAATGGCCTCTAGGGCATATACACTAACAATCTCCCATATGCACTAAGGCCATGTACTGGCGTATCGAAGACCTATCATCTCGATCAGCCGCTCGAACTGAGTCTGGGGTAAGACCTTTGTGAATGGATCAGCAGTGTTATCTTCCGTAGCAACTCTCCGAACCTCGATCTCCTGGCGACCCACGATCTCCCTGATCAGGTGATACCGCCTCAAGATGTGTCTGGATCTCTGATGGGACCTGGGTTCCTTCGCTAAAGCTATAGCCCCGTTGTTGTCGCAATACAGAGGTATTGGATCAACTATGGACGGAACCACCTGAAGTTCTTGTAAGTCTACGGTAGCGCCCCGGCCGTCTACAGACGCCAAATGCGGAACAAAAACTTTTTAACTGACTCTATCCTGTACTTTAACCCGGATCTGCCATTATTGCTAAACTAACAAACTGTAAAGAGTGTAGGAAGGTTATACCGAATGATCCGAGTCCTTCGTTCTTTAACCATCATCCCACGCTCCGTTTCGGCTGCTCCGATCTCTTCGATCTCCGATCTGCTCGTCCAGGTGGCACCACGTCACTGATTCTTTACACGGGCTCCCGCCTCTGAATCGAGGCAACTCGATCGTCAAGTTTGCTAAAAGAGACGACCAAGAATGATGTAGAGAATGAGTAGAAGATTTTGTCTCGTTCCGTCCAAAGCTATGGACGAACGGTTAATAAAGTTGCCACTCGAATCGGGTGATGGAATGAAATGAACTGTGAAATTCCATACACCCCAAAATCTATCATAATCTTTTTACCAAATGAAAACATCAAGCGAGTGTGTAAGAGAGAGAGGGGAGGGGCCGGCCATTATATAGGAGGTGGGGGGTGAGTGTAGGAGAGGGGGAGGTAACCATAAGAGAAAAGATCAACTACAAATATCCTTCATGCAAACAAAACCTCATTAATGCAAATGGTGATTCATTAACCTAGTCACCATTGCATTAATGGCTCCATTAATGCACTAATGACTCACCATGCCAAGTCACCCATTCTAGAACCTTCTAGAATCACGACTCAACCTTATCCAAGAAAAGATAGATCCGTCTTTAACCGAATGTTAAAAGACGGCTGATAGAAAACTGGAAACTGGCAACTTCCAAAAGTGATCCTGAAACGACTTTCAGGATAACCCCGTAACTGTATAAATATACCCGCATTTGTATTACGACCGAATACAAATGCAACTGAGACAAAGATATTATATCTACTCAATAAAATACTCGGATCCGGCTTAAACCAAAGCCGACCAGTATCATCTACCCGAAAAATTATACGTGCGTAAACGCACGTGCATTTTCCGAACCCTGCCATAAAACCATACGGCCTCTACAACGTTTCGCCCGAACTTGGGAAACTGTCTGTGGGGGACTCTAATGACTCGTCAGTACCCTAGCAGTGGGTTTAACCACAAACCGTCAGCGGCACTAGCTATGCGTAACGGCTGCCCATGGACTGACCTCAAGGGAGGCCGATGAGCGAACTCATCCGGAAATCCTACTGAGCCTAACAGTGACAATGTATATACAGTCCGGTCCGTTCGACTATGATTATCGCATATCTGCCTAGGGGGCTAGTAACGTCAGACCCCCAATAGCAGTATAAGTTGTGTCGGAGTGTAGCCCAATAACACCCTGAGATACTACTGGAGTACCTGTAAGTGCACGGCGGCGCCCCGGTCGTCAATCCGACGGCCAAATGCGGAAGCGGTGATAAACTTTAAATTTTCTTGAACTGGCAAACCGCCGCGCACTAAAAGCCGGATCGAACCACTAACTAGTCCTAGCTAACAACAAGAAAGGGAAGAGAGATATACCGACGATCCAAGTCCTCCGGTCTTCTCATCATCGTCCCGATCTCCTGCGGAATGTCCCGTCTCCTCCTCGTCGCCGGAAGTGCACCACACCGCCTACTTCTTTTACGGGCTCCGACCTCAATGCCGAGGCAACTCGGGCACGAAGCCGGCTACTCGACGTGCCCAAGGTTCGCTGTAGAATATCTAGTGAGCAAGTCTCATTTTGGGGTTTGTGGAATTGCCTTTTGTGGAGGAATTGAACTTGGGGCTTTTTGAATTGAACTTGTGGGATTTTTGCAACATGAAATGAGCCAAACATCCCCACCAAAAATTTGGGACAGCCCCCATCAAGAGAGTGGCCGGCCATGCTAGATAGAGGAGGGGAAGAATGAGATGGTGGCCAAAAATGAGAGAGTCATTCTCATATCAAAAACAAGAGAGAGAGAGAGGAAAAGTCTATCATGCAAAAGGGAATGATCACAAGGTAAACTCAACACTCAACACCACCATCATCACCTCACAAAGTCCAACCATCATGAACCATGATGACTCAAAAAGTCATGCCATCATGAAGAAATCAAGTCAAAGGATGGTGCTAAAATCATGACATGATAAAAATGCAAAGACCCCCTCCATAAATGCCTATTTGCAACAATGCAAATAAACCCTCCTCCACCAACCTTCGGCCAATGAACGGAACAAAGGAAATTGGCCGAAACGGAAAGCAAACAGGCAACTCCAGAAAACTGGTCCCGTAATAAATTACAGGAAAACCCCGATACTTTGCATACACACCCGCATCTGTATTTCGACCGAAATACAAAATGCAATGAGACAAAATTCACACTGTACTATACTGGGATCCGGCTTATACCAAAACCGGCTAGTAATATCTGTTCGATCCTGATCCGTGCAATGCCGCACGTATCTGATCGAACCCTGCCATATAACCATACGGCCTATAGTACAGACTGTCCGATCCTGATCCGTGCAATACCGCACGTATCTGATCGTACTTTGCCATATCTCCATACGGCCTCTACAACCTTTCGCCCGAAAGCTGAGTAACAGAATGTGGGGGACTCTAAAGACTCATCAACACCTTGGTTGTGGATTTAACCACTAGCACGTTAGAGGTATAAGCCAATACATAACGGGCTACCAGGTATTGACCAAAAGGGACGTCTGTGAGCGAACTCAGCCTGACTCCCTACTGAGCCTGTCAGTGACAATATTCGTACAGTCCAGTCCGTTCGTCTATGAGCATCGCATGGCGGGCCTAGGGGGTTGGTAAAAGTCAGACCCCCAAAAGCGGTACAAGTCGTGTCGGAGTGTAGCCCAGAACACCCTGAGATACTACTGGAATACCTACCAGTAAATCTCCTTGCCTCGGCCGAGGGCTTCGTGTAATGGCTCTCCTAGACACAGCACGACCTCACCCCCAATACCGGGAGAGACGAACCCCTGAAGATACGCTCACTGCCTCCATGTGGCTCGGGACTGTACCCAACTAAAACCTGTTTGCACGACTCCTTTGAGCCGTGGTAGGGTAGTAATCAAAGTACAGTAGGAACTCACACGAGACAAATGACGATCCCCAGGTCGATGAACTAACCTGCACACATGTCACCAGGAAACTGCCATCTGACGTCTGGTATATGACCAACTAGCATGTTCCCGGCGAGTCCTGTCCGGTGTACTCATAACCCAATGAGCACCTGTATACATCTTAGGTGATCCAACTGACACCAGTGGCTTGTGAGACCGGCCACCGCCCCTCGTCGGGGTCTCGACTGTATACACTAGTCTACTATGGAGAATCGATGCCCTGTCTCGAAACTCTCACGACTAGGGACCTTTCAAGGATATGCTTATAGACCCCCAGCTCCCACTTATATGATCGCCCTCATACTGCTGGTGGTCAAGCAAGAATCCTAGGGGCTCTATCAACGTGTAATAGCGACGTGTCAGGTCACTTAAAACAGTACACGATGATAAAGGTAAACCAGATAGCATACTATCATCTCGAGTAAGACTGTCCTACCGGGATAGGTCCTCCATCAATCATTGCAATCACGTACCTGTGACCTAATAATTGACTCTGAGGGCACTATCTCCAACAATCTCCCACTTGCACTTAAGGCTAATTATTGCGATGTCGCATACTCACAGCCTGTGTGATACCGAACACCCAACTCCTCTACTAGTCAGTCTCACAAAGCTCGTTTGCGAAACTATTGCGTTCGAGGAATAGCCTCAGTGAGTGGATCCGCTTTGTTGTCTCTTTCCATGTCTCTCTATATCTCAAGTTCGCGGAGAAAGCCATCTCCCGAAAAGAGCAATACCTGTCTTAGAATATGTCTGGATGTCTGATGGGACATAGCTCATAAATGAACTCCAAATCCAAACTTCTTAGACTGTATCGTCAACTGAACTTAATCAGTATCCTGCGCCATGCCTCCCTCAGTATTTCCTTAGACCACCTGTCCAAAATACTGCCCCTCATCAGAAGGAAAAACTATAACTCTGACAACCTCCTTGTCGTCCATGTCACCTTGGAAGCCTGGAATGATAACTGTTTCCCGAATGAGGCTGTCGTTATCATATCCCTAGAACATCCACTTATGTTCTAAAACTGCTTCCGACTGTTTCTCCAGGATTGGATTAATGTCAACTTATTGCATCTAGTGCAAGAACAATGTCTGGTGTGGTACATGACATCTCATGATTGACTCAATTGCCTGAGCAAGTGATCTGCCAATATTGCGCATCCCTCTCCCCTTTAGTCTGTAAGACACCTTTAGAGAGGGTGACTCCATTACCTGCAGGTACACTACCATGCCAGGAGTCATCCATCCTAAATACTCTTAGAATGCTGTCAAGTACCCTGATTGGGAAACCACCCAAATCTAGATCTAATACCATAGATCCAGTAACCAGTATGTCTGATATAATGTCCAAGTCCTGTGTGGAGAAACCACTGTGTGACGACCAAAGTATAACCGATTGTAGTATAGGAGTTTCTTTTCCTATTCTGTGTATGTCATCCAAATACTAGGACATCACACCCTACTACCTTCTCAACAGATCCATCCCCTATTCTGATGAAGTCAAACCCATGACTGTCACGTCAGAAGTAGATGATCTATTTCCGCTACATCTGCTTTAGTCTATAAATTGACATAAGCTACCTGCCCACCAATGCTTCCGCTGCTCCCACTGACTACGACAACCCTCTGGCAGAGTCATATAGACGTACACTTCTAAAACTAGTTTAGAACGACGCTATACTCATCCTCCCACCGGGTCTCGCAGCCTGGAACAACAGCAATGGTAATTGTGGGTAAACAAGAACTTCCCTGTCACCGTCCTTGAGGCTACCGTAGTACCTCTCGGATGCCTGAAGTTACCCACCTTATCTGTGTAAGTGCACGGCGGCGCCCCGGCCGTCAATCCGACGCCGGAATGCGGAAGCGGTGAATAACTTTAAATTTTGCGGACTTAGCAAATCGACACCACCGCGCACTAAACACCCGGATCGTAACCATTAACAAGTCTAAGCTAACTAGAAGATGGGTTAGAGATATACCGACGATCCAAGTCCTCCGGTCTTCTCGCCATCGTCCGGATCTCCTGCGGAAAAGTCCCATCTCCTCCTCGTCGCCGGAAGTGCACCACATCGCCTACTTTGTTTACGGGCTCCCACCTCAATGCCGAGGCAACTCGGGCACGAAGCCGGCTACTCGACGTGCCCAAGATTTGCTGTAGAATATAATGTAGAGATCTCATTTTGGGGTTGTAGGAATTGCCTTTTTGGTGGAGGGATGATACAAGCTTTTGGAGGTTGTTCTTGTGGGATTTTTACCAAAGCAAAAACACCAAAAACCCCACATAGGAAATTTGGACAGCCCCTACAAGGAGTGGCCGGCCATGGACATGGTGAGAGGGGAGAATGAGAGTGAGTTCTCCAAAAAGGAGAGAGTGTCAACCATATCCACAAAGGAGAGAGGAATGGTTATCATGTGAAAAGAAATGATAGCAAGGAAAATCTAACACTCAAACACCAATGATCACTACCATAACCCACACTCCAAAACAAGTAATCAACAACCATGATGGTTACTAAAAGTCAAGCCATCATGAAGATAACAAGTCAAAGGATGGTGCTATCATGATACAACAAAATGCAAAGAACCCCTCCACAAATACTTATTTGCAACAATGCAAATAAACCCTCCTCCACCAAACTTCGGCCAATGAACGGAACAATGGAAATCGGCCGAAACGGAAAACAAACTGGCAACTCCAGAAAACTGGTCCCGTAATAAATTACAGGAAAACCCCGATACTGTGCATACACACCCGCATCTGTATTTCGACCGAAATACAAATGCAATGAGACAAAATCTACACTGTACTATACTAGGATCCGGCTTATACCAAAACCGGCTAGTAATATCTGTTCGATCCTGATCCGTACAATACCGCACGTATCTGATCGAACCCTGCCATATAACCATACGGCCTATAGTACAAACTGTCCGATCCTGATCCGTGCAATACCGCACGTATCTGATCGGACCTTGCCATATCTCCATACGGCCTCTACAACCTTTCGCCCGAAAGCTGAGTAACTGAATGTGGGGGACTCTAAAGACTCGTCAACACCTTGGTTGTGGATTTAACCACTAGCACGTCAGAGGTATAAGCCAATACGTAACGTGCTACCAGGTACTGACTAAAAGGGATGTCTGTGAGTGAACTCAGCCTGACAACCCTACTGAGCCTGTCAGTGACAATATCCGTGCAGTCCGGTCCGTTCGTCTATGAGTATCGCATGGCGGGCCTAGGGGGTTGGTAAAAGTCAGACCCCCAAAAGCGGTACAAGTCGTGTCGGAGTGTATCCTAGAACACCCTGAGATACTACTGGAATACCTACCAGTAAATCTCCTTGCCTTGGCCAAGGACTTTGTGTAATGGCTCTCCTAGACACAGCACGACCTCACCCCCAATACCGGGAGAGACGAACCCCTGAAGATACGCTCTCTGCCTCCATGTGGCTCGGGACTGTACCCAACTAAAACCTGTTTGCACGACTCCTTTGAGCCGTGGTAGGGTAGTAATCAAAGTACAGTGGGAACTCACACGAGACAAATGACGATCCCCAGGTCGATGAACTAACCTGCACACATGTCACCAGGGAACTGCCATCTGACGTCTGGTATATGACCAACTAGCATGTTCCCGGCGAGTCCTGTCCGGTGTACTCATAACCCAATGAGCACCTGTATACATCTTAGGTGATCCAACTGACACCAGTGGCTTGTGAGACCGGCCACCGCCCCTCGTCGGGGTCTCGACTGTATACACTAGTCTACTAATGGAGTATCGATGCCCAGTCTCGAAACTCCCACGACTAGGGACCTTTTAAGGATAAGCTTATAGACCCCCAGCTCCCACTTATATGATCGCCCTCATACTGCTGGTGGAGCAAGAATCCTAGGGGCTCTATCAACGTGTAATAGCGACGTGTCAGGTCACTTAAAACAGCACACGATGATAAAGGTAAACCAGATAGCATACTATCATCTCGAGTAAGACTGTCCTACCGGGATAGGTCCTCCCTCAATCATTATAATCACGTACCTGTGACCTAATAATTGACTCTGAGGGCACTATCTCCAACAATCTCCCACTTGCACTCAAGGCTAATTATTGCGATGTCGCATACTCACAGCCCGTGTGATACCGAACATCCAACTCCTCTACTAGTCAGTCTCACAAAGCTCGTTTGCGGAACTATTGCGTTCGAGGAATAGCCTCAGTGAGTGAATCCGCTTAGTTGTTTCTTTCTATGTCTCTCTAAATCTCAAGTTCGCGGAGAAAACCATCTCCCGAAAAGAGCAATACCTGTCTCAGAATATGTCTGGATGTCTGATGGGACCTAGCTCATAAATGAACTCCAAATCCAAACTTCTTAGACTGTATCGTCAACTGAACTTAATCAGTATCCTGCGCGCCATGCCTCCCTCAGTATTGCCTTGGACCACCTGTCCAAAATACTGCCCCTCATCAGAAGGAAAACTATAACTCTGACAACCTCCTTGTCGTCCATGTCACCTTGGAAGCCTGGAATGATAACTGTCTCCTGAATGAGGCTGTCGTTATCATATCCCTAGAACATCCACTTATGTTCTAAAACTGCTTCCGACTGTTTCTCCAGGATTGGATTAATGTCAACTTATTGCATCTTGTGCAAGAACAACATCTGGTGTGGTACTTGACATCTCATGATTGACTCAATTGCCTGAGCAAGTGATCTGCCAATCATGCACGTCCCTCTCCCCTTTAGTCTGTAAGACACCTTTGGAGAGGGTGACTCCATTACCTGCAGGTACACTACCGTGCCAGGAGTCGACCATCCTAAATAATCTTAGAATGCTGTCAAGTACCCTGATTGGGAAACCACCCAAATCTAGATCTAAAACCATAGATCCAGTAACCAGTATGTCTGATATAAAATCCATTTCCTTTGTGGAGAAACAACTGTGTGACGACCAAAGTATAACCGATCGTAGTGTAGGAGTTTCTTTTCCTACTCTGTGTATATCATCCAAATACCAGGATATCACACCCTACTACCTTCTCAACAGATCCATCCCCTATTCTGATGAAGTCAAACCCATGACTGTCACGTCAGAAATAGATGATCTATCTCCGCTACATCTGCTTTAGTCTATAAATAGACATAAGCTACCTGTCCACCAATGCTTCCGCTGCTCCCACTGACTACGACAACCCTCTGGCAGAGTCATATACACGTACACTTCTAAAACTAGTTTAGAACGACGCTATACTCATCCTCCCGCCGGGTCTCGCACCCTGGAACAACAGCAATGGTAATTGTGGGTAAACAAGATCTTCCCTGTCACCGTCCTTGAGGCTACCGTAGTGCCTCTCGGGTGCCTGAAGTTACCCACCTTATCTGCGGAGTGGCCAATGGAATGTCAATCCAGATTGAATCTTTAGGTTCCTTATCAAATCTTCAGTAATCGTTTGTGGTTCTGGAATCACTTCCAGTTCTACCACACTCCCACTACTGTTTTCCTGAAAAAATCCAATTTTAATTTAAAACTGTGGCGAGTCAAGAACAATATTGCTATTGATCTTCCAGATGGTAGAAAGTCAACCCGCGTCATAGCCTGGGTCAACCCACAAACAGCCATTACAGAAACGTGCCTTGAGTTGTCCAGTGTCTGGTTTTAAACATAAACCGGACAACTTCCCGTACCTTAACAATGTTAAGATATGAACTGTTCTATATCCAATACAGAAACAGAGGCACTAATTTAATTTGAACCAGATCCAAATCATGCAACTGTCTCCGGTGAATGTCAACTAAATGGAAGGAGGCCGATCAGCGTTACTCAACTTAGGATTGCTTCCAATTATGAGTAACCTGAAAGAGAAGCAAGATCTCTTTATCATTACTATCAACTGAATACCATACACAAGTATCTACATCTTCGATCTCTTTTAAGAATCCCGATACTTGCTACACCTGGTTCTCTACTCTATCCAAATACCTATAACTCCTCAAAACTTAGACCCTGTGTTTCAACGAAACACATGTCTAAGAACTAGAGAAGTTAAAAGTAAACAGAATATAGTATGAGGACCAACCCCTCTGTCCTAATGGACACTGGACAACATACAATACTCTGTATAAGTCCCTTAAGTCTGATAACTCTTTCACTGTGTGTCGTAGGTTGAAAACTGTACTTATGGTTAAGAAGAATTACACCGCTGTTTAATGCTCCTTACCTAACCATCCACTGATATAGGTAAATGTCGTAGACATAATTTCAGAAAGGTATATCTCACTCTATGAAAATAGACGTACAGATATATCATTTTGAAATTGGTGCATAACAGCGGATATTCAAAACCAAATATTTGCCGACCGGCAAACAACCCAGGTGACTTCCTCAAATATCACCGATTACAACGAATCCCGATATAATGAGGATGATCACCCAATTCCCAATAACCTACCCCCACTCATCATCTGTAAAACCATACAGATGTGAGAATCGTACCTGGTAAATACATACCCTGGAGTAAGTATCTAATCGGGAAATCAGTCTTCTTTTAATAGTACACAGTGAAACTGAAACATTGAAATGTTTCGTTGGGGTATCCTGGTATTCCTAGTAATGCCTCTTCCAGATTCACGACTGTAACCGTATAGTTCTTTGCCACCTCTCCAAATCCCTTCATATGTCTTCAGTCTTTACCTTCTGCACACCCTTTTAGGCCAAATGGTTTTCTTCCTTCCCTACCGTTCGGCACCAGCCTATGGTTTGGAAGAAGACTATCCAATAAGCATAATGGGTGTACTGTCCCAATCCTAGGAACACTCTCAATGAGAGAGGGTGAAGATAAAAGACAACCGAATAAACCTTATTCTTATTTCTCCTGAACCAGAATCCATCCCCGAACTGGAACAAGTTCCATTCGAGTTCGTATATAACCATACGATGGAGTATCCAATAAACTGTGGATCTTCGTAGTGATAAGAAGTGTTCTGGAGAAATACAAAGGTGATTTGGGAGTGGTAATGAAATACCTGGTTTGGTCGTGAATATCTGTTGCAATTTACTTTGCCCCCTTACTTATCCCTTACTTTGTCTTAACTTAATACCTTCTGTACACCATCGTCAGGCTAATTGGTTTTCTTCATTCCCTACCGGTCGGCACCAGCCTAAGGTTTGGAAGAAGACAATCCAATTTGCGTAATAGGTGTACTACCCCTAAACCAAGGAGTACTCGTAACCTGAGAGAGAGGGTAAAAGGAAAAGACAACTGAATAATCCTATCCGTTTTCTCCAGAACCGGAAACCATCCTCGAATAAATTCTTTCGAGTTCGTATCTAACCATACGATGGTTTTGTCCAATGGAAGTGGACGTTCGTAGTAAAACGGGGTGTCCTGGAGAAAAGGGTAAAAGTAGGAGTGGCAATGAGGTTTGCAACTCTGACAGTCCAAAAGCCGGTGTTAAGAAGGTTCGGTCAACTTGGTCACTGAGTCATAGTCTTAGGGTCGGGTCAATGGTCGCTGCCAAAGAGAGAGAGAAAAGAAACACTCAGCGTGCACTCTAACCTAGATCAGAATGGTCACCAATTTATCTAATCTGGAAACCTCCCACTGTACCTCAAATTCTCCTCCAAACCTGAAAGAAGAATTAGTCGGGATCACCCGAGGAGTATACCAACTCATCAGTGGGAATCGGGATCCAACTATCATCGCATGATAACGTGACGGAATCCGCTCACGTCATCATACTCCAGAAGGTATGCGCATATCTGGCAAGTTTCAGTTCTTTTGAAACTCCCGATGTAATTTCTGCCCCATGCTCTTATGACCTTGACTTTGGCCAACAAATCATAAGTCACATGTCAAGTTCTACCCGTCATTCTCCAGGTTGATTCGAATCCACCCGCACAAGCCCTTGACTTTGGCCAACAAGGCTATACGACTGTTCCAAACCAACGCATCTATCTATGCTGCATATGAATAACCAACAGCTACCAAACACTGTGCCTTGACTTTGGCCAACAAACACAGCTTGAATACTATTGACTACCCATATGAAACGACGGAGGGCTACGAATGGTTTCTGGCGAAAACCTTTAACGTAAAGAACTTGATATCGTCGAAGGAACGGATAGCTTTTAAAAATATAGTGACGAAAACCGTTGCTAAAGAGGTCACTCCCGGTGAAGGGATCTCGGCTCTTTCCCCGTAGAATGGGGTGCAGGATATTCCAACTGAATACCACGGTGCAAAGCAAAAGTAATCGGCTATAGTGAAGTTAATGCCCTGACGCAAACTTTTTGTCCAAGGGGTCACTCCCGGTGAAGGGATCTCGGCCCTTGCCTCGTCGACTGAGGAGCAGGATATTCCAACTGAATACCACGATGCAAAACAAAAGTGAACGTCCTTGCAATAACAGCTTTTTGAAAAAGTGTTCCAACAACATCAGATTAGGTTTGTTTTTAACTTGCATTGATCCGAATCAATGCAGTCCCATCAATTGATCACACCAAAAAGAACGAAAATATACTGATGTACGTATATGCCATCCGCATTCGCCACTGGGTCCCGTCATTACCCGTTAGGTTAGCTAACTAACGACAGAGCGGGGACTGGACTAGCGCGGATGTAAAACATATACAACATCTACTAATATATATACCAATATATTATATTTCGCTCAAGGCGTGAAAGAAATGCAACATCACAGAAAATGTACAGCATCACAGAACAATACAGATATCTGGGATCCCCGGGTTTCACCGAGCCACTGCTGAAACCCGACGTTCCCCTGGTCGTGTGGATAGCCTGCGCAATGAAATCCTAGACCCCTACGGGCGCGGCAAGTCACCCGCCAAAACCTGAAGCGAGGCAGCCCCCTTCAGTACTGTGAATGGACCACCCAGCACTTCACGGAATCCGGCAACTTGGGCACCCCTCCTGGGTCAACCTGTACCCCTTACGAGTGCGGCGAATAGCCCTCCAATCCTAGAGTGAAGCCCCCTCCGTCTCAATGCCATGAGATGCGGGCTTGTTGCCCTCCAGAACCCGGCTATCCGTGCACCCCTCCGCGGGGCAATCCTAGTACAGAAAATAAAATATACATACACCGGGTACATCGACCGCAACCAGGTCGTGCCCCAAAATAATAATACAAACAGGCAGTGACGGCAGTCCACATGTCGG
Organism: Agapanthus africanus; assembly: GCA_030015575.1. Classification (NCBI taxonomy): domain Eukaryota; kingdom Viridiplantae; phylum Streptophyta; class Magnoliopsida; order Asparagales; family Amaryllidaceae; genus Agapanthus; species Agapanthus africanus. The sequence continues at coordinate 557,180,705 of JASDDO010000019.1, read as the reverse complement.
ACGCTCGCCCCGCAATATCGAATGTACATATTACAACAAAACTGTACTAGCATTGCATCCAGGCTATCCCCCACGACCGATCCGCAACATCACAGCAAATACATAGAACATCAACGTGAAAGTCACGTTCGCAAATCCGTCTAACCGGGCTATAGCAGTTAGACCGGATTTACCGATCGAGTGACATTCACGGTCGCAGATATAATGTAAATACTGTGAAAAATGTGTTTAAAATTTTCCGATCGATCAAAAATTAACAAGTGGGCCCCCAATCAAAACTGTAGCACTCACAGAAATCCTGGGCCCAATTTTAATATTCCAAAACCCCTATTTTAAGCCCAGAAGGCCTCTGTAAAAAATTGGTGAAGTGATCTCTACAGTGCGCGGCGGAAGGGCGGCGGGAAGGTGGTTTTCACGGCGGTTCCGCGCTCCCACTGTGGAGTTACTTCGTCGAATTTTTACAGAGCTCTTAGATTTTCCAGTACATCAATATTTTACAACCTGAAAAAATTTTCGAGACCAAAAATTTCCAACAGAAAACTGATGTGGGCAAATACGGGTTTTTGAACATTTCGATCGATCGAAACTGAAAAACACATAACACAAAGCTAGACTAAGTTAATGGGGAGGCTCTGATACCACTGTAAGTGCACGGCGGCGCCCCGGCCGTCAATCCGACGCCGGAATGCGGAAGCGGTGAATAACTTTAAATTTTGCGGACTTAGCAAATCGACACCACCGCGCACTAAACACCCGGATCGTAACCATTAACAAGTCTAAGCTAACTAGAAGATGGGTTAGAGATATACCGACGATCCAAGTCCTCCGGTCTTCTCGCCATCGTCCGGATCTCCTGCGGAAAAGTCCCATCTCCTCCTCGTCGCCGGAAGTGCACCACATCGCCTACTTTGTTTACGGGCTCCCACCTCAATGCCGAGGCAACTCGGGCACGAAGCCGGCTACTCGACGTGCCCAAGATTTGCTGTAGAATATAATGTAGAGATCTCATTTTGGGGTTGTAGGAATTGCCTTTTTGGTGGAGGGATGATACAAGCTTTTGGAGGTTGTTCTTGTGGGATTTTTACCAAAGCAAAAACACCAAAAACCCCACATAGGAAATTTGGACAGCCCCTACAAGGAGTGGCCGGCCATGGACATGGTGAGAGGGGAGAATGAGAGTGAGTTCTCCAAAAAGGAGAGAGTGTCAACCATATCCACAAAGGAGAGAGGAATGGTTATCATGTGAAAAGAAATGATAGCAAGGAAAATCTAACACTCAAACACCAATGATCACTACCATAACCCACACTCCAAAACAAGTAATCAACAACCATGATGGTTACTAAAAGTCAAGCCATCATGAAGATAACAAGTCAAAGGATGGTGCTATCATGATACAACAAAATGCAAAGAACCCCTCCACAAATACTTATTTGCAACAATGCAAATAAACCCTCCTCCACCAAACTTCGGCCAATGAACGGAACAATGGAAATCGGCCGAAACGGAAAACAAACTGGCAACTCCAGAAAACTGGTCCCGTAATAAATTACAGGAAAACCCCGATACTGTGCATACACACCCGCATCTGTATTTCGACCGAAATACAAATGCAATGAGACAAAATCTACACTGTACTATACTAGGATCCGGCTTATACCAAAACCGGCTAGTAATATCTGTTCGATCCTGATCCGTGCAATACCGCACGTATCTGATCGAACCCTGCCATATAACCATACGGCCTATAGTACAAACTGTCCGATCCTGATCCGTGCAATACCGCACGTATCTGATCGGACCTTGCCATATCTCCATACGGCCTCTACAACCTTTCGCCCGAAAGCTGAGTAACTGAATGTGGGGGACTCTAAAGACTCGTCAACACCTTGGTTGTGGATTTAACCACTAGCACGTCAGAGGTATAAGCCAATACGTAACGGGCTACCAGGTACTGACTAAAAGGGATGTCTGTGAGTGAACTCAGCCTGACAACCCTACTGAGCCTGTCAGTGACAATATCCGTGCAGTCCGGTCCGTTCGTCTATGAGTATCGCATGGCGGGCCTAGGGGGTTGGTAAAAGTCAGACCCCCAAAAGCGGTACAAGTCGTGTCGGAGTGTATCCTAGAACACCCTGAGATACTACTGGAATACCTACCAGTAAATCTCCTTGCCTTGGCCAAGGACTTTGTGTAATGGCTCTCCTAGACACAGCACGACCTCACCCCCAATACCGGGAGAGACGAACCCCTGAAGATACGCTCACTGCCTCCATGTGGCTCGGGACTGTACCCAACTAAAACCTGTTTGCACTACTCCTTTGAGCCGTGGTAGGGTAGTAATCAAAGTACAGTGGGAACTCACACGAGACAAATGACGATCCCCAGGTCGATGAACTAACCTGCACACATGTCACCAGGGAACTGCCATCTGACGTCTGGTATATGACCAACTAGCATGTTCCCGGCGAGTCCTGTCCGGTGTACTCATAACCCAATGAGCACCTGTATACATCTTAGGTGATCCAACTGACACCAGTGGCTTGTGAGACCGGCCAACGCCCCTCGTCGGGGTCTCGACTGTATACACTAGTCTACTAATGGAGTATCGATGCCCAGTCTCGAAACTCCCACGACTAGGGACCTTTTAAGGATAAGCTTATAGACCCCCAGCTCCCACTTATATGATCGCCCTCATACTGCTGGTGGTCAAGCAAGAATCCTAGGGGCTCTATCAACGTGTAATAGCGACGTGTCAGGTCACTTAAAACAGTACACGATGATAAAGGTAAACCAGATAGCATACTATCATCTCGAGTAAGACTGTCCTACCGGGATAGGTCCTCCCTCAATCATTACAATCACGTACCTGTGACCTAATAATTGACTCTGAGGGCACTATCTCCAACAATCTGCGGAGTGGCCAATGGAATATCAATCCAGATTGAATCTTTAGGTTCCTTGTCAAATCTTCAGTAATCGTTCGTGGTTCTGGAATCACCTCCAGTTCTACCATACTCCCACTACTGTTTTCTGAAAAAAAATCCATTTTTAATAAAACTGTGGCGAGTCTAGAACAATATTGCTATTGTTCATTCAGATGGTAGAAAGTCAACCCTCGTCATAGCCTGGGTCAACCCACAAACAGCCATTACAGAATCATGCCTTGAGTTGTCCAGTGTCTGGTTTTAATCATAAGCCGGACAACTCCCCGTACCTTAACACCGTTAAGATACGAACTGTTCTATATCCCATATAGGACCAGAGGCACTGATTTAACTGAACCAGATCCAAATCATGCGACTGTCTCCAGTGCATGTCAACTAAATGGAAGGAGGCCGATCAGCGTTACTCAACTTAGGGATGCTTCCAATTATGAGTAACCTGAAAGAGAAGCAAGTTCTCCTAATCATTACTATCAACTGAATACCATTGAAAAGTATCTACATCTTCGATCACTTTGAAGAATCCCGATATTTGCTCCACCTGGTTCTCTACTCTATTCGAATACCTATAACTTCTCTAAATTCGGACCCTGTGTTTCCATGAAACACCTGTCTAAAAACTAGAGAAGTCATAAGTAAACCGAATATAGTACGAGGACCAACCCCTCTGTCCTGATGGTCCCTGGACAACATACAATACTCTGCATAAGTCCCTTGAGTCTGATAACTCATTCACTGTGTGTCGTAGGTTGAAATCTGTACTTATGGTTAAGAAGAATTACACCGCTGTTTAATGCACCTTACCTAACCATCCACTGATATAGGTAAATGTCGTAGACATAATTTCAAAAAGGTATATCTCACTCTATGAAAATAGACGTACAGATTTGAAATTGGTGCATAACAGCGGATATTCAAAACCAAATATTTGCCGACCGGCAAACAGCCCAGGTGATTTCCTCAAATATCACCGATTACAACGAATCCTGATATAATGAGGATAATCACCCAATTCCCAATAACCTACTCCCACTCATCATCTGTAAAACCATACAGATGTGAGAATCATACCTGGTAAATACATACACTGGAGTAAGTATCTAATCGGGAAATCAGTTTTCCTTTAACATTACACAGTGAAACTGAAACATTAAAATGTTCCGATGGGGTATCCCGGTATTCCCAGTAATGCCTCTTCCAGATTCACGATTGTAACCGTATAATTCTTTGCCACCTCTCCAAATCCCTTCATATGTCTTTAGTCATTACCTTCTGCACACCCCTTTAGGCCAAATGGTTTTCTTCCTTCCCTACCGTTCGGCACCAGCCTATAGTTTGGAAGAAGACTATCCAATAAGCATAATGGGTGTACTGTCCTAATCCTAGGAACACTCGCAATGCGAGAGAAGGTGAAGATAAAAGACAACCTGAATAAACCTTATTCCTATTTCTCCTGAACCAGAATCCATCCCCGAACTGGAACAAGTTCCTTTCGAGTTCGTATATAACCATACGATGGAATATCCAAATAAACTGTGGATCTTCGTAGTGATACGGAGTGTCCTGGAGAAATACAAAGGTGATGTGGGAGTGGTAACGAAATATTTGGTTTGGTCGCGAATATCTGTTGCAATTTACTTTGCCCTCTTACTAATCCCTTACTTTGTCTGAACTCAATACCTTCTGCACACCATCGTTATGCTAATTGGTTTTCTTCATTCCCTACCGGTCGGCACCTGCTTATGGTTTGGAAGAAGACTATCCAATTTGCGTAATAGGTGTACTATCTCCTAAACCAAGGAGTACTCACAACTTGAGAGAAGGTAAAAGGAAAAGACAACTGAATAATCCTATCCGTTTTCTCCAGAACCGGAAACCATCCTCGAATAAATCCCTTCGAGTTCGTATCTAACCATACGATGGTTTTGTCCAATGGAAGTGGACGTTCGTAGTAATACGGGGTGTCCTGGAGAAAAGGGTAAAAGTAGGAGTGGCAATGAGGTTCGCAACTCTGACAATCCAAAAGCCAGTGTTAAAGAAGGTTCGGTCAACTTGGTCACTGAGTCATAGTCTTAGGGTCAGGTCAATGGTCGCTGGCAAAGAGAGAGAGAAAAGAAACACTCAGCGTGCACTCTAAACTTAGATCAGAATGGTTACCAATTTATCTAATCTGGAATCCTCCCACTGTACCTCAAATTCTCCTCCAAACCTGAAAGAAGAATTAGTCGGGGTCACCCGAGGAGTAAACTAACTCATCAGTGGGAATCGGGATCCAACTATCATCACATGATAACGTGACGGAATCCGCTCACGCTACCACACTCCAGAAGGTATGCGCATAGTTGGCAAGTTTCAGTTCTTTTGAAACTCCCGATGTGATTTCCGCCCCATGCTCTTATGACCTTGACTTTGGCCAACAAATCATAAGTCACATGTCAAGTTCTACCCGTCATTCTCCAGGTTGATTCGAATCCACCCGCACAAGCCCTTGACTTTGGCCAACAAGGCTATACGACTGTTCCAAACCAACGCATCTATCTATGCTGCATATGAATAACCAACAGCTACCAAACACTGTGCCTTGACTTTGGCCAACAAACACAGCTTGAATACTATTGACTACCCATATGAAACGACGGAGGGCTACGAATGGTTTCTGGCGAAAACCTTTAACGTAAAGAACTTGATATCGTTGAAGGAACTGATAGCTTTTAATAATATAGTGACGAAAACCGTTGCTAAAGAGGTCACTCCCTGTGAAGGGATCTCGGCTCTTTCCCCGTAGAATGGGGTGCAGGATATTCCAACTGAATACCACGGTGCAAAGCAAAAGTAATCGGCTATAGTGAAGTTAATGCCCTGACGCAAACTTCTGTCCAAGGGGTCACTCCCGGTGAAGGGATCTCGGCCCTTGCCTCGTCGACTGAGGAGCAGGATATTCCAACTGAATATCACGATGCAAAACAAAAGTGAACGTCCTTGCAATAACAGCTTTTTGAAAAGTGTTCCAACAACATCAGATTAGGTTTGTTTTAACTTGCATTGATCCGAATCAACGCAGTCCCATCAATTGATCACACCAAAAAGAACGAAAATATACTGATATACGTATATGCCATCCGCATTCGCCACTGGGTCCCGTCATTACCCGTTAGGTTAGCTAACTAACGACAGAGCGGGGACTGGACTAGCGCGGATGCAAAACATATACAACATCTACTAATATATATACCAATATATAGTATTCGCTCAAGGCGTGAATAAAAATGCAACATCACAGAAAATGAACAGCATCACAGAAACAATACAGATATCTGGGATCCCCGGGTTTCACAGAGCCGCTGAAACCCGACGTTCCCCTGGTCGTGTGGATAGCCTGTGCAATGAAATCCTAGACCCCTACGGGCGCGGCAAGTCACCCGCCAAAACCTGAAGCGAGGCAGCCCCCTTCAGCACCGTGAATGGACCACCCAGCACTTCACGGAATCCGGTAACTTGGGCACCCCTCCTGGGTCAACCTGTACCCCCTACGAGTGCGGCGAATAGCCCGCCAATCCTAGAATGAAGCCCCATCTGTCTCAATGCCATGAGATGCGGGCTTGTTGCCCTCCAGAACCCGGCTATCCGTGCACCCCTCCGCGGGGCAATCCTAGTACAGAAAGTAAAATATACATACAACGGGTACATCGACCGCAACCAGGTCGTGCCCCAAAATAATAATACAAACAGGCAGTGACGGCAGTCCACATGTCGGACGCTCGCCCCGCAATATCAAATGTACATAATACAACCACAACTGTACTAGCATTGCATCCAGGCTATCCCCCACGACCGATCCGCAACATCACAGCAAAAACAGAACATCAACGTGAAAGTCACGTTCGCAAATCCGTCTAACCGGGCTATAGCAGTTAGACCGGATTTACCGATCAAGTGACATTCACGGTCGCAGATATAATGTAAATACTGTGAAATAATGTGTTTAAAATATCCGATCGATCAAACTTTAACAAGTGGGCCCCAAAATATTACTGTAGCAGACACAGAAATACTGGGCCCAATATTAATATTCCAAAACCCATATTTTAAGCCCAGAAGCCCACTGTAAAAACCCGACCCACTGAACCCTTCATACTGCGGCGGAACCGCGGCAACAAGTAGGGTTTTGCAGCGGTTCCGCGCTCCCCTGAAGAGATTAGTGTCTCGAATTTTTCCAGTAGTCTTAGATCTTTCAGCACAGTACTTTTATGCAACCTGAAAAATTTTTCGACACCAAAAATTTCCAACAGAAAACTGATGTGATCAAAATGTGGTTTTTAGAATTTTGGTCGATCGGAAATGCAAAACACATTAAACCAAGCTAGACTAAGTTAATGGCGAGGCTCTGATACCACTGTAAGTGCACGGCGGCGCCCCGTCCGTCAATCCGACGGCCAAATGCGGAAGCGGTGATAAACTTTAAATTTTCTTGAACTGGCAAACCGCCGCGCACTAAAAGCCGGATCGAACCACTAACTAGTCCTAGCTAACAACAAGAAAGGGAAGAGAGATATACCGACGATCCAAGTCCTCCGGTCTTCTCATCATCGTCCCGATCTCCTGCGGAATGTCCCGTCTCCTCCTCGTCGCCGGAAGTGCACCACACCGCCTACTTCTTTTACGGGCTCCGACCTCAATGCCGAGGCAACTCGGGCACGAAGCCGGCTACTCGACGTGCCCAAGGTTCGCTGTAGAATATCTAGTGAGCAAGTCTCATTTTGGGGTTTGTGGAATTGCCTTTTGTGGAGGAATTGAACTTGGGGCTTTTTGAATTGAACTTGTAGGATTTTTGCAACATGAAATGAGCCAAACATCCCCACCAAAAATTTGGGACAGCCCCCATCAAGAGAGTGGCCGGCCATGCTAGATAGAGGAGGGGAAGAATGAGATGGTGGCCAAAAATGAGAGAGTCATTCTCATATCAAAAACAAGAGAGAGAGAGGAAAAGTCTATCATGCAAAAGGGAATGATCACAAGGTAAACTCAACACTCAACACCACCATCATCACCTCACAAAGTCCAACCATCATGAACCATGATGACTCAAAAAGTCATGCCATCATGAAGAAATCAAGTCAAAGGATGGTGCTAAAATCATGACATGATAAAAATGCAAAGACCCCCTCCACAAATGCCTATTTGCAACAATGCAAATAAACCTTCCTCCACCAACCTTCGGCCAATGAACGGAACAAAGGAAATTGGCCGAAACGGAAAGCAAACTGGCAACTCCAGAAAACTGGTCCCGTAATAAATTACAGGAAAACCCCGATACTGTGCATACACACCCGCATCTGTATTTCGACCGAAATACAAAATGCAATGAGACAAAATTCACACTGTACTATACTGGGATCCGGCTTATACCAAAACCGGCTAGTAATATCTGTTCGATCCTGATCCGTGCAATGCCGCACGTATCTGATCGAACCCTGCCATATAACCATACGGCCTATAGTACAGACTGTCCGATCCTGATCCGTGCAATACCGCACGTATCTGATCGTACCTTGCCATATCTCCATACGGCCTCTACAACCTTTCGCCCGAAAGCTGAGTAATAGAATGTGGGGGACTCTAAAGACTCATCAACACCTTGGTTGTGGATTTAACCACTAGCCCGTTAGAGGTATAAGCCAATACATAACGGGCTACCTGGTATTGACCAAAAGGGACGTCTGTGAGCGAACTCAGCCTGACTCCCTACTGAGCCTGTCAGTGACAATATCCGTACAGTCCGGTCCGTTCGTCTATGAGCATCGCATGGCGGGCCTAGGGGGTTGGTAAAAGTCAGACCCCCAAAAGCGGTACAAGTCGTGTCGGAGTGTAGCCCAGAACACCCTGAGATACTACTGGAATACCTACCAGTAAATCTCCTTGCCTCGGCCGAGGGCTTCATGTAATGGCTCTCCTAGACACAGCACGACCTCACCCCCAATACCGGGAGAGACGAACCCCTGAAGATACGCTCACTGCCTCCATGTGGCTCGGGACTGTACCCAACTAAAACCTGTTTGCACGACTCCTTTGAGCCGTGGTAGGGTAGTAATCAAAGTACAGTGGGAACTCACACGAGACAAATGACGATCCTCAGGTCGATGAACTAACCTGCACACATGTCACCAGGGAACTGCCATCTGACGTCTGGTATATGACCAACTAGCATGTTCCCGGCGAGTCCTGTCCGGTGTACTCATAACCCAATGAGCACTTGTATACATCTTAGGTGATCCAACTGACACCAGTGGCTTGTGAGACCGGCCACCGCCCCTCGTCGGGGTCTCGACTGTATACACTAGTCTACTATGGAGAATCGATGCCCTGTCTCGAAACTCTCACGACTAGGGACCTTTCAAGGATATGCTTATAGACCCCCAGCTCCCACTTATATGATCGCCCTCATACTGCTGGTGGTCAAGCAAGAATCCTAGGGGCTCTATCAACGTGTAATAGCGACGTGTCAGGTCACTTAAAACAGTACACGATGATAAAGATAAACCAGATAGCATACTATCATCTCGAGTAAGACTGTCCTACCGGGATAGGTCCTCCATCAATCATTGCAATCACGTACCTGTGACCTAATAATTGACTCTGAGGGCACTATCTCCAACAGTACCTACCAGTAAATCTCCTGCCACGGCCGTGGGCTTTGTGTAATGGCTCTCCTAGACACAGCACGATCTCACCCCCAATACCGGGAGAGACGAATCCCCTGCCGATCCGCTCACGTGCCTCCATATGGCTCGGGACTGTACCCAAAAACCACCTGTTTGCACGACTCCTTTGAGCCGTGGTAGGGTAGAAATCAAAGCACAGTGGGAACTCACACAAGACAAATGACGACCTCAGGTCGATGAACTAACCTGTACACATGTCACCAGGGAACTGCTATCTAACGATATGTATAATACCAACTAGCATGTTCCCGGCGAGTCCTGTCCGGTGTACTCATAACCCAATGAACACCTGTATACATCTTAGGTGATCCAACTGACACCAGTGGCTTATGAGACCGGCCACCGCCCCTCGTCGGGGTCTCGACTGTATACACTAGTGTACTCCGGAGTATCGATGCCCTGTCTCGAAACTCCCACGACTAGGGAACACAATTAAGGATATGCGTATAAACCACCCAACTCTCACGTATATGATCGCCATCATACAGTTGGTGGTAAAGCAAGATCCTAAGGGCTCTATCAAAGTGCAACATGTAATCAGTCACCTGAACATGTACACGACTGATAAAGGCAAACCAGATAGCATACTATCATCTTGAGTAAGACTGTCCTACCGGTATAGGTCCTCCACAATCATTGCAATCACGTACCTGCGATCCAATAATTGACTCTGAGGGCACTATCTCCAACAATCTCCCACTTGCACTCAAGGCTAATTATTGCGATGTCGACTACTCACAGCCCGTGTGAAACCGAACATCCAACTCCTCTACTAATCAGTTTCACAAAGCCCGTTTGTAAAACTATTGTGTTCGAGAAATAGCCTCAGTGAGTGGATCCGCCTAGAAGTTTCTTTCTATATCTCTCTAAATCTCAAGTTCGCGGAGAAAGCCATCTCCCGAATTGAGTAATACCTGTCTTAGAATATGTCTGGATATCTGATGGGACCTAGTTCATAAATGAACTCCGAATCCATACTTCTTAGACTGTATCGATCACTGAATCTAATCAGTATCCTGCACCAAGCCTCCCACAGTATCCTCTTGGACCACCTGTCCATAATACTGTCCCTCTTCAGAGGGAAAACTATAACTCTGACAATCACTCTGTCAACCATGTCACCTTTGAAGCCTGGAATGATAACCGTCTCCCGAAGGAGGCTGCCGTTATCAAATCCGTAGAACATGTACTTATGTTCTAAAACTGCTTCCTTATGTTTCTCCAGGATTGGATTAATACAAACTTATTGCATCTAGTGCAAAAACAACATCTGGTGTGGTACTTGACATCTCATGATTGACTCAATTGCCTAAGCAAGTGATCTGCCAATCATGCACATCCCTCTCCACTTTAGTCTGTAAGACACCTTTAGAGAGGGTGACTCCATTACCTGCTGGTACACCACCATGCCAGGAGTCATCTATTCTAAAAACCATTAGAATACTGTCAAAGTACCCACATTGGGAAACTACCCAAATCCAGATCTAAAACCATAGATCTCGAAACCAGAATGTCAAATATTATATCCATATCCTATCTGGAGAAACAACTGTGTGACGACCACAATACAACCGATCGTAGTATAAGAATTTTACTTCCTACTCTGTGTATTTCATCCAGATACCATGACATCACACCCTACTACCTTCTTAACAGATCCATCCCCTATTCTGATTGAAGTCAAACCCATGACTGTCACATCAAAACTAGATGATCTATCTCCGCTATAACTGCTCAAGTCTATAAATAGACATAAGTATCTTGCCCACTATGCTTCCGATGCTCCCACTGACTATGACAACCCTCCTACCGGGTCTTATAGCCTGGAACAACAGTAGTGTCAAGTCTGGGTAAACAAGAACCTCCCTGTCACCGTCCTTGAGGCTACCGAAGTACCACTCGGGTGTCTGAGGTTACCCACCATATCTGCGGAGTGGCTAATGGAATGTCAAACCTGATTGAATATATAGGTCCTACTAAATTTTCCGTAATCGTTCGCGGTTCTGGAATCACTTCCAGTTCTACCATACTCCCACTACTGTTTTCTGAAAAAATCCATTTTATAAAACTGTGGCGAGTCAAGAACAATATCACTATTGATCTTCCAAATGGTAGAATATCAACCCTCGTCATAGCCAGGGTCAACCCACAAACAGCCATTACAGAAATGTGCCCTGAGTTATCCAGAGTCTGGTTTTAAGAAAAAGCTGGACAACTCCCCGTACCTTAACATCTTTTAAGGTACGAACTATTCTATATCCAATATAGAAACTTTGGCACTCATTTAATTAGAACCAGATTCAAATCATGCACCTGTCTCCAGTGCATATCAACTTAATGGAAAGAGGCTAATCAGCATTAATCAATTTAGGAATCCATCCAATTATGAGTAACCTGAAAGAGAAACAAGTTTCTCAAAACCATCACTATCATCTGAATACCAATCACAAGAATCTACATCTTCGATCTCTTTGAAGAATCCCGATACTTGTGACACCTGGTTCTCTACTTTATTCTTATACCCACAACTTCTCAAAACTTAGACCTTGTATTTCTACGAAACACTTGTCTAAAAACTAGAGAAGTCATAAGTAAATAGAATATAGTACGAGGACCTACCCCTTTGTCCTGATGGACACTAGACAACATACAATACTCTGTATAAGTCCGCTGAGTTAAGCAATTCATAACCTGTGCGTCGTAGGTTGAAAACTGTACCCTGACGATTTCCTCAAATATCACCAATTACAACGAATTCCGATATAATGAGGATGATCACCTAATTCCCAATAACTTACTCCCACTCATCATCTGTAAAACCATACAGATATGAGAATGAAACCTGGTAAATACATACCCTTGGAGTAAGTATCTAATCGGGAAAACAGTTTTCCTTTAACAATGCACTGAAACATGAAAATGTTTCGTAGGGGTATTCTGGTATTCAGAGCAATGCCTCTTCCATAATCAAATTCATGACTATGACCGTATATTTCACTGCCATCTCTCCAAATCCCTTTATTTGTCTTTAGTCATTTCCTTCTGTACACCATCGTTAAGCTAAATGGTTTTCTTCCTTCCCTACCGTTCGGCACCAGCCTATGGTTTGGAAAAAGACTATCCAGTAAGCATAACAGGTGTACCCTCTTAAACCAAGGAGTACTCGCATCTTGATTGAAGGTGATGATAAAAGACAACTGAATAATACCTTATTCTTTTTAAAGGTGAAATAGGAGCGGCGATGAAGTACGCGGTTTTGGTCGTGAATGATAACAGTCGCAATTTACTTTGCCCTCTTTCTAATCCCTTTATTTTGTCTTTACATATTACCTTCTGCACACCCTACTTAAGCTAATTGGTTTTCTTCATTCCCTACCTTTCGGCACCTGCCTATGGTTTGGAATAAGACTATCCAATAAGCGTAATTAGTGTACTCTCCTAAACCAAGGAGCCCTCGCAACCTGAGAGAAGGTGATAATAAAAGACAACTGAATAAACCAATTCTATTTCTCCTGAACCTGGATCCATCCTCGAAGAAGTCCTTTCGAGTTCGTATATAACCATACGATGGATCTATCCAATGGAAGTGGATGTCCGTAGTAATACGGGTGTTCTGAGAAATACAAAGGGTAAAAGAAGGAGTGGCAATGACTTATGCAACTCAGACAATCCAAAAGCAAGTATTTTAAGAAGGTTCGGTCAACTTGGTCACTAAGTCATAGTCTAGGGTCGGTCAAAGGTCGCTGCTAAAGAGAGAGAGAAAAGAAACACTCTGCGTGCACTCTAACCTAGATCAGAATGGTTATCACTTTATCTAATCCGGAAACCTCCCACTGTCCTGTCAAATTCTCCTCCAAACCTAAAAGAAGAATCAATCGGGATCACCCGAAGAGTAAACCAACTCATCAGTGGGAATCGGGATCCAACTCTCATCGCATGATAACGTGATGGAATGCATCCACGTTACTCATACTCCAGAAGGTATGCGCATACTTGGCAAGTTTCAGTTTCTTTAGAAACTCCCGATATGATTTTTGCCCCATGCTCTTATAACCTTGGCGTTAGGTCAAAATGTCATAAGTCACATGCCAAGTTCTACCCGTCACTATCTTTATTAATTTGAACCCACCCGCACATGCCCTTGGCGTTAGGTCAAAATGGCAGGACGGCTGTCCCAAACCAACTCATCTATCTATGCAACAATTGAATACCCAGCAGCTACCAAACACTATGCCTTGGCGTTAGGTCAAAATACATAGCTTGAATACTACTGAATACCCAAAAGAAGTGACGGAGGGCTACGGCTGGTTTTTGGCGAAAAAACCTTTAACGTAGTGAACTTGATATCGCTGAAGGAACCTGATAGCTTTTTTAAAAATATAGTGGCGAAAACCTTTTGCTAAAGAGGTCATTCCCGATGAAGGGATCTCGGCTCTTTCCTCGTGGAATGAGGTGCAGGATATTCCACTGAATACCACGATGCAAAGCAACTTGTAATCGACTATAGTGAAGTTATTACCCTGACGCAAACTTCTGCCCAAGGGGTCAGTCCCGGTGAAGGGATATCGGCCCTTGCCCCGTCGAATGAGGTGCAGGATATTCCACTGAATACCGCTATGCAAAACAAAAGGAAACGTCTTTGCAATAACACTTTTTAAATTGTTCCAACAACTGTAAACAGGTTTGTTTTCCTTTGCATTGATCAGAATCAATGCAGTCCCATCAATAATCACACCAGAAAAGAACGAAAATAAAATGTACGTATATGCCATCCGCATTCGTCGCTGGGTCCCGTCATCACTCATTAGGTTACTTAACTAACGACAGAGCGGGGACTGGACTAGCGCGGGTGTAAAACATATACAACATCTAATAGTATATAAACCAATATACAATAATCGCTCCAGGCGTGATAATATGCAACATTACAGAAAAGTAATAAGCATCATAGAACAATACAGATAATCTGGGATCCCCGGGTTTCACAGAGCCGCTGCTGAAACCCGACGTTCCCCTGTTGTGTGGATAGCCTGTGCAATGAAACCTAGACCCCTACGGGTGAAGCAAGTTACCCGCCAAAACCTGAAGCGAGGCAGCCCCCTACAGCAAAGTGAATGGACCACCCTGCACTTCACGGAATCCGGTAATCTTGGGCACCCATCCTTGGGTCAACCTGTACCCCCCACGAGTGCGGCGTATAGTCTGCCTATTTTAGAGTGGGGCCCCTCTGCCTCTCAAAGCCATGAGATGCGGACCCGTTGCCCTCCAGAACCCGGCTATCCGTGCACTCCGTCGCGGGGCAAAACCCTAGTACAGAAATGGAAAAATAGTACAACAGGTACATCGACCGCAACCTGGTCGTGCCCCAAAAGAATATTATACAACAGGCAGTGACGGCAGTCCACATGTTGGACGCTCGCCCTGCAATATCAAATGTACAAATAAACTCAAACTGCACCACCATTGCACACTGCTATCCACCACGACAAATCCGCAACATCACAGCACTACACAGAACATCAACGCGAATGTCACGTTCGCAAACCCGTCTAAAAGAACTATAGCAATCAGACGCGGTTTACCGATCAAATGAAATTCCCG
This sequence comes from Agapanthus africanus, assembly GCA_030015575.1. Lineage (NCBI taxonomy): Eukaryota > Viridiplantae > Streptophyta > Magnoliopsida > Asparagales > Amaryllidaceae > Agapanthus > Agapanthus africanus. Next base: position 557,165,440 of record JASDDO010000019.1, on the reverse strand, counting down.
GTCGGAGATATAATGTAAGCACTGTAAACTAACATGTTTATATTTCGATCGACTAAATATCACGAAGTGGGCCCCACGAACATCTGTTGAACAGTAAAAAAATCTGGGCCCAAAAGATATATACCAAAAACCCCAAATTCCAACAGAGAAGACACTGTGCAAATTTGGTGCACTGATTCAATAGAACGGCCGCGGATGCGCGGCCAAACCATGGTTTTGGCCGCGATTCCGTGGCAGTTTGGTGGAATCACGTGCTTAAATTTGGTCGGTGTGCTTCTAAAACCCTGCATAACTTTCTGTGATATGTAGAATAATTTTAGGACTTCAGTTAAAATCGACAGAAACTGTGAATGGAGATTTTGCAGTTTTCGATATCCGGTTCGATCGATGTTTTAAACGCGTTAGCACAAGTTAGTAAAGCAAAATGGTGAGGCTCTGATACCAATATAAGTCTACGGTAGCGCCCCGGCCGTCTACAGACGCCAAATGCGGAACAAAAACTTTTTAACTGGCGCTATCGTGTACTTTAACCCGGATCAGCCATTATTGCTAAACTAACAAACTGTAAAGAGTGTAGAAAGGTTATACCGAACGATCCGAGTCCTTCGTTCTTTAACCATCATCCCACGCTCCGTTGCGGCTGCTCCGATCTCTTCGATCTCCGATCTGCTCGTCCAGGTGGCACCACGTCACCGATTCTTTAAACGGGCTCCCGCCTCTGTCTCGAGGCAACTCGATCGTCAAGTTTGCTAAAAGAGACGACCAAGAATGATGTAGAGAATGAGTAGAAGACTTTGTCTCATTCCGTCCAAAGCTATGGACGAACGGTTAATGAAGTTGCCACTCGAATCGGATGATGGAATGAAATGAACTGTGAAATTCCATACACCCCAAAATCTATCATAATCTTTTTACCAAATGAAAACATCAAGCGAGTGTGTAAGAGAGAGAGGGGAGGGGCCGGCCATTATATAGGAGGTGGGGGGTGAGTGTAGGAGAGGGGGAGGTAACCATAAGAGAAAAGATCAACTACAAATATCCTTCATGCAAACAAAACCTCATTAATGCAAATGGTGATTCATTAACCCAGTCACCATTGCATTAATGGCTCCATTAATGCACTAATGACTCACCATGCCAAGTCACCCATTCTAGAACCTTCTAGAATCACGACTCAACCTTATCCAAGAAAAGATAGATCCGTCTTTAACCGAATGTTAAAAGACGGCTGATAGAAAACTGGAAACTGGCAACTTCCAAAAGTGATCCTGAAACGACTTTCAGGATAACCCCGTACCTGTATAAATATACCCGCATTTGTATTACGACCGAATACAAATGCAACTGAGACAAAGATATTATATCTACTCAATAAAATACTCGGATCCGGCTTAAACCAAAGCCGACCAGTATCATCTGCCCGAAAAATAACACGTGCATAAACGCACGTGCATTTTCCGAACCCTGCCATAAAACCATACGGCCTCTACAACGTTTCGCCCGAACTTGGGAAACTGTCTGTGGTGGACTCTAATGACTCGTCAGTACCCTGGCAGTGGGTTTAACCACAAACCGTCAGCGGCACTAGCTATGCGTAACGGCTGCCCATGGACTGACCTCAAGAGAGGCCGATGAGCGAACTCATCCGGAAACCCTACTGAGCCTAACAGTGACAATGTATATACAGTCCGTTCCGTTCGTCTATGATTATCGCATATCTTCCTAGGGGGCTAGTAATGTCAGACCCCCAATAGCAGTATAAGTCGTGTCGGAGTGTAGCCCAATAACACCCTGAGATAGTACTGGAGTACCTACCAGTAAATCTCCTGCCACGGCCGTGGGCTTTGTGTAATGGCTCTCCTAGACACAGCACGATCTCGCCCCCAATACCGGGAGAGACGAATCCCCTGCCGATCCGCTCACGTGCCTCCATATGGCTCGGGACTGTACCCAAAAACTACCTGTTTGCACGACTCCTTTGAGCCGTAGTAGGGTAGAAATCAAAGCACAGTGGGAACTCACACGAGACAAATGACGACCTTAGGTCGATGAACTAACCTGTACACATGTCACCAGAGAACTGCTATCTGACGATATGTATAATACCAACTAGCATGTTCCCGGCGAGTCCTGTCCGGTGTACTCAAAACCCAATGAGCACCTGTATACATCTTAGGTGATCCAACTGACACGAGTGGCTTGTGAGACCGGCCACCGTCTCTCGTCGGGGTCTCGACTGTATACACTAGTCTACTCCGGAGTATCGATGCCCTGTCTCGAAACTCCCACGACTAGGGACCACAATTAAGGATATGCGTATAAACCACCCAACTCTCACGTATATGATCGCCATCATACAGTTGGTGGTAAAGCAAGATCCTAAAGGCTCTATCAAAGTGTAACATGTAATCAGTCACCTGAACATGTACACGACTGATAAAGGCAAACCAGATAGCATACTATCATCTCGAGTAAGACTGTCCTACCGGTATAGGTCCTCCGCAATCATTGCAATCACGTACCTGCGATCCAATAATTGACTCTGATGGCACTATCTCCAACAGTTCTGTTAAGAACTTCGTTATCCAGACGGCTTCTTTTGCGGCATCTGCAGCAGCGATATATTCCCCTTCCATCGTCGAGTCAGCAACGGTTTCCTGTTTGGAACTCTTCCAACACACCGCCCCTCCATTGAGGGTAAAGACATAACCCGACTTGGACCTGGAATCATCGTTGTCACTTTAGAAGCTGGAGTCAGCAAAGGCCTCGATCTGGATGTCTTTTCCGCCATACACCAAGAACATCTCCTTAGTCTTTCTCAGGTACTTGAGAATGTTCCTTTCCGCTATCCAGTGCTTCTCCCTAGGGTTTGACTGATACCGGCTTACCAGACTCAGTGCATAAGCTACATCTGGTCTGGTACACAACATCGCATACCTTATAGAGCCTACCGCAGAAGCGTAGGGTATAATAGACATGCGATCCCTTTCCAAATCAGTCTTGGGAGACATCTCTTTGGAGAGGGTATTCCCGTGACAAGCCGATAGATTGCCGCGCTTGGAATCTTCCATACTGAATCTTTTCAGTATGGTGTCTATGTACCTGGACTGTGAAAATCCTAATATCCTCTTGGATCTGTCACAATAGATCCGGATCCCCAGAATGTAAGAGGCATCATCCAGGTCTTTCATGGAGAACCTGTGCAACAAGAACCCCTTGACAGATTGTAGCATAGGAATGTCATTTCCTATCAAAAGAATGTCATCCACGTACAAAACGAGGAATACGACAGTTCTTGCTACAAATCTACTATAGATGCATGGTTCATCTGGATTTTTGATAAAGCTAAATTCTTTGACCGTCTCATTAAAACAGATGTTCCAACTCCGCGATGCCTGCTTTAGTCCATAGATGGACTTAAGCAACTTGCACACTTTTCCGCTGTTCCCACTCTGAATGAAACCCTCTGGCTGGTCCATATAGACACACTCCTCTAAATTTCCATTCAGAAAAGCAGTCTTTACGTCCATCTGCCAAATCTCATAATCGTGGAAGGCAGCAATGACAAGAAGGATCCGAATGGATTTCAGCATAGCCACTGGAGAAAAGGTTTCGTCATAGTCCAAACCAGGTCTTTGACGAAAACCCTTTGCAACAAGTCTAGCCTTATAGGTCTCAACCTGTCAATCTACACCAATCTTCCTTTTGAAGATCCACTTGCATCCTACGGGTTTTACCCCATCTGGAGCAACGTCCAACGTCCATACTTTGTTGGTGTACATGGACTCCATTTCGGTCCGCATTGCATCCAGCCATTTTACCGAGTCAACGCTCTGAATGGCCTGCTCGAAGCTAGTCGGCTCATCATAATCAATGATGCAATCCTCTCTATCCCCGTCTATGAGAAAACCGTAGTATCTCTCAGGCGGATGAGACTGCCTACTACTCCTGCGGAGCGGCGTAGGAATGTCATGTTCTTTTGAACCCTATGGTTCTACTAAGCTTTCATTAATAGTCTGTGGTTCTGGAATTTCTTCCAGTTCTATTTCGCTCCCACTAATTTCCTTTTCTAAGAACTGGTGTTCCAGAAAATGGGCATTACGAGAAACAATGATCTTTTGTTCCTCTGCGTAATAGAAGAGATACCACATGGAGTTCTTTGGGTATCCCACAAACTTGCACAGTACTGAGCGTGCCTCGAGTTTGTCCGCATGCTGCTTTTTGACAAAAGCTGGACATCCCCAGATCTTCAGATATTGAAGATAGGGTTTCTTCCCACTCCATATCTCATATGGTGTGGTAGGCACAGTCTTAGTTGGAACTAGGTTCAAAAGGTATGCAGCTGATTCTAGCGCATATCCCCAGAATGATCGCGGTAACTCAGCGTTACTCATCATGGACCGTACCATATCCAATAGGGTTCGGTTCCGTCTCTCCGATACACTATTATGTTGCGGAGTGTATGGAGGAGTAAGCTGAGAGAGAATTCCATTCTCTTTTAGGTAATCCAGGAACTCGGCACTCAAGTATTCACCACCTCGATCAGATCTTAGTGTCTTGATACTTTTGCCTGTTTGTTTTTCTACTTCATTCTTATATTCGTGGAATTTTCCAAAGGCTTTCGATTTATGTTTCATTAAGAAGACATATCTGTACCTTGAAAAGTCATCCGTAAAAGTAATGAAGTAAGAATAATCGCTTCGTGCATGCGTAGACATTGGACCGCACACGTCACTGTGTACGAGTCCCAAGAGCTCGCTCGCTCTTACTCCGTGTCCAGTGAACGGAGTCTTTGTCATCGTTCCTTTGAGACAGGATTAACAAGTGGCATACGATTGATATTCGAACGGATTCAAATATCCTTATGTATGTAACTTCTTCAACCTTCTCTCATTGATGTGACCCAGTCTACAATGCCTTAAGAAAGCCTGGTTTGTTTTCGGAGACTTTCTTTTGTGTGTATTCTGGACATTGAAAATCTGTGGTTGGTTTAAAACGTATATACCATTGCTTAATGTACCTGACCCAATCAGAACTTGATTAAGGTGAATGTTCACAACATTGCTTACAAATGCAAATTCATAACCTTCTTTAGATAATAAAGATACAGAAATGATATTACAAGTTGCATTGGGTACAAAATAGCAATTACGCAAAACCAAAACGTGTCCATCTGACAACCCCGGGTGATAGTGTTAGTGTATATGCCCTAGAGGCCATTACTGTATCATACTAGTATTTATATTACTTGATGGAAGCTTGGGATATTCACAGTTGTATAGACAATCTTGCTCGAAATGGTAGTATGCTACTTGGTTTGTCTCTGCTTTAATGTGTACATGTGTTTCTTTATTGTATCATCTATACGCATCAGTGGAGCCCTTAGGATCTTTGCTTGATTACCAGCATTGTGATGGCAGTCACACCCGTGGGAGCTGGGTAATCTACAAGCACATCCTTATACACACGTCCCTAGTTATGGGATTATCGAGACAGGGCATCGATAATCCAGAGTAGACTAGCGTATGCGCTTCTCATCCCAGTACGGGAGGCGGTTTGTCCCACAGTCGTCAGTACGTCGTGCTTGAGATAGTATGCGGGTGCTCGTTAGGTTACGAGTACACTGGACAGGACTCGTCGGGAACTGTTGGTTGGTATTATACCTATCGTCAGTTATCAGTTCCCAGGTGACATGAGTACAGCTTAGTCCGCGGATTTGACACTGTCACTTCGCCTCAAGTGTGTTCCCACTGTACTTTGATTATACCCTACCACGGCTCAAAGGAGTCATGCAAACAGGTAGTATTTGGGTGCAGTCCCGAAGCACTTGGAGGCAGTGACGGATAGATAGGATTCGTCTCTCCCGGTTTGGGGGTTGGCATCGCGCTGTGTCTAGGAGAGCCATTACACAAGTAGTCCCTGGCCAGGGCAAGCGAGATATACTGGTAGGTTTCCAGTGTTATCTCAGGGTGTTCTGGGCTACACTCCGACACGACTTATACCGCTATTAGGGGACTGACGTTTACCTCCCCCTAGGCCCTCCATGCGATGTTATCAGACGAACAGACCGGACTGTATGGAGATTGTCACATTCAGACTCAGTAGGAGTTCAGATGGGTTTCACCTCGTCCGTCTTCTTATCGGCATCTACCTGGGGACCGTTACGTACAGCTAGTGCCGCTTGCGGTCTGTGGTTAAACCCACTGCCAGCGTAGTGTCGAGTCTTTAGAGTCCTACACAGAGGGTAATTCGCCTTTGGGCAAAACAGAGTAGAGGTCGCATGGTTTTGCGACAGGGTTCGTTCTCATCCGCGCATTTGTGCACGTTTGGCATCCGGACGGATATTACTAGCGGGCTCTGGTTTGAGCCAGATCCTAGTATATGTTTTGGGGTTTGTTTTATCTCATAGTATTCATGTTCCTCGAAACACGAATGCGGGTGTGTATGCACAGTTGATTGAGGAAGAGGATTTTCATTAGGGTTTCGGAATGGGTGTGTATGCACAGTTGACAGTCGTCTTTTTCCAAACCCTAATGAATTTGTGATATATCAATTAATAATATTCATTAAATGAAATTGTGTCATGGTTGGGTTTGTTGACTTGTTGACCAAGGTTGACTTGTTGACCGTGGTTGAAACATTGACTATCATCATTACACCTCAAAGATGCTCTTTGATTCTACCAAAACCATTTAATGTGAAATGATAATAGTCTTATCAAACCTTCCATCAACTTTTCATTTAGATTAATTTTATTAATTTGATAATTCACTAGATATTGTTATGGTTGTAAAAAAACCATTTCATTCTATCATAACCATTCTCTCTCCTCTCTTCTTCTTCCTCCTCCTCTAGTTCAAGGAGATCCATTCTCATGTGTTGAGAAACCTCTCCTTGAGATAAAATACTCTAAACCACTCTCTACTCACTCTAGGGTTGAAGGTCTAGCAAGCCAAAGACCTTAGTTCTCTCAAAGTTCGTGAAAGGAGCCCAAGGTTGAACCCTCAGGTGGATCCATCTTTGAAGAAAGAAGGCGACGAGGAAAGCACCATCCAACCACTACAAAGAGTTCAAGAAGGAGTTCAAGTGAGGTATAACCCCTAACCGAGTAGACAACTCTCTTGTTAGGTTGCTAGTGTGTAGTTTAGCCAAGATCCGTTTTTGTAGTTCATGTTACCCAAACCCTAAAAATCGTTTTTTACCATTTCCGCAAGCCCGAAAGAACCGGGAGAGGTAACGTGGACTTGCAGTGGTATCAGAGCCTAACTAAACACACCCTAGCATGTTAGCAAAGTATTTAGAATATCGACCGAACGAAAAAACCGCAAAACACCCCGGAAAACCCTAGTTGCTGCCGATTTTTTTTCTGATCTAAAAATAAAAAATCATGTCTTAAAAATCGGCTCAGGCTTTTCTATAAACAGGCAAGAAAAACGATCGCACGAGCCGACCAACTCGCCGCGGTTCCGCGGCAGAAGCTTGCTTCTGCCACGGATCCGCGGCCGAGTTGACTCGGCCGTGGATCGTTTCTCCTGCAGTTTGTTTAATTTTGTGATTTTTGGGATGGTTTGTTTCTGCCCAGATTTTCCAGAGAACAAGTTGGTTTTTAGGGTGGTTACAAATCCGTATTTTTGGTCGATTTTCTATAGACTTTGGCTAATGGTTATATCTGTAATGTTTTATATGTATTGAACGTCTACTAATCGCTATACGTCGATTAGTGGGGGTTATACATATCTGTGATCTGTGATGTTGATGGTTTGTGTATATGAATTCGTTGGATTGTCGCGGATGAATAGCCGGGGGAAATTGTGAGATGAGAGTTTTGTTTATCTTTTAATTCTTGTAATATGTAAATTGATGTAATATTATTTTTTGGCCGCACAACCGGGTCAGGGTTGTAGCCGTTATTGTATAATTTCTTTTTACTGTTTTTGCTCCTAGGATAGACCCAAGGGGGGTGCACAAACTACCGGGTATCTCGAAGTGCCGAGTGGCCTACTCACGGTGTTGAGGGAGGTTGCTTCGCTTCGGATACTTGGCGGGTAGATTGCCGCACCCGTAGGGGTCTTGGGTAGGGTATTGGCTATTCACCGCGATCGTGTAATCCGTTTTTCGTTGCAGGCTCGAACGAATCGCGGATTCCTAGTATATCCAAAGTGTTCATCTGTGATCTGTAATGGCTATCATTGCTATATATTTATATATGATAACTATTTAAGTGTTGCTTATGTTTTGCATCCGCGCTAGTCCAGCCCCCGCTCTGTCGTTGGTTAAGTAACCTAACGGGTGATGACGGGGCCCCGTGGCGAATGCGAATGGCATAAGCGTACGTCATATTTTGGTTGTTTTCTGCAATGGTAGAATTAATTGATGGGACGCATTAAAAGAACTAATGCAAGAAAAATAAACCAAAGTAAAAGTCGTTGGAACACTTTCAAAAACCACTCGGTTTCTTTTCAAAATAACTTTTAAACGCGGAGCTTAAACCACTCCATTTAAAAGCTATCTCGTTCCATCGATTATATCAAGTTCACTACGTTCACGGTTTTGCCAAAACCATTCGTAGCCCTCCGTCGTTTTACATGGATGGTCAATAGTATTCAAGCTATGTTTGTTGGCCAAAGTCAAGGCATAGTGATTGGTAGCTATTGGGCATTCATGTGCAGCATAGATAGATGTGTTGGTTTGGGACAGTCGTACTGCCTTGTTGGCCAAAGTCAAGGGTAGGTGCGGGTGGGTTCAAATTAACCAGGAGAATGACGGGTAGAACTTGACATGTGACTTATGATTTGTTGGCCAAAGTCAAGGACATAAGAGCATGGGGCAAAAATCTACATCGGGAGTTTCAAAAGAACTGAAACTTGCTAGCGCTGCATACCATTTGGAGTGTGATGATTCTGGTAGAATTCCTTCAGTTTTGCCACGCAATGATATTTGGATCCCGATCCTACTGTGAGTATATGCTACTCCTCGGGAAATTTCTCACTAAACGATCAATGCTATAAACCTAGTAGGTGTCTAGAAAGGTGTTAGCGGGGCTACGCCCCCAGGGAAAAGAGGTTCTTAAATTAAGGAACTTCGTGAAAGCGTTGGAAAATCTCCCTTGAAGTACCGACACCAGCCTGGCCGAACGGTTAAGCAAGTATTGTACGGTGAGATTAATCCTGACTAATTCTTCCTTTTTGGTTTGAGGAGGGATTCGAGAGACAGTGGTATGTAGGGTTCCTAGGCACACTAAAGAAGTCTCACAAGGCATCAACCATGCCAATTTCTAATTTTACAAGTGCCGAGAAACCCTAATACGGATCGTTAACTAGAATTTTTGGCGAAAAGGAAACTAGTTAACAACTTAACTAAAAGAAAGAGGCTACAACCTTTGTAGATACGGTTCTCCACCTCCATTGCTCCATGATGAAGTCCCCTCGCTGTCCATGTCGGATCCCGGACTCAAGCGTCGGCTTCATCGGAGAAATGAGCGGACAAGTCGTCGGCTACGATGCCGAAGATGATCTACGTCGAGGTTACACAAGATCAAGCTCCAACTTCACCAAGTTGTGAAACTTGTGAAGAAAACACCCTATACTACTTGGAAAGAGGTAGAGGGTGAAGAAATAGGAGGTGGGTTCACTTTAGAATTGGATTTCTCACACTTTTACTCAAGAAGCCATTGATGATGGCAAGCTTTTTCTTGAAGAAGAAGAAGAAGCTCAAGATAGAATATGATAAGTATATTTTAAAATCCAAAAGAAATGAATACTTATCATAATATGAACCATGGTTAGGTGTAGAGAATTGACTAAGGTTAGATGAATGGTTAGGGTTAAGCATGAAGACAAAATGGTCACTTTGGTCAAAGCTTCATGAAGCTTCCACAAGCTTCAAGAATGATAGCAACCATTTTGTTTTCTTTTGCAATTTCTTTTTAATCCAAATTAAAAATATAAATGAATGAATAAATAAAAACCCTAACCATTTACTTAACCAAGGTTTAATTCTTTACACTTAACCAAATGAGCAAGTATCATCAAACATGATACAAACATGTGCACAAAAGTATATCACATATACAACTTGCACATCAAGTGAGAAAATCCATTTAAAGTGAACCAATACTAGTTAATGCAAAGTAATATATCGAATATATAATTATACATTAAATCATTAAATCAACACTAGATTTAACGATCCGGTCATATCGCATATAACCGACTAGTATCCTATGTATCGATTTATCGAATCAATCCTTGATTCGATATCTAGGTTATATCGCATATAACCAATCGATACATTCATCACGAGAATGGAATACGGTATCACATACACGCATTATTCTCGGTCCTGCACATATCTCATATGCGCTCCTATTTCGTTTCGCTTGAGCCAGGAAACCTCTGTGTAGGACTCTAAAGACTCGTCAATACGCCGGCAGCAGATGATGATCATATCAAGCACCCACAAGCCGTAAGAGGTCTGCCAAACGTAACGGCCATCCGGGTATTGAGCGATCAGAAGATCGACGAGCTAGCCCGCTCACACTCCTGTGAATCCAACCAGTAACACTTACCATACAGTCCGGTCTGATCGTCTGATATGTCGCATATCTTGCCTAGGGGTGGTAAACGTCAGACCCCAATAGCTCCATAAGTCGTGTCGATATGAGGTCTATAACAATTCTAGAAACTACTGGTAACACTTACCAGTAAATCTCAGCAACCCTGGCCAGGGATTTCCGGTTATAGCCAATCGAACACAGCGCAGCATCAACCCCCTATACCGAGAGAGACGAATCCCCTCCTATCGCTCATTGCCTCCATGTGATTCGGGACTGTACCCAAAAACCACCGTTTTGCACGCCCTCTTGGACGTGGTAAGGTGGAAATCAAAGCACAGTGGGAACCACACAAGACTCTATGATGATCTCGGGTCAACAGACTACTCTGTACCAGTGTCACCAGAGAACTGCCATCTGACGTAAGGTATAATACCATCTGGGAGTACTCGGCGAGTCCGTCCAGTGTACCCAGTCTCTACTGAGCACCCGTATATCATCTCTGATGTCAAACACCAATGGATATGGGATCATCCATCGCCCATCTGTATGGGTCGAGAAGGTATACGCTAGTTTACTCTGGTATATCGATGCCCCGTCTCGATACACCCACGACTAGGGACCTTGAAGGATGTACTTATGGACTACCATGTCCCCACTAGTATGATCCGCATCATAGTCCAGATAGTCAAGTACACATCCTAAGGGCTTTACCAACATGTAACAGAGAGACAATCCGTGTACACGTTAAGGTAAAGATCAACCAGATAGCATACTATCATGTCGAGCAAGAAAGTCCTCCATATATATGTCCAAGCATCCACTACAATATACATCCTATGTATAGTAATGGCCTCTAGGGCATACATATAACTAACAATCTCCCACTTGCACTAGGGCCATCTGATAGCAGTGGTTGTAGTATCTCATACTCAACCATCCCATAAAAGTCTCTCTCTGGGAAAAGGCCTTTGTGAGTGGATCCGCCGTGTTGTCCTCTGAGTCTACTCTCCTAACCTCGATCACCCTGGAGATCAACCATCTCCATGATCAGGTGACACTGCCTTAGAATATGTCTGGATCACTGATGGGACCGGCGTTCCTTGGCATAAGCCACAACTCCATTGTCTCACAATGGTTGGAACGTAGTTCATCTCATGAACCAATATACACCCAAACATCCTCTTTGGTAGCACCTTAAGTAGCGATGTATCGAGCCTTTATCGTCTAGTTAGCCACGGTATTTAGCTTGGAACTCTTCCAACATACCGTCCCTTTGCTGAGGGTAAAGACAATGCCTGTGACTGACTTTCAGTCGTCCTTATCACCCTGGAACCCTTCCAGTGATTCTCCTCAGGATCTATTGATACCATCTCACTACATCTAGTGAGTATCCTAACATCCAATTACATCTATCTCATAGTTGAAAACTCAGGATTTAGGTGGTATCACTTTGATTCTATGTGGAGAATCATTGTGATAAGTGGAGATTGATCGAGCGTAGCATAGGAAACTCCTTCCCTATCAAGAGTATGTCATCTACGTACTCTACGAGGATCACCTCCATACTCCGTACTACCTTTTTGTTTATACAAGGTTCATCTACCATTTTGATGATGTCAAACTCTTTGACTAAATCATCAAAACAGATGTTCCAACTCCGCGATGCCTGTTTTATCATATAAAACATCTTGCACACGTTTCCGCTGCTCCCACTGTCTACGAAGCCCTCTGGTTGTGTACTTATAGATGCCCTTTTCTAAAACATCATTTAGAAAAGCAGTTATAACACCCAACCGCCAGATATCGTAGTCATGGTATGTAGCCGTGGCAAGTAGGATCTGGATGGACTTAAGCATAGCCACTGAAAAAGGATTCATCATTATCCACGCCTGGTCGATAATGAAAACCTTTAACATGTCTAGCTTTGAAAGTCTCAACCTTTCCAAGTACACCAAGTAATCTTCTCAAGATATACTTGCTCCTGATGGGGATTTAACCCTTCAGATATAGCAACTAAAGTCCATACTTTATTGGTGTACATGGATTCCATCTCAGATCGCTAAGCATCCAGCCATTCTTATAGAGTCCTACTCCTGATGGCCAGCTCGAAACTAGTTGGGTCATCATCTCATGATGCCATCCTCGCTCCCACTGTCATAGAGAAACCGAAGTATCTCTCAGGTGGGTGAGGAACCCTACTAGATCGGCGGAGAGGCTGAGGTTCGTTGGAATCTACTGAATCCTTTGGTTCTATCAAATCATCAGCTGCAGTTTGTATGGCTGGAACATTTCCAGTTCTACATAACAGACCTTGCCTCGAGCTTGTCCGGATTTTTCTTTTAGACATAGGCCGGACAACCCCAAATCTTAACTAACTTAAGAAATAGGCTCTTCCCTTACCATATCTCATATGGAGTGGTAGGCAACTGATTTGATTCGAACCCTTTTCAATAGGTATGCAGCTTCTCAAGTGCATAACTCCCAAAAGGAAAATAGGAAACTCAGTAGTACTCATCATAGAGCACACCATATCATATAGGGTGTGATTGCTCCGCCCCGATATACCATCGTGCTATGGTGTATACGGAGGAGTAATGCTGAGAGATAATCTCATTCTCCTTTAAAATCATCCAGGAATTCCGTGCTTAAGTATTCTCCTCCTTGATCTCATAATAGGACATAATACTTATACCCGTTTTGGTTCTCTACTTCCAACTTATATTCTGTGAATATCTCAAAAGGTTCGGACTTGTGTTTCACCAGGAACATAGGTCTGAATCTTGAGAGATTATCAGAGAATGTAATGAAGTACAAACAACCGGTCTTGGCATGTGTAGACAGGGGACCTTTATACATCAGTATGTATTAATCCCAAAAGTTCACTAACTCTTTCTCTGTTTCCAATAAACAGGGCTGGTGTCATTATATCTTTGTGACATGACTGGCAAGTTTCACAAGATGTAAATTCAAACTGATTTAAATATGCATCTAAATGTAACTTCAGCTAGTCGGGTCGCATTGATATGACCTAGTCTACAATAACTCAAGAAGGATCCGTTCATTTCTGAACTCTTCCTCTTGTGTGTGTTCTGTATACTCAGAACTGTAGTTTGATTTAGAACATTAATGCTTTTAGATAACGTACCTGAACCGATCAACTTTTGATATAGGAAATGTTCAAAACATTATCCATCAATATAAAATATATCCTTTCTTTACTAATAAAGAAACTGATATGATTTTGTATATCAGGTTCGGTATCTAATAACATTCGTTCAGAATCAATGTATTGGTAATACAGGGTGACAGTGACCAACAGACTTGGCTGCAACACTTGCCCCGTTTTCTGTCTCATGAAACTTATCACCCGTTCTCAGTTCTCTACCTATCTGTAGCCCTATGTAACAGATTACATATCTGGGATCCTGATCTGGTATCAAATACCCAGGACGTAGAGGATACAGAGAAACAGTTCTTTGTAATGAACACACCCGAAGATGATGCATCAGCATGCACTCTCTTCGTTTGGGCAGCACGGGAATTCTGGTAATCCCCAATTTCCTGCTCTGTCTTATAACAATTATAAGTTGGAGCGGGACCAACGTTCCCCAGCTCAATATAACAAGCGGGTTCGGTCAATATTCCGTATTATTATCTTGATTAAGGCGTGATATGGTCGCTACCTGGAGAGAGAGAGAAGAAAACGCTCAGCGTGCGCTCTTGCAAGAATAGATTGGTTATTATTTTATCTAATCAGGATGGCTCCCACTGTTTTTATCAAATCTTCCTTCAAACCCTAAAAGGAAAGACTAGCCGGGATTAATTACACGCTACAAGTTCGCCAATCTTTCAGCCAGGACAGTGTCGGTACTTTGAGGGAGGTGCCCCGTGCTTTCGCACGGACCTAATTACAGTAAATCTCATTTTCCCAGAGGCGTAACCCCATTGACACCTTTCTAGACACCTACTAGATCGGCTAATTGTAATGTGTAAAACTCTCCCAGGAGTAACTCTTACTCGCAGCGGGTATCAGGATCCAACTATCTCATAGAAGGTATGCAATCTCATTGCAAATTTCAACACTTGAAATTCCCGATAATATTTTTCCCCAAGCGATCTATGACCTTGACTGAGTCAACAAACCATAGACCGCAGGTAAAGTTCAACCCGTCATTTCCTGATTGAATTAAACCCACCCGCACGACCCTTGACTGAGTCAACAAGGCCGCACGACTACCCTAATCCAATCTGCATCATATGCATAAGCAGATAAATAGTAATCAGCTACCGCACACTACGCCTTGACTGAGTCAACAAACGCAGCACGAATACTAACTATTACTTATCTGAAATGACGGAGGGCTGCGTCAGGTTTTTAAGAAAACCCTTTGCGTAATGAACTTTATATCATTGTAGAATCAAATGATTTTAAAATGGAGTGTTTTTTAGGCTTTTCTAGTTTTGCTAAAGGGGTCACTCCCGGTGAAGGGATCGTCGGCCCTTTCCTCATCGAATAAGGTGCGGGATATATCATATATATCACTGTGCAAAGCAGAAACTATAGAAGCAATAAAAAGACAAACCGAGAGTTGTAGCATCTGCCAGTTATTGCTAAAAGAGTCACTCCCGTTGAAGGGATCTCGGTCCTTTTCTCATCGAATAAGGTGCAGGATATATCAAATATACCGCTGTGCAAAGCAAGAACTGTAGCTACCCTTTTTATTTAAAATTTGATTCTACAACATCTTTTAGGTTTCTTTTATTTCATTAATCTCATTAATGAAGTCCCATCATTTAAGTACCAAAACATCACAGATAAATATGACGTACACTTATACCATCCGCATTCGCCTCGATGTCCCCTCGTGCACCGTTAGGTTAGGTAACTAACGGCAGAGCGGGGCAGGGCTAGCGCGGGTGTAAAACATAAGTAACGTCTATATAATATATCATATATACTATATATAGTATCTATCACAGAAAATCACATGATCACATCACAGATATCGCAGCAGAAGAATCATATGAAATATTGGATATACTAGGACGTCCGTGTTTTTAATACGAGCCAGTATAAAACACGGATTCCACGGTCGTGATGAATAGCCATTCCCACACCCCTAGACCCCTACGAGAGCGGCAAGCAACCCTACCAATTCTAGGGTTAGGAGACCCGGACTCGACTCCTCGAGATGGTCTCCCACTGGACCCTAGAACCCGGTTACTTGTGCTCCCCTCCTTGGGTCTATCCTAATGCGGAAAAGTAAATAATATACAAAAGGTGACAACTTCCGCAACCTGGAAGTGTCCCAAATAAAAGAATATTAAATACAAGTTTTTACATGAATGAAAAGGAAAAACACTCATCTCACATAAAAACCCCTGGCTATTCAAACACGACGATCCAATATAACATATCCAGCAACACATAACATCACATGTCATCAACGTAAGTAAACATGCGTATCCCAATTGTCATTGACATATAGCAACGAAACCGGCGATATCACATATTACACTTACGGTCACAGAAAAGAAAGTGTAAAACCACAACAGTTGGAATTCGCAACCTCTTTAGACATCGCATGCGTAATCAAATGAAATACTTAGACATCACATGCCTAACTATTATAAACCCCGCATTTTAGTCTCATCATCGAAAACTCTTTTCAATATCAAGTGAGACTAAACGGCTAGATTTATAACATTCATTCAGTTATCCCATAACTGTTTGTGAATTCCAATTATTGTATCCCATTCCGGATAAATAGCAAATATTAAACTTTCCGATCGAACATTCGAACACCCAAGTTTTCCCGAAACCGATCAACACATGAAATAAGTTGAAAGACGTTCACTTCATGCCTCAGTACCAACAGTCCAGCCGTAGAAGGGTCAAGCCAACGCCTCACATGTGGCACGCCGTACTGCCCCAAACCCGAAGGCTCAAAGGGCAGTTCAAGACGGTCACATAATCGAGTTAAGGTTTTTTGTATTCTAGAGGGACCATCGCGTTACTTGCACTACTCAGAACGTCCTTAAACCACAGAAAAATCCAACACTTGGAAATTTTTTCGGCAGGGGAAAAGTTGGGTATTTATATCCGGTCGAACCTTTTAACATATTCTAAAGTTATCCGGAAAAACACATAGACGAAGTTTAACAATCCGATCGAATCTACGATTCCCAATGCAACCCCAGAACACTCAACTCTTGAGTCAAATTAAAAATTCCCAGAAAACTCAGCACTGTGAAAGAGGAATTACTGTGCAAATGTGGAGGGCTGACGTCACCAGAGAGCCGCGGAACCGCCGCAGAAGCTAGGCTTCTGCCGTGGTTCCGTCGCATGTTTGAGGTATCATTGGTCAAATTTTGCACCGTAATTCATATAATTCCCTGCTGAATTTTTTAAGCATTTTTAATATGGAAAAAACCCAGTTTTTAGAAAAAGTCCAGAGAGCGTTTTAGTTTTAGGGTTTCGGTTCGATTCGGATTTCAAACGTCGTCTACTCAACGCCTAAGGCTCTAGCTAGGCTCTGATACCACTGTAGGGTTCCGAGGCACACTAAAGAAGTCTCACAAGGCATCAACCATGCCAATTTCTAATTTTACAAGTGCCGAGAAACCCTAATACGGATCGTTAACTAGAATTTTAGGCGAAAAGGAAACTAGTTAACAACTTAACTAAAAGAAAGAGGCTACAACCTTTGTAGATCCGGTTCTCCACCTCCATTGCTCCATGATGAAGTCCCCTCGCTGTCCATGTCGGATCCCGGATTCAAACATCGGCTTCATCGGAGAAATGAGCGGACAAGTCGTCGGCTACGATGCCGAAGATGATCTACGTCGAGGTTACACAAGATCAAGCTCCAACTTCACCAAGTTGTGAAACTTGTGAAGAAAACACCCTATACTACTTGGCAAGAGGTAGAGGGTGAAGAAATAGGAGGTGGGTTCACTTTAGAATTGGATTTCTCACACTTTTACTCAAGAAGCCATTGATGATGGCAAGCTTTTTCTTGAAGAAGAAGAAGAAGCTCAAGATAGAATATGATAAGTATATTTTAAAATCCAAAAGAAATGAATACTTATCATAATATGAACCATGGTTAGGTGTAGAGAATTGACTAAGGTTAGGGTTAAGCATGAAGACAAAATGGTCACTTTGGTCAAAGCATCATGAAGCTTCAACAAGCTTCAAGAATGATAGCAACCATTTTGTTTTCTTTTGCAATTTCTTTTTAATCCAAATTAAAAAGATAAATGAATGAATAAATAAAAACCCTAACCATTTACTTAACCAAGGTTTAATTCTTTACACTTAACCAAATGAGCAAGTATCATCACACATGATACAAACATGTGCACAAAAGTATATCACATATACAACTTGCACATCAAGTAAGAAAATCCATTTAAAGTGAACCAATACTAGTTAATGCAAAGTAATATATCGAATATATAATTATACATTAAATCATTAAATCAACACTTGATTTAACGATCCGGTCATATCGCATATAACCGACTAGTATCCTATGTATCGACTTATCGAATCAATCCTTGATTCGATATCTAGGTTATATCGCATATAACCAATCGATACATTCATCGCGAGAATGGAATACGGTATCACATACACGCATTATTCTCGGTCCTGCACATATCTCATATGCGCTCCTATTTCGTTTCGCTTGAGCTAGGAAACCTCTGTGTAGGACTCTAAAGACTCGTCAATACGCCGGCAGCAGATGATGATCATATCAAGCACCCACAAGCCGCAAGCGGTCTGCCAAACGTAACGGCCATCCGGGTATTGAGCGATCAGAAGATCGACGAGCTAGCCCGCTCACACTCCTGTGAATCCAACCAGTAACACTTACCGTACAGTCCGGTCTGATCGTCTGATATGTCGCATATCTTGCATAGGGGTGGTAAACGTCAGACCCCAATAGCTCGATAAGTCGTGTCGATATGAGGTCTATAACAATTCGAGAAACTACTGGTAACACTTACCAGTAAATCTCAGCAACCCTGGCCAGGGATTTCCGGTTATAGCCAATCGAACACAGCGCAACATCAACCCCTTATACCGGGAGAGACGAATCCCCTCCTATCGCTCATTGCCTCCATGTGATTCGGGACTGTACCCAAAAACCACCGTTTTGCACGCCCTCTTGGACGTGGTAAGGTGGAAATCAAAGCACAGTGGGAACCATACAAGACTCTATGATGATCTCGGGTCAACAGACTACTCTGTACCAGTGTCACCAGAGAACTGCCATCTGACGTAAGGTATAATACCATCTGGGAGTTCTCGGCGAGTCCTTCCAGTGTACCCAGTCTCTACTGAGCACCCGTATATCATCTCTGATGTCAAACACCAATGGATATGGGATCATCCATCGCCCATCTGTATAGGTCGAGAAGGTATACGCTAGTCTACTCTGGTATATCGATGCCCCGTCTCGATACACCCACGACTAGGGACCTTGAAGGATGTACTAATGGACTACCATGTCCCCACTAGTATGATCCGCATCATAGTCCAGATAGTCAAGTACACATCCTAAGGGCTTTACCAACATGTAACAGACAGACAATCAGTTTACACGTTAAGGTAAAGATCAACCAGATAGCATATTATCATGTCGACCAAGAAAGTCCTCCATATATATGTCCAAGCATCCACTACAATATACATCCTATATATAGTAATGGCCTCTAGGGCATACATATAACTAACATGGTAGCCATCCTGTTTAGACAAATTAAAAACCACTCTAAACTTGCAAGAGCATCATGCTAAAGTGTTTCTTCTCTCTCTCCTAATTGCAGCGACCATTCATCATGACTGGACTTAAGTTACTATTAGATAAAAACATACTGACAGGGCCAAATTACAAAGATTGGCTCAGGAATGTCAAGATGGCAATCACTTACGACAAGTTGGGGTATCTCCTTACCACCAAAGCTCCCCCCGTCCCAGGTCCCACATCCAGCGTCGCGGATATAGAAATTCGTAAGACATGAGAGATCGATTGCGCGAAGGCCAAGTGCCTCATGCTTGCCTCTATGGACAACGAACATCAAAGGAGGCATGAGAATATGGACCTCGAATCCATATTTCTCCATACAAAAGAACTGTATGGAGAGCAATCTCATATCGCCAGATACGAAGTGTCGAAGAAGTTGTTTTCGGCAAGATTGGCCGTCGGATCATCGGTAGCGGAACACGTGCTTAAGATGATTGGCTACATAGAGGAGCTTGCGAACCTTGGGACCACGTTGGAGAATGAGCTCTATACGGACTTGATTCTTCAGTCCCTTCCTTCCACTTACGCCCAGTTCATCCTGAATTTCAACTTACAAGAAAAGGAAGTTGAATTTTCAGAACTCCTCAACATGCTGAGGAGTGCAGAGGGCACCCTACAGAAAGGCAGGGAAACATCCACTTTGTTTATAGGAGGATCTTTCTCTTCTAAGTCCAGGGCGAAAGCGAAGGGAAAGAAGAAGAAAGCCCCCGCCAAACCAAGGGGCGGTGCTAGTAAAGTGGATACGAAGGGAAAGGAGAAAGCAACAAAGGTAGCGGGGAAACTTGTGGATAAAGAAGAATGCTTTTACTGTCACAAGAGTGGACACTGGAAGAAAGATTGCAGGGCTTGGAAAGCCAGAACACAGGAACTGAAGCATGTTGCGGCTTCAGCGTCAGGTGTGTATGTTATTGAAAACTGTCTATCTATAAACTCTACTTCCTGGGTATTGGATACCGGATCAGGATCTCATATCTGTAATTCTTTGCGGGCGTTGAGAAACCGTAGGGTTTTGAAGGCAGGTGATATGACCCTCAAAGTTGCAAACGGAGCTAGCATGGATGCTAAGGCCGTGGGGGACTATCACCTGGGTTGTCAGATGGACACGTTTTGGTTTTGCGTAATTGCTATTTTGTACCCAACGCAACTTGTAATATCATTTCTGTATCTTTGACTTCTAAAGAAGGTTATGAATTTGCGTTTGTAAGTAATGTTGTAAACATTCACCTTAATCAAGTTCTGATTGGGTCAGGAACATTAAGCAATGGTATATACGTACTAAACCAACCACAAATTTTCAATGTCCAGAATACACACAAAAGAAAGTCTCCGGAAATAAATCAGACTTTCTTATGGCATTGTAGACTGGGTCACATCAATGAGAGAAGGTTTACGAAGTTACATACAGAAGGATATTTGAATCCGTTCGAATATCAATCGTATGCCACTTGTCAATCCTGTCTCAAAGGAAAGATGACAAAGACTCCGTTCATTGGTCATGGAGTAAGAGCGAGCGAGCTCCTGGGACTCGTACACAGCGACGTGTGCGGTCCAATGTCTACACATGCGCGAAGCGGTTATTCTTACTTCATTACTTTTACGGATGACTTCTCAAGGTACGGTTATGTCTTCTTAATGAAACATAAGTCCGAAGCCTTTGGAAAATTCCAGGAATATAAGAATGAAGTAGAAAAACAAACCGGCAAAAGTATCAAGACACTAAGATCGGATCGAGGTGGTGAATACTTGAGTGCCGAGTTCCTGGACTATTTAAAAGAGAATGGAATTCTCTCTCAGCTTACTCGTCCATACACTCCGCAACATAACGGTGTATCGGAGAGACGGAACCGGACCCTATTGGATATGGCACGTTCCATGATGAGTAACGCTGAGTTACCGCAATCATTCTGGGGATATGCACTAGAATCAGCTGCATACCTTTTGAACCGAGTACCAACTAAGACTGTGCCTACTACACCATATTAGATGTGGTGTGGGAAGAGACCCTATCTTAATCACATTAAGACATGGGGATGTCCAGCTTTTGTCAAAAAGCAGCATGCGGACAAGCTCGAGGCACGCTCAGTAGAGTGCAAGTTTGTGGGATATCCAAAGAACTCCAAGGGATATTCTTTCTATTGCGAAGAGGAACAAAAGATTTATGTTTCTCGTCATGCCCACTTCTTGGAAACTGAATTTTTGGAAAATCAAATAAGTGGGAGCGCAGTAGAACTGGAAGAAATTCCAGAACCACAAGCTATTACTGAAAGCTTAGTAGAACCAGAGGGTTCAAAAGAAAATGACATTCCTACGCCGCTCCGTAGGAGTAGTAGGCAGTCTCATCCGCCCGAGAGATACTACGGTTTTCTCATAGACGGGGATAGAGAGGATTGCATCATTGATTATGATGATCCGACTAGCTTCCAGCAAGCCATTCAGAGCGTTGACTCGGTAAAATGGCTGGATGCAATGCGGACCGAAATGGAGTACATGTACACCAACAAAGTATGGACGTTGGACGTTGCTCCAGATGGGGTAAAACCCGTAGGATGCAAGTGGATCTTCAAAAGGAAGATTGGTGTAGATGGACAGGTTGAGACCTATAAAGCTAGACTGGTTGCAAAGGGTTTTCGTCAAAGACCTGGTTTGGACTATGACGAGACCTTTTCTCCAGTAGCTATGCTGAAATCCATTCGGATCCTTCTTGCCATTGCTGCCTTCCACGATTATGAGATTTGGCAGATGGACGTAAAGACCGCTTTTCTAAATGGAAATTTAGAGGAGTGTGTTTATATGGACCAGCCAGAGGGTTTCATTCAGAGTGGGAACAGCGGACAGGTGTGCAAGTTGCTTAAGTCCATCTATGGACTAAAGAAGGCATCGCGGAGTTGGAACATCTTTTTTGATGAGACGGTCAAGGAATTTGGTTTTATCAAAAATCCAGATGAACCATGCATCTATAGTAGATTTGTAGCGAGAACTGTAGTATTCCTCGTTTTATACGTGGATGACATTCTCCTAATAGGAAATGACATTCCTATGCTACAATCTATCAAGGGGTTCTTGTCACACAGGTTCTCCATGAAAGACCTGGGTGATGCCTCATACATTCTGGGGATCCGGATCTATCGTGACAGATCCAAGAGGATACTGGGACTTTCACTGTCCAGGTACATCGACACCATACTGAAAAGATTCAGTATGGAAGATTCCAAGCGCGGTAATCTACCGGCTTGTCACGGGATCACCCTCTCCAAAGAGATGTCTCCCAAGACTGATTTGGAAAGGGATCGCATGTCTATTATACCCTACGCTTCTGCGGTAGGCTCTATAATGTATGCAATGCTGTGTACCAGACCAGATGTGGCTTATGCACTGAGTGTGGTAAGCAGGTATCAGTCAAACCCTGGGAAGAAACACTGGATAGCGGTAAAGAACATTCTCAAGTACCTAAGAAGGACTAAGGAGGTGTTCTTGGTGTATGGCGGAAAAGACCTCCAGATTGAGGCCTTTGCTGACTCCAGCTTCCAGAATGACAAGGATGATTCCAAGTCCATGTCGGGTTTTGTCTTTACCCTAAATGGAGGGCGGTGTGTTGGAAGAGTTCCAAACAAGAAACCGTTGCTGACTCGACTATGGAAGCGGAATATATCGCTGCATCTGATGCCGCAAAAGAAGCCGTCTGGATAAGGAAGTTCTTGAAAGAACTTCAGGTGGTTCCGTCCATTGGTGACCCAATACCTCTGTATTGCGACAACAACGGGGCTATAGCTTTAGCAAAGGAACCCAGGTCCCATCAGAAATCCAGACACATCTTGAGGCGGTATCACCTGATCAGGGAGATCGTGGATCGCAAGGAGATCGAGGTTCGGAGGGTTGCTTCAGAAGATAACACTGCAGATCCATTCACAAAGGCCTTACCCCAGACTCAGTTCGAACGGCTGATCGAGATGATAGGTCTTCGATACGCCAGTACATGGCCTTAGTGCAAGTGGGAGATTGTTAGTGTATATGCCCTAGAGGCCATTACTGTATCATACTAGTATGTATATTACTTGATGGAAGCTTGGGATATTCACAGTTGTATAGACAATCTTGCTCGAAATGGTAGTATGCTACTTGGTTTGTCTCTGCTTTAATGTGTACATGTGTTTCTTTATTGTATCATCTATACGCATTAGTGGAGCCCTTAGGATCTTTGCTTGATTACCAGCGTTGTGATGGCAGTCACACCCGTGGGAGCTGGGTAATCTACAAGCACATCCTTATACACACGTCCCTAGTCGTGGGATTATCGAGATAGGGCATCGATAATCCAGAGTAGACTAGCGTATGCGCTTCTCATCCCAGTGCGGGAGGCGGTCTGTCCCACAGTCGTCAGTACGTCGTGCTTGAGATAGTATGCGGGTGCTCGTTAGGTTACGAGTACACTGGACAGGACTCGTCGGGAACTGTTGGTTGGTATTATACCTATCGTCAGTTACCAGTTCCTAGGTGACATGAGTACAGCTTAGTCCGCTGACTTGACACTGTCATTTCTCCTCAAGTGTGTTCCCACTGTACTTTGATTACTACCCTACCACGGCTCAAAGGAGTCGTGCAAACAGGTAGTAGTTGGGTGCAGTCCCGAAGCACTTAGAGGCAGTGACAGTTAGACAAGATTCGTCTCTCCTGGTATTGGGGGTTTGCATCGCGCTGTGTCTAGGAGAGCCATTACACAAGTAGTCCCTGGCCAGGGCAAGCGAGATATACTGGTAGGTTTCCAGTGTTATCTCAGGGTGTTCTGGGCTACACTCCGACACGACTTGTACCGCTATTAGGGGACTGACGTTTACCTCCCACTAGGCCCGCCATGCGATGTTATCAGACGAACAGACCGGACTGTACGGAGATTGTCACATTCAGACTCAGTAGGAGTTCAGATGGGTTTCACCTCGTCCGTCTTCTTATCGGCATCTACCTGGGGACCGTTACGTACAGCTAGTGTCGCTTGCGGTCTGTGGTTAAACCCACTGCCAGCGTAGTGTCGAGTCTTTAGAGTCCCACACAGAGGGTTATTCGCGTTTGGGCAAAACAGAGTAGAGGTCGCATGGTTTTGCGACAGGGTTCGTTCTCATCCGCGCACTTGTGCACGTTTGGTGTCCGGACGGATATTACTAGCGGGTTTTGGTTTGAGCCAGATCCTAGTATATGTTTTGGGGTTAGTTTTATCTCATAGTATTCATGTTCCTCGGAACACGAATGCGGGTGTGTATGCACAGTTGATTGAGGCGGAAGAAGAGGATTTTCATTAGGGTCTCGGAACGGGTGTGTATGCACAGTTGACAGTCGTCTTTTTCCAAACCCTAATGAATTTGTGATATATCAATTAATAATATTAATTAAATGAAATTATGTCATGGTTGGGTTTGTTGACTTGTTGACCAAGGTTGACTTGTTGACCGTGGTTGAAACATTGACTATCATCGTTACACATCAAAGATGCTCTTTGATTCTAGCAAAACCATTTAATGTGAAATGATACTAGTCTTATCAAACCTTCCATCAAATTTTCATTTAGATTAATTTTAGTAATTTGATAATTCACTAGCTATTGTTATGGTTGTAAAAAACCATTTCGTTCTATCATAACCATTCTCTCTCCTCTCTTCTTCTTCCTCCTCCTCTAGTTCAAGGAGATCCATTCTCATGTGTTGAGAAACCTCTCCTTGAGATAAAATACTCTAAACCACTCTCTACTCACTCTAGAGTTGAAGGTCTAGCAAGCCAAAGACCTTAGTTCTCTCAAAGTTCGAGAAAGGAGCCCAAGGTTGAACCCTCAGGTGGATCCATCTTTGACAAGAGAAGGCGACGAGGAAAGCACCATCCAACCACTACAAAGAGTTCAAGAAGAAGGAGTTCAAGTGAGGTATAACCCCTAACCGAGTAGACAACTCTCTTGTTAGGTTGCTAGTGTGTAGTTTAGCCAAGATCCGTTTTTGTAGTTCATGTTACCCAAACCCTAAAAATCGTTTTTTACCATTTCCGCAAGCCCGAAAGAACCGGGAGAGGTAACGTGGACTTGCAGATAGTCCCCACGGACTCAGCATCCATGCCAGCTCTGTTTGCAACTCTGAGGGTCATATCACCTTCCATCAAAACCCTACGCCTTCTCAGTGCCTGTAAAGAATTACAGATATGAGATCCTGATCCGGTATCCAATATCCAGGATGTAGAGTTTATTGATAGACAGTTTTCAATAACATACACACCTGAAGCTGAAGCCGCAACTTGCTTCAGATCCTGGGTTCTGGCTTTCCAAGCCCTGCAATCCTTTTTCCAGTGTCCACTCTTGTGACAGTAAAAGCATTCTTCCTTTCCCACAAGCTTTCCCGCTACCTTTGTTGCCTTTGTCTTTCCCTTCGTATCCACTTTACTAACACCGCCCCTTGGTTTGGCGGGGGCTTTCTTCTTCTTTCCCTTGGCTTTCGCCTTGGACATAGAAGAGGAAGATCCTCCTACAAACAAAGTGGATGTTTCCCTACCTTTCTGTAGGGTGCCCTCTGCACTCCTCAGCATGTTGAGGAGTTCTGAAAGTTCAACTTCTTTTTCTTGTAAGTTGAAGTTCAGGATAAACTGGGCATAAGTGGAAGGAAGGGACTGGAGAATCAAGTCTGTGTAGAGCTCGTTCTCTAACGTGGTCCCAATGTCCGCGAGCTCCTCAATGAAGCCAATCATCTTAAGCACGTGTTCTGCTACCGATGATCCGACGGCCAATCTCGCCGAAAACAGCTTTTTCGAGACTTCGTATCTGGTGATACGGGATTGCTCTCCATACAGTTCTTTTGTATGGAGAAATATGGATTTAAGGTCCATATTCTCGTACCTCCTCTGATGTTCATTGTCCATAGAGGCAAGCACGAGGCACTTGGCCTTCGCGCAATCGATTTCCCAGGTCTTACAGATTTCCCTATCCGCGATGCTGGTTTTGGGACTTGGGACAGGGGGAGCTTTGGTGGTAAGGAGATACCCCAAATTGTCATAAGTGATTTCCATTTTGACATTCCTGAGCCAATCTTTGTAGTTGTAAGTCCACGTTGCGACCCCCGGTTCTTACGGGGAGGCGGAAACGGTATAAAATCAAAATTTTAACGCAAGAGGCAACATGGACTAAGCTAGGTCGGGATCTTTACCTAAACTAAAACTAGCATACTAAGCTAAAGATATTTAGCTACTCGGATGAAGATGGTTATACCTAAACTTGAACTCCTTCTCTTCAAGCTCCGATGGTGGTTCGATGGCTCCTTCTCGTTGTCTCCGTACGCCGAAGATAGATCCACTTGAAAGCTCCGACCTTTAGCTCCTTCTTCGTTCTTTGAAGAAACTAGTTCACTTGGTTTGCTAAACCTAGTGAACTAGAATGAGTAGAGATGATTTAGAATGGGATTTTTATCTATGGTTCTTGATTCTCAACTCATGAGACAAGAGAACCATAGATCAAGAGAGGGAGCAAGAGGTTGAGGGTGAGAGCAAGAGGAGAGCTCAAGAACAAGAGAGAGAATGAGCAAGAAAGAATGAGCAACTCTTTTGTCTTTCACCCTCTCATAATCCAAAGTGATCATAACTCATCATATCAAAAAAAGACTTATGTGATGGTTAGAAGCAACCATAACCTTATCATGTCATGCACTCATTTTACTCAAATGAGCAAGCAAGAAAAAGTCTTTGGCATGAAATGATAACCATGGTTATCATGATGGTCAACTAGTCAAGCCTAGTCAACCGGTCAACAAGTCAACAAAAGTCAACAAGTCAACAAAGTCAACAAGTCAACAAAAGTCAACAAGTCAACAACCATATCACCATAATACTTAATTAATATAATAGTTAATCACATATCATATTCTCATTAGGGTTGAGCATAAAGTCAAATAGTCAACGGTCAACAGTCAACAACCCTAATGAGAATCCGCTGCCTCTGCCTCCCTGTCAACTGTGCATACACACCCGCATCCGCGTTCCGAGGAACGCGAATGCAAACTGGATAAATCCAATCCCATAAGGTACACTAGGATCTGGCTTAAACCAAAGCCCGCTAGTGTAAACTGTCCGGACACTGTACGTGCACAAGTGCACGGATGTGACCGAACCCTGTCGCAAAACCATGCGACCTGTCGCAATACCATGCGACCTCTACTCTTTTGCCTAAAGGCGAAAAGCTTTCTGTGTGGGACTCTAAAGACTCGACACTACGCTGGCAGTGGGTTTAACCACAGACCGCAAGCGGCACTAGCTGTGCGTAACGGTCCCCAGGTAATGCCGACAAGAAGACCGACGAGGCGAAACCCATCTGAACTCCTACTGAGCCTGAGTGTGACATTCTCCGTACAGTCCGGTCTGTTCGTCTGATACATCGCATGGCGGGCCTAGGGGGCGGTAAATGTCAGTCCCCCAATAGCGGTACAAGTCGTGCCGGAGCGAAGCCCAAAACACCCTGAGATAACACTGGAAACCTACCAGTATATCTCGATTGCCCTGGCCAGGGACTACTCGTGTAATGGCTCTCCTAGACACAACGCGATGTCAACCCCCAATACCGGGAGAGACGAATCCTGTCTAACCGTCACTGCCTCCAAGTGCTTCGGGACTGCACCCAACCACTACCTGTTTGCACGACTCCTTTGAGCCGTGGTAGGGTAGTGATCAAAATACAGTGGGAACACACTCGAGGCGGAGTGACAGTGTCAAGTCAGCGGACTAAGCTGTACTCATGTCACCTGGGAACTGATAACTGACGATAGGTATAATACCAACTAGTCAGTTCCCGACGAGTCCTGTCCAGTGTACCCGTAACCTAACGAGCACCCGCATACTATCTCAAGTACGACGTACTGACGGCTGTGGGACAGACCGTCTCCCACACTGGGATGAGAAGCGCATGCGCTGGTCTACTCCGGAGTATCGATGCCCTGTCTCGATAGTCCTGCGACCAGGGACCTGCATAAGGATGTGCTTATAGATTACCCAGCCCCACTAGTGTGACGGCCATCACATCGCTGGTAATCAAGCAAAGATCCTAAGGGCTCTACTAATGTGTATAGGCGATATACAAAAATAAACACATGTACACATTGAAGTAGAAACAAACCAAGTAGCATACTACTATTTTGAGCAAGATTGTATATACAAGGTGAATATCCCAAGCATCCATTAAGTAATATACAAACCAGTATGATACAGTAATGGCCTCTAGGGCATATACACTAACAATCTCCCACTTGCACTAAGGCCATGTACTGGCGTATCGAAGACCTATCATCTCGATCAGCCGCTCGAACTGAGTCTGGGGCAGGGCCTTGGTGAATGGATCAGCAGTGTTATCTTCTGAAGCGACTCTCCGAACCTCGATCTCCTGGCGATCCACGATCTCCCTGATCAGGTGATACCGCCTCAAGATGTGCCTGGATCTCTGATGGGACCTGGGTTCCTTCGCTAAAGCTATAGCCCCGTTGTTGTCGCAATACAGAGGTATTGGATCAACAATGGACGGAACCACCTGAAGTTCTTTCAAGAACTTCCTCATCCAGACAGCTTCTTTTGCGGCATCAGATGCAGCGATGTATTCCGCTTCCATCGTCGAGTCTGCAACGGTTTCTTGTTTGGAACTCTTCCAACACACCGCCCCTCCATTGAGGGTAAAGACAAAACCCGACATGGACTTGGAATCATCCTTGTCACTCTGGAAGCTGGAGTCAGCAAAGGCCTCGATCTGGAGGTCCTTTCCTCCATACACCAAGAACATCTCCTTAGTCCTTCTCAGGTACTTGAGAATGTTCTTTACCGCTATCCAGTGTTTCTCCCCAGGGTTTGACTGATACCGGCTTACCACACTCAGTGCATAAGCTACATCCGGTCTGGTACACAACATCGCATACATTATAGAGCCTACCGCAGAAGCGTAGGGTATTATAGACATGCGATCCCTCTCTAAATCAGTCTTGGGAGACATTTCTTTAGAGAGGGTGATCCCGTGACAAGCCGGTAGGTTACCGCGCTTGGAATCTTCCATACTGAACCTCTTCAGTATGGTGTCGATGTACCTGGACTGCGAAAGTCCTAATATCCTCTTGGATCTGTCACGGTAGATCCGGATACCCAGAATGTACGAGGCATCACCCAGGTCTTTCATGGAGAACCTGTGTGACAAGAACCCCTTGACAGATTGTAGCATAGGAATGTCATTTCCTATTAAGAGAATGTCATCCACGTATAAAACGAGGAATACTACAGTTCTCGCTACAAATCTACTATAGATGCATGGTTCATCTGGATTTTTGGTAAAGCCAAATTCTTTGACCGTCTCATCAAAGCAGATGTTCCAACTCCGCGATGCCTGCTTTAGTCCATAGATGGACTTAAGCAACTTGCACACCTTTCCGCTGCTCCCACTCTGAATGAAACCCTCTGGCTGGTCCATATAGACACACTCCTCTAAATTTCCATTTAGAAAAGCTGTCTTTACGTCCATTTGCCAGATCTCATAATCGTGGAAGGCAGCAATGGCAAGAAGGATCCGAATGGATTTCAGCATGGCTACTGGAGAAAAGGTTTCGTCGTAGTCCAAGCCAGGTCTTTGACGAAAACCCTTTGCTACCAGCCTAGCTTTATAGGTCTCAACCTGTCCATCTACACCAATCTTCCTTTTGAAGATCCACTTGCATCCTACGGGTTTTACCCCGTCTGGAGCAATGTCCAACGTCCATACCTTGTTGGTGTACATGGACTCCATTTCGGTCCGCATTGCATCCAGCCATTTCACTGAGTCAACGCTCTGAACGGCCTGCTGGAAGCTAGTAGGCTCATCATAATCTATGATGCAATCCTCTCTATCCCCGTCTATGAGAAAACCGTAGTATCTCTCGGGCGGATGAGACTGCCTACTACTTCTGCGGAGCGGCGTAGGAATGTCCTGTTCTGTTGAACCCTCTGGTTCCACTAACCTTTCAGTAATAGTCTGTTGTTCTGGAATTTCTTCCAGTTCTACTGCGCTCCCACTAATCTCCTTTTCCAAGAACTGGTGTTCTAGAAAGTGGGCATTACGAGAAACAAGGACTTTTTGTTCCTCTGCGTAGTAGAAAAGATACCCCCTAGTGTTCTTTGGGTATCCCACAAACTTGCACAGTACTGAGCGTGCCTCGAGTTTGTCCGCATGCTGCTTTTTGACAAAAGCTGGACATCCCCAGATCTTCAGATATTGAAGATAGGGTTTCTTCCCACTCCACATTTCATATGGGATGGTAGGCACAGTCTTAGTCGGAACTCGGTTCAAAAGGTATGCAGCTGATTCTAGCGCATACCCCCAGAATGATCGCGGTAACTCAGCGTTACTCATCATGGACCGCACCATATCCAATAGGGTGCGGTTCCGTCTCTCCGATACACCGCTATGTTGCGGGGTGTATGGAGGAGTAAGCTGAGAGAGAATTCCGTTCTCTTTTAAATAGTCCAGGAACTCGGCACTTAAGTATTCTCCACCTCGATCCGATCTTAGAATCTTAATACTTTTGCCGGTCTGTTTCTCTACTTCATTCTTATACTCCTGGAATTTTCCAAAGGCCTCGGACTTATGTTTCATTAAGAAGACATAACCGTACCTTGAGAAGTCATCCGTAAAAGTAATGAAGTAAGAATGTCCGCTTCGAGCATGTGTAGACATTGGACCGCACACGTCACTGTGTACGAGTCCCAAGAGCTCGCTCGCTCTTACTCCTTGTCCAGTAAACGGAGTCTTTGTCATCTTTCCTTTGAGACAAGATTGACAAGTGGCATACGATTGATATTCGAACGCATTCAAATATCCTTCTGTATGTAACTTAGTCAACCTTCTCTCATTGATGTGACCCAATCTACAATGCCATAAGAAAGTCTGATTTATTTCTGGAGACTTTCTTTTGTGTGTATTCTGGACGTTGAAAATCTGTGGTTGGTTTAACACGTATATACCATTACTCAATGTACCTGACCCAATCAAAACTTGATTAAGGTGAATGTTTACAACATTACTTACAAACGCAAATTCATAACCTTCTTTAGAAACTAAAGATACAGAAATGATATTACAAGTTGCGTTGGGTACAAAAAGGCAATTACGCAAAACCAAAACATGTCCATCTGACATTCCCAGGTGATAGTCCCCCACGGCTTTAGCATCCATGCTAGCTCCGTTCGCAACTTTGAGGGTCATGTCACCTGCCTTCAAAACCCTACGGTTTCTCAACGCCTGCAAAGAATTACAGATATGAGATCCTGATCCGGTATCCAATACCCAGGAAGTAGAGTTTATTGAAAGACAGTTTTCAATAACATACACACCTGAAGCTGAAGCTGCAACCTGCTTCAATTCCTGTGTTCTGGCCTTCCAGGCCCTGCAATCATTCTTCCAGTGTCCTTTCTTATGACAATAGAAGCATTCTTCCTTATCCACAAGCTTTCCCGCTAACTTTGTTGCTTTGCCTTTTCCCTTCGTATCCACTTTACCAACACCGCCTCTTGGTTTGGCGGGGGCCTTCTTCTTCTTTCCCTTGGCTTTCGCCTTGGACCTAGAAGAAGATGATCCTCCTACAAACAAAGTGGATGTTTCCCTACCTTTCTGTAGGGTGCCCTCTGCGCTCCTCAGCATGTTGAGGAGCTCTGATAGTTCAACCTCTTTTTCTTGTAGGTTGAAGTTCAGTATGAACTGGGTGTAAGTGGAAGGAAGGGACTGGAGAACTATATCCGTATATAGCTCACTCTCCAATGTGATCCCTAGGTCAGCGAGCTCCTCAATGAAGCCGATCATCTTTAGCACGTGCTCGGCTACTGATGATCCGACGGCCATTCTTGTCGAAAATAACTTTTTCGACGCTTCGTATCTTGCGATACGTGATTGCTCTCCATACAGTTCTTTTGTATGGAGCAATATGGACTCCATGTCCATATTCTCATGCCTCCTCTGATGTTCGTTGTCCATCGAGGCAAGCAGGAGGCACTTGGCCTTCGCGCTATCAATCTCCCAAGTCTTGCGGATTTCCTTATCCGCGACGCTGGAAGTTGGACCAGGGACAGGGGGAGCTTTGGTGGTAAGAAGATACCCCAGCTTGTCATAAGTGATTGCTATCTTGACATTCCTGAGCCAATCTTTGTAGTTTGGCCCTGTCAGTTTGTTTTTATCTAGGAGTAACTTAAGTCCAGTCATGTTGATTGGTCGCTGCAATTAGGAGAGAGAAGAAGAAACACTCAGCATGATGCTCTTGCAAGTTTAGAGTGGTTTTTAATTTGTCTAAACAGGATGGCTCCCACTGTTTCTCGAATCCCTCCTCAAACCATAAAGGAAGAATTAGTCAGGATTAATCCCACCGTACAATACTTGCTTAACCGTTCAGCCAGGCCGGTGTCGGTACTTCGAGCGAGGTTTTCCAACGCTTTCGCGAAGTTCCTTAATTAAAGAACCTCTTTTCCCTGGGGGCGTAACCCCGCTAACACCTTTCTAGGCACCTACTAGGTTTATAGCATTGATTGTTAAGTGAGAAATTTCCCGAGGAGTAGCATATACTCACAGTAGGATCGGGATCCAAATATCATCGCGTGACGAAACTGAAGGAATCCTACCAGAATCATCACACTCCAAATGGTATGCAAATCTAGCAAGTTTCAGTACTTATGAAACTCCCGATGTGGATTTTCGCCCCATGCTCTTATGACCTTGGCGTGAGGTCAAAATGTCATAAGTCACATGTCAAGTTCGTCCCATCATTATCCAGGTTAATTTGAACCCACCCGTACATACCCTTGACGTAGGCCAAAATGGCAGTACGACTGTCTCAAACCAACGCATTCTATCTATGCAACAGATAAATATCCGGCAGCTACCAATCACTATGCCTTGGCGTGAGGTCAAAATACATAGCTTGAATACTACCGAATATTTAACTGAAATGATGGAGGGCTACGGATGGTTTTGGCAAAACCGTGAACGTAGTGAACTTGATTTGGTCGATGGAACGAGATAGCTTTTAAATGGAGTGGCTCAAACTCCGTATTTTAAAAGTTTGTTTTGAAAAGAACCGAGTGGTTTTTCGAAAGTGTTCCAACGACTTTAACTTGGTTTATTATCTTGCATTAGTTCTTTTAATGCGTGATATTCTTGCATTAGTTCTTTTAATGCGTCCCATCATTTAAACCTACCATTGCAGAAAACAACCAAAATATGACGTACGCTTATGCCATTCGCATTCGCCACTGGGCCCCGTCATTACCCGTTAGGTTACTTAACTAACGACAGAGCGGGGGCTGGGCTAGCGCGTCTGCAAAACATAAGCAATGCCTAAATAATATCATATATAGATATACTGCAATGATAAACATTTCAGATCACAGATAAATACATTGGATATACTAGGAATCTGTAATTTGTACGAGCCTGTAACAAAAACAGATTACACGGTCGCGGTGAATAGCCAAAACCCCACCCAAGACCCCTACGGGTGCGGCAAACTACCCGCCAAGTACCCGAAGCGTAGCAACCTCCCTCATCTCCATGAGTAGGCCACTCGACACTTCGGCATACCCGGTAGTTTGTGCATCCCTCCATGGGTCTATCCTAGGAGCAAAAACAGTAAAAAGAAATTATACAATGACGGCTACAACCCCTTCCCGGTTGTGCGGCCATACAAATAATTATTACATCAATTTACAAATTTACATGAATTGCAAGAAAAGAAAAACTCTCGTCTCACAACCCCCGGCTATTCACCCGCGACAATCCAACATATTTATATACACATTCCAGCACATTACAGATCATGTATAACCCCGACTAATCGACTTATAGCGATTAGCCGACGTTCAATACATGCAAACATCACAGATATAACCATCATAGTCAAAGTGCAGTGAAGTTCGGAAAAAATACGGAATTATAGGACCCCAAAACGAAATTTCTTTTCTGGAAAATCTGGGCACATATAATATATTTCAAAAATCCCAAAACCAACACAGACACACACTGCACGAAAAACGATGCACAGAGGACTACAACTCGCGGCGCTTCCGCGGCGGATACAGGGATCACGCGGCGGATGGGCGGCGGCTTGGAGGAATTACTGCATCGTTTTTCTTGGGTGTTCACAAAAAACCCTGAGCCGAATTTACAAGTGTAAAGTTTTTCATTTTGACCAGAAAAAATTTCAACAGAAACTCAGGTTTTGAAAAAGTTAGGTTTTTTGGATTTTTTCGGTTCCGAACTTCGTTACACTTCACTACCAAGCTAGTTTAAGTTTAGTTAGGCTCTGATACCACTGTAAGTCCACGTTGCGACCCCCGGTTCTTACGGGGAGGCGGAAACGGTATAAAATCAAAATTTTAACGCAAGAGGCAACATGGACTAAGCTAGGTCGGGATCTTTACCTAAACTAAAACTAGCATACTAAGCTAAAGATATTTAGCTACTCGGATGAAGATGGTTATACCTAAACTTGAACTCCTTCTCTTCAAGCTCCGATGGTGGTTCGATGGCTCCTTCTCGTTGTCTCCGTACGCCGAAGATAGATCCACTTGAAAGCTCCGACCTTTAGCTCCTTCTTCGTTCTTTGAAGAAACTAGTTCACTTGGTTTGCTAAACCTAGTGAACTAGAATGAGTAGAGATGATTTAGAATGGGATTTTTATCTATGGTTCTTGATTCTCAACTCATGAGACAAGAGAACCATAGATCAAGAGAGGGAGCAAGAGGTTGAGGGTGAGAGCAAGAGGAGAGCTCAAGAACAAGAGAGAGAATGAGCAAGAAAGAATGAGCAACTCTTTTGTCTTTCACCCTCTCATAATCCAAAGTGATCATAACTCATCATATCAAAAAAAGTCTTATGTGATGGTTAGAAGCAACCATAACCTTATCATGTCATGCACTCATTTTACTCAAATGAGCAAGCAAGAAAAAGTCTTTGGCATGAAATGATAACCATGGTTATCATGATGGTCAACTAGTCAAGCCTAGTCAACCGGTCAACAAGTCAACAAAAGTCAACAAGTCAACAAAGTCAACAAGTCAACAAAAGTCAACAAGTCAACAACCATATCACCATAATACTTAATTAATATAATAGTTAATCACATATCATATTCTCATTAGGGTTGAGCATAAAGTCAAATAGTCAACGGTCAACAGTCAACAACCCTAATGAGAATCCGCTGCCTCTGCCTCCCTGTCAACTGTGCATACACACCCGCATCCGCGTTCCGAGGAACGCGAATGCAAACTGGATAAATCCAATCCCATAAGGTACACTAGGATCTGGCTTAAACCAAAGCCCGCTAGTGTAAACTGTCCGGACACTGTACGTGCACAAGTGCACGGATGTGACCGAACCCTGTCGCAAAACCATGCGACCTGTCGCAATACCATGCGACCTCTACTCTTTTGCCTAAAGGCGAAAAGCTTTCTGTGTGGGACTCTAAAGACTCGACACTACGCTGGCAGTGGGTTTAACCACAGACCGCAAGCGGCACTAGCTGTGCGTAACGGTCCCCAGGTAATGCCGACAAGAAGACCGACGAGGCGAAACCCATCTGAACTCCTACTGAGCCTGAGTGTGACATTCTCCGTACAGTCCGGTCTGTTCGTCTGATACATCGCATGGCGGGCCTAGGGGGCGGTAAACGTCAGTCCCCCAATAGCGGTACAAGTCGTGCCGGAGCGAAGCCCAAAACACCCTGAGATAACACTGGAAACCAACCAGTATATCTCGATTGCCCTGGCCAGGGACTACTCGTGTAATGGCTCTCCTAGACACAGCGCGATGTCAACCCCCAATACCGGGAGAGACGAATCCTGTCTAACCGTCACTGCCTCCAAGTGCTTCGGGACTGCACCCAACCACTACCTGTTTGCACGACTCCTTTGAGCCGTGGTAGGGTAGTGATCAAAATACAGTGGGAACACACTCGAGGCGGAGTGACAGTGTCAAGTCAGCGGACTAAGCTGTACTCATGTCACCTGGGAACTGATAACTGACGATAGGTATAATACCAACTAGTCAGTTCCCGACGAGTCCTGTCCAGTATACCCGTAACCTAACGAGCACCCGCATACTATCTCAAGTACGACGTACTGACGGCTGTGGGACAGACCGTCTCCCACACTGGGATGAGAAGCGCATGCGCTGGTCTACTCCGGAGTATCGATGCCCTGTCTCGATAGTCCTGCGACCAGGGACCTGGATAAGGATGTGCTTATAGATTACCCAGCCCCACTAGTGTGACGGCCATCACATCGCTGGTAATCAAGCAAAGATCCTAAGGGCTCTACTAATGTGTATAGGCGATATACAAAAATAAACACATGTACACATTGAAGTAGAAACAAACCAAGTAGCATACTACTATTTTGAGCAAGATTGTATATACAAGGTGAATATCCCAAGCATCTATTAAGTAATATACAAACCAGTATGATACAGTAATGGCCTCTAGGGCATATACACTAACAGTAGTTTGGCCCTGTCAGTATGTTTTTATCTAGTAGTAACTTAAGTCCAGTCATGATGTTTGGTCGCTGCAATTAGGAGAGAGAGAAGAAACACTTTAGCATGATGCTCTTGCAAGTTTAGAGTGGTTTTTAATTTGTCTAAACAGGATGGCTCCCACTGTCTCTCGAATCCGTCCTCAAACCAAAAAGGAAGAATTAGCCAGGATCAATCTCACCGTACAATTCTTGCTTAACTGTTCAGCCAGGCTGGTGTCGGTACTTCGAAGGAGGTTTTCCAACGCTTTCGCGAAGTTCTTTAATTAAATAACCTCTTTTCCCTGTGGGCGTAGCCCTGCTAACACCTTTCTAGACACCTACTTGGTTTATAGCATTGATCGTTTAGTGAGAAATTTCCCGAGTAGTAGCATATACTCACAGTAGAATCGGGATCCAAATATCATTGCGTGACAAAACTGAAGGAATCCTACCAGAATCATCACACTCCAAATGGTATGCAGTGCTAGCAAGTTTCAGTTCTTTTGAAACTCCCGATGTGGATTTTTCCCCCATGCTCTTATGACCTTGGCGTGAGGTCAAAATGTCATAAGTCACATGTCAAGTTCTTCCCATCATTATCCATGTTAATTTTAACCCACCCGTACCTACCCTTGACGTAGGCCAAAATGGCAGTACGACTGTCTCAAACCAACGCATTCTATCTATGCAACAGATAAATATCCGGTAGCTACCAATCACTATGCCTTGGCGTGAGGTCAAAATACATAGCTTGAATACTACCGAATATTTAACTGAAATGATGGAGGGCTACGGATGGTTTTGGCGAAACCGTGAACGTAGTGAACTTGATATAATCGATGGAACGAGATAGCTTTTAAAAGGAGTGGCTAAAGCTCCGCGTTTAAAAGTTATTTTTGAAAAGAAACCGAGTGGTTTTTGAAAGTGTTCCAACGACTCAACTTTGGTTTATTTTCTTGTATTAATTTAATGCGTCCCATCATTTAATCCTACCATTGCAGAAAACAACGAAAATATGACGTACGCTTATGCCATCCGCATTCGCCACGGGGCCCCGTCATTACCCGTTAGGTTACTTAACTAACGATAGAGCGGGGGCTGGACTAGCGCGGTTGCAAAACATAAGCAACGCCTAAATAGATATCATATATAGATATACACATTCGTCAAATGCAATGATAGCCATTCCAGATCACAGATGAACACATTGGATATACTAGGAATCCGCAATCCGTACGAGCCTGTAACGAAGAGCGGATTACACGGTCACGATGAATAGCCAAGACTCCACCCTAGACCCCTACGGGTGCGGCAAACTACCCGCCAAGTACCCGGAGCGAAGCAACCTCCCTCAACGTCGTGAGTAGGCCACTCGGCACTTCGAGATACCCAGTAGTTTGTGCACCCCACCTTGGGTCTATCCTAGGAGCAAAAACTGTAAAAAAAATTATACAATGACGGCTACAACCCCATCCCAGTTGTGCGGCCATATAAATAATATTACAACAATTACAAATTACATGAATTGAAAGAAAAAGAAAACACTCATCTCACAAACCCCGGCTATTCATCCGCGACAATCCAATGAATTCATATACACATACCATTAACATTACATATCACAGATACGTATAACCCCACTAATCGACGTATAGCGATTAGCAGACGTTCAATACATATATCACATCACAGATATAATCCGTTAGCTTAAGTCTTTAGAAGTTCGATCAAAATACGGATTTTTAGACCCCAAAAACAAATTTTACTTTCTGGAAAATCTGGGCAGAAAAAACATATTGTAAAAATCCCAAAACACCCCACTGAACAAACTGCAGGAAAAATCGCCCACGGCCGAGTCAACTTGGCCGCGGATCCGCTGCGGGAGCATGCTCCCGCCGCGGTTTCGCGGCTCTTTGACCGAGTCGATGGAAAATTTTTCTACAGTGTGTTCTAAAAAGCCTGAGCCGATTTAGTGTAAGATTTATTATTTTTTGTACAGAAAACAGAATCGGCAGAAACTTGATTTTTCGGGCATGTTTCGCGACATTTTCTCCGATCGAACTTCTAGTTACTTTGTTAACATGTTAGATAGTGTTTAACTAGGCTCTGATACCACTGTAAGTCCACGTTACCTCTCCCAGTACTTACGGGCTTGCGGAAATGATCAAAAACGATTTTTCAAGAGGTGGTAACATGGACTCAAAATACGGATCTTTGTTAGACAACTATCTAACAAACCTAACAAGAGTTTTACCTACTCGGTTAGGGGTTATACCTTTACTTGAACTCCTTCTCTTGGTCTCCTTGCGGTGGTCGGATCGGCCTCACCTCGTCGTCTCTTTGTGCCGAAGATGGATCCACCTGAAAGCTTCTACCTTTGGCTTCACTTCAAACTAGAAGAAACCAGAACACTTGGTTTGCTAAACCTTGTGAACTAGGATGAGTAGAGGAGTGTGTTTGGTCTTATCTCAATGGTTCTTGCTTCTCAACACATGAGACAAGTGAACCATGAACCCCAGAGAGAGCAAGAGGAAGAGGGAGAGCTCAAGCATGAGAGAGAAAGGAAATGAAAGAATGAGCAATCCTTTTTCCATCCAAGCTCTCATAATCCAAAATAATCATAACCCATAATAGTAATTGAGTATTATGTGATGGTTCAAGTCAAAATGGCCATATCATTTCATGCACTCATTTTGCAAAAAGAAACAAGCAAGCAAAAGTCTTTGCCATGAAATGATAGCCATTGTAATGATAATGGTCAACTAGTCCAACCTAGTCAACCGGTCAACAAAGTCAACCGTTCAACAACCATATCACAAGAATACTTAATTAATATTATTGTTAATCATATTTCATATTCTCATTAGGGTTTAGCAAAAGTCAACAGTCAACAGTCAACAACCCCAATGAGAATCATCTGCCTCTATCTCTCTGTCAACTGTGCATACACACCCGTATCCGCGTTTCGAGGAACATGAATACAAACGAGATAAAACCAATCCCAAAACGTACACTAGGATCTGGCTTAAACCAAAGCTTGCTAGTGTTTACTGTCCGGACACTAAACGTGCACAAGTGCACGGATGTGACCGAACCCTGTCGCAAAACCATACGACCTCTACTCTTTTGCCTAAAGGAGAATAGCTTTCTGTGTGGGACTCTAAAGACTCGACACTACGCTGGCAGTGGGTTTAACCACAGACCGCAAGCGGCACTAGATGTGCGTAACGGTCCCCAGGTAGATGCCGAGAAGAAGACGGACGAGGTGAAACCCATCTGAACTCCTACTGAGCCTAAATGGGACAATCTGTGTACAGTCCGGTCTGTTCGTATGAGAACATCGCATGGCGGGCCTAAGGGGCGGTAAACGTCAGTCCCCTAATAGCGGTACAAGTCGTGTCGGAGTGTAGCCCAGAACACCCTGAGATAACACTGGAAACATACCAGTATATCTCGCTTGCCCTGGCCAGGGACTTTGTGTAATGGCTCTCCTAGACACAGCGCGATATCAACCCCCAATACCGGGAGAGACGAATCCTGTCTAACCGTCACTGCATCCAAGTGCTTCGGGACTGCACCCAACTACTACCGGTTTGCACGACTCCTTTGAGCCATGGTAGGGTAGTAATCTAAGTACAGTGGGAATGTAGGGATTTCTTAACACATCTATTAAGGTTTAGAAGCATCATGCATGCTATAACAATAAAATTTTGAGGTGCTAAGCAAACTATACAAAGAATCGAACTAGAATATATGAAGTAACTATTAATAGTATCAACAATTAAGAGTTAAGTTATACTAAGTGATGAGACTACAACCTTTGTAGACCTCTTTGGAAGACTCCTTGGCTTTGAAAAGGTTCACTTGATCAACTCCTCATCCACGACGATCCACCCGAAGCACTTTGCTCTAAGCTTGATGCTTCCTTCGATCTTTGACAAACTTGAAGTACAACACCCTACACAAGATAGCTAAGGTTGTGTAGGATGATGAAGTGGTTGCTATTCTTATTTATTACCTTTTCTTTTCTTTTTCTAACTCTTTTTTAACATTTAAAAGAGAGCTAGGGTTTTTTGAGGAAGAAGATGGCTCATTTTTCTTTTTGGAATGATAATAATAATGCAAAAGAAAAATGAGAGAGAGAAAGAGATCTTATCATAACCACAACCATGGTTAAAATAATATCTAGATATTTCAACTATGGTTAAAGGGCAAAAGGAAAAGAAACCATGGTTGAGTCAAATTCAACCATGGAATTGTGTAGAAGAGTGTGGAAAAAAAAATGAGTCATTATCCTTTTCTTTTGCCTTTTATCTTTATTGAAAATATCCATATATCATTTTATCTACAATATGATTCTTATATTGCCATCCTCTTTGTATCATCAACCATGATACTTTTCATGTATGTATTTCATGTATGCACATCATC
This sequence comes from Agapanthus africanus, assembly GCA_030015575.1. Lineage (NCBI taxonomy): Eukaryota > Viridiplantae > Streptophyta > Magnoliopsida > Asparagales > Amaryllidaceae > Agapanthus > Agapanthus africanus. The sequence goes on along the minus strand of JASDDO010000019.1, from coordinate 557,124,127 downwards.
ATGAACATATACATGCATGTATCCATAAGAAGAAAAGGATTTAAATAAATAATATAAAAGCCAATATTAAATCAACACTTGATTTAATAAATTGGTCATATCTTATACGACCCGACTAATATTAAATGCCCGATTAAAATACAGTATCATATACTAGTATTTAATCGAGGCTCCGCGCATATCTCATATGTGCACCACTTCGATTCGCCAGAGCCGAGAAACTTCTATGTGGGACTCTAAGACTCGTCAATACGCCAGCAGTAGATGATGATCATATCAAGCACCTACAAGCCGCAAGCGGTCAGCTAAACGTAACGGCCACCCGGGTATTGAGCGATCAGAATAAGAACAAGCGAACCTGTCAAAACTCCTGTCAATCCATCCGGCAACACTAACCGTACAGTCCGGTCTCTTCGTCAGATATGCTGCATATCGAGTCTAGGGATGGAATCGTCGACCCCAATAACTCAATAAGTCATGCCGGTATATGGTCTATAACAGATCGAGAAACTTACTGATAACACTTATCAGTAATATCTCAGCAGCCCTGGCCAGGGACTTCCCGTTATAGCCAATCGTGCACAGCACAGCATCAACCCCAATACCGGGAGAGACGAAACCCCTCCTATCGCTCACTGCCTCCACATGCCTCGAGACTATACTCGAAATCCACCTGTTTGTACGACTCAGTAGAGCCGCAGTAGGGTGGAGATCAAAGTACAGTGGGAGGACACACAAGACTCTATGACGATCTCGGGTCTACAGACTAACCTGTACCAGTGTCACTTGAGAACTGCTATCCGACGTATGATATAATACCATATAGGAGTTCTCGGTGAGTCCGTTCAGTATACCCAGTCTCACTGAGCACCCGTATACTATCTTCGGTGTCAACACACCAGACGGATATGGGATCATCCATCGCCCATCATATGGAACAAGAATGGTATACGCTAGTCTAAGCTGGAATATCGATGCCCTGTCTCGATATACCTACGACTAGGAACATTTCAAGGATATGCTTATAAACTACAGATGTCCCACTAGTATGATCCGCATCATAATTCCAGTAGTTAAGCCAATATCCTTAGGGCTTTATCAACATGCACCAAATGAATATAAACATGATCAAGTGAACATATGATAAAGTAAAAACCAGATAGCATACTATCATTTTGAGCAAGACTGTCCCCCGAATATATATATATACACATCAGTACATACACTATCTCATAATGGCCTCTAGGGCATACATATATCCAACAATCTCCCACTTGCACTAAGGCCAGTTATTGGCATATCTCATACCTAACATCTCAAAAAGTCGCTCATGCTGCGGCTGAGGGAGGGCCTTGGTGAATGGATCCGCAGCGTTGTTCTTTGTGTCTACTCTCTTAATCTCGATCTCGCGGCGATCAACTATCTCCCGGATCACATGATATCGCCTCAGGATGTGTCTGGACTTCTGATGGGACCTGGGCTCTTTGGCCAACGCCAGAGCCCCATTATTGTCATAATACAGAGGTATTGGATCAATAATGGTTGGAACTACTCCTAGCTCCGCGATGAACTTTCTCATCCAGACGGCTTCCTTGGCAGCATCATTTGCAGCAATATATTCAGCTTCCATCGTTGAGTCTGCAACGGTATCCTGTTTGGAACTCTTCCAACTCACCGTCCCTCCATTGAGGGTAAATGCAAACCCTGAGATAGACTTGCTGTCGTCCTTGTCACTCTGGAAGCTCGAATCGGTAAAGGCCTCCATTTGGAGATCCCCATTACCATACACTAAGAACAATTCTTTAGTCCTTCGTAAGTACTTAAGAATGTTCTTTACAGCAATCCAGTGATTCTCCCCTGGGTTAGATTGATACCTGCTTACTACACTAAGTGCATAAGCAACATCAGGGCGTGTACATAACATTGCATACATTATCGATCCTACTGCCGAAGCATAGGGAATAATGCTCATGCGAGCTCTCTCTATGTCAGACTTTGGGCAATCATCTTTTGAGAGAGTGACTCCATGGCAAGCGGGTAAGGCACCCCGCTTGGAGTCTTCCATACTAAATCTCTTTAGGATGGTGTTTATGTATTTGGTTTGGGACAATCCCAATAACCGTTTGGATCTATCCCTATAGATCCGTATACCCAATATGTATGTGGCATCTCCCAGGTCCTTCATGGAGAACCTTTGTGATAAGAATGATTTGACCGACTGTAGCATAGGAATGTCATTTCCTATCAGAAGTATGTCATCTACGTACAATACGAGGATTGCGACATTTCTTCCTACAGTCTTCTTATAAACACAAGGTTCATCTGGATTTTTGATGAAATCAAACTCTTTGATAACATCATCAAAATAGATGTTCCAACTCCGTGATGCCTGCTTTAATCCATAAATGGATTTAAGTAGCTTACATGCTTTACCGCTGCTCCCACTATCAATGAATCCTTCTGGTTGATCCATATAAACGCATTCCTCTAAATCACCATTTAGGAATGCAGTTTTAACGTCCATGTGCCAGATTTCATAGTCGTAGTGAGCAGCAATAGCAAGTAAGATCCGAATGGATTTAAGCATGGCTACCGGAGAGAAAGTCTCGTCATAGTCCAAACCTGATCTTTGACGAAAACCTTTCGCTACCAACCTTGCCTTATAGGTCTCTACCTGTCCATCTACACCGATCTTTCTTTTAAAGATCCATTTGCATCCCACAGGTTTTATCCCGGAGGGTACATCTTCTAAAGTCCATACTTTGTTGGTGTACATGGACTCCATTTTGGATCACATGGCATCCAGCCAATTCACAGAGTCACCACTCGTGATAGCCTGATGAAAGCTGGAAGGATCATCATCATCCATGATGCAATCTTCTCTATCACCATCAACGAGAAAACCGTAGTATCTCTCCGGTGGGCGAGAAATCCTACCAGATCTACGGAGTGGCTGAGGTTCATTAGATTCTGTTATAACTTCAGGTTCAGCCAAGTTGTCATTTGTAACTTGTGTTTCTAGAACTTCTTCTAGATTTACCACATTGCCATTTGTATTGTTTGAAAAAATCTCATCTTCTAAAAAGGTGGCATACTGAGAAACAAACACTTTTTGTTCCTCTTTGTGGTAAAAAAGATACCCAAACGAATGTTTAGGATATCCTACAAATATACATTTGACTGATCGTGTCTCGAGTTTGTCTGGATTCTGCTTTTTAACAAAAGCCGGACAACCCCAAATCTTAACTCTTTTAAGAGATGGTTTCTTCCCATGCCATATCTCATATGGAGTGGTAGACACAGTCTTGGTTGGAACTTTGTTTAACAGAAAAGCTGCTGTTTCCAATGCATGCCCCCAAAACGAGAGAGGTAACTCAGCATCACTCATCATGGATCGTACCATATCTAATAGGGTACGGTTCCTCCATTCTGACACACCGTTGTGCTGTAGTGTGTAAGGTGGAGTGAGCTGAGAGAGAATCCCATTCTCTTTTAGGAAGTCTAAGAACTCAGTACTTAAGTACTCTCCACCTCGATCTGATCGAAGTATCTTGATACTCTTTCCTGTTTGGTTTTCTACTTCATGTTTATACTCCTTGAATTTCTCGAAAGCTTCAGACTTATGTTTTATCAAATACACATGACCAAATCTTGAGAAATCATCAGTAAAAGTTATGAAGTATGAAAAACCGCCTCTTGCATGTGTAGACATTGGTTCGCATACATCACTATGTATGAGGCCTAGGAGCTCAGTAGCTCTTTCTCCGTGTCCTGTAAACGGGGTTTTGGTCATTTTACCTTTGATACAAGACTGGCAAGTTGCATAAGATTTATACTCAAATGAATTTAAATATCCATCTTTATGAAGCTTGTTTAGTCTTGTTTCATTAATATGACCAAGTCTACAATGCCAAAGAAAAGCTTCATTTATCTCTGAAAATTTTCTTTTATTTTTGTGTTGTACGTTGAAAACTGTGTGTTGATTAAGGACGTATATCCCGTTATTTAATGTACCACAACCAATCAACTCTTGATTCAGTCTAATGTTCATAACATTGTGTTGTACAGCAAAATGATACCCTTCATTTTCTAACAAGGAAACAGATATAATATTACAAAGCATACTTGGTACAAAATAACACGGGTTCAAAACCAATATACAACCCGAAGGCAAACCTAGGTGATACTCTCCTACTGAAACTGCATTTACATTGGAACCATTTCCAACTTGGAGAGTATGATCACCTGTCTTCAGAACTCTGCTATTTCTCAACGCCTGCACAGAATTGCAAATATGAGAACCCGAACCGGTATCCAATACCCAGGAAGCAGAATTAATAGAAAAACAGTTTTCAATTATGAACACACCTGAAGCTGAAGCATCACCATGCTTCTTCTTGAGTGCTAGGTACTCGATACAGTTCCTCTTCCAGTGTCCCGTCTTCTTGCAATGGAAACATTCACCTTTCTCTGTTGCCCCAACCTTGGACTTGCCTTTTCCCTTTACCTTTTTGACTCCACCCTTAGGTTTGGTGGGTTTCTTCTTCATCTTTCCCTTGGCCTTAGCCTTTGGGTAAGATGAGGAGGATTGCCCAACAGACATAACGGGAGTCTTCACTGACTTCAGTGTGCTCTCTGCACTCCTTAACATATTAAGGAGTTCAGGCAGTTCCTTCTCCATGTTGTGCATGTTGAAGTTAACGATGAACTGAGCAAAGGTGGAGGGGAGAGACTGTAGAATAATATCTGTATACTGTTCATTGTCCATTGTCCACCCAAGGTCCTCAAGCTCTTCTATGAGAGCTATCATTTTCAGAACATGGTCTCCTACTGCTGTGCCAGCGGTCATGCGCATCTGAAACAGTTTCTTAGACGCTTCGTATCGTAATACGCGGGATTGCTCTCCATACAACTCTTTTGTATGGAGGAATATGGCTTGTACGTCCATATTCTCGTGCTGCTTTTGATGTGTGTTATCCGTCGATGCAAGCACGAGGCATTTTGCCGTGGCACAGTCAGCGTCCCATGTCTTGTGGATTTCCATATCCGCAACTGAAGGTTTAGGACCTAGGGGGAACAAGGCTGGAGCTGTAAGGACATATGATACTTTATCATAAGTCAAGGCTATGTTTAAATTCCTCAGCCAGTCTTTATAGTTGGTCCCATTCAGCTTGTTTTTATCTAATAGAAGCTTAAGTCCTGTCATGGGTATCTGCCATTAAGAGAGAGAAAAGAATACACTTAGCGAATGCTCTTGCAAAGATCAGATTGGTTATTATCTTGTCTAATCGATGTCTCCCACTGTTTTTTATCAAATTTTCTTTAAAACCTTTTAAAAAGAAAACTAGTCGGGATTAATTACATTCTACAACTTCGCCAACCTCTCAGCCAGGCCAGTGCCGGTACTTGAGGGAGGTTCCCCATGCTTTCGCACTGACCTAATTAAAGTAAACCTCGTCTTCCCAGAGGCGTAGCCCCGTTTAGCACCTTTCTAGACACCTACCGAGTCAGCTAATTGTAAAGTGCAAAATTCTCCCGGGAGCAACATTTGCTCGCAGTGGGATCGGGATCCTATTATCATATAGTAGGTATACAATCTCATTGTAACTTTCAACTCTTGAAATTCCCGATATGATTTTTACCCCTAGTACTTATGACCTTAACTAAAGTCAACATATCATAAGTACTAGTCAAGTTCTTCCCGTTATTTCGTGATTAACTAGACCCACTCATATGACCCTTAACTAAAGTCAACATAATCATATGAATGTCCTAACTAATATGCATCATATGCAGGGTAGGAAGACATCACTCAGCTACCGTTCACTGCGCCTTAACTAAAGTCAAAATACGCAGCACGAATACTAAGTACTCTGCTTCCTAAAATGACGGAGGGTGGCGGAAAGTTTTTAAGAAAACTTTTGACGCTTTGAACTTGATATCATTGTAGAATCTAATGGGTTTAAAAAGGAGTGGCTTAAGCTCCGCATTTAGAAACTTGCTTTTTGTAAAAAAGGCCGAGCATGTTTCAAATCTTGATTCTACAATATCCTATTAGGTTCATTTATCTTTTACATTAATCTCATTAATGTAGTCCCATCATTTAAATCCTAAGCCATTACAGAGAGAAACGAAAATATAACGTACACTTATGCCACTCGCATTCGTCACAGTGTCCTGATATGCACCGTTAGGTTACTTAACTAACGGCATACCGGGACGGGGCTAGTGCGGGTGTAAAACATAAGTAACGTTTAAAATATATCATATATAAAATTTCATTCGTCTCAGACATGTATTAAAAGATCACATCAGATAATAAAAACAGCAGAAGCACATAATGGATATCTAGGAGGTCCGTATTTTGTATTTAGCCGGCAATAAAAAATACGGATTCCACGGTCGCAATAAATAGCCAAGCCCACACCCCTAGACCCCTATGAGAGCGGCAAGCGACCCTGCCAATTCTGGAGTTTAGGAGACCCGGTCTCGACTCCTCGAGATGGCCTCCCACTGAACCCAAGAACCCGGTCACTTGTGCCCTCCACCTTGGGTCTGTCCTAATGCGGAAAAGTAAATAATATACAACACTGGTGACAACAACCTCACCCCGGAAGTGCCCCAAATAAAAGAATATTACATACAAATTAATATTACATGAATTAAAAGAATACTCTCATCTCACATAAAAAGAAAACCCCCGGCTATTCATTGCGACAATCCTGCATATCAAATCTCATCCACACAGAGAAATAAAATGGAAAAATACAACAATTGGAATCTTTAACCGCCTTTAGACAACACAAATCCGGAATATCACATATACAAGATTTCATGCATAAATAATGTAAAGCTCGCATTTGGGTCTCATTCAAGAAAACACCTTTTCAAAACAAGCCGGATAATTCACCAAGATTTCCGTTTATCCCCAGACCGAACTGCTAGATTTACACGCAACAAACAAATTTGTAGATTTCAATTATTGTATCACATACTATTAAAATAAGCGACGTTGGAACATCCGATCAAACAAAATAAACAACCACAAACTGCTCTGAAAGCTCAACACCTGAGCAGATTATAAAAATACCAGTAACAACAGAGAACACATAAGGGCCAGCACAAGAAAATACGGCCCATGAATCAACTATACCGCCGCGGAACCGCCGCATAAAGCCTCTTGGGCCGCGGTTCCGCGGCCGTATGGTCGATTCAGGGGATCGTTTTTCTGGTGAGCCCATATATTTCCCTGCTTAATTTTTTACATATTTTTAATTTGAAAAATTCCAGGTTTTTAAAAAATTTCCAGAGAGCACCCCCCGGGTGTCGTTTTTCGTTCGTTCGATGTTTTCAGCGTCGTCTAGGTTACCACAAAGCTCTAGCTTGGCTCTGATACCATGTAGGGATTTCTTAACACCTCTATTAAGGTTTAGAAGCATAATACATGCTATAACAATAAAATTTTGAGGTGCTAAGCAAAGTATACAAAGAATCGAACTAGAATATATGAAGTAACTATTAATAGTATCAACAATTAAGAGTTAAGTTATACTAAGTGATGAGACTACAATCTTTGTAGACCTCTTTGGAAGACTCCTTGGCTTTGAAAAGGTTCACTTGATCAACTCCTCATCCACGACGATCCACCCGAAGCACTTTGCTCTAAGCTTGATGCTTCCTTCGATCTTTGACAAACTTGAAGCACAACACCCTAAACAAGATAGCTAAGGTTGTGTAGGATGATGAAGTTGTTGCTATTCTTATTTATTACCTTTTCTTTTCTTTTTCTAACTCTTTTTTAACATTTAAAAGAGAGCTAGGGTTTTTTGAGGAAGAAGATGGCTCATTTTTCTTTTTGGAATGATAATAATAATGTAAAAGAAAAATGAGAGAGAGAAAGAGATCTTATCATAACCATAACCATGGTTAAAATAATATCTAGATATTTCAACTAAGGTTAAAGGGCAAAAGAAAAAGAAACCATGGTTGAGTCAAATTCAACCATGGAATTGTGTAGAAGAGTGTGGAAAAAAAATGAGTCATTATCCTTTTCTTTTGCCTTTTATCTTTATTGAAAATATCCATATATCATTTTATCTACAATATGATTCTTATATTGCCATCCTCTTTGTATCATCAACCATGATACTTTTCATGTATGTATTTCATGTATGCACATCATCATGCACATATACATGCATGTATCCATAAGAAGAAAAGGATTTAAATAAATAATATAAAAGCCAATATTAAATCAACACTTGATTTAATAAATTGGTCATATCTTATACGACCCGACTAATATTAAATGCCCGATTAAAATACAGTATCATATACTAGTATTTAATCGAGGCTCCGTGCATATCTCATATGTGCACCACTTCGTTTCGCCAGAGCCGAGAAACTTCTATGTGGGACTCTAAGACTCGTCAATACGCCAGCAGTAGATGATGATCATATCAAGCACCTACAAGCCGCAAGCGGTCAGCTAAACGTAACGGCCACCCGGGTATTGAGCGATCAGAATAAGAACAAGCGAACCTGTCAAAACTCCTGTCAATCCATCCGGCAACACTAACCGTACAGTCCGGTCTCTTCGTCAGATATGCTGCATATCGAGTCTAGGGATGGAATCGTCGACCCCAATAACTCAAAAAGTCATGCCGGTATATGGTCTATAATAGACCGAGAAACTTACTGATAACACTTATCAGTAATATCTCAGCAGCCCTGGCCAGGGACTTCCCGTTATAGCCAATCGTGCACAGCACAGCATCAACCCCCAATACCGGGAGAGACGAAACCTCTCCTATCGCTCACTGCCTCCACATGCCTCGAGACTATACCCGAAATCCACCTGTTTGTACGACTCAGTAGAGCCGCAGTAGGGTGGAGATCAAAGTACAGTGGGAGGACACACAAGACTCTATGACGATCTCGGGTCTACAGACTAACCTGTACCAGTGTCACTTGAGAACTGCTATCCGACGTATGATATAATACCATATAGGAGTTCTCGGTGAGTCCGTTCAGTGTACCCAGTCTCACTGAGCACCCGTATACTATCTTCGGTGTCAACACACCAGACGGATATGGGATCATCCATCGCCCATCATATGGAACAAGAATGGTATACGCTAGTTTAAGCTGGAATATCGATGCCCTGTCTCGATATACCTACGACTAGGAACATTTCAAGGATATGCTTATAAACTACAGATGTCCCACTAGTATGATCCGCATCATAATTCCAGTAGTTAAGCCAATATCCTTAGGGCTTTATCAACATGCACCAAATGAATATAAACATGATCAAGTGAACATATGATAAAGTAAAAACCAGATAGCATACTATCATTTTGAGCAAGACTGTCCCCCGAATATATATATATATATATATATACACATCAGTACATACACTATCTCATAATGGCCTCTAGGGCATACATATATCCAACAGGGAACACACTCGAGGTGAAGTGACAGTGTCAACTCAGCGGACTAAGCTGTACTCATGTCACCTGGGAACTGATAACCGACGATAGATATAGTACCAACCAACAGTTCCCAACGAGTCTTGTCCAGTGTACTCGTAACCTAACGAGCACCCGCATACTATCTCAAGTACGACGTACTGACGGCTGTGGGACAGACCGTCTCCCACACTTGGATGAGAAGCGTATACGCTAGTCTTCTCCACAGTATCGATGCCCTGTCTCGATAGTCCTACGACTAGGGACCTGCATAAGGATGTGGTTGTGGATTACCCAGCCCCCACGAGTGTGACTGACATCACAACGCTGGTAATCAAGCAAAGATCCTAAGGGCTCCACTAATGTGTATAGGTGATATACAAAAATAAACACATGTACACATTAAAGTAGAAACAAACCAAGTAGCATACTACTATTTTGAGCAAGATTGTCTATACAAGGTGAATATCCCAAGCTTCCATTAAGTAATATACAAACCAGTATGATACAGTAATGGCCTCTAGGGCATATACACTAACAGGTTCGATTCTATGGCCCAGGTCAGGAAAATCATCACTAAGGTTCTACAACACTCACTACACCTGCATTACCTCTTTACAAGTCCACAAAACCACTAAACATCCACTTGGAAATTTCCAAGATCATCAAATCATATCGGTTTAACTCTAAACTAACAATAGGATAAACTAAACACAATAACTTAACTAAAGTCTAGAATTATTCCTCATTTGACAACTCAAGAAAATTCTTGAGTTGCTCAAAGTCTTCAAAATCCAAGTTTAGAAGGTCCATAAGGTGTAGGATGGGGTGGGGATCATTTTTAATGAAGAGAGTATAGGGTTTTAGCAAGGTTTTTGAGGTGATCCATGGAGGTAGAGGAGTTGGAGGAAGAGATGAAGAAGATGAAGGAAATGGTGAAGAAATGATGAAGGAAGAAGAATGGGTGAGGGTGGAGCCATACCCCCCCTCTCTCATACCGTCACATGACATGCCATGCCTCATGACATCATTATGTCCCCTCTCTCTCTCCTCAATCATGCCATCTCTTTTTCTCATACAAATAAAACCAAAAATCAAAAATGCAAATGAAGCCAACATGTAACAAAAATGCAACATGTCATGTTGCACTAACCATGGAAAATGTAGAAACACGGATTTGGCTTAATTGCGATTAGCAGTGCACTAATCCAATTTTTTATTTAAACTGTATATAATTAATTATAAAAATGCCAAATCCAATAAATATATTTTTAAATGAATAAATCATTTTAATCTCTAATTATTTCACAAATATTGGTATATATTTATACCATTTTACGAAAACCCCAAATTCGCAAATCGGGCAGTTTTCACGAAATATGTTATTTTAATATTAAATTCCAAAAATAATATTTTATATTTTCTGAAATGTTACACCTAAGGAGAAAATACACCTACGGGATCCTCTCGACTCGTAGGGAGAAAAGTCTTTATGAGACCTTCACGGCTCATAAAGTTGAAAAGTCTAAGGCGACAGATCTGAACCTTTTTCCTAAGCCATCGCTGCCCTACAAGGAGGTCGAGATGGACAATCTACGGGCCACATTCGCCAATGCTACATGCCAATATGAAACAAGATATGTATTTTATTCATGAATTCAAGTGAATACAAGATACATTTCATAAAAGAATCAAAAATGAATACATGTTATTCATAAATCACAAGTTTACATTCGATACAAAAAGGCACAAAGACGGTTATTAAGGAGGAGGCGTCTTCAGCAAACCAGCAAGCTGCTCGCGTGCTCCTCTCAATCCTTTCTCGTCGTCAGCCACCGCGGCCAACTCCGCTTCAATTTGAGTCCGCTGCCGCAAACATGACGAAAGCTTTTCATCGGTTTCTAGCATGGCAACTTCGCAGTCCTGCATGAACCGCTTGGTGAGGTCAAGTGCCCGCCTTAGCATCAACCCATCCGAAATACATCGCTGGACGTTGTCAAAAATGGCTTTTAACTGCGCCGCATTCTCTTCAACCTGGTCACGCAACCGGACAGATTCGCCGGAAGCCACCTCATGCTCCTTTCGTCTCAAAGTCGCCTCTTGTTCAAAATGGCGGATGAATTGAATACTATGCTCAACCCATGCAGCCCGCTGGGAGTTCGAAGCCAACACCTCAGGAGCGAGACGCTTGAACTCAATCTCGTGCAAGCAAGCCTCGATCTTTCTGCAGTAATCAACCCAAGAGCCGACGAGATCTTCATCATGGAAGTTCACGAGTGTCGCCAGCATTGGATTAACCTCAACGACAAAATCCGTAGTAGAAGTAAGGGCCTCGTCATTAAGATCTTCGATGAATTCTCTCAACATTCTCCGGCTATTTGCAGCACCCCTGGAAGATATGCATTTAGCGAAGGGCCCTGCGGGCATTGGAATGCGAGACTCAAAAGGAGCTGGAGCAGATTATTTCACCTCCAGTCAAGACAGAAAGGCGCAACCCACGAGCACCAACCATGTACTGTGCACGGCAGTAAGGAGGGTCTTTGGGTCACGCCTCACTAAGCATTCATTCACGACTGCGTAACTGCTTCAATGGAAATGGTGTCCAAAACGTGCTGATTTATGTACGACACTACAATGGCGCTCGCACTTAGCAAAAATCCCTAAGGGTAAAGTATAAAGCTCATGCACAGAGGCGAGATACATGTATGAATATGCGATGAAAAGGAAGCATTCAACAATAAACATTCAACAGTCAATAATAAGAGAAATATATTGATGTAAACATACTACTCTACGGGGAAGAGATCACCAAATATGGGATCAGAGATACAGGGATTGACAAAAAAATGCAAAGTTCTCCAATTCCCTCTCTGCCCTCTCCACCATGTTGAAGCGGCGGTCTTCGCGAGAAGTTGCTCCCCATCAATTAGCACCGTGCTCATCAGCGAAGGCGGACATGATAGCCCGTTGAGCCCGTATTTGGCTTAGTAGATGAACTGATCGGTCCCTCAAAGACGGGGTAATCAAACGTGCCTCGTGAAAGCACTCGATCTTATCCTCCGCCGCATCGAGAATCGCCGGAGTCATCTCTGCCGAATGAGGAGGGATGTCGACAAGCACGGATAGAAAGATCATCCGGAGCCAAATGGAGCCCATAGGAAGAGGAGAGCCCCTACGAGTCAGGAGCTCATACATCACCGCGTCACATTGAGCATCGGTAAGAAAAGGGTCTACTAGCCGTGCAGCAAAACGAGGAATCGTTTCCTCGATGGGCACCTCCCATGGTTGCGGAAAAGCGTGAGGATGATTACAGGCCATAGCTCTTGGTTTGTTTGAATTTTGTTAATAAAAATGGGTTTCTCTTTGAAGAGAAGAAGGAAGACATAACTTCGGGTTATAAAGAGAAACGTTCAAACCAACGCACGGAAAATTTTATGCACAGTAGAACTATTTCCAAGGCCGGAAAAGGGGGCATGGGGAACAAGATAGTCGACCCATAGGAAACAGAGAAAGAAGGTGAAAAGACACCTTCACTAATGAGGCAGCGCCTTACGTACATTAAATGAGGGCGCCAGCGCCGAGAGTTAAAAACTCCGAGGCAGCGCCTCACGTGCCTCGCACGTATAACCCGGGGGCTCCGGCATTTCATATCCGAGTAACTACTACTTCATATGAGGCACCTATGAGCAGTGGTATAAAAGAAAGGAAAATTTTGCCATTCATACTTGAGAAAATTTATACATCAGTGGTAGCAACAAAATAAAATATCATCAAAATGTTTACAGGGGCAAGACACTGAATCCTGGGTATGGATTTAAGAATTCAGAAGCAAGTCCGAGAAAAATGTTTCTGGCTTCTCTGACCATTTTCTTATGCATTTTCTCACGAATGCAAGCGTCGGGATTCCCGCTGATATCGTCCGTCTTCTGGTAGGCGGAGATTATCGCCGTCTGTTGGAAGACCTGATGCAAAATATCGACAAGATCATCTTGCCGCCTCTTCGAGATTAGACACATCAAATATACTGAATGCACCTTATCTTCGGCATCATCATGCACCTCAAGCGACATGGCCTCGTTAAATTCAGGAAGTGCCTCCCAAATCACCCCCACGATAATTTTCAAAAGGGCGAAGCGACGGGGGAGTACTCGACCGTTATGTTCATCAAAGCGATGCATCACCTCAGCGCATGGGGCATCCGTAAACTCCTGGTCTTGACAGTGGCCTTGGATGTGAATGTTTTCATAGGAAATAATCTCGTCAAGATTATACAGATAAACAGCCATAGTATCTGGAAAGAAAATTCAATAATAGATTAGCCATTAAAAATCAAGATTCTTAGAGTCTAAAATAAGATCAAGATGACGTCCCATCATTGATGAGGCAGTCACTCAGTAAGAATGAAATCCTAAGTGGATTCTCATTTAATGAGAAATCTCATTGGGCTAAGGAGTTAAACTCCTCTCGAGAGCAGTGCTCTGCAAACAGATTTCACATCTGTCAACTCTAATTAAGAGGGAATAAAATTCCCCAAAGAATTTTTTTCTAAAAGAGATATGCTCTATAAAGACGATGGGGTAATCTACCAGAACCCTCAAAAGTAAAGCTTTTTACAGAGTAAAACCCCAAGATCTTTAAGATCTGTAAAACAAACTCTAAGAGTTCTTCATGGAAGATGAACAGTGTTCTAATTAACGGGTTAACAAAACCCTAAAATACATCTTAAGATCTACGATCTCAGAAGAGCAAAGCTCTGTTAAGGGGTTCGATTATAATCCTTACCAAATTTTTGGGCAGAGTTCTAACTCTAAAAGAGATTTCTTTGGGCAGATCTAAGCTCTGAAAGGAGAATTAAATTCTCAGAAAAAAGAAGAACGAGAGAAGATGAAAAGCAGTCATCTCAAGGGCTAAAGGCCCTACTTATAGGCACAGGAAGTCGATCAACTTCCAAGAAGATCCAACGGTGGAAAGGCGGCAACCGTTGCACTCACGTGTGAGCTACGTGAGCGCAACGATGGGGGGCATTTGATTCCCCAACAAAAGAGCAAAGCTCTGTTTGAAATTTGAAAGGCAGCGCCAAGAGTTGAAAACTCTGGGGCAGCGCCTCACGTTCCTTACACGAGGGCGCCAGCGCCAAGTGTTAGGGCAGCGCCTCACGTGCCTTGCACGAGGGCGCCTGCGCCAAGAGTTAAAAAAACTCTGAGGCAGCGTCTCACGTGCCCTGCACGAGGGCGCTGGTGCCAGAACTAAAAGTTCTCTGCCATTGGATCAAAGATCCAATGGGGATGACAAATCATCAAATTACAGAATTAATTTCTGTTGAGGTAATATTCCTCAAATCTTTCTAAACGGGAAAGATTATTCTCTGTAAAACAGAGTACCGTTGGATTAAAAATCCAATGGTGATTAAAAAATCACCAAGCCACAGAATAAGATCTGTATGGGAAAATATTTCCCCAATCTTGTTAAAAATAAGAAAAATATCTTCTGTAAAACAGAAGTCCTTGGATCAAAGATCCTGTCACGACCCAAAATTTTGTTCGTGACCGGCACTTAAATCACGCAACGTCTAAAGGCGTAACGTAAATTAAGTAAGTCAAAGCCCATAAATCTAAACCTTTTAAAGAAAATAAAAGAAGTGAAGTTTTGAAATAAAGGTATGGTGAAATCAAACGTTTTCTTAAATGCATAGATAATGGAACATGAAAATGTAAGTGGATTATACTAGTTGAAAAACATGTTTCGTCTTTTAAAATTTGGACAACACCTCCCTTGTATATTTTGAACCAAAACCACATATACATGATAATATAAAAGGCATCCCCAAGCCGGAGCTAGCTCTTCGCCAATCGGCGGAATCACAACCACGCAAGTCGGGAATATATGTATACGACGTCCAACGATGAAGATCAACATAAGAATAAGGTAAATAAAACAAGACATCAAATCCCCCAAGCGAACATATAACCCATCGCTCTAAGTCTCGCAACCACAAGTCTTACTAAGTCTTACTACATATACAAATACTAGTTTCTGATTGATGGAATTAACTAGATACAACAGGAATAATAATACAAGAGTGGGCACGATCCAATATGTCCCACCTACCAAAACAAATCACCCGAAAGCAAGCTGTGTACCAGTGATACCGCTACTGATCAACGCGGTCAACCTGCAAGAACTGTGGCACAACGGGGGTGAGTTGCCAACTCGTGAGTAGAAAACATCAGCAGATAGAAACCGAATAAAACAACGATTCCAATATCAACTATATCATAAAGGTAATACTATGATATCTAGGGTGACCGTATCTACATATATGCCAACAATATAATCAATGCCTGTATGCATGTGGATATCATCCACGTGTCCATCAATGACACAACAACTTCATGAAACCTGAGTGTCTAACATCGACAATCGAAACATCATGAAAGCATATGCATATAAATATGAGGATATCAACCAACGTGTGTCCATCAACAACATATCAAAATCATAGAACCTGAGTGTCTAACAACGACACTCGAAACATCATGAAACCCGTGTCCAGCATCGACACTTAAATCTTCATATCTCGGGCTCCGTCAGTCCGGATCGGCCTACGGGCTCCGTCAGTTCGGATCGGCCCATATCATCTCACGACTCCGTTCGGTATCCTTCGGATAACCGCCGAGCCTAATACTATCACCGGTAGGTTGTAGTCCCTCTGCCAGGCTCATCGTCTACTGCACAACATACCTTTCTTGCCCCGGGGTACCATATCGGGTCCACCATATACCCACAAACGGCTCATCCAGCTCCTCGAATCGGGTATCACATAACTCATAACCGAGAAAACACATGGTGGACGTCTCGAAATGTCATATCAAGAGAAACCGGGTTTTTAAAACAATACAGACTCTCTTTTGAAATATAACCACGGTTCTCAAATCCAGAATCTCATGAAAACAGCATCTCAAGGCATATAATCGTAAATCATGATGTATGCAAACATAGAACAGAAATGTGAGCATATCAGTATATCATGCAACATAAAATAGTGATGTGAGCATATCAGTATATCATGCAACATAGCATAACGATGTGGCAATCTACCGTGTAAGTGACATAGCAATTATCGATGATGAAAGTGTGTGAGCCGGCAAATCTGTGTAAGTGTAACTTACGCATCATCGATAATCGTGTAAGTATACTAGCACAGGTATATGTAATGCAATGAGAATATCATGAACATAGCAGAAAGTAAATTGTGAGTGCAATGCTATAAGGTATACGTATCTAATCTAACATATCCGAATCGGTGAATCTATCAATCGGTATCCACCCTCACAACATCACGTACGGTATAATCCATCGTATGGCATCCTCTAGTCAAGGGTATGGATCAATCATCCGGTAAAACATCGCGTGCGGTACCATCGTACAGCGGCAACAAACAGAATATGGATTCTATCGACCTATACAACAATGAGGGTACGGATCTAAAGTCTCGTATGACATATTCACATCATTATATATATATATATATATACCTATATCACAGGTCACATACGTATCAATCTCATATCATGGGACCGACAAAGGTATCAATTATCTCATATTGCCTCGCATCCGTATAAAGCATATCAAGCCAAGTCATCATATTTCACCGTATACTCTTTTCATTACATCAATATCTCACATCAAGTCATCTTATTAACCTCATATCGTATTTAAAGACCTCATAACATGCCACTATAATCTTATACTTATTCTCTTGCAACTACATATATATATCATGATTCACATTCACGTTTCACATCCTTTCTATCATATCATTCCACGCTAAAACCATTAACTATAACCTTAAGTCGTGGCATATCTTGTCTCTAAATTATAAAACATATATCGATGGTTGCGGGGGTGCTATACGCCATCCACCCGACTTCCCCCGTAGATATAAATCTACTCACCTGCGGAACTCCTTGTTCAGCCGTAGTCGATTTTCTTCGTCATCTCGGAATCCACGCGAAGGTACCTACAAAAAATACACAGTCGTAATGCTATTAAAATCAAGTCCAGAAAACTGATACGGCATACGGTGCGCTCATAGGTTAGAACCTATAGCCTACGCATAGAAAAACAACCAAACAACCCTCGTCGTTTACGTACAAACATCTAACGAACCAATACAATATCAAATACCAAATCCCAAATTCATAAATCACAAATACCAAATTCAACAACATAGGAAATCACTCCCAGATTTCATATCAGGTTATTTGGGACTACACAAGCAAGTACAGGGAATAGGTTATAAGGATTAGGATCTACACCCAAAAACTCAACAGCAGAAAGCCAACAGAAATTCGGCGTCAACATCAATAAATCCGAGCTCGCCGGCCGTACGGGGGACAAAGGGGCTCTTACTTTAGTGGTGGGTTTTTAAGGGTTTATCTAGGTTAATGATATTGCTTTTTTCCTCATAACCATCCCAGGTTGCTCCAGATTCCCTGTAGGCCAATAAAATGTCACATAACCGACACGGGACAAATTTCAGATTTCATGTTATTGGTCTGTAGTAGCTCCTTTAGTTAGGTTTAAACAATATATAGTGATGAACTTTTCAAATTTAGAGGGCTAATGCAAACAAACTCCGAATCGAACTAGAGATTAGGGTAAATCATAACAAAAGAAGTCTAAACATAAGTGATAAGAAACTACAACCTTTGTAGTCAACTCCTTCACTCTCTTTGGACTCCTACGGCTCCACTCGAAGCTTGGATCGACTCCGCTCAAGGTCTTTCGTCGTCTACGATGATCCACCCGGAGTTTCTTAGCTCAAGCTCTTTGCTTCACAAAACTAGGATGAATGAAGCATAACAATCTACACTAATGGGCTAGAGTAGTATAGATTGGTGAAGTGAGGATTTTTATCTCTTGAAAAACCTTTCATTTTCTTCTCTCTCAAAACCTAGTGAGTGAAATTGAGGAAGAAGAAGAAGCAACTGGGGTTGTATTTAACTCAAGTAAATAATCACATAATTAGCCATGGAGATATTTTAGATATTTAACTAAATAAATATGAGTGGAATGGTGAGTCATGAGAGTAGATATTTTGAGAATATTGTAGAAGCTATGACTCATTTTATTTAATTAGAAATCTAATTTAATCTCCAATGTGAGTCTTGCACACCCATCTTGTGTGTATCATCAACCATGACACTAATTATAAATACATGTTTATATATTTAAATAATATATATATATATATCAATATATATATATATATATACACATATACATATATATATATACACACACACATATACATATACATATACATATACATATACATATACATATACATATATATATATACATATTACATATATACATATACATATACATATATACATATAGATATACATATATACATATATATATATATGTATATATATATATATGTAAATATAATTACTAAAGAAAGGATTTTACAAAAAGAAATTAGTCATTTTATAAAATCAACAATTTATTTAATAACCCGGTCATATCATATATAACCCGACTAATTTATCCGCTAGATTAAATGTGGTATCAAATACTCGCATTTAATCAAGACACCGCACATATCTCCACATGCGCTCCCACTTCGTTTCGCCTGAGTTCGGAAAACCCCTTTGTGGGACTCTAAGACTCGTCAATACGCCAGCAGTAGGTAGTGATCATATCAGATAGCCACAAACCGTCAGCGGTACTAGCTGCATGTAACGGCTCCCAGGTATTGTACGAACAGAAGAACAACAATCGAACTTGTCAAAACTCCCGCAAGGCCATTGGTAACACTTACCGCACAGTCTGGTATCTTCATCTGATATGTTGCATATCAAGTCTAGGGATGGAATCGTCGAGCCCTAATAACTCAATAAGTCATACCGATATGGACTATGACCGGTCGATAAACTACTGATAACACTTATCAGTAAATCTCATCAGCCCTGGCCAGGGACTTCGAGTCAAAGCCAATCGCGTATAGCACAACATCAACTCCCAATACCAGGACAGACGCAACCCCTCCAATCGCTCATTGTCTCCATGTGTCTCGGGACTGTACCCAAAAGCCACCTGTTTGCATGACTCAGTAGAGCTGTGGTAAGGTGGAAATCAAAGCACAGTAGGAGAACACACAAAACTCTATAACGATCTTAGGTCTGCAGACTAACCTGTACCAGTGTCACCTGAGAACTACTATCCGACGATAGATATAATACTATATAGGAGTTCTCTATGATTCCGTTCAGTGTACCCAGTCTCCACTGAGCACCCGTATACAATCTTCGATGTCACAACACCAATGGATATGGGATCATCCATCGCCAATCATATGGGTCAAGAAACGTATACGCTAGTATACTCTGGAATATCGATGCCCTGTCTCGATATACCCTCGACTAGGAACATTCTAAGATAGCTTATAAACTACACATGCCCTACTAGTATGATCTCCATCATAGTCATGGAAGTCAAGCAGATATCCTGAGGGCTTTATCAACATGTATGAAATGAATAGTATAACACAATCAAGTAAACATGTTAAGATAAAGTAAAACTAGATAGCATACTATCATGTCGAGCAAGAAAGTCATATGTATATATATACATGTCCAAGCATCCATGTTACATATAATGGCCTATAGGGCATACACATATCCAACAATCTCCCACTTGCACTAAGGCCAATTATTGGCGTATCTCATACCAAACATTTCAAAAAGCCGCTTATGTTGCGGCTGTGGAAGGGCCTTGGTGAGTGGATCCGCGGCGTTATTCTTTGTATCTACTCTCCGAATCTTGATCTCGTGGCGATCTACTATCTCCCGGATCAAATTATATCGCCTCAGGATGTGTCTGGACTTCTGATGGGACATGGGTTATTTGGCCAACGCCATAGCCCATTATTATCACAATACAATGGTTTTGGATCAATAATAGTTGGAACTACTCCTAGTTCCGCGACGAACTTCCTCATCCAGACGGCTTCCTTGGCAGCATCATTTGCAGCAATATACTTAGCTTCCATCATGGAGTCTGCAACGGTATCCTGTTTGGAACTTTTCCAACTAACTGCCTCTCCATTGAGAGAAATACAAACCCTGAGATAGATTTGCTGTCATCCTTATCACTTTGGAAGCTGGAATCGGTAAAGGCCTTCATTTGGAGATTCCCATTACCATACACCAAAAAAAATTCTTTAGTCCTTCGTAAGTACTTAAGAATGTTCTTCTCTGCTATCCAATGTTTCTCCCGTGGGTTGGATTGATACCTGCTTACTACAGCTAGTGCATAAGCAACATCAGGGCGAGTACATAACATCGCATACATTATAGATCTTACGGCTGAAGTGTAGGGTATAATGCTCAAGCGAGCTCTCTCTTCGTCAGTCTTCAGACAGAAGTCCTTAGAGAGAGTGATTCCATGGCAAGCGGGCAAGGCACCACGCTTGGATTCTTCCATACTGAACCTTTTTAGGATGGTGTCTATGTACTTTGATTGGGACAATCCCAATAACCTCTTGAATCTATCTCTATAGATCCTGATGCCCAAAATGCAAGAGGCATCACCCAGGTCTTTCATGGAGAACCTTTTTGATAAGAATAGTTTGACCGATTGTAGCATAGGAATATCATTTCCTATCAAGAGAATGTCATCCACGTACAATACGAGGAATGTTACAGTACTCTCTACAATCTTCTTATAAATGCATGGTTCATCTATATTTTTGACAAAATCTAACTCTTTGATTGTATCATCAAAGCAGATGTTCCAGCTCCGTGATGCCTTCTTTAATACATAAATGGATTTAAGCAACCTACATGCCTTTTCTCTGCTCCCACAGTCAATGAAGCCCTCTGGCTGATCCATAAAAACGCATTCTTCTAAATCACCATTTAGAAATGCAGGTTTAACGTCCATCTGCCAGATTTCATAATCGTAGTGAGCAAAAATACCAAGTAGGATCCGAATGGATTTAAGCATTTCTACTGGAGAGAAAGTTTCATCATAGTCCAATCCTGGTCTTTGACGAAAACCTTTCGCTACAGGCCTTGCTTTATAGGTCTCCACCTGTCCATCTACACCAATCTTTCTTTTAAAGATCCATTTGCAACCTACGGGTTTTATCCTAGGAGTACATACTTTGTTGGTATACATGGACTCCATTTCGGATCTCATGGCATCCAGCCACTTCACTGAGTCACCACTCGTGATAGCTTGCTGAAATCGGTAAAGGCCTCCATTTGGAGATTCCCATTACCATACACCAAAAAAAATTCTTTAGTCCTTCGTAAGTACTTAAGAATGTTCTTCACTGCTATCCAATGTTTCTCCCGTGGGGTGGATTGATACCTGCTTACTACAGCTAGTGCATAAGCAACATCAGGGCGAGTACATAACATCGCATATATTATAGATCTTACGGCTGAAGTGTAGGGTATAATGCTAATGCGAGCTCTCTCTTCGTCAGTCTTCAGACAGAAGTCCTTAGAGAGAGTGATTCCATGGCAAGCGGGCAAGGCACCACGCTTGGAATCTTCCATACTGAACCTTTTTAGGATGGTGTCTATGTACTTTGATTGGGACAATCCCAATAACCTCTTGAATCTAAATCTATAGATCCTGATGCCCAAAATGCAAGAGGCATCACCCAGGTCTTTCATGGAGAACCTTTTTGATAAGAATAGTTTGACCGATTGTAGCATAGGAATATCATTTCCTATCAAGAGAATGTCATCCATGTACAATACGAGGAATGTTACAGTACTCCCTACAATCTTCTTATAAATGCATGGTTCATCTATATTTTTGACAAAATCAAACTCTTTGATTGTATCATCAAAGCAGATGTTCCAGCTCCGTGATGCCTGCATTAATACATAAATGGATTTAAGCAACCTACATGCCTTTTCGCTGCTCCCACAGTCAATGAAGCCCTCTGGCTGATCCATAAAAACGCATTCTTCTAAATCACCATTTAGAAATGCAGGTTTAACGTCCATCTGCCAGATTTCATAATCGTAGTGAGAAAAAATACCAAGTAGGATCCGAATGGATTTAAGCATTGCTACTGGAGAGAAATTTTCATCATAGTCCAATCCTGGTCTTTGACGAAAACCTTTCGCTACAGGCCTTGCTTTATAGGTCTCCACCTGTCCATCTACACCAATCTTTCTCTTAAAGATCCAGCCATTTCACTGAGTCACCACTCGTGATAGCTTGCTGAAAACTAGTAGGGTCATCATCATCCATGATGCAATCTTCTCTATCACCATCAATAAGAAACCCATACTATCTCTCCGGTGGGCGGAAGTCCTACTAGATCTCCGGAGCGGCTGGGGTTCTTGAAGTTCTACTGCAACATCAGTTTTAACCAATTCGTCATAAGTAATTTGTGTCTCTAGAACCTCTTCTAGTTCTACCGCATTGCCATCAGTACTATTTGTAAAAATTTTATTTTCTAAAAATGTGGCAAGTTGAGAAACAAACACTCTTTGTTCCTCCTTGTGGTAGAATAGATATCCATATGAATGTTTTGGATATCCCATAAATTTACACATGACTGATCGTGTCTCGAGTTTATCTGGATTCTACTTTTTGACAAAAGCCGGACAACCCCATATGATAACTCTTTTAAGAGATGGTCTCTTTCCGCACCATATCTCATATGGAGTGGTAGACACGGTCTTGGTTGGAACCCTGTTCAACATGTTAGTGTATATGCCCTAGGGGCCATTATTGTATCATACTAGTTTGTATATTACTTAATGGAAGCTTGGGATATTCACAGTTATATAACAGTCTTGCTAAACATAGTAGTATGCTACTTGGTTTTATCTATCTTAATATGTGAGTATACGTATTGTTAGAGCTCTTAGGATCTTACTTGACTACCAGCGTTGTGATGGCAGTCACACTAGTGGGGGCTGGGTAGTCTACAAGCACATCCTTTTACAGGTCCCTAGTCGTAGGATTATCGAGACAGGGCATCGATACTCCGGAGTAGACTAGTGTGTACGCTTCCCATCCCAGTTGGTTAGATGGTCTGTCCCAAGCCGTTAGTACGTCGTACTGGAGATAGGATGCAGGTGCTCATTGGGTTACGGGTACACCGGACAGGACTTACGGGGAACTGTTGGTTGGTATTATACCCGTTGTCAGTTAATAGTTCCCAGGTGAAATTAGTACAGCATAGTCCGCACACTTGACACTGCTACTTCGCCTCGAGTGTGTCCCACTATTCTTAGATTGCTACCCTACCACGGCTCAAAGGAGTCGTGCAAACAGGTAGCAGTTCGGTGCAGTCCCGAGCACTTGGAGGCAGTGGCGGTTAGACAGGATTCGTCTCTCCCGGTATTGGGAGTTCATATCGTGCTGTGTTAGAGAGCCATTACGCAAAGTCCCTGGCCAGGGCAAGCGAGATTTACTGGTAGGTTCCAGTTGTTTTCTCAGGGTGTAATGGGCTACGCTCCGACACGACTTATACCGCTATTAGGGGACTGATGCTTACCACCCCCAAGGCCCGATATGCGATAGTCTTAGACGAACAGACCGGACTGTACGGAGATTGTCACATCAGACTCAGTAAGAGTTCGGATGGGTTTCCTCATCGGCCTTCTTATCGACATCTACCTGGGGACCGTTACGTACAGCTAGTGCCGCTTGTGGTCTTTGGTTAAACCCACTGCCAGCGTAGTAGTCGAGTCTTTAGAGTCCCACACAGAGAGTTTCCTTGCTCCGGGAGAAACGATATAGAGGTCGTATGGTTTTACGACAAGGGTTCGGACGCATACGTGTGTTTACGCACGTACGACATTCGGACAGTTTTTACTAGCCGGCTTTCGTTTAAGCCAGTTTCTAGTATCGGGTTATTGGATTTATACAGTCTAAAGTTTTTCCGTGTTTTCACGGATAGGAGGGGGCGTTCTCGTAATTTCGCGGGAAGCTTCTAAAAGGATAGTGACTTGAGAGTTAAGGTGGCATTAGCATTAATTGATTTTGTGACTCATGAGATGAATCATTCAAGTGAGTTAATGAAGCATTTATTGCTTAATGACTCACTTGATGATTCATTGCACATATTAAATGAAGCATGATGATAAATCATTTGATTTATATTATTTGATATTTTATATGCTTCATGATATATTAGAAGTGTGAAACAATTTCAATTCATTATCATTCTCACCTTCTCTCTCCTCAAGCTCTCTCTCTTCAAACCCTAATCCTCCCCTCTCATGTGTTGAGACCAAGGATTAGTAAAGACTATTTAATCCATAACACTTCTCTATATCACCTAGGTTACATAGATTAGCACTTTAAGAAACCTAGTTACCTCAGGTTAAAGGTGAAGCTTGGAGTATAGCTCTCGGGTGGATCATCTATTACGTGGAGGAGGCCGAGAAGGACGTGGATAACGAAAAAGAGAAGGACACGGTTCATTAGGTATGATCACTTATTATAGTAGTTCATAACTTCTATGTTTCTTGTTAGTTATAGTTTAGCAAAGATTCTCGGTTAGTCGATGTTTATGCAAAGAACAGGATCGTTTTTCAATTTTCCGCCTCCCCACAAGTCATGGGGTATGGTACATTGACTTACAGTGGTATCAGAGCCTCGATAAACAATAATTATCTCATTAGTAAAGTCGTATGAATTTCGAACACAAAACGAACCGGAAAAAACATCGATATCACTAAGTTTCTGTCAAATTTAAAACAGGCTCTAAAAATTTTTCAGGGACCTGCAGAATAACCTACAGAGAAATATAAGAACACAGAAAAAAATTGGGTTCATGAATCGGCCATACAGCTGCGGAACCGTGGCCGATCCCACCGATCCGCCGCGGATCCGCGGCCGAGTTGGAGCCGATTCAGCCCAAGTTTTTCCAGTGGCTCTTCTATGATGTGTTTGTCTTTTCTGGAATGTTTATTTTCTGCTCAAGTCTCAGGTGCACAGAGAAGTTTTAGAGTAGAATCTAAAGTGTTTGCTCGATCGAAATCTTATGATGTTTGCTAATTTGATTATATCTGTGATTGTATAATGTGTTCGTAAACCTCCCTTAACTGCTAGTATGTCGGTTGGCAGGGGGTTGTACATTTCTGTAATGGTTTTTACTGTTTGTGGTTGTGAACTGTATTGGACTGTTGTGATGATTAGCCAGGGTTTGTGATGGGTTGTTATATTCATTCATTCAAAGAAATTGTAATATGTTGTAATATTATTTTGCGGGGCACATCCAGGTTGCGGTTGTAGCCACCATTGTATTATTTCATTTTACTGTTTTTGCTCCTAGGATAGACCCAAGGTGGGGTGCACAAACTACCGGGTACTTTGAAGTGTTTAGTGGCCTACTCACGTTGTTGAGGGAGACCACTTAACTTCGGATATTTGGCAGGTAGTTTGCCGTACCCGTAGGGGTCTAGGCTGGGGTAATGGCTATTCATCACAACTGTGTAATCCGTCTTTTGTTGCAGGCTCTAAACAAACGTGGATTGCTTGCAAATCTAATAATGTTCATATGAGATCTGGAATGCCTATTATTGCGTCTGACGAATGTACAATATCTATATATGATTGCTATTTTGACGTCACTTATGTTTTACACCCGTGCTAGCCCATCCCCCGCTCTGCCGTTAGTTAAGTAACCTAACGGGTGGTGATGGGACCCAGTGGCGAATGCGGATGGCATAAGAGGACGTTGTATTTTCGTTGTTTTCTGCAATGATAGGTTAATGATGGGACGCATTATTATTAATGCAAAGAAAATAAACCAAAAGTTGAATCGTTGGAACAATTTAAAAGAAACCACTCGGTTATTTTAAAACAGTTGATATTTTTAAATTGCGGAGCTTTAACCACTCCTTTTTAAAGCTATCAGGTTCCTTCGGTCATATCAAGTTCACTACGTTCACGGTTTCGCCAAAACCAGTCGTAGCCCTCCGTCATTTCATTTGGGTATTCAGTAGTATTCAAGCTATGCATTTTGGCCAAAGTCAAGGCATAGTGTTTGGTAGCTGCTGAGTATTCATTTATTGCATAGATAGATGAGTTAGTTTGGGTCAGTTGTATTATCATTTGACCATAGTCAGGGGTATGTACGGATTGGTTCAAATTGACAAGATAATGATGGGTAGAACTTGACATGTGACTTATGACATTTTGACCAAAGCCAAGGTCATAAGAGCATGGGGCAAAAACTTTTATCGGGAATTTCTAAAGAAACTGAAATTTGCAAAGAGATGGATACCATTTGGAGTTTGATGAATGTTGGTAGGATTCCTTCAACATTATCATACGATGATATTTGGATCCCGATCCTACTGTGAGTATATGCTACTCATCAGGAGATTCGTCACTTAACGATCAATGATATAAACCAAGTAAGTGTCAAGAAAGGTGTCAGCGGGGTTACTCCCCCAGAGAAAAGAGGTTATTTAATTAAGGAACTTCGCGAAAGCATTGGAAAACCTCCCTCGAAGTACCGACACCAGCCTGGCTGAACGGTTAAGCAAGTATTGTACAGTGAGAATAGTCCTGGCTAATTCTTCTTTTATGGTTTGAGGAAGGATTCGAGAAACAGTGGGAGCCATCCAGTTTAGATAAATTAAAAACCACTCTAAACTTGCAAGAGCATCAAGCTAAAGTGTTTCTTCTCTCTCTCCTACTTGCAGCGACCCTGAAAATGACTGGACTTAAGTTACTTTTAGAGAAAAATATACCGACAGGGCCAAACTATAAAGATTGGCTGCGGAATGTCAAAATGGCTTTGACCTATGACAAATTGGGGTACGTCCCCACCGCTAAGGCACCTGCAGTCCCAGGTCCCAAATCCAGTAATACGGATAAGGAAATCCGCAAAACCTGGGAGTATGATTGCGCGAAGGCCAAGTGCATCGTGCTTGCCTCGATGAACAATGAATATCAGAGGAGGCACGAGGATATGGATCTTGATGCCATATTTCTCCATACAAAAGAACTTCATGGAGAGCAATCTCGTATAGCAAGATACGAGACCACTAAGAACTTGTTTCGAGCGAGGTTGGCCGTCGGATCATCGGTAGGAGAACATGTCCTAAAGATGATTGGCTATATAGAAGAGCTCGCAGACCTTGGGACAACTTTAGATAATGAGCTCTATACAGACCTTATTCTCCAGTCCCTTCCTTCCACCTACGCCCAGTTTATTCTGAACTTCAACATTCAAAGAAAAGAAGTTGAACTTCCGGAACTCCTTAACATGTTGAGGAGTGTAGAGGGCACCTTGTAGAAGGCAAGGGAAACACTTGCTATGTTTGTTAGCGGTGCTTCTTCTTCCGGGTCCAAGGGTAGGGCCAAAGGAAGGAAAAAGAAGGCCGCCTCCAAACCTAGAGGAGGTGTAAGTAAGGTGGGAGCGAAGGGAAAGAAAAAGTTTGCGGTACCAGTAGTGGCCCAGGATGAGTGTTTCCATTGTCATAGGAAAGGGCACTGGAAGAAAGATTGCAAGGCGTGGAACGCCAAGAACCAGGAACCGAAGCAAGCTGTGGCTTCGACTTCAGGTGTGTGTGTGTAATTGAGAATTGTCTGTCAATCAACTCTACTTCCTGGGTATTGGATACCGGATCAGGATCTCATATATGCAATTCATTGCAGGCACTGAGAAACCGTAGAGTGCTGAAGGATGGTGATATGACCCTGATGGTTGCTAACGGAGCTAGCGTGGGAGCTGTGTCTGTAGGGGATTATCACCTGGCATTGATGAGTGGACACATTTTGGTTTTACATAACTGTTTTTGTATACCTAGCTTAACGTATAATATCATATCAGTTTCCTTGTTATCAAATAAAGGTTATGATTTCACGTTTGTAAGTGATGTTGTTAACATCCACCTTAATCATAGTTTGATTGGGTCCGGTACACTGGATAACGGTATATATGTCTTAAACCAACTCCAAATTTTCAATGTCCAGAACACACTAAAAAGAAAGTCTCCAGATTTAAATAAAGCTTTCTTATGGTATTGTAGACTGGGTCACATCAATGAGAGAAGGTTGACTAAGTTACATAGAGAAGGATATTTGGACTCGTTCGAATATCAAACTTATGTCACTTGTCAATCATGTCTCAAAGGAAAGATGACAAAGACTCCATTTACTTGACATGGAGTAAGAGTGAGCGAGCTCTTAGGACTCATACACAGCGATGTATGTAGCCCAATGTCTACACATGCAAGAGGTGGTTTTTCCTATTTCATTACTTTTACGGATGATTACTCAAGGTACGGATTCATTTATCTGATGAAACATAAATCCGAGGCTTTTGAGAAATTCCAAGAGTATAAGAATGAAGTAGAAAACCAAACCGACAAAAGTATCAAGACACTAAGATCTGATCGAGGTGCTGAATACTTAAGTGCCGAGTTCCTAGTTTACCTAAAAGAGAAAGGAATTCTGAATCAACTTATTCCTCCATACACTCCACAACATAACGGTGTATCGGAGAGACGGAATCGAACCCTATTGGATATGGTACGTTCCATGATGACTAATGCTGAGTTACCGCGATCTTTCTGGGGTTATGCGCTAGATTCAGCGGCATATCTTCTGAACAGGGCTCCTACCAAGACTGTGCCTACCACCCCATATTAGATGTGGAGTGGGAAGAAACCCCATCTTCAGCATATGAAGATATGGGGATGTCCAGCTTTTGTTAAAAAGCAGCATACGGACAAGCTCGAGGCACGATCAGTACAGTGTAAGTTTGTGGGATATCCAAAGAACTCCAAGGGATATTATTTCTATTACGCAGAGGAACAAAAGGTTTTTGTTTCTCGTAATGCCCATTTTCTAGAACAGCAGTTTTTAGAAAAGGAAATAAGTGGGAGCAAAATAGAACTGGAAGAAATTCCAGAACCACAAACTACTACTGAAAGTTTGGTAGAACCGGTAGTTCAAGAAGAACAGGACATTCCCGCACCCCTCCGCAGGAGTAGTAGGCCGTCTCATCCGCCTGAGAGATACTACGGTTTTCTCATAGATGGGGATAAAGAGGATTGCGTCATAGATGATGATGAACCTACTAGCTTCCAGCAGGCCATCCAGAGCGGCGACTCGGTACGATGGCTAGATGCAATGTGAACCGAAATGGAGTCCATGTGCACCAACAAAGTATAGACTTTGGACTTTGCTCCAGATGGGGTAAAACCCATAGGATGCAAATGGATCTTCAAGAAAAAGATTGGTGTAGATGGACAGGTGGAAACCTATAAGGCTAGACTTGTTGCAAAGGGTTTTCGTCAAAGACCTGGTTTGGACTATGACGAAACTTTTTCTCCAGTGGCTATGCTCAAATCCATTCGGGGCCTTCTTGCTATTGCTTCCTTCTATGATTATGAAATCTGGCAGATGGACGTAAAGACGGCTTTTCTGAATGGAAATTTAGAAGAGTGCGTCTATATGGATCAGCCAGAGGGTTTCAATCAGAGTGGGAGCAGCGGGAAAGTATGCAAGTTGCTTAAGTCCATTTATGGACTAAAGCAGGCATCGCGGAGTTGGAACATCTGTTTGATGAAACAGTCAAAGAATATGACTTTATCAAAAATCCCGATGAACCATGCAAATATAGTAAAGTTGTAGAACGAACTGTCGTATTCCTCGTCTTGTACGTGGATGACATTCTATTGATAGGAAATGACATTCCTATGCTACAATCTGTCAAAGGATTCTTGTCACACAGGTTCTCCATGAAAGACCTGGGTGATGCCTCTTACATTCTGAGGATCCGGATCTATCGTGATAGATCCAAGAGGATGTTGGGACTTTCGCAGTCCAGGTATATCAACACTCTACTGAAAAGATTCAGTATGGAAGATTCTAAGCGCGGTAATCTACCGGCTTGTCACGGAATCACCCTATCCAAAGAGATGTCTCCCAAGACTGATTTGGAAAGGGAACGCATGTCTATTATACCTTACGCTTCTGCGGTAGGCTCTATAATGTATGTGATGTTGTGCAGCAGACCAGATGTAGCTTACGCACTGAGCGTGGTAAGCCGGTATCAGTCAGACCCAGGGGAGAAGCACTGGATAGCAGTAAAGAACATTCTCAAGTACCTAAGGAGGACTAAGAAGATGTTCTTGGTTTACGGCGGAAAAGACCTCAAGATGGAGGCCTTTGCTGATTCCGGCTTCCAGAGTGATAAGGACGATTCCAAGTCCATGTCAGGTTATGTCTTTACCCTCAATGGAGGGGCAGTGTGCTGGAAGAGTTCCAAGCAGGACACCGTTGCTGACTCGACGATGGAAGCGGAGTATATTGCTGCTTGCGATGCCGCAAAAGAAGAGGTCTGGATGAACAAGTTCCTAACAGAACTTCATGTGGTTCCTACCATTGTTGATCCAATACCTCTGTATTGCGACAAAAACGGAGCTATAGCTTTAGCAAAGGAACCAAGGTCCCATCAGAAGTCCAGACACATCTTAAGGCGGTATCACCTGATCAGGAGGATCATTGATCATCGGGAGATCGAGGTCTGGAGAGTTGCAACCGAAGAGAACATTGTTGATCCATTCACAAAGGCACTACCTCAGATTCAGTTCGAGAGGCTACTCGAGATCATCGGTCTTCGATATGCCAGTACATGGCCCTAGTGCAAGTGGGAGATTGTTAGTGTATATGCCCTAGGGGCCATTATTGTATCATACTAGTTTGTATATTACTTAATGGAAGCTTGGGATATTCACAGTTATATAACAGTCTTGGTAAACAAAGTAGTATGCTACTTGGTTTTATCTATCTTAATATGTGAGTATACGTATTGATAGAGCTCTTAGGATCTTGCTTGACTACCAGCGTTGTGATGGCAGTCACACTAGTGGGGGCTGGGTAGTCTACAAGCACATTCTTTTACATGTCCCTAGTCGTAGGATTATCGAGACAGGGCATCGATACTCCTGAGTAGACTAGTGTGTACGCTTCTCATCCCAGTTGGGGAGATGGTCTGTCCCACAGCCGTCAGTTCGTCGTACTGGAGATAGTATGCAGGTGCTCGTTGGGTTACGGGTACACCGGACAGGACTCATGGGGAACTGTTGGTTGGTATTATACCCGTCGTCAGTTAATAGTTCCCAGTTGACATGAGTACAGCATAGTCCACAGACTTGACACTGCTACTTCGCCTCGAGTGTGTCCCACTGTTCTTAGATTGCTACCCTACCACGGCTCAAAGGATTCGTGTAAACAGGTAGCAGTTGGGTGCAGTCCCGAGCACTTGGAGGCAGTGGCGGTTAGACAAAATTCGTCTCTCTCGATATTGGGAGTAGATATCGCGCTGTGTCAGAGAGCCATTACGCAAAGTCCCTGGCCAGGGCAAGCGAGATTTACTGGTAGGTTCCAGTTGTTTTCTCAGGGTGTAATGGGCTACGCTCCGACATGACTTATACCGCTATTAGGGGACTGACGCTTGCCGCCCCCCTAGGCCCGATATGCGATAATCTTAGACGAACAGACCGGACTGTACGGAGATTGTCACATCAGACTCAGTAGGAGTTCGGATGGGTTTCCTCATCGTTCTTCTTATCGACATTTACCTGGGGACCGTTACGTACAGCTAGTGCCACTTGCGGTATGTGGTTAAACCAACTGCCAGCGTAGTACTCGAGCCTTTAGAGTCCCACACAGAGAGTTTCCCTGCTACGGGCGAAACGATATAGAGGTCGTATGGTTTTACGACAAGGGTTCGGACGCATACGTGTGTTTACACAAGTACGACATTCAGACAGTTTTTACTAGCCGGCTTTGGTTTAAGCCAGTTTCTAGTACTGGGTTATTGGATTTATACAGTCTAAAGTTTTTCCGTGTTTTCACGGATAGGATGGGCGTTCTCGTAATTTCGCGGGAAGCTTCTAGAAGGATGGTGACTTGAGGGTTAAGGTGGCAATAGCATTAATTGATTTTGTGACTCATGAGATGAATCATTCAAGTGAGTTAATGAAGCATTTATTGCTTAATGACTCACTTGATGATTCATTGCACATATTAAATGAAGCATGATGATAAATCATTTGATTTATATTATTTTATATTTTATATGCTTCATGATATATTATAAGTGAGAAACAATTTCAATTCATTATCATTCTCACCTTCTCTCTCTCTCTCTCTTCAAACCCTAATCCTCCCCTCTCATGTGTTGAGACCAAGAATTAGTAAAGACTATTTAATCTATAACACTTCTCTATATCACCTAGGTTACTTAGATTATCACTTTAAGAAACCTAGTTAGCTCAAGTTAGAGGTGAAGCTTGGAGTATAGCTCTCGGGTGGATCATCTATTACGTGGAGGAGGCCGAGAAGGACGTGGATAACGAAAAGGAGAAGGACGCGGTTCATTAGGTATAATCACTTATCATAGTAGTTCATAACTTCTATGTTTCTTGTTAGTTATAGTTTAGCAAAGATTCTTGGTTAGTCGATGTTTATGCAAAGAACAAGATCGTTTTTCAATTTTCCGCCTCCCCGCAATTCGTGGGATGTTGTACATTGACTTACACAACAGATACATGGTTGTCTCCAATGCATGTCCCCAAAAGGAAAGCGGTAACTCAACATCACTCATCATGGACCGTACCATATCTAATAGGGTACGATTCCTCCGTTTTGACACACCGTTGTGCTATGGTGTGTAAGGGGGAGTGATCTTAGAGAGAACCCATTCTCTTTTAAGTAGTCTGAAAACTCTGTACTCAAATACTCTCTACCTCGATCCGATCGAAGTTTCTTGATGCTCAAGCCTGTTTGTTTTTCTACTTCAAGTTTGTACTCCTTGAATTTCTCGAAAGCTTCAGATTTATGCTTCAGGAAAAACACATGTCCGAATCTTGAGAAATCATCAGTAAAAGTGATGAAGTATGAATAACCGCCTCAAGCATGTGTAGATATTGGTCCATATACATCACTATGTATGAGGCCTAAGAGTTCTATAGCTCTTTCTCCGTGTCCAGTAAACGGAGTTTTGGTCATTTTACCTTTGATACAGGACTGACAAGTCGCATAAGATTTATATTCAAAAGGATTTAATTATCCATCTTTATGTAGCTTGTTTAGTCTCGTTTCATTAATATGACTAAGTCTACAATACCAAAGAAAACCTTCATTTATATCTGAAAATTTTCTTTTATTTGTATGTTGTATGTTGAAAACTATGTGTTGGTTTAGGACGTAAATACCGTTATTTAGTGTATCATACCCAATCAACTGTTGATTCAAGTTAATGTTCATAACATTATTTTGCAACACAAAATGATATCCTTCATTGTCTAACAAAGAAACGGATATTATATTACA
This sequence comes from Agapanthus africanus, assembly GCA_030015575.1. Lineage (NCBI taxonomy): Eukaryota > Viridiplantae > Streptophyta > Magnoliopsida > Asparagales > Amaryllidaceae > Agapanthus > Agapanthus africanus. The sequence continues at coordinate 557,090,297 of JASDDO010000019.1, read as the reverse complement.
TAGCATACTAGGTACATAATAACAAGGGTTCAAAACAAAAATACATCCCGAAGGCAACCTCAGATGATACTCTCCTACAGATACAGTGTCACGATCCAAAGTTCGGCCCGTTACCGGCACTTAACCACGTAACGTCTACAGGCGTAACGCGACTAAGTAAGCCGAAACCCAGAAATCAAAACCATTAAATATAGAGTGTTTTTAAACGTTTGTAAAACAGTTGTAAATGTTTAGAAAACTTTAATTAATTTAGTAGAAATCCTTTTTAAGTTCAAGTGTTGTTTAATAAATTTGACCACATTTTCTTTATAAGAATTTTGTCCCGAGAAGCGGGTAAAAGACAAGATGTAAGTAAAATGACATATGGAATAAATAGAGCATCACAATGATAATGTACGACTGAGTAAAAATGAAATGAAGACAACAAGAAATATAGAACTGCAAAAAAAATAAGTCGGCTCACAACGAGCTCGACACCAGAGTACAAAATAACATACGTCGTCCTCACAACTGTTTCTAAGTCAATACATGTAGGTAGATGGAGAGTACTAGATACATCAATATACAACTGAAAAGTAAACAGATACCGTACAAAACCCACCTAATAGGAAAAGGGCTAACACGCCTCAGTAATGGTATCTGTGACAAAAGATGCGGTAAACAGCCAGCCGCGACTACTCCAAAGGGCAACCTGCAAGCCCTGTGGCACAACGGGGGTGAGTTGCCAACTCGTGAGTAGTAGATAACATATAAAGGTAATCGCGAGTATGCACATGTTGCGATACTCTAACCTATGCCAACAGATAAACATCTATAAGATGAACTGGATGCTCAATATCATGCAATAAGTGTGATCTAATAACATCTTTATGTGATGAGAAAGATATGTGATAATCAGTCATGGCAATGCAATCTAAGAACCCTATATATGATGAGCAGGGTACGCAATGATATGCAAGCATGTGTACTCTATCAGGTATGCTAGCTACAGGATGAGATGTCAAGTACTGAATGCTGAGTATGGGAAGGAATAATGTCTACACGGAATATCAACGTGGAAAATAACTGGTGTCTATCAATACACCAAAACCCAGTACAACTCAAGCGCCGTCATCCACATCGGCCCTCAAATCCTATAATCTCATAAAATCAGGAGTGCCCATTATCGGCACTCAAAATATCATAAAATCAGCCGTGTCTAGCATCGACACGCAAATCCTCCAATATGAGGCGTCTGTCCATCGGATCTGCCCACGGGCTCCGTCTGCGGAATCGACCTTCGGCCCCGGCAATACGCATCGTCCCGTATCCATCAATCGACTCTGGTCAGTATCCTCCGGATAACCGCCAGGTCCAACCAATCACCGGTAGGTAGTAGTCCCTTCGCCGGGCTCACCGTCTAACAATACGAGTCTTCTCGCCCCGGGGTACCGTACCGGGTCCACCATGTACCCGCAATCGGTGCCTACCTCTCCTCAAATCGGGTATACTCACACAAGCTCTCTGGAACCGAGAAAACTCATGGTGGACGCACTAAAATATCATATCAAGGGAAACCGGGTTTTTAAACAGTGCGTATTTTCTTAAAATAGTACTCCGGTTCCCAAATCCAGAAATCACATAAATCAAATCCAATGCGTAAATCCATGCAATGTGTCGTATGACGCTAAGAGTAAAAGAAAGGGAGAACCGCTTCTTTTAAACGTTCCAGTTTTGAAATATCGTTTGCGGTCCCTTAGTTTTAAATCAAGTCAATATCATCCATGTATGTAACATATGAATATGGGTATAGGTATGGATGTGCGAATGGATAAGTACGCAAAGTGAATATAGCAATGTACATGTGCACTAATATAGACATAGGATGTATATGTGCCCATTCAGCTTGTTTTTATCTAATAGAAGCTTAAGTCCTGTCATGGGTATCTGCCATTAAGAGAGAGAAAAGAATACACTTAGCGAATGCTCTTGCAAAGATCAGATTGGTTATTATCTTGTCTAATCGATGTCTCCCACTGTTTTTTATCAAATTTTCTTTAAAACCTTTTAAAAAGAAAACTAGCCGGGATTAATTACATTCTACAACTTCGCCAACCTCTCAGCCAGGCCAGTGCCGGTACTTGAGGGAGGTTCCCCATGCTTTCGCACGGACCTAATTAAATTAAACCTCGTCTTCCCAGAGGCGTAGCCCCGTTTAGCACCTTTCTAGACACCTACCGAGTCAGCTAATTGTAAAGTACAAAATTCTCCCGGGAGCAACATTTGCTCGCAGTAGGATCGGGATCCTATTATCATATAGTAGGTATACAATCTTATTGTAACTTTCAACTCTTGAAATTCCCGATATGATTTTTACCCCTAGTACTTATGACCTTAACTAAAGTCAACATATCATAAGTACTAGTCAAGTTCTTCCCGTTATTTCGTGATTAACTAGACCCACTCATATGACCCTTAACTAAAGTCAACATAATCATATGAATGTCCTAACTAATATGCATCATATGCAGGGTAGGAAGACATCACTCAGCTACCGTTCACTGCGCCTTAACTAAAGTCAAAATACGCAGCACGAATACTAAGTACTCTGCTTCCTAAAATGACGGAGGGTGGCGGATAGTTTTTAAGAAAACTTTTGACGCTTTGAACTTGATATCATTGTAGAATCTAATGGGTTTAAAAAGGAGTGGCTTAAGCTCCGCATTTAGAAACTTGCTTTTTGTAAAAAAGGCCGAGCATGTTTCAAATCTTGATTCTACAATATCCTATTAGGTTCATTTATCTTTTACATTAATCTCATTAATGTAGTCCCATCATTTAAATCCTAAGCCATTACAGAGAGAAACGAAAATATAACGTACACTTATGCCACTCGCATTCGTCACAGTGTCCTGATATGCACCGTTAGGTTACTTAACTAACGGCATACCGGGACGGGGCTAGTGCGGGTGTAAAACATAAGTAACGTTTAAAATATATCATATATAAAATTTCATTCGTCTCAGACATGTATTAAAAGATCACATCAGATAATAAAAACAGCAGAAGCACATAATGGATATCTAGGAGGTCCGTATTTTGTATTTAGCCGGCAATAAAAAATACGGATTCCATGGTCGCAATAAATAGCCAAGCCCACACCCCTAGACCCCTATGAGAGCGGCAAGCGACCCTGCCAATTCTGGAGTTTAGGAGACCCGGTCTCGACTCCTCGAGATGGCCTCCCACTGAACCCAAGAACCCGGTCACTTGTGCCCTCCACCTTGGGTCTGTCCTAATGCGGAAAAGTAAATAATATACAACACTGGTGACAACAACCTCACCCCGGAAGTGCCCCAAATAAAAGAATATTACATACAAATTAATATTACATGAATTAAAAGAATACTCTCATCTCACATAAAAAGAAAACCCCCGGCTATTCATTGCGACAATCCTGCATATCAAATCTCATCCACACAGAGAAATAAAATGGAAATATACAACAATTGGAATCTTTAACCGCCTTTAGACAACACAAATCCGGAATATCACATATACAAGATTTCATGCATAAATAATGTAAAGCTCGCATTTGGGTCTCATTCAAGAAAACACCTTTTCAAAACAAGCCGGATAATTCACCAAGATTTCCGTTTATCCCCAGACCGAACTGCTAGATTTACACGCAACAAACAAATTTGTAAATTTCAATTATTGTATCACATACTATTAAAATAAGCGACGTTGGAACATCCGATCAAACAAAATAAACAACCACAAACTGCTCTGAAAGCTCAACACCTGAGCAGATTATAAAAATACCAGTAACAACAGAGAACACATAAGGGTCAGCACAAGAAAATACGGCCCATGAATCAACTATACCGCCGCGGAACCGCCGCATAAAGCCTCTTGGGCTGCGGTTCCGCGGCCGTATGGTCGATTCAGGGGATCGTTTTTCTGGTGAGCCCATATATTTCCCTGCTTAATTTTTTACATATTTTTAATTTGAAAAATTCCAGGTTTTTAAAAAATTTCCAGAGAGCACCCCCCGGGTGTCGTTTTTCGTTCGTTCGATGTTTTCAGCGTCGTCTAGGTTACCACAAAGCTCTAGCTTGGCTCTGATACCATGTAGGGATTTCTTAACACCTCTATTAAGGTTTAGAAGCATAATACATGCTATAACAATAAAATTTTGAGGTGCTAAGCAAACTATACAAAGAATCGAACTAGAATATATGAAGTAACTATTAATAGTATCAACAATTAAGAGTTAAGTTATACTAAGTGATGAGACTACAACCTTTGTAAACCTCTTTGGAAGACTCCTTGGCTTTGAAAAGGTTCACTTGATCAACTCCTCGTCCACGACGATCCACCCGAAGCACTTTGCTCTAAGCTTGATGCTTCCTTCGATCTTTGACAAACTTGAAGCACAACACCCTACACAAGATAGCTAAGGTTGTGTAGGATGATGAAGTGGTTGCTATTCTTATTTATTACCTTTTCTTTTCTTTTTCTAACTCTTTTTTAACATTTAAAAGAGAGCTAGGGTTTTTTGAGGAAGAAGATGGCTCATTTTTCTTTTTGGAATGATAATAATAATGTAAAAGAAAAATGAGAGAGAGAAAGAGATCTTATCATAACCATAACCATGGTTAAAATAATATCTAGATATTTCAACTAAGGTTAAAGGGCAAAAGAAAAAGAAACCATGGTTGAGTCAAATTCAACCATGGAATTGTGTAGAAGAGTGTGGAAAAAAAATGAGTCATTATCCTTTTCTTTTGCCTTTTATCTTTATTGAAAATATCCATATATCATTTTATCTACAATATGATTCTTATATTGCCATCCTCTTTGTATCATCAACCATGATACTTTTCATGTATGTATTTCATGTATGCACATCATCATGCACATATACATGCATGTATCCATAAGAAGAAAAGGATTTAAATAAATAATATAAAAGCCAATATTAAATCAACACTTGATTTAATAAATTGGTCATATCTTATACGACCCGACTAATATTAAATGCCCGATTAAAATACAGTATCATATACTAGTATTTAATCGAGGATCCGCGCATATCTCATATGTGCACCACTTCGTTTCGCCAGAGCCGAGAAACTTCTATGTGGGACTCTAAGACTCGTCAATACGCCAGCAGTAGATGATGATCATATCAAGCACCTACAAGCCGAAAGCGGTCAGCTAAACGTAACGGCCACCCGGGTATTGAGCGATCAGAATAAGAACAAGCGAACCTGTCAAAACTCCTGTCAATCCATCCGGCAACACTAACCGTACAGTCCGGTCTCTTCGTCAGATATGCTGCATATCGAGTCTAGGGATGGAATCGTCGACCCCAATAACTCAAAAAGTCATGCCGGTATATGGTCTATAATAGACCGAGAAACTTACTGATAACACTTATCAGTAATATCTCAGCAGCCCTGGCCAGGGACTTCCCGTTATAGCCAATCGTGCACAGCACAGCATCAACCCCCAATACCGGGAGAGACGAAACCCCTCCTATCGCTCACTGCCTCCACATGCCTCGAGACTATACCCGAAATCCACCTGTTTGTACGACTCAGTAGAGCCGCAGTAGGGTGGAGATCAAAATACAGTGGGAGGACACACAAGACTCTATGACGATCTCGGGTCTACAGACTAACCTGTACCAGTGTCACTTGAGAACTGCTATCCGACGTATGATATAATACCATATAGGAGTTCTCGGTGAGTCCGTTCAGTGTACCCAGTCTCACTGAGCACCCGTATACTATCTTCGGTGTCAACACACCAGACGGATATGGGATCATCCATCGCCCATCATATGGAACAAGAATGGTATACGCTAGTTTAAGCTGGAATATCGATGCCCTGTCTCGATATACCTACGACTAGGAACATTTCAAGGATATGCTTATAAACTACAGATGTCCCACTAGTATGATCCGCATCATAATTCCAGTAGTTAAGCCAATATCCTTAGGGCTTTATCAACATGCACCAAATGAATATAAACATGATCAAGTGAACATATGATAAAGTAAAAACCAGATAGCATACTATCATTTTGAGCAAGACTGTCCCCCGAATATATATATATATATATATATATATATATATATATACACATCAGTACATACACTATCTCATAATGGCCTCTAGGGCATACATATATCCAACAGGGAACACACTCGAGGTGAAGTGACAGTGTCAACTCAGCGGACTAAGCTGTACTCATGTCACCTGGGAACTGATAACCGACGATAGATATAGTACCAACCAACAGTTCCCAACGAGTCTTGTCCAGTGTACTCGTAACCTAACGAGCACCCGCATACTATCTCAAGTACGACATACTGACGGCTGTGGGACAGACCGTCTCCCACACTTGGATGAGAAGCGTATACGCTAGTCTTCTCCACAGTATCGATGCCCTGTCTCGATAGTCCTACGACTAGGGACCTGCATAAGGATGTGGTTGTGGATTACCCAACCCCCACGAGTGTGACTGACATCACAACGCTGGTAATCAAGCAAAGATCCTAAGGGCTCCACTAATGTGTATAGGTGATATACAAAAATAAACACATGTACACATTAAAGTAGAAACAAACCAAGTAGCATACTACTATTTTGAGCAAGATTGTCTATACAAGGTGAATATCCCAAGCTTCCATTAAGTAATATACAAACCAGTATGATACAGTAATGGCCTCTAGGGCATATACACTAACAGGTTCGATTCTATGGCCCAGGTCAGGAAAATCATCACTAAGGTTCTACAACACTCACTACACCTGCATTACCTCTTTACAAGTCCACAAAACCACTAAACATCCACTTGGAAATTTCCAAGATCATCAAATCATATCGGTTTAACTCTAAACTAACAATAGGATAAACTAAACACAATAACTTAACTAAAGTCTAGAATTATACCTCATTTGACAACTCAAGAAAATTCTTGAGTTGCTCAAAGTCTTCAAAATCCAAGCTTAGAAGGTCCATAAGGTGTAGGATGAGGTGGGGATCATTTTTAATGAAGAGAGTATAGGGTTTTAGCAAGGTTTTTGAGGTGTTCCATGGAGGTAGAGGAGTTGGAGGAAGAGATGAAGAAGATGAAGGAAATGGTGAAGAAATGATGAAGGAAGAAGAATGGGTGAGGGTGGAGCCATACCCCCCCTCTCTCATACCGTCACATGACATGCCATGCCTCATGACATCATTAAGTCCCCTCTCTCTCTCCTCAATCATGCCATCTCTTTTTCTCACACAAATAAAACCAAAAATCAAAAATGCAAATGAAGCCAACATGTAACAAAAATGCAACATGTCATGTTGTACTAACCATGGAAAATGTAGAAACACGGATTTGGCTTAATTGCGATTAGCAGTGCACTAATCCATTTTTTTATTTAAACTGTATATAATTAATTATAAAAATGCCAAATCCAATAAATATATTTTTAAATGAATAAATCATTTTAATCTCTAATTATTTCACAAATATTGGTATATATTTATACCATTTTACGAAAACCCCAAATTCGCAAATCGGGCAGTTTTCACGAAATATGTTATTTTAATATTAAATTCCAAAAATAATATTTTATATTTTCTAAAATGTTACACCTAAGGAGAAAATACACCTACGGGATCCTCTCGACTCGTAGGGAGAAAAGTCTTTATGAGACCTTCACGGCTCATAAAGTTGAAAAGTCTAAGGCGACAGATCTGAACCTTTTTCCTAAGCCATCGCTGCCCTACAAGGAGGTCGAGATGGACAATCTACGGGCCACATTCGCCAATGCTACATGCCAATATGAAACAAGATATGTATTTTATTCATGAATTCAAGTGAATACAAGATACATTTCATAAAAGAATCAAAAATGAATACATGTTATTCATAAATCACAAGTTTACATTCGATACAAAAAGGCACAAAGACGGTTATTAAGGAGGAGGCGTCTTCAGCAAACCAGCAAGCTGCTCGCGTGCTCCTCTTAATCCTTTCTCGTCGTCAGCCACCGCGTCCAACTCCGCTTCAATTTGAGTCCGCTGCCGCAAACATGACGAAAGCTTTTCATCGGTTTCTAACATGGCAACTTCGCAGTCCTGCATGAACCGCTTGGTGAGGTCAAGTGCTCGCCTTAGCATCAACCCATCCGAAATACATCGCTGGACGTTGTCGAAAATGGCTTTTAACTGCGCCGCATTCGCTTCAACCTGGTCACGCAACCGGACAGATTCGCCGGAAGCCACCTCATGCTCCTTTCGTCTCAAAGTCGCCTCTTGTTCAAAATGGCGGATGAATTGAATACTATGCTCAACCCATGCAGCCCGCTGGGAGTTCGAAGCCAACACCTCAGGAGCGAGACGCTTGAACTCAATCTCGTGCAAGCAAGCCTCGATCTTTCTGCAGTAATCAACCCAAGAGCCAACGAGATCTTCATCATGGAAGTTCACGAGTGTCGCCAGCATTGGATTAACCTCAACGACAAAATCCGTAGTAGAAGTAAGGGCCTCGTCATTAAGATCTTCGATGAATTCTCTCAACATTCTCCGGCTATTTGCAGCACCCCTGGAAGATATGCATTTAGCGAAGGGCCCTGCGGGCATTGGAATGCGAGACTCAAAAGGAGCTGGAGCAGATTATTTCACCTCCAGTCAAGACAGAAAGGCGCAACCCACGAGCACCAACCATGTACTGTGCACGGCAGTAAGGAGGGTCTTTGGGTCACGCCTCACTAAGCATTCATTCACGACTGCGTAACTGCTTCAATGGAAATGGTGTCCAAAACGTGCTGATTTATGTACGACACTACAATGGCGCTCGCACTTAGCAAAAATCCCTAAGGGTAAAGTATAAAGCTCATGCACAGAGGCGAGATACATGTATGAATATGCGATGAAAAGGAAGCATTCAACAATAAACATTCAACAGTCAATAATAAGAGAAATATATTGATGTAAACATACTACTCTACGGGGAAGAGATCACCAAATATGGGATCAGAGATACAGGGATTGACAAAAAAATGCAAAGTTCTCCAATTCCCTCTCTGCCCTCTCCACCATGTTGAAGCGGCGGTCTTCGCGAGAAGTTGCTCCCCATCAATTAGCACCGTGCTCATCAGCGAAGGCGGACATGATAGCCCGTTGAGCCCGTATTTAGCTTAGTAGATGAACTGATCGGTCCCTCAAAGACGGGGTAATCAAACGTGCCTCGTGAAAGCACTCGATCTTATCCTCTGCCGCATCGAGAATCGCCGGAGTCATCTCTGCCGAATGAGGAGGGATGTCGACAAGCACGGATAGAAAGATCATCCGGAGCCAAATGGAGCCCATAGGAAGAGGAGAGCCCCTACGAGTCAGGAGCTCATACATCACCGCGTCACATTGAGCATCGGTAAGAAAAGGGTCTACTAGCCGTGCAGCAAAACGAGGAATCGTTTCCTCGATGGGCACCTCCCATGGTTGCGGAAAAGCGTGAGGATGATTACAGGCCATAGCTCTTGGTTTGTTTGAATTTTGTTAATAAAAATGGGTTTCTCTTTGAAGAGAAGAAGGAAGACATAACTTCGGGTTATAAAGAGAAACGTTCAAACCAACGCACGGAAAATTTTATGCACAGTAGAACTATTTCCAAGGCCGGAAAAGGGGGCATGGGGAACAAGATAGTCGACCCATAGGAAACAGAGAAAGAAGGTGAAAAGACACCTTCACTAATGAGGCAGCGCCTTACGTACATTAAATGAGGGCGCCAGCGCCGAGAGTTAAAAACTCCAAGGCAGCGCCTCACGTGCCTCGCACGTATAACCCGGGGGCTCCGGCATTTCATATCCGAGTAACTACTACTTCATATGAGGCACCTATGAGCAGTGGTATAAAAGAAAGGAAAATTTTGCCATTCATACTTGAGAAAATTTATACATCAGTGGTAGCAACAAAATAAAATATCATCAAAATGTTTACAGGGGCAAGACACTAAATCCTGGGTATGGATTTAAGAATTCAGAAGCAAGTCCGAGAAAAATGTTTCTGGCTTCTCTGACCATTTTCTTATGCATTTTCTCACGAATGCAAGCGTCGGGATTCCCGCTGATATCGTCCGTCTTCTGGTAGGCGGAGATTATCGCCGTCTGTTGGAAGACCTGATGCAAAATATCGACAAGATCATCTCGCCGCCTCTTCGAGATTAGACACATCAAATATACTGCATGCACCTTATCTTCGGCATCATCATGCACCTCAAGCGACATGGCCTCGTTAAATTCAGGAAGTGCCTCCCAAATCACCCCCACGATAATTTTCAAAAGGGCGAAGCGACGGGGGAGTAGTCGACCGTTATGTTCATCAAAGCGATGCATCACCTCAGCGCATTGGGCATCCGTAAACTCCTGGTCTTGACAGTGGCCTTGGATGTGAATGTTTTCATAGGAGATATTCTCGTCAAGATTATACAGATAAACAGCCATAGTATCTGGAAAGAAAATTCAATAATAGATTAGCCATTAAAAATCAAGATTTTTAGAGTCTAAAATAAGATCAAGATGACGTCCCATCATTGATGAGGCAGTCACTCAGTAAGAATGAAATCCTAAGTGGATTCTCATTTAATGAGAAATCTCATTGGGCTAAGGAGTTAAACTCCTCTCGAGAGCAGTGCTCTGCAAACAGATTTCACATCTGTCAACTCTAATTAAGAGGGAATAAAATTCCCCAAAGAATTTTTTTCTAAAAGAGATATGCTCTATAAAGATGATGGGGTAATCTACCAGAACCCTCAAAAGTAAAGCTTTTTACAGAGTAAAACCCCAAGATCTTTAAGATCTGTAAAACAAACTCTAAGAGTTCTTCATGGAAGATGAACAGTGTTCTAATTAACGGGTTAACAAAACCCTAAAATACATCTTAAGATCTACGATCTCAGAAGAGCAAAGCTCTGTTAAGGGGTTCGATTATAATCCTTACCAAATTTTTGGGCAGAGTTCTAACTCTAAAAGAGATTTCTTTGGGCAGATCTAAGCTCTGAAAGGAGAATTAAATTCTCAGAAAAAAGAAGAACGAGAGAAGATGAAAAGCAGTCATCTCAAGGGCTAAAAGCCCTACTTATAGGCACAGGAAGTCGATCAACTTCCAAGAAGATCCAACGGTGGAAAGGCGGCAACCGTTGCACTCACGTGTGAGCTACGTGAGCGCAACGATGGGGGGCATTTGATTCCCCAACAAAAGAGCAAAGCTCTATTTGAAATTTGAAAGGCAGCGCCAAGAGTTGAAAACTCTAGGGCAGCGCCTCACGTTCCTTACACGAGGGCGCCAGCGCCAAGTGTTAGGGCAGCGCCTCACGTGCCTTGCACGAGGGCGCCAGCGCCAAGAGTTAAAAAAACTCTGAGGCAGCGTCTCACGTGCCCTGCACGAGGGCGCTGGTGCCAGAACTAAAAGTTCTCTGCCATTGGATCAAAGATCCAATGGGGATGACAAATCATCAAATTACAGAATTAATTTCTGTTGAGGTAATATTCCTCAAATCTTTCTAAACGGGAAAGATTATTCTCTGTAAAACAGAGTACCGTTGGATTAAAAATCCAATGGTGATTAAAAAATCACCAAGCCACAGAATAAGCTCTGTATGGGAAAATATTTCCCCAATCTTGTTAAAAATAAGAAAAATATCTTCTGTAAAACAGAAGTCCTTGGATCAAAGATCCTGTCACGACCCAAAATTTTGTTCGTGACCGGCACTTAAATCACGCAACGTCTAAAGGCGGAACGTAAATTAAGTAAGTCAAAGCCCATAAATCTAAACCTTTTAAAGAAAATAAAAGAAGTGAAGTTTTGAAATAAAGGTATGGTGAAATCAAACGTTTTCTTAAATGCATAGATAATGGAACATGAAAATGCAAGTGGATTATACTAGTTGAAAAACATGTTTCGTCTTTTAAAATTTGGACAACACCTCCCTTGTATATTTTGAACCAAAACCACATATACATGATAATATAAAAGGCATCCCCAAGCCGGAGCTAGCTCTTCGCCAATCGGCGGAATCACAACCACGCAAGTCGGGAATATATGTATACGACGTCCAACGACGAAGATCAACACAAGAATAAGGTAAATAAAACAAGACATCAAATCCCCCAAGCGAACATATAACCCATCGCTCTAAGTCTCGCAACCACAAGTCTTACTAAGTCTTACTACATATACAAATACTAGTTTCTGATTGATGGAATTAACTAGATACAACAGGAATAATAATACAAGAGTGGCCACGATCCAATATGTCCCACCTACCAAAACAAATCACCCGAAAGCAAGCTGTGTACCAGTGATACCGCTACTGATCAACGCGGTCAACCTGCAAGAACTGTGGCACAACGGGGGTGAGTTGCCAACTCGTGAGTAGAAAACATCAGCAGATAGAAACCGAATAAAACAACGATTCCAATATCAACTATATCATAAAGGTAATACTATGATATCTAGGGTGACCGTATCTACATATATGCCAACAATATAATCAATGCCTGTATGCATGTGGATATCATCCACGTGTCCATCAATGACACAACAACTTCATAAAACCTGAGTGTTTAACATCGACAATCGAAACATCATGAAAGCATATGCATATAAATATGAGGATATCAACCAACATGTGTCCATCAACAACATATCAAAATCATAGAACCTGAGTGTCTAACAACGACACTCGAAACATCATGAAACCCGTGTCCAGCATCGACACTTAAATCTTCATATCTCGGGCTCCGTCTGTCCGGATCGGCCTACGGGCTCCGTCAGTTCGGATCGGCCCATATCATCTCACGACTCCGTTCGGTATCCTCCGGATAACCGCCGAGCCTAATACTATCACCGGTAGGTTGTAGTCCCTCTGCCAGGCTCATCGTCTACTGCACAACATACCTTTCTTGCCCCGGGGTACCATATCGGGTCCACCATATACCCACAAACGGCTCATCCAGCTCCTCGAATCGGGTATCACATAACTCATAACCGAGAAAACACATGGTGGACGTCTCGAAATGTCATATCAAGAGAAACCGGGTTTTTAAAACAATACAGACTCTCTTTTGAAATATAACCACGGTTCTCAAATCCAGAATCTCATGAAAACAGCATCTCAAGGCATATAATCGTAAATCATGATGTATGCAAACATAGAACAGAAATGTGAGCATATCAGTATATCATGCAACATAGAATAGTGATGTGAGCATATCAGTATATCATGCAACATAGCATAACGATGTGGCAATCTACCGTGTAAGTGACATAGCAATTATCGATGATGAAAGTGTGTGAGCCGGCAAATCTGTGTAAGTGTAACTTACGCATCATCGATAATCGTGTAAGTATACTAGCACAGGTATATGTAATGCAATGAGAATATCATGAACATAGCAGAAAGTAAATTGTGAGTGCAATGCTATAAGGTATACGTATCTAATCTAACATATCCGAATCGGTGAATCTATCAATCGGTATCCACCCTCACAACATCATGTACGGTATAATCCATCGTATGGCATCCTCTAGTCAAGGGTATGGATCAATCATCCGGTAAAACATCGCGTGCGGTACCATCGTACAGCGGCAACAAACAGAATATGGATTCTATCGACCTATACAACAATGAGGGTACGGATCTAAAGTCTCGTATGACATATTCACATCATTATATATATATATATATACCTATATCATAGGTCACATACGTATCAATCTCATATCATGGGACCGACAAAGGTATCAATTATCTCATATTGCCTCGCATCCGTATAAAGCATATCAAGCCAAGTCATCATATTTCACCGTATACTCTTTTCATTACATCAATATCTCACATCAAGTCATCTTATTAACCTCATATCGTATTTATCGACCTCATAACATGCCACTATAATCTTATACTTATTCTCTTGCAACTACATATATATATCATGATTCACATTCACGTTTCACATCCTTTCTATCATATCATTCCACGCTAAAACCATTAACTATAACCTTAAGTCGTGGCATATCTTGTCTCTAAATTATAAAACATATATCGATGGTTGCGGGGGTGCTATACGCCATCCACCCGACTTCCCCCGTAGATATAAATCTACTCACCTGCGGAACTCCTTGTTCAGCCGTAGTCGATTTTCTTCGTCATCTCGGAATCCACGCGAAGGTACCTACAAAAAATACACAGTCGTAATGCTATTAAAATCAAGTCCAGAAAACTGATACGGCATACGGTGCGCTCATAGGTTAGAACCTATAGCCTACGCATGGAAAAACAACCAAACAACCCTCGTCGTTTACGTACAAACATCTAACGAACCAATACAATATCAAATACCAAATCCCAAATTCATAAATCACAAATACCAAATTCAACAACATAGGAAATCACTCCCAGATTTCATATCAGGTTATTTGGGACTACACAAGCAAGTACAGGGAATAGGTTATAAGGATTAGGATCTACACCCAAAAACTCAACAGCAGAAAGCCAACAGAAATTCGGCGTCAACATCAATAAATCCGAGCTCGCCGGCCGTACGGGGGACAAAGGGGCTCTTACTTTAGTGGTGGGTTTTTAAGGGTTTATCTAGGTTAATGATATTGCTTTTTTCCTCATAACCATCCCAGGTTGCTCCAGATTCCCTGTAGGCCAATAAAATGTCACATAACCGACACGGGACAAATTTCAGATTTCATGTTATTGGTCTGTAGTAGCTCCTTTAGTTAGGTTTAAACAATATATAGTGATGAACTTTTCAAATTTAGAGGGCTAATGCAAACAAACTCCGAATCGAACTAGAGATTAGGGTAAATCATAACAAAAGAAGTCTAAACATAAGTTATAAGAAACTACAACCTTTGTAGTCAACTCCTTCACTCTCTTTGGACTCCTACGGCTCCACTCGAAGCTTGGATCGACTCCGCTCAAGGTCTTTCGTCGTCTACGATGATCCACCCGGAGTTTCTTAGCTCAAGCTCTTTGCTTCACAAAACTAGGATGAATGAAGCATAACAATCTACACTAATGGGCTAGAGTAGTATAGATTGGTGAAGTGAGGATTTTTATCTCTTGAAAAACCTTTCATTTTCTTCTCTCTCAAAACCTAGTGAGTGAAATTGAGGAAGAAGAAGAAGCAACTGGGGTTGTATTTAACTCAAGTAAATAATCACATAATTAGCCATGGAGATATTTTAGATATTTAACTAAATAAATATGAGTGGAATGGTGAGTCATGAGAGTAGATATTTTGAGAATATTGTAGAAGCTATGACTCATTTTATTTAATTAGAAATCTAATTTAATCTCCAATGTGAGTCTTGCACACCCATCTTGTGTGTATCATCAACCATGACACTAATTATAAATACATGTTTATATATTTAAATAATATATATATATATATATCAATATATATATATATATATATACACATATACATATATATATATATATACACACACATATACATATACATATACATATACATATACATATATATATATACATATTACATATATACATATACATATACATATATACATATAGATATACATATATACATATATATATATATATGTATATATATATATATATGTAAATATAATTACTAAAGAAAGGATTTTACAAAAAGAAATTAGTCATTTTATAAAATCAGCAATTGATTTAATAACCCGGTCATATCATATATAACCCGACTAATTTATCCGCTAGATTAAATGTGGTATCAAATACTCGCATTTAATCAAGACACCGCACATATCTCCACATGCGCTCCCACTTCGTTTCGCCTGAGTTCGGAAAACCCCTTTGTGGGACTCTAAGACTCGTCAATACGCCAGCAGTAGGTAGTGATCATATCAGATAGCCACAAACCGTCAACGGTACTAGCTGCATGTAACGGCTCCCAGGTATTGTACGAACAGAAGAACAACAATCGAACTTGTCAAAACTCCCGCAAGGCCATTGGTAACACTTACCGCACAGTCCGGTATCTTCATCTGATATGTTGCATATCAAGTCTAGGGATGGAATCGTCGAGCCCTAATAACTCAATAAGTCATACCGATATGGACTATGACCGGCCGATAAACTACTGATAACACTTATCAGTAAATCTCATCAGCCCTGGCCAGGGACTTCAAGTCAAAGCCAATCGCGTATAGCACAACATCAACTCCCAATACCAGGACAGACGCAACCCCTCCAATCGCTCATTGTCTCCATGTGTCTCGGGACTGTACCCAAAAGCCACCTGTTTGCATGACTCAGTAGAGCTGTGGTAAGGTGGAAATCAAAGCACAGTGGGAGAACACACAAAACTCTATAACGATCTTAGGTCTGCAGACTAACCTGTACCAGTGTCACCTGAGAACTACTATCCGACGATAGATATAATACTATATAGGAGTTCTCTATGATTCCGTTCAGTGTACCCTGTCTCCACTGAGCACCCGTATACAATCTTCGATGTCACAACACCAATGGATATGGGATCATCCATCGCCAATCATATGGGTCAAGAAACGTATACGCTAGTATACTCTGGAATATCGATGCCCTGTCTCGATATACCCTCGACTAGGAACATTCTAAGATAGCTTATAAACTACACATGCCCTACTAGTATGATCTCCATCATAGTCATGGAAGTCAAGCAGATATCCTGAGGGCTTTATCAACATGTATGAAATGAATAGTATAACACAATCAAGTAAACATGTTAAGATAAAGTAAAACTAGATAGCATACTATCATGTCGAGCAAGAAAGTCATATGTATATATATACATGTCCAAGCATCCATGTTACATATAATGGCCTATAGGGCATACATATATCCAACAATCTCCCACTTGCACTAAGGCCAATTATTGGCGTATCTCATACCAAACATTTCAAAAAGCCGCTTATGTTGCGGCTGTGGAAGGGCCTTGGTGAGTGGATCCGCGGCGTTATTCTTTGTATCTACTCTTCGAATCTTGATCTCGTGGCGATCTACTATCTCCCGGATCAAATTATATCGCCTCAGGATGTGTCTGGACTTCTGATGGGACATGGGTTATTTGGCCAACGCCATAGCCCATTATTATCACAATACAATGGTTTTGGATCAATAATAGTTGGAACTACTCCTAGTTCCGCGACGAACTTCCTCATCCAGACGGCTTCCTTGGCAGCATCATTTGCAGCAATATACTTAGCTTCCATCATGGAGTCTGCAACGGTATCCTGTTTGGAACTTTTCCAACTAACTGCCTCTCCATTGAGAGAAATACAAACCCTGAGATAGATTTGCTGTCATCCTTATCACTTTGGAAGCTGGAATCGGTAAAGGCCTTCATTTGGAGATTCCCATTACCATACACCAAAAAAATTCTTTAGTCCTTCGTAAGTACTTAAGAATGTTCTTCTCTGCTATCCAATGTTTCTCCCGTGGGTTGGATTGATACCTGCTTACTACAGCTAGTGCATAAGCAACATCAGGGCGAGTACATAACATCGCATACATTATAGATCTTACGGCTGAAGTGTAGGGTATAATGCTCAAGCGAGCTCTCTCTTCGTCAGTCTTCAGACAGAAGTCCTTAGAGAGAGTGATTCCATGGAAAGCGGGCAAGGCACCACGCTTGGATTCTTCCATACTGAACCTTTTTAGGATGGTGTCTATGTACTTTGATTGGGACAATCCCAATAACCTCTTGAATCTATCTCTATAGATCCTGATGCCCAAAATGCAAGAGGCATCACCCAGGTCTTTCATGGAGAACCTTTTTGATAAGAATAGTTTGACCGATTGTAGCATAGGAATATCATTTCCTATCAAGATAATGTCATCCACGTACAATATGAGGAATGTTACAGTACTCTCTACAATCTTCTTATAAATGCATGGTTCATCTATATTTTTGACAAAATCTAACTCTTTGATTGTATCATCAAAGCAGATGTTCCAGCTCCGTGATGCCTTCTTTAATACATAAATGGATTTAAGCAACCTACATGCCTTTTCTCTGCTCCCACAGTCAATTAAGCCCTCTGGCTGATCCATAAAAACACATTCTTCTAAATCACCATTTAGAAATGCAGGTTTAACGTCCATCTGCCAGATTTCATAATCGTAGTGAGCAAAAATACCAAGTAGGATCCGAATGGATTTAAGCATTTCTACTGGAGAGAAAGTTTCATCATAGTCCAATCCTGGTCTTTGACGAAAACCTTTCGCTACAGGACTTGCTTTATAGGTCTCCACCTGTCCATCTACACCAATCTTTCTTTTAAAGATCCATTTGCAACCTACGGGTTTTATCCTAGGAGTACATACTTTGTTGGTATACATGGACTCCATTTCGGATCTCATGGCATCCAGCCACTTCACTGAGTCACCACTCGTGATAGCTTGCTGAAATCGGTAAAGGCCTCCATTTGGAGATTCCCATTACCATACACCAAAAAAAATTCTTTAGTCCTTCGTAAGTACTTAAGAATGTTCTTCACTGCTATCCAATGTTTCTCCCATGGGGTGGATTGATACCTGCTTACTACAGCTAGTGCATAAGCAACATCAGGGCGAGTACATAACATCGCATATATTATAGATCTTACGGCTGAAGTGTAGGGTATAATGCTCATGCGAGCTCTCTCTTCGTCAGTCTTCAGACAGAAGTCCTTAGAGAGAGTGATTCCATGGCAAGAGGGCAAGGCACCACGCTTGGAATCTTCCATACTGAACCTTTTTAGGATGGTGTCTATGTACTTTGATTGGGACAATCCCAATAACCTCTTGAATCTAAATCTATAGATCCTGATGCCCAAAATGCAAGAGGCATCACCCAGGTCTTTCATGGAGAACCTTTTTGATAAGAATAGTTTGACCGATTGTAGCATAGGAATATCATTTCCTATCAAGAGAATGTCATCCATGTACAATACGAGGAATGTTACAGTACTCCCTACAATCTTCTTATAAATGCATGGTTCATCTATATTTTTGACAAAATCAAACTCTTTGATTGTATCATCAAAGCAGATGTTCCAGCTCCGTGATGCCTGCATTAATACATAAATGGATTTAAGCAACCTACATGCCTTTTCGCTGCTCCCACAGTCAATGAAGCCCTCTAGCTGATCCATAAAAACGCATTCTTCTAAATCACCATTTAGAAATGCAGGTTTAACGTCCATCTGCCAGATTTCATAATCGTAGTGAGAAAAAATACCAAGTAGGATCCGAATGGATTTAAGCATTGCTACTGGAGAGAAATTTTCATCATAGTCCAATCCTGGTCTTTGACGAAAACCTTTCGCTACAGGCCTTGCTCTATAGGTCTCCACCTGTCCATCTACACCAATCTTTCTCTTAAAGATCCAGCCACTTCACTGAGTCACCACTCGTGATAGCTTGCTGAAAACTAGTAGGGTCATCATCATCCATGATGCAATCTTCTCTATCACCATCAATGAGAAACCCATACTATCTCTCCGGTGGGCGGAAGTCCTACTAGATCTCCGGAGCGGCTGGGGTTCTTGAAGTTCTACTGCAACATCAGTTTTAACCAATTCGTCATAAGTAATTTGTGTCTCTAGAACCTCTTCTAGTTCTACCGCATTGCCATCAGTACTATTTGTAAAAAATTTATTTTCTAAAAATGTGGCAAGTTGAGAAACAAACACTCTTTGTTCCTCCTTGTGGTAGAATAGATATCCATATGAATGTTTTGGATATCCCATAAATTTACACATGACTGATCGTGTCTCGAGTTTATCTGGATTCTACTTTTTGATAAAAGCCGGACAACCCCATATGATAACTCTTTTAAGAGATGGTCTCTTTCCGCACCATATCTCATATGGAGTGGTAGACACGGTCTTGGTTGGAACCCTGTTCAACAAGTTAGTGTATATGCCCTAGGGGCCATTATTGTATCATACTAGTTTGTATATTACTTAATGGAAGCTTGGGATATTCACAGTTATATAACAGTCTTGCTAAACATAGTAGTATGCTACTTGGTTTTATCTATCTTAATATGTGAGTATGCGTATTGTTAGAGCTCTTAGGATCTTGCTTGACTACCAGCGTTGTGATGGCAGTCACATTAGTGGGGGCTGGGTAGTCTACAAGCACATCCTTTTACAGGTCCCTAGTCGTAGGATTATCGAGACAGGGCATCGATACTCCGGAGTAGACTAGTGTGTACGCTTCCCATCCCAGTTGGTTAGATGGTCTGTCCCAAGCCGTTAGTACGTCGTACTGGAGATAGGATGCAGGTGCTCATTGGGTTACGGGTACACCGGACAGGACTCACGGGAAACTGTTGGTTGGTATTACACCCGTCGTCAGTTAATAGTTCCCAGGTGAAATTAGTACAGCATAGTCCGCACACTTGACACTGCTACTTCGCCTCGAGTGTGTCCCACTATTCTTAGATTGCTACCCTACCACGGCTCAAAGGAGTCGTGCAAACAGGTAGCAGTTCGGTGCAGTCCCGAGCACTTGGAGGCAGTGGCGGTTAGACAGGATTCGTCTCTCCCGGTATTGGGAGTTCATATCGTGCTGTGTTAGAGAGCCATTACGCAAAGTCCCTGGCCAGGGCAAGCGAGATTTACTGGTAGGTTCCAGTTCTTTTCTCAGGGTGTAATGGGCTACGCTCCGACACGACTTATACCGCTATTAGGGGACTGATGCTTACCACCCCCAAGTCCCGATATGCGATAGTCTTAGACGAACAGACCGGACTGTACGGAGATTGTCACATCAGACTCAGTAGGAGTTCGGATGGGTTTCCTCATCGGCCTTCTTATCGACATCTACCTGGGGACCGTTACGTACAGCTAGTGCCGCTTGTGGTCTTTGGTTAAACCCACTGCCAGCGTAGTAGTCGAGTCTTTAGAGTCCCACACAGAGAGTTTCCTTGCTCCGGGAGAAACGATATAGAGGTCGTATGGTTTTACGACAAGGGTTCGGACGCATACGTGTGTTTACGCACGTACGACATTCGGACAGTTTTTACTAGCCGGCTTTCGTTTAAGCCAGTTTCTAGTATCGGGTTATTGGATTTATACAGTCTAAAGTTTTTCCGTGTTTTCACGGATAGGAGGGGCGTTCTCGTAATTTCGCGGGAAGCTTCTAGAAGGATAGTGACTTGAGAGTTAAGGTGGCATTAGCATTAATTGATTTTGTGACTCATGAGATGAATCATTCAAGTGAGTTAATGAAGCATTTATTGCTTAATGACTCACTTGATGATTCATTGCACATATTAAATGAAGCATGATGATAAATCATTTGATTTATATTATTTGATATTTTATATGCTTCATGATATATTAGAAGTGAGAAACAATTTCAATTCATTATCATTCTCACCTTCTCTCTCCTCAAGCTCTCTCTCTTCAAACCCTAATCCTCCCCTCTCATGTGTTGAGACCAAGGATTAGTAAAGACTATTTAATCCATAACACTTCTCTATATCACCTAGGTTACTTAGATTAACACTTTAAGAAACCTAGTTACCTCAAGTTAAAGGTGAAGCTTGGAGTATAGCTCTCGGGTGGATCATCTATTACGTGGAGGAGGCCGAGAAGGACGTGGATAACGAAAAAGAGAAGGACACGGTTCATTAGGTATGATCACTTATTATAGTAGTTCATAACTTCTATGTTTCTTGTTAGTTATAGTTTAGCAAAGATTCTCGGTTAGTCGATGTTTATGCAAAGAACAGGATCGTTTTTCAATTTTCCGCCTCCCCACAAGTCATGGGGTATGGTACATTGACTTACAGTGGTATCAGAGCCTCGATAAACAATAATTAACTCATTAGTAAAGTCGTATGAATTTCGAACACAAAACGAACCGGAAAAAACATCGATATCACTAAGTTTCTGTCAAATTTAAAACAGGCTCTAAAAATTTTTCAGGGACCTGCAGAATAACCTACAGAGAAATATAAGAACACAGAAAAAAATTGGGTTCATGAATCGGCCATACAGCTGCGGAACCGTGGCCGATCCCACCGATCCGCCGCGGATCCGCGGCCGAGTTGGAGCCGATTCAGCCCAAGTTTTTCCAGTGGCTCTTCTGTGATGTGTTTGTCTTTTCTGGAATGTTTATTTTCTGCTCAAGTCTCAGGTGCACAGAGAAGTTTTGGAGTAGAATCTAAAGTGTTTGCTCGATCGAAATCTTATGATGTTTGCTAATTTGATTATATCTGTGATTGTATAATGTGTTCGTAAACCTCCCTTAACTGCTAGTATGTCGGTTGGCAGGGGGTTGTACATTTCTGTAATGGTTTTTACTGTTTGTGGTTGTGAACTGTATTGGACTGTTGTGATGATTAGCCAGGGTTTGTGATGGGTTGTTATATTCATTCATTCAAAGAAATTGTAATATGTTGTAATATTATTTTGTGGGGCACATCCAGGTTGCGGTTGTAGCCACCATTGTATTATTTCATTTTACTGTTTTTGCTCCTAGGATAGACCCAAGGTGGGGTGCACAAACTACCGGGTACTTTGAAGTGTTTAGTGGCCTACTCACGTTGTTGAGGGAGACCACTTAACTTCGGATATTTGGCGGGTAGTTTGCCGTACCCGTAGGGGTCTAGGCTGGGGTAATGGCTATTCATCACAACTGTGTAATCTGTCTTTTGTTGCAGGCTCTAAACAAACGTGGATTGCTTGCAAATCTAATAATGTTCATATGAGATCTGGAATGCCTATTATTGCGTCTGACGAATGTACAATATCTATATATGATTGCTATTTTGACGTCACTTATGTTTTACACCCGTGCTAGCCCATCCCCCGCTCTGCCGTTAGTTAAGTAACCTAACGGGTGGTGATGGGACCCAGTGGCGAATGCGGATGGCATAAGAGGACGTTGTATTTTCGTTGTTTTCTGCAATGATAGGTTAATGATGGGACGCATTATTATTAATGCAAAGAAAATAAACCAAAAGTTGAATCGTTGGAACAATTTAAAAGAAACCACTCGGTTATTTTAAAACAGTTGATATTTTTAAATTGCGGAGCTTTAACCACTCCTTTTTAAAGCTATCAGGTTCCTTCGGTCATATCAAGTTCACTACGTTCACGGTTTCGCCAAAACCAGTCGTAGCCCTCCGTCATTTCATTTGGGTATTCAGTAGTATTCAAGCTATGCATTTTGGCCAAAGTCAAGGCATAGTGTTTGGTAGCTGCTGAGTATTCATTTATTGCATAGATAGATGAGTTAGTTTGGGTCAGTTGTATTATCATTTGACCATAGTCAGGGGTATGTACGGATTGGTTCAAATTGACAAGATAATGATGGGTAGAACTTGACATGTGACTTATGACATTTTGACCAAAGCCAAGGTCATAAGAGCATGGGGCAAAAACTTTTATCGGGAATTTCTAAAGAAACTGAAATTTGCAAAGAGATGGATACCATTTGGAGTTTGATGAATGTTGGTAGGATTCCTTCAACATTATCATACGATGATATTTGGATCCCGATCCTACTGTGAGTATATGCTACTCATCAGGAGATTCGTCACTTAACGATCAATGATATAAACCAAGTAAGTGTCAAGAAAGGTGTCAGCGGGGTTACTCCCCCAGAGAAAAGAGGTTATTTAATTAAGGAACTTCGCGAAAGCGTTGGAAAACCTCCCTCGAAGTACCGACACCAGCCTGGCTGAACGGTTAAGCAAGTATTGTACAGTGAGAATAGTCCTGGCTAATTCTTCTTTTATGGTTTGAGGAAGGATTCGAGAAACAGTGGGAGCCATCTAGTTTAGATAAATTAAAAACCACTCTAAACTTGCAAGAGCATCAAGCTAAAGTGTTTCTTCTCTCTCTCCTACTTGCAGCGACCCTGAAAATGACTGGACTTAAGTTACTTTTAGAGAAAAATATACCGACAGGGCCAAACTATAAAGATTGGCTGCGGAATGTCAAAATGGCTTTGACCTATGACAAATTGGGGTACGTCCCCACCGCTAAGGCACCTGCAGTCCCAGGTCCCAAATCCAGTAATACGGATAAGGAAATCCGCAAAACCTGGGAGTATGATTGCGCGAAGGCCAAGTGCATCGTGCTTGCCTCGATGAACAATGAATATCAGAGGAGGCACGAGGATATGGATCTTGATGCCATATTTCTCCATACAAAAGAACTTCATGGAGAGCAATCTCGTATAGCAAGATACGAGACCACTAAGAACTTGTTTCGAGCGAGGTTGGCCGTCGGATCATCGGTAGGAGAACATGTCCTAAAGATGATTGGCTATATAGAAGAGCTCGCAGACCTTGGGACAACTTTAGATAATGAGCTCTATACAGACCTTATTCTCCAGTCCCTTCCTTCCACCTACGCCCAGTTTATTCTGAACTTCAACATTCAAAGAAAAGAAGTTGAACTTTCGGAACTCCTTAACATGTTGAGGAGTGTAGAGGGCACCTTGCAGAAGGCAAGGGAAACACTTGCTATGTTTGTTAGCGGTGCTTCTTCTTCCGGGTCCAAGGGTAGGGCCAAAGGAAGGAAAAAGAAGGCCGCCTCCAAACCTAGAGGAGGTGTAAGTAAGGTGGGAGCGAAGGGAAAGAAAAAGTTTGCGGTACCAGTAGTGGCCCAGGATGAGTGTTTCCATTGTCATAGGAAAGGGCACTGGAAGAAAGATTGCAAGGCGTGGAACGCCAAGAACCAGGAACCGAAGCAAGCTGTGGCTTCGACTTCAGGTGTGTGTGTGTAATTGAGAATTTTCTGTCAATCAACTCTACTTCCTGGGTATTGGATACCGGATCAGGATCTCATATATGCAATTCATTGCAGGCACTGAGAAACCGTAGAGTGCTGAAGGATGGTGATATGACCCTGATGGTTGCTAACGGAGCTAGCGTGGGAGCTGTGTCTGTAAGGGATTATCACCTGGCATTGATGAGTGGACACATTTTGGTTTTACATAACTGTTTTTGTGTACCTAGCTTAACGTATAATATCATATCAGTTTCCTTGTTATCAAATAAAGGTTATGATTTCACGTTTGTAAGTGATGTTGTTAACATCCACCTTAATCATAGTTTGATTGGGTCCGGTACACTGGATAACGGTATATATGTCTTAAACCAACTCCAAATTTTCAATGTCCAGAACACACTAAAAAGAAAGTCTCCAGATTTAAATAAAGCTTTCTTATGGCATTGTAGACTGGGTCACATCAATGAGAGAAGGTTGACTAAGTTACATAGAGAAGGATATTTGGACTCGTTCGAATATCAAACTTATGTCACTTGTCAATCATGTCTCAAAGGAAAGATGACAAAGACTCCATTTACTTGACATGGAGTAAGAGCGAGCGAGCTCTTAGGACTCATACACAGCGATGTATGTAGCCCAATGTCTACACATGCAAGAGGTGGTTTTTCCTATTTCATTACTTTTACGGATGATTACTCAAGGTACGGATTCATTTATCTGATGAAACATAAATCCGAGGCTTTGGAGAAATTCCAAGAGTATAAGAATGAAGTAGAAAACCAAACCGACAAAAGTATCAAGACACTAAGATCTGATCGAGGTGCTGAATACTTAAGTGCCGAGTTCCTAGTTTACCTAAAAGAGAAAGGAATTCTGAATCAACTTATTCCTCCATACACTCCACAACATAACGGTGTATCGGAGAGACGGAATCGAACCCTATTGGATATGGTACGTTCCATGATGACTAATGCTGAGTTACCGCGATCTTTCTGGGGTTATGCGCTAGATTCAGCGGCATATCTTCTGAACAGGGCTCCTACCAAGACTGTGCCTACCACCCCATATTAGATGTGGAGTGGGAAGAAACCCCATCTTCAGCATATGAAGATATGGGGATGTCCAGCTTTTGTTAAAAAGCAGCATACGGACAAGCTCGAGGCACGATCAGTACAGTGTAAGTTTGTGGGATATCCAAAGAACTCCAAGGGATATTATTTCTATTACGCAGAGGAACAAAAGGTTTTTGTTTCTCGTAATGCCCATTTTCTAGAACAGCAGTTTTTAGAAAAGGAAATAAGTGGGAGCAAAATAGAACTGGAAGAAATTCCAGAACCACAAACTACTACTGAAAGTTTGGTAGAACCGGTAGTTCAAGAAGAACAGGACATTCCCGCACCCCTCCGCAGGAGTAGTAGGCCGTCTCATCCGCCTGAGAGATACTACGGTTTTCTCATAGATGGGGATAGAGAGGATTGCGTCATAGATGATGATGAACCTACTAGCTTCCAGCAGGCCATCCAGAGCGGCGACTCGGTACGATGGCTAGATGCAATGCGAACCGAAATGGAGTCCATGTGCACCAACAAAGTATAGACTTTGGACTTTGCTCCAGATGGGGTAAAACCCATAGGATGCAAATGGATCTTCAAGAAAAAGATTGGTGTAGATGGACAGGTGGAAACCTATAAGGCTAGACTTATTGCAAAGGGTTTTCGTCAAAGACCTGGTTTGGACTATGACGAAACTTTTTCTCCAGTGGCTATGCTCAAATCCATTCGGGGCCTTCTTGCTATTGCTTCCTTCTATGATTATGAAATCTGGCAGATGGACGTAAAGACGGCTTTTCTGAATGGAAATTTAGAAGAGTGCGTCTATATGGATCAGCCAGAGGGTTTCAATCAGAGTGGGAGCAGCGGGAAAGTATGCAAGTTGCTTAAGTCCATTTATGGACTAAAGCAGGCATCGCGGAGTTGGAACATCTGTTTGATGAAACAGTCAAAGAATATGACTTTATCAAAAATCCCGATGAACCATGCATATATAGTAAAGTTGTAGCACGAACTGTCGTATTCCTCGTCTTGTACGTGGATGACATTCTATTGATAGGAAATGACATTCCTATGCTACAATCTGTCAGAGGATTCTTGTCACACAGGTTCTCCATGAAAGACCTGGGTGATGCCTCTTACATTCTGAGGATCCGGATCTATCGTGATAGATCCAAGAGGATGTTGGGACTTTCGCAGTCCAGGTATATCAACACTCTACTGAAAAGATTCAGTATGGAAGATTCTAAGCGCGGTAATCTACCGGCTTGTCACGGAATCACCCTATCCAAAGAGATGTCTCCCAAGACTGATTTGGAAAGGGAACGCATGTCTATTATACCTTACGCTTCTGCGGTAGGCTCTATAATGTATGTGATGTTGTGCAGCAGACCAGATGTAGCTTACGCACTGAGCGTGGTAAGCCGGTATCAGTCAGACCCAGGGGAGAAGCACTGGATAGCAGTAAAGAACATTCTCAAGTATCTAAGGAGGACTAAGAAGATGTTCTTGGTTTACGGCGGAAAAGACCTCAAGATGGAGGCCTTTGCTGATTCCGGCTTCCAGAGTGATAAGGACGATTCCAAGTCCATGTCAGGTTATGTCTTTACCCTCAATGGAGGGGCAGTGTGCTGGAAGAGTTCCAAGCAGGACACCGTTGCTGACTCGACGTTGGAAGCGGAGTATATTGCTGCTTGCGATGCCACAAAAGAAGAGGTCTGGATGAACAAGTTCCTAACAGAACTTCATGTGGTTCCTACCATTGTTGATCCAATACCTCTGTATTGCGACAAAAACGGAGCTATAGCTTTAGCAAAGGAACCAAGGTCCCATCAGAAGTCCAGACACATCTTAAGGCGGTATCACCTGATCAGGGAGATCATTGATCATCGGGAGATCGAGGTCTGGAGAGTTGCAACCGAAGAGAACATTGTTGATCCATTCACAAAGGCACTACCTCAGATTCAGTTCGAGAGGCTACTCGAGATCATCGGTCTTCGATATGCCAGTACATGGCCCTAGTGCAAGTGGGAGATTGTTAGTGTATATGCCCCAGGGGCCATTATTGTATCATACTAGTTTGTATATTACTTAATGGAAGCTTGGGATATTCACAGTTATATAACAGTCTTGGTAAACAAAGTAGTATGCTACTTGGTTTTATCTATCTTAATATGTGAGTATACGTATTGATAGAGCTCTTAGGATCTTGCTTGACTACCAGCGTTGTGATGGCAGTCACACTAGTGGGGGCTGGGTAGTCTACAAGCACATCCTTTTACATGTCCCTAGTCGTAGGATTATCGAGACAGGGCATCGATACTCCTGAGTAGACTAGTGTGTACGCTTCTCATCCCAGTTGGGGAGATGGTCTGTCCCACAGCCGTCAGTTCGTCGTACTGGAGATAGTATGCAGGTGCTCGTTGGGTTACGGGTACACCGGACAGGACTCATGGGGAACTGTTGGTTGGTATTATACCCGTCGTCAGTTAATAGTTCCCAGTTGACATGAGTACAGCATAGTCCACAGACTTGACACTGCTACTTCGCCTCGAGTGTGTCCCACTGTTCTTAGATTGCTACCCTACCATGGCTCAAAGGATTCGTGTAAACAGGTAGCAGTTGGGTGCAGTCCCGAGCACTTGGAGGCAGTGGCGGTTAGACAAAATTCGTCTCTCTCGATATTGGGAGTAGATATCGCGCTGTGTCAGAGAGCCATTACGCAAAGTCCCTGGCCAGGGCAAGCGAGATTTACTGGTAGGTTCCAGTTGTTTTCTCAGGGTGTAATGGGCTACGCTCCGACACGACTTATACCGCTATTAGGGGACTGACGCTTGCCGCCCCCCTAGGCCCGATATGCGATAATCTTAGACGAACAGACCGGACTGTACGGAGATTGTCACATCAGACTCAGTAGGAGTTCGGATGGGTTTCCTCATCGTTCTTCTTATCGACATTTACCTGGGGACCGTTACGTACAGCTAGTGCCACTTGCGGTATGTGGTTAAACCAACTGCCAGCGTAGTACTCGAGCCTTTAGAGTCCCACACAGAGAGTTTCCCTGCTCCGGGCGAAACGATATAGAGGTCGTATGGTTTTACGACAAGGGTTCGGACGCATACGTGTGTTTACACAAGTACGACATTCAGACAGTTTTTACTAGCCGGCTTTGGTTTAAGCCAGTTTCTAGTACTGGGTTATTGGATTTATATAGTCTAAAGTTTTTCCGTGTTTTCACGGATAGGATGGGCGTTCTCGTAATTTCACGGGAAGCTTCTAGAAGGATGGTGACTTGAGGGTTAAGGTGGCATTAGCATTAATTGATTTTGTGACTCATGAGATGAATCATTCAAGTGAGTTAATGAAGCATTTATTGCTTAATGACTCACTTGATGATTCATTGCACATA
Organism: Agapanthus africanus; assembly: GCA_030015575.1. Classification (NCBI taxonomy): domain Eukaryota; kingdom Viridiplantae; phylum Streptophyta; class Magnoliopsida; order Asparagales; family Amaryllidaceae; genus Agapanthus; species Agapanthus africanus. Next base: position 557,061,053 of record JASDDO010000019.1, on the reverse strand, counting down.
TTAAATGAAGCATGATGATAAATCATTTGATTTATATTATTTGATATTTTATATGCTTCATGATATATTATAAGTGAGAAACAATTTCAATTCATTATCATTCTCACCTTCTCTCTCCTCAAGCTCTCTCTCTCTCTTCAAACCCTAATCCTCCCCTCTCATGTGTTGAGACCAAGAATTAGTAAAGACTATTTAATCTATAACACTTCTCTATATCACCTAGGTTACTTAGATTATCACTTTAAGAAACCTAGTTAGCTCAAGTTAGAGGTGAAGCTTGGAGTATAGCTCTCGGGTGGATCATCTATTACGTGGAGGAGGCCGAGAAGGACGTGGATAACGAAAAGGAGAAGGACGCGGTTCATTAGGTATAATCACTTATCATAGTAGTTCATAACTTCTATGTTTCTTGTTAGTTATAGTTTAGCAAAGATTCTTGGTTAGTCGATGTTTATGCAAAGAACAAGATCGTTTTTCAATTTTCCGCCTCCCCGCAAGTCGTGGGATGTTGTACATTGACTTACACAACAGATACATGGTTGTCTCCAATGCATGTCCCCAAAAGGAAAGCGGTAACTCAACATCACTCATCATGGACCGTACCATATCTAATAGGGTACGATTCCTCCGTTTTGACACACCGTTGTGCTATGGTGTGTAAGGGGGAGTGATCTTAGAGAGAACCCATTCTCTTTTAAGTAGTCTGAAAACTCTGTACTCAAATACTCTCCACCTCGATCCGATCGAAGTTTCTTGATGCTCAAGCCTGTTTGTTTTTCTACTTCAAGTTTGTACTCCTTGAATTTCTCGAAAGCTTCAGATTTATGCTTCAGTAAAAACACATGTCCGAATCTTAAGAAATCATCAGTAAAAGTGATGAAGTATGAATAACCGCCTCAAGCATGTGTAGATATTGGTCCACATACATCACTATGTATGAGGCCTAAGAGTTCTATAGCTCTTTCTCCGTGTCCAGTAAACGGAGTTTTGGTCATTTTACCTTTGATACAGGACTGACAAGTCGCATAAGATTTATATTCAAAAGGATTTAATTATCCATCTTTATGTAGCTTGTTTAGTCTCGTTTCATTAATATGACTAAGTCTACAATACCAAAGAAAACCTTCATTTATATCTGAAAATTTTCTTTTATTTGTATGTTGTATGTTGAAAACTATGTGTTGGTTTAGGACGTAAATACCGTTATTTAGTGTATCATACCCAATCAACTGTTGATTCAAGTTAATGTTCATAACATTATTTTGCAACACAAAATGATATCCTTCATTGTCTAACAAAGAAACGGATATTATATTACATAGCATACTAGGTACATAATAACAAGGGTTCAAAACAAAAATACATCCCGAAGGCAACCTCAGATGATACTCTCCTACAGATACAGTGTCACGATCCAAAGTTCGGCCCATTACCGGCACTTAACCACGTAACGTCTACAGGCGTAACGCGACTAAGTAAGCCGAAACCCAGAAATCAAAACCATTAAATATAGAGTGTTTTTAAACGTTTGTAAAACAGTTGTAAATGTTTAGAAAACTTTAATTAATTTAGTAGAAATCCTTTTTAAGTTCAAGTGTTGTTTAATAAATTTGACCACATTTTCTTTATAAGAATTTTGTCCCGAGAAGCGGGTAAAAGACAAGATGTAAGTAAAATGACATGTGGAATAAATAGAGCATCACAATGATAATGTACGACTGAGTAAAAATGAAATGAAGACAACAAGAAATATAGAACTGCAAAAAAAATAAGTCGGCTCACAACGAGCTCGACACCAGAGTACAAAATAACATACGTCGTCCTCACAACTGTTTCTAAGTCAATACATGTAGGTAGATGGAGAGTACTAGATACATCAATATACAACTGAAAAGTAAACAGATACCGTACAAAACCCACCTAATAGGAAAAGGGCTAACACGCCTCAGTAATGGTATCTGTGACAAAAGATGCGGTAAACAGCCAGCCGCGACTACTCCAAAGGGCAACCTGCAAGCCCTGTGGCACAACGGGGGTGAGTTGCCAACTCGTGAGTAGTAGATAACATATAAAGGTAATCGCGAGTATGCACATGTTGCGATACTCTAACCTATGCCAACAGATAAACATCTATAAGATGAACTGGATGCTCAATATCATGCAATAAGTGTGATCTAATAACATCTTTATGTGATGAGAAAGATATGTGATAATCAGTCATGGCAATGCAATCTAAGAACCCTATATATGATGAGCAGGGTACGCAATGATATGCAAGCATGTGTACTCTATCAGGTATGCTAGCTACAGGATGAGATGTCAAGTACTGAATGCTGAGTATGGGAAGGAATAATGTCTACACGGAATATCAACGTGGAAAATAACTGGTGTCTATCAATACACCAAAATCCAGTACAACTCAAGCGCCGTCATCCACATCGGCCCTCAAATCCTATAATCTCATAAAATCGGGAGTGCCCATTATCGGCACTCAAAATATCATAAAATCAGCCGTGTCTAGCATCGACACGCAAATCCTCCAATATGGGGCGTCTGTCCATCGGATCTGCCCACGGGCTCCGTCTGCGGAATCGACCTTCGGCCCCGGCAATACGCATCGTCCCGTATCCATCAATCGACTCTGGTCAGTATCCTCCGGATAACCGCCAGGTCCAACCAATCACCGGTAGGTAGTAGTCCCTTCGCCGGGCTCACCGTCTAACAATACGAGTCTTCTCGCCCTGGGGTACCGTACCGGGTCCACCATGTACCCGCAATCGGTGCCTACCTCTCTTCGAATCAGGTATACTCACACAAGCTCTCTGGAACCGAGAAAACTCATGGTGGACGCACTAAAATATCATATCAAGGGAAACCGGGTTTTTAAACAGTGCGTATTTTCTTAAAATAGTACTCCGGTTCCCAAATCCAGAAATCACATAAATCAAATCCAATGCGTAAATCCATGCAATGTGTCGTATGACGCTAAGAGTAAAAGAAAGGGAGAACCGCTTCTTTTAAACGTTCCAGTTTTGAAATATCGTTTGCGGTCCCTTAGTTTTAAATCAAGTCAATATCATCCATGTATGTAACATATGAATATGGGTATAGGTATGGATGTGCGAATGGATAAGTACGCAAAGTGAATATAGCAATGTACATGTGCACTAATATAGACATAGGATGTATATGTGCCCAAGTATGAATATATGTGATGTATGTGGCACAAGTATGGATATGTGATGTATAGGTGTCCAAATATGAATGTATGTGATGTATGTGGAACAAGTATGGATGTGTGATGTATAGGTGTCCAAATATGAATTTGTGATGTATACATGCCCAAGTATGAACATATGATAGTATGCGGCAAATCATGACAACGTCAAATAAGCAGAATCAATATGATATGCGGTTTATAGAAATCCTATAATGTGGTCATGGCAATCACTAACGGTGTGAGTGTAGCATATAAATCGTGCTCGTGCAACTTGGACCATTAGTGACAGTGCAGTGTTCTATACTACCAGTATATCTATATGGACATACATGACTACAAATCCTATTACGCCTTGACGCTTAACGCCATACGGGCGATTTCTCCGTAGATGTTAAATCTACTCACCTGGTAGCGTGCTAAGTATAGCCGACCACCTGCTTCCCTTTCCTGGCGATGTCTGACGTACCCGCCTATGAATCTGGAATTTACACAATGAATCCAATTATATAAGCAAAAATCTCGCAAAATGCGATATCAAAACAAAACGAGAAACTCGCGTCGCGAATTAACGCGCGTGTGTGCGATACGCTGAAACGTGTGTGCACGCGTCTATGACTCATCCCGACACGCCGCGATACGCTGAATCACAGAACCCACTCGCGTATCGCGCGTATCGCGCAAACTAAAAACACCAGAAAATGATATATCATCCCAGATTCTACCCAGGTTAAAATATTACAAAACTATATATACCATGGACCTACAAAATGTAGCAGACACCCACCCTAAAAACCCTAGCTCCCATCTCTCAAGTCTGGCCGCAATTTGCGGCCAGAACGATTATTTCGGCGGCCTGGGATTGGGGTGGTGGGGTCAGGCTCTGGTGGTGTGGTCAGGGTATCTTCAGTAGGCTACAGTCCACTCAAATTCATTCTGAACTCACTGGGGTAACAGCAGATTTCAAAAACCTAAGTTTTGCTTTAAAACGTCACATTTTGCACAATTTTGAAAACTCAGGGTATCTTTGTGTAATCTGGGGTTTACCAAGGTTCACTTGGCCCTAACAACACCTAACTAACTTAGTCCAACCAAACTAACCTTACCTAAGCAAAGTTTACACTAAACACTACATATATCACTAAAAACACACAATCTAGCACTAACAACCACAAACTAGCACTAATTAAGCTAAACCGACACACAAGTCTAGCATACAAGAAAGTGGAGCTCAGAGGTTATACCTCACTTGACCCTACGATGCCGGGTCCGGAGAAGAAGAGAAGAGGAAGAAGCTGCTACTGTTGTTGCTTCTCCTGATGCTGCCTGAGCTGCTGTTGATGTTGTTATTGCTAATGTTGCTGTTGTTGCTGTTGTTGATGTGGTGCTGGGGCTGCAGCTACATGTGTTGTTGCTGCTGCTGCAAGAAGCTGCTGCTGCTTCTTTGTGTTGCTGCTGCTGGGGCTGAAGCTGCTGTGGGGCTGAAGCTGATGTTGATGCTGGGGCTGAAGCTGATGCTGTTGCTTCAGCTGTGTGTGTGTGTGTGTGTGAGTGAGAGAGTGAAAGAGTGAGAAAATGAGAGTGTGTGATGCAACAAAAGAAATAATAATATAAGAGTGTCAAGCCCCCATTTCTCTCTCTCTTGCCACTTTAAATGCAGGCATGGGCTTGCCATGATGCACTCCCTCTCTCTCTCATTTAATGCAAGCATGGCTTACCCATGATGCACTCTCTCTCTCATTCTCTCAAGTCAACCAAAATACATTTTAAATCCCTTTTTCATTAAAAAAAAACCTTAACTAAAATCATGTTAACTTAATAATGGTGGGGTTAACCTACCATGGTTGTTAAACATGGTTTAACCCAAAATTTTAACCCTAGTTTACATGCACAAGTTTGTGCAAGCTTAGGAAAATTCTAGAAAAATATTTATTAAATTTGAAAAATTGTTTGAAATCTTTTTATTAAAATTCACAAATTAAAATATAATTAGCCACTAAACACATCCTAAGGTGTTACAATCTTCCCCCCTTAAAGAAATTCGTCCCCGAATTTTAAAATATAAAGCAACGCATACCTTTAAAGAGATGGGGGAACTTCTTCCGCATCTCACCCTTGGCCTCCCAAGTGATCTCTTCACCATTCGGGCTGCGCCAAAGCACCTTCACTGATGGCGAGACCTTCGATCTGAGTTTCTTCACCTGCCGGTCCAATATCACGACTGGCTGCTCGGTGAACGTAACATCGCGCTCGAGCTGAACGGTCTGATGCTGAATCATGTAGGAAGGGTCATGTAGGTATCTGCGAAGCATCGACACATGGAATACGGGGTGAACATCTGGGAAGTCGAGTGGAAGAGCCAAACGATAAGCTACTGCGCCCACACGCTCGAGGATCTCGAAGGGACCTATGAATCTGGGGCTAAGCTTCCCCTTCCGTCCATACCGCATCACTCCCTTCATCGGAGAGACCCTCAGAAACACGTGATCGCCAACTGCGAACTCTAATCTATGGTGGCGCCTGTCAGCATACGATCTCTGCCTGCTCTGAGCTGTCCTCATCCTGTCTCGGATCAGCTGTATCTTCTCAGTCGTCTCCTGTACGATCTGTGGCCTCAAAATACTGCCCTCGCTGAGCTCTGTCCAACAGACGGGAGATCTACATCTCTTCCCATGCAAGGCCTCGAAAGGTGCCATCTGAATAGTATCCTGGAAACTATTGTTGTAGGATAACTCCACCAACGGTAAATGATGATCCCAGCTACCACCAATGTCTAAAAAGCACGCTCGGAGCATGTCCTCTAGAGTCTGAATAGTCCGCTCTGACTGGCCGTCGGTCTGCGGATGAAATGCTGTGCTGAAACTCAAGTGCGTGCCCAAAGCCTCCTGAAGCATCTGCCATAGTCGGCTGGTAAACTGTAAGTGCACGGCGACGCCCCGGCCGTCAATCCGACGCCGGAATGCGGAAACAAAACTTTTCTAAAAACTAGAAACCGGCACCACCGCGCACTAAAAACCCGGATCGGGCCATTAACTTAGTCCGAGCAAATACGAGAAAGGTTAGGAAGCTATACCGAGCGGTCCGTGTCCTTCGGTCTTCGGCCTCCACTCCGATCTCCTCGCGGAATCTCCGGTCTTCAGCTCCTTGTCGGAACGGGCACCACATTGCCGGGTTCTTTTACGGGCTCCCACCTCTGGACCGAGGCAACTCGGGCACGAAGTTGGCGAGCCGACGTGTCCAAGAAATGTTGTAGACTAGTTTAGAAACCATTGTCTCAATGGGGTTGTGTTAGTGGTATGTATGCCCTAGAGGCCAGTATTGTACAGATGATTTATATTATATTGGATGCTTGGACATATATAGAGATGAGTTTCTTGCTCGATATGATAGTATGCTATCTGGTTGCTCTTTATCTTAACATGTACACTTGTCTCTTTAAACTGTCTTATAGTTACATGTTGATAAAGCCCTTAGGATGTGTACTTGACTGCCTGGACTATGATGCAGATCATACTAGTGGGGACATGGTAGTCCATAAGTACATCCTTCAAGGTCCCTAGTCGTGGGTGTATCGAGACGGGGCATCGATATACCAGTGTAGACTAGCGTATACGCTTCTCGACCCATGAGATGGGCGATGGATGATCCCATATCCATTGGTGTTTGACATCAGAGATGGTGTACGGGTGCTCAGTGGAGACTGGGTACACTGGACGGACTCGCCGAGAACTCCCAGATGGTATTATACCTCACGTCAAATGGCAGTTCTCAGGCGACACTTGTACAGGTTAGTCTGTAGACCCGAGATCGTCATAGAGTCTTGTGTGATTCCCACTGTGCTTTGATCTCCACCTTACCACGTTCATGAGGGCATGCAAAACGGTGGTCTTTGGGTACAGTCCCGAGTCATATGGAGGCAATGAGAGATAGGAGGGGTTTCGTCTCTCCCGGTATTGGGGGTTGATGTTGTGTTGTGCTCGATTGGCCGTAACAGGGAAGTCCCTGGCAAGGGCTGATCAGAGATTTGCTGGTAAGTGTTACCAGTAGTTTCTCGACCCGTTATGAGCCTCACATCGGCATGACTTATCGGTTATTGGGGTCTGACGTTTACCACCCCTAGACTTGATATGCGACATATCAGACGAACAGACCGGACTGTACGGTAAGTGTTACTGGTTGGATTCATAGGAGTGTGAGCGGGCTAGCTCGTCGATCTTCTGATCGCTCAATACCCGGGTGGCCGTTACGTTTAGCAGACCGCTTGCGGCTTGTGGGTGCTTGATATGATCATCATCTGCTGCCGGCGTATTGATGAGTCTTTAGAGTCCAACACAGAGGTTTCCTGGCTCAAGCGAAACGAAATAGGAGCGCATATGAGATATGTGCAGGACCGAGAATAATGCGTGTATGCGATACCGTATTTCATTCTCGCGATGAATGTATCGATTGGTTATATGCGATATAACCTAGATATCGAATCAAGGATTGATTCGATAAGCCGATACATACGATACTAGTCGGTTGTATGCGATATGACCGGATCGTTAAATCAAGTGTTGATTTAATGATTTAATGTATAATTATATATTTGATATATTACTTTGCATTAACTAGTATTGGTTCACTTTAAATGGATTTTCTCACTTGATGTGCAAGTTGTATATGTGATATACTTTTGTGCACATATTTGTATCATGTTTGATGATACTTGCTCATTTGGTTAAGTGTAAAGAATTAAACCTTGGTTAAGTAAATGGTTAGGGTTTTTATTTATTCATTCATTTATCTTTTTAATTTGGATTAAAAAGAAATTGCAAAAGAAAACAAAATTGTTGCTATCATTCTTGAAGCTTATTGAAGCTTCATGAAGCTTTGACCAAAGTGACCATTTTGTCTTCATGCTTAACCCTAACCATTCATCTAACCTTAGTCAATTCTCTACACCTAACCATGGTTCTTATTATGATAAGTATTCATTTCTTTTGCATTTTAAAAGAGAGAACACTTATCATATTCCTTCTTCTTCTTCATCTTCTTCTTCAAGAAAAAGCTTGCCACCATTAATGGCATCTTGAGCAAAAGTGTGAGAAATCCAATTCTAAAGTGAACCCACTTCCTATTTCTTCACCCTCTACCTCTTGCCAAGTAGTATAGGGTGTTTTCTTCACAAGTTTCATAACTTGGTGAAGTTGCAGCTTGATCTTGTGTAAACTCGACGTAGATCATCTTCGGCATCGTAGCCGACGACTTGTCCGCTTATTTCTCCGATGAAGCCGATGCTAGAGTCCGAGATCCGACTAGGACAACGAGAGGACGTCAACGTTGAGCTAAGGAAGTGGAGAACCGGATCTACAAAGGTTGTAGCTTCTCACTTTTAGTTAAGATGTTAACTTGCTTATTGTTTCGCCTAAAATTCTAGTTAACGATCCGTATTAGAGTTTCTCGGCACTTGTAAAATTTGAAATTGGCATGGTTGATGCCTTGTGAGACCTCTTGAGAGTGCCTAGGAACCCTACAGTGGTATCAGAGACTAGCTAGAGCCTTAGGCGAAGTATAGACGACGTTTGAAACCCGAATGAACATCGAAACCCTATATCAAATTGCTCTCTGGACTTTTTTCAAAAACTGGGTTTTTTCCAGATTAAAAATGCTTAAAAAATTCAGCAGGGAATTCTAAGAATTACGGTGCAAAATTTTCCTGAAGATGTGTCAATAGTGCGGCGGAACCGCGGCAGAAGAATGGCTTCTGCGGCGGTTCCGCGGCCAGATTGTGTGAACATGCTACCATTTTTGCACTGTAATTCTTATTTTATGATGCTGAGTTTTATGGGAATTTTTAATATTTATTCAAGAGTTGAATTTTCTGGGGTTGTTTTGGGGATTCGATGATTCGATCGGATTATCAGATTTTGTTTATGTGGATTCCGGATAATTTTAGAATATGTTAAAAAGTTCGACCGGATATAAATACCCAACTTTTCCCCTGCCGGAAAATTTCCAAGTGTTGGATTTTTCTGTGGTTTAAGGACGTTCTGAGTAGTGCAAGTAACGCGATGGTCCCTCTAGAAGACAACAAACCTTAACTCGATTATATGACCGTCTTGAACTGCCCTTTGAACCTTAGGGTTTGGGGCAGTACGGCGTGCCACATGTGAGGCGTTGGCTTGACCCTTCTACGGCTGGACCGTTGGTACTGAGGCATGAAGTGAACGTCTTTGAACTTATTTCATGTGTTGAACGGTTTCGGGAAAACTTGGGTGTTCGAATGTTCGATCGGAAAGTTTAATATTTTCTATTTATCCGGAATGTGATACAATAATTGGAATTCACAAACAGTTATGAGATAACTGGATGAATGTTATAAATCTAGCGGTTTAGTCTCACTTGATATTGAAAAGAGTTTTCGATAATGGGACTAAAATGCGGGGTTTATAATTTTTAGACATGTGATGTCTAAGTATTTCATTTGATTAGGCATGCGATGTCTAATGAGGTTGTGGATTCCAACTGTTGTAGTTTTACACTTTCTTTTCTGTGACCGTAAGTGTAATATGTGATATCGCCGGTTTCGTTGCTATATGTCAACGACAATTGGGATGCGCATATTTACTTACGTTGATGACGTGTGATGTTATGTGTTGCTGGATATGTTATATTGGATTGTCGTGTTTGAATAGCCGGGGGTTTTTATATGAGATGAGTGTTTTTCATTTTCATTCATGTAAAAACTTGTATGTAATATTCTTTTATTGGGGCACTTCCAGGTTGCGGAAGTTGTCACCTTTTGTATATTATTTACTTTTCCGCATTAGGATAGACCCAAGGAGGGGAGCACAAGTAACCGGGTTCTAGGGTCCAGTGGGAGACCATCTCGAGGAGTCGAGTCCGGGTCTCCTAACCCTAGAATTGGTAGGGTTGCTTGCCGCTCTCGTAGGGGTCTAGGGGTGTGGGATTGGCTATTCATCACGACCGTGGAATCCGTGTTTTATACTGGCTCGTATTGAAAACACGGACGTCCTAGTATATCCAATGTTTCATATGTTTCTTCTGCTGCGATATCTGTGATGTGATCATGTGATGTTCTGTGATAGATACAGTATATAGTATATATGATATATTATATAGACGTTACTTATGTTTTTCACCCGCACTAGCCCTGCCCTGCTCTGTCGTTAGTTACCTAACCTAACGGTGCACGAGGGGACATCCAGGCGAATGCGGATGGCATAAGTGTACGTCGTATTTATCTGTGATGTTTAGGTGACTTAAATGATGGGACTTCATTAATGTGATTAATGAATAAAAAAAAAACCTAAGATGTTGTAGAATCAAATTTTAAACAAAATAGGTAGCTACAGTTCTTGCTTTGCATAGCGGTATATATGATATACCCTGCACCTTATTCGATGAGGAAAGGACCGAGATCCCTTCACCGGGAGTGACTCCTTTAGCATTAACTGGCAGATGCTACATACTCGGTCTGCTTTTGATTGCTTCTATAGTTTCTGCTTTGCACAGTGATATATATGATATATCCCGCACCTCATTCGACGAGGAAAGGGCCGACGATCCCTTCACCGGGAGTGACCCCTTTAGCAAAACTAGAAAAAGCCTCAAAAACACTCCATTTCAAAATCATTCGATTCTACAACGATATCAAGTTTATTACGCAATAGGTTTTCAGAAAAACCTGTCGTAGCCCTCCGTCATTTCTGATAAGAACTGTTTAGTATTCGTGCTGCGTTTGTTGGCCTTTGTCAAGGCGTAGTGTGCGGTAGCTGAATAGTGCTTATCTGCTTGTGCATGTGATGCAGATTGTTTCAGGGTAGTCGTACGACCTTGTTGGCCTTTGTCAAGGGCCGTGCGGGTGGGTTTGATTCAATCAAGAAATGACGGGTTGAACTTGACTAGCAGCCTATGATTTGTTGGCCTTTGTCAAGGTCATAGGACGCTAGGGGCAGAATATTATCGGGAATTTCAAGTGTTGAAATTTACAATGAGATTGCATACCTTCTATGAGATAGTTGGATCCCGATACCCACTGCGAGTAAGAGTTACTCCTGGGAGAGTTTTACACATTACAATTAGCCGATCAAGTAGGTGTCTAGAAAGGTGTCAACGGGGTTACGCCTCTGGGAAAACGAGGTTTACATTAATTAGGTTCGTGTGAAAGCACGGGGGACCTCCCTCAAAGTACCGACACTGGCCTGGCTGAAAGATTGGCGAACTTGTAGTGTGTAATTAATCCCGGCTAGTCTTTCCTTTCAGGGTTTGAAAGAAGATTTGATAAAAACAGTGGGAGCCATCCTGATTAGATAGGATAATAACCAATCTGATCTTGCAAGAGCATACGCTAAAGTGTTTTCTTTTCTCTCTCTCCAGGTAGCGACCATGTCATGCCCTAATAAAGATAATAATATGGATGTATTGACTAAACCCGCATGTTATACTGTGCTGGGGAACGTTGGTTCCGTTCTTTCTTATAAGAGTTATAGGAATGAACAGGATATAGGGGAATACCAGGATTCCCATGCCACCCGATTGAAGAAAGTACATGATGATGCATTTTCTTCGGGTGTGTTCGTTACAGAGAACTGTTTCTCCATTTGCCCTACGTCCTAGGTATTAGATACCGGATCAAGATCCTATATATGTAATCAGTTACATGGGCTTAGAAAAGGTAGAGAACTTGGAGAAGGTGATAAAGATATAAGAGTTGGAAATGGTGCAATTGTTGCAGCTAAGACTGTCGGAGAATATCACCTTGTATTACCAACTGGTAATACATTGGTTCTGAATGAATGCTATTACATGCCGAACCTGATATGCAACATTATATCGGTTTCTTTGTTGAGTAAAGAGGGATATAATTTTGTATTACAGGACAATGTTATGAACATTTTCCGTAACCAAAAGTTGGTTGGATCAGGCACGTTGTGCAATGACATTTATGTTCTAAATCAATCAACAGATCTGAGCATAACAAACACACACAAGAGGAAGAGTTCAGAATTGAACGAATCCTTCTTGTGGCATTGTAGACTGGGTCACATCAATGCGACACGACTGGCTAATTTGCATAAGGATGGATAATTGAAACCATTCGAATTTTCATCTTATGACACTTGCCAGTCATGTCTCAAAGGAAAGATGACCAAAACTCTGTTTACGGGACACGGAGAAAGAGTTACCGAACTCTTGGGACTGATACATAGTGATGTATGCTGTCCTATGTCTACACATGCCAGGGATGGTTCTTCGTACTTCATTACATTCACTGACGATCTCTCTAGATTCGGATATGTGTTCCTGATGAAACACAAATCAGAAGCTTTTGAGAAATTTAGAGAATATAAACAAGAAGTCGAGAACCAAACCGGAAAAAGTATTCAAATCCTTCGATCCGATCGAGGAGGTGAATACTTAAGCAATGAATTCCTGGACTTCCTAAAAGAGAATGGGATTCTCTCTCAGCTGACTCCTCCATATACACCACCGCACAACGGTGTATCAGAACGGAGGAACCGCACCCTATTAGATATGGTGCGCTCTATGATGAGCACAGCTGAGTTACCTATTTCCTTCTGGGGATATGCGCTGGAGACAGCAGCATACCTATTGAATCAAGTTCCAACTAAATCTGTACCTACCACACCATATGAGATATGGAGTGGGAAGAGACCATGTCTTAAAAGAGTTAAGATATGGGGTTGCCCGGCCTATGTCAAAAGGCAAAATCCGGATAAACTCGAGGCACGGTCGGTTCTATGCAAGTTTGTGGGATATCCCAAACATTCACATGGATATCTTTTCTACCATACAGAGGAACAAAAAGTGTTTGTTTCTACTTTTTGTTCCTCGACATGCCACCTTTTTGGAAAAGGAATTTCTTGCAAAAGAAATTAGTGGGGATAAGGTAGAACTGGAAGAAATTCCGGCTACACAAACTCAAACTGAAGATTTAGTGGAACCAGAAGATTCACAAGCTCCCGACGAACCTCAGCCTCTCCGCCGATCTAGTAGGGTTCCTCGCCCACCTGAGAGATACTACGGTTTTCTCATGGATGGTGGGAGCGAGGATTGCATCATGGAGGATGATGACCCAAATAGCTTCGAGCAGGCCATCACGAGTAGGGTCTCAGTGAAATGGCTGGATGCTATGCGGTCCGAGATGGAATCCATGTACACCAACAAAGTATGGACTTTGGATGTTGCTCCTGAAGGGGTAAAACCCATCGGGAGCAAGTGGATCTTCAAGAAAAAACTTGGTGTAGATGGGAAAGTGGAGACTTTCAAAGCTAGACTTGTAGCAAAGGGTTTTCGTCAAAGACCAGGTGTGGACTATGACGAAACCTTTTCTCCAGTGGCTATGCTTAAATCCATCCGGATCATGCTTGCCATCGCTGCATATCATGATTACGAAATCTGGCAAATGGATGTTAAGACCGCCTTTCTAAATGGTGATTTAGAAGAGTGCGTGTACATGACTTAGCCAGAGGGCTTCGTAGACAGTGGGAGCAGCAGGAAGGTGTGCAAGCTGCTCAAATCCATTTATGGATTAAAGCAAGCATCGCGGAGTTGGAACATCTGCTTTGACGTCGTTATCAAAGTGTTTGATTTCGTCAAAAACCCAGATGAACCTTGTATCTACAAGAAGGTGGCAGAGAGTAAGGTTGTCTTCCTCGTATTGTACGTGGACGACATACTCTTGATAGGAAATGATATTCCTATGCTGCAATCAGTCAAGCTCTTCTTATCACAAAGATTCTCGATGAAAGATCTTGGTGATGCCTCCTGCATATTGGGAATTAGGATCTATAGAGATAAATCCAAACGGATATTGGGATTGTCCCAATCCAGGTACATTGACACCATACTAAAGAGGTTTGGTATGGAAGAATCCAAGCGTGGGAATTTACCCACGATTTCTGGAGTCACTCTCTCCAAAGAGATGTCTCCCAAGACTTATTTGGAGAGAGCTCGCATGCAAGGGATACCCTATGCTTCGGCTGTAGGCTCTATCATGTACGCGATGCTATGTACCAGACCCGATGTAGCATACTCACTAAGTGTAGTGAGCAGGTATCAAGCGGATCCTGGAGAGAGTCACTGGACAGCTGTGAAGAGCATTCTCAAGTTCTTACGAAGGACTAAAGAGATGCTCTTGGTGTATGGTAATGGAGAACTCCAAGTGGAGTCCTTTACCGATTCGAGCTTCCAGAGTGATAAGGACGACTCTAAGTCGCAGTCGGGATTTGTCTTTACCCTTTACGGAGGGGCGGTTAGCTGGAAGAGTTCCAAGCAGGAAACCGTGGCAGACTCGACGATGGAGGCTGAACACATCGCTGCCAACGATGCTGCCAAAGAGGCTGTCTGGATCAAGAAGTTCATTACTGAACTTGGAGTGGTTCCATCCATTGACCATCCAATAACTTTGTATTGCGATAACAATGGAGCTGTGGCTTTGGCCAAGGAACCTAGGTCCCATCAGCGATCCAGGCATATTCTGAGGCGGTATCACCTGATCCGGGAGATAGTTGATCGCCGGGAGATCGAGGTCAGGACGGTTGACACGAAGAACAACACGGCGGATCCACTCATGAAGGCCATTCCCAAGATACAGTTTGAGAGACTCTTCGGGATGCTCGGTATGCGATACTACAGCAGCTGGTGTTAGTTATGTATATGCCCTAGAGGCCATTGTTGTACATGTGATGTATATTATAATGGATGCTTGGATATTTATAGAGATGACTTTCTTGCTCGTCATGATAGTATGCTATTTGGTTTTACTTTATCTTAACATGTTGACTTGTATTGGTTTACTGTTTTACTCTCGCATGTTGATAAAGCCCTTAGGATCTGTACTCGACTACTGGGACTATGATGAGATCATACTAGTGGGGCCGCGGTAGTCGATGAGTACATCCTATAACTGTTCTTAGTCGAGGGTATATCGAGACAAGGCATCGATACACCTGAGTAGACTAGCGTATACGCATCTTGACCCATATGATGGGCGATGGATGATCCCATATCCATCGGTGTTAGACATCAAGGATGGTATACGGGTGCTCAGTGGAGACTGGGTACACTGGACGGACTCGCCGAGAACTCCCAGATGGTGATATACCACACGTCAGATGGCAGTTCTCCGGTGACACTGGTACAGGGTAGTCTGTAGACCCGAGATCGTCATAGAGTCTTGTGTGATTCCCACCGTGCTTTGATTTCCACCTTACCACGTCCAAGAGGGCGTGCAAAACGGTGGCTTTTGGGTACAGTCCCGAATCACATGGAGGCAATGAGCGATAGGAGGGGATTCGTCTCTCCCGGTATAGGGAGTTGATGTTGTGCTGTGTTCGATTGGCTATAACTGGAAGTCCCTGGCCAGGGCTGATATAGAGATTTACTGGTAAGTGTTACTAGTAGTTTCTCGACCTGTTATGAGCCACACATCGACATGACTTATCGGTTACTGGGGTCTGACGTATACCACCCCTAGACTTGATATGCGACATATCAGACGAACATACCGGACTGTACGGGAGTGTTACTGGTTGGATTCACAGGAGAACGCACAGGCTAGCTTGTTGATCTTCTGATCGCTCAATACCTGGGTGGCTGTTACGTTTAGCTGACCGCTTGCAGCTTGTGGGTGTTTGATATGATCATCACCTGCTACCGGCGTATTGACG
Source organism: Agapanthus africanus (assembly GCA_030015575.1). Taxonomy (NCBI): domain Eukaryota; kingdom Viridiplantae; phylum Streptophyta; class Magnoliopsida; order Asparagales; family Amaryllidaceae; genus Agapanthus; species Agapanthus africanus. Next base: position 557,045,138 of record JASDDO010000019.1, on the reverse strand, counting down.
ATTCTATAGAGTCCTACACAGAGGTTTCTTGGCTCAGGCGAAACGGAGTAGTGGCGCATATGTGATATGCGCAGGAGCGTGAATAATGCGATATGGGATGCCGTATTATATTCTCGCGATATATGGATATGAACCGGGTCATCGGATCAAGTGTTGATTCGATGAATCGGTACATGATATATTAGTCGGTAATATTCGATATTGCCGGATCATCGATTCAAGTGTTGATTCGATGATTTAATGTATAATAATATATATGATATATTGTATTACATTATCTAATATTGGCTCGCTTTATTATTTCATTTTCTCAGTGGATGATACATTGATATATATGCGATATATGTTAATTGTATTATTTTCTTTTGTTGCAAATATATAATATATATGTGATATATATTATTATGACATGATATGATTAATTGTTAAACATGTTTAAGGATGATTAAATGAGGTTAGGGTTTGATTAGGGTTAGTAGCTTCATGCACATTCTAGAAGCTTTATTCTTTTGTCTTGGTTAAGATATTTGTTGATGACACATTCTTAACTCAACCAAACCCTAACCCTAGTTTATTCTCTACACATTCTTAGCCACTCATCCTTGACCATGGTTAATAATCAATCATATAGATTTATTCTATTCATCACAAAAGAAAAAGGATTATCATTATCTTTTCATTATCATCTTCTTGCTTCTTCATGAAAGCTTGCTAGTTTTTCTTCAAGTGATGAAATAAAATGAGAAAATGATTTAAAAAGAAAGAAAAATTACTACTCTCTCATCCTCATCTCATCTAGCCCATGGGATTAGTGTGTTCTACTCTTTTGAGTGAGAAAGCTTGAGTCGAAGCAACTTCAAGGTAGATCATCGGAGATTTGGAATACTTCGAGCTAGCATGGATCGTTCGAGTCGTGGAGCCTCTCATGAGTCCGGGAGATCGTGGATCGCGGCAAAGGGACTTCTACTCGGAGCTTGTGAAGTGAAGGAGCGGACTACAAAGGTTGTAATTCCTCACACTTAGATAAAAGTTATCATCTTGCATGTTAAACCCTAATAATCTAGCAAAGATCCCGGCTTTGGGTTGTTCGGCACGTCTAAAATTTTATCCGGGCATGTTTGATGCCTTTAGAACCTTCACAAGAGTGCCTAGGAACCCTACAGTGGTATCTGAGCCTAGCTAGAGCATTAGGCGATGTGTTTACGAAGTTAAAACTCCGATCGAACCCGAAACGACGAAACTTGACCCCTCTCTGGAAATTTTTAAATTTTGGGAATTTTCAGAATTAAAAATATGTAAAAAAATCAGCAGGGAATTCTAAGAATTACCATGAAACACGTGCCCACAATTCCACCAACGGAGCGCGGAACCGCGGCAATAACATGGTTCTCGCGGCGGTTCCGCGGCCTAACTGTAGGATTGGGACACGTGGATTCATGGTATTGACCGTAGGTACTTGCTGACTATTCTGGGTATTTTTAATCTGTTCTAGGTGTTTAAAATTCTGGGGTTTGTTTTGTAATAGTAGACTCGATCGGAAATTTTAAATTCGTATTTTTTCCGGATATTTAGAAACTGTTAAACTATTTGAGCGGATATCATTAACTTACTGTTTCCCGGTACGGCAAATTTTCAAGTGTTGAAATTTATTCGGGTTTAAATCTTTCGGAAAAATTGTACAAGTTAAGCGGTGGACCCTCTAGAAGACAACAAACCTTAACTCGATTATGTGACCGTCTTGAACTGCCTTTTGAACCTTCGGGTTTGGGGCAGTACGGCGTGCCACATGTGAGGCGTTGGCTTGACCCTTCTACGGCTGGATCACCGGTACTGTGACATATTCTGGGATCATTTGAACCCCGCTCAAGTGTTGAGCAGTTTAGGAAATTTTGGGCGTTTGATTATCTGTTCGAAAAGTTTAATACTGTTTATTTATCTGGAATGTGATACAATATGTGGAATTCATAGAGTTAGGCATGAAATACGAAGTATGTGATATTTCGGATTTACGATGTCTAAAGTGATTGTGGATTCCAAATATTGTAGTTTTACACTTTCTTTTCTGTGACCGTAAGTGTAATATGTGATATCGCCGGTTTCGTTGCTATATGATTCAACGACAATTGGGATGCGCATATTTACTTACGTTGATGATATGTGATATTATGTGTTGCTGTGATATGTTATATTGGATCGTCGCGTTCTGATTAGCCGGGGGTTTTATGTGAGATGAGGGTTTTTATTTTCATTCATGTAAAATTCATTTGTAATGTAATATTCTTTTATTTGGGGCACTTCCAGGTTGCGGTTGATGTCACCAGTGTATATTATTTACTTTTCCGCATTAGGTAGACCCAAGGAGGGGAGCACAAGTAACCGGGTTCTAGGGTCCAGTGGGAGGCCATCTCGAGGAGTCGAGACCGGGTCTCCTAACCCTAGAATTGGCAGTGTTACTTGCCGCTCTCTTAGGGGTCTTGGGATGTGGGTTTGGCTATTCGTCGCGACCGTGGAATCCGTGTTTTATACAGGCTCGTATTGAAAACACGGACGTCCTAGTATATCCAATATTTCATATATGTTCTTCTGCTGCAATGTTCTGTGATGAGATCATATTACTGCCTGAGACGAATGCTTATACTATATATATATGCTGATATATAAATATTACTGCTTTCGTTTCTTCTGTGATGCTTAGGAAGCATAAGCTGATGGGATTTTTATTAATGTGATTAATAAAAGAAAAGAAACCTAAAGATGTTGTAGAATCAAAACTTAATAAAAAGGGTAGCTACAGTTTTGCTTTGCACAGTGATATATACGATATATCCTGCACCTTATTCGATGAGGAAAGGACCGAGATCCCTTCACCGGGAGTGACACCTTTAGCAAAACTGGCAGATGCTACAAAACGCGGTTTGTCTTTTGATTGCTTTTAGAGTTTTGCTTTGCACAGAGGTATATATGATATATCCTGCACCTTATTCGATGAGGAAAGGGCCGACGATCCCTTCACCGGGAGTGACCCCTTTAGCGAAACTAAGAAAAGCCTCAAAAACACTCCTTTTCAAAAATACTCGATTCTACGACGATATCAAGTTCATTACGCTCAGGGTTTTCTGAAAAACCTGCGTAGCCCTCCGTCATTTCAGATAGATATTATTTAGTATTCGTGCTACGCTTGTTGGCCTGCGTCAAGGCGTAGTGTGCGGTAGCTAACTAGTATATATCTGTTTATGCATATGATGCAGATTCGATTAGGGTTGTCGTGCGACTTTGTTGGCCTGCGTCAAGGGTCGTGCGGGTGGGTTTAATTGAATCAAGAAATGATGGGTTGAACTTGACTAGCGCACTATGGTTTGTTGGCCTGCGTCAAGGTCATAAGATGCTAGGGGTAAAAACATTATCAGGAATTTCAAGTGTTGAAATTTGCAATGAGATTGCATACCTCCTATGAGATAGTTGGATCCTGATACCCACTGCGAGTAAGAATTACTCCTGGGAGAGTTTTACACAGGACAATTAGCCGATCAAGTAGGTGTCTAGAAAAGTGTTAACGGGGTTACGCCTCTGGGAAAACGAGGTTTACATTAATTAGGTCCGTGCGAGAGCACGGGGAACCTCCCTCAAAGTACCGACACTGATCTAGCTGAAAGATTGACGAAATTGTAGGGTGTAATTAATCCCGGCTAATCTTACCTTTTAGGGTTTTAAGGTAGATTTGATAAAAACGGTGGGAGACATCCTGATTAGATAAGATAATAACCAATCTAATCTTGCAAGAGCATACGCTAAAGTGTTTTCTTCTCTCTCTCTCCAGGTAGCGACCATTTCAGGCCATAATCAAGATAATAATATGGATGTATTGACTGAACCTAATTATTGTACTGAGCAAGGGAACGTTGGACCCGTTCTTTCTTATAAGAGTTATAAGACTGAACAGGAAACAGGAGAATATCTGGATTCTCACGCCGCCCAAAAGAACATGCATGTTGATGCATCTTCTTCGGGTGTGTTAGTTATTGAGAACTGTTTCTCAGTTCACCCTACGTCCTGGGTATTAGATACTGGATCAGGATCCCACATATGTAAACAGTTACATGGGCTACGTAAAGGTAGAGAACTGGGAAAAGGTGATCATTCCGTTCAAGTAGGGAACGGTGCAAGTATTGTAGCCAAAGCAGTTGGCGAATATCACCTTGTATTACCAAGTAGTAAAACACTGATTCTAAATGAGTGCTATTATATACCGAACATGATGTGCAACATTATATCAGTTTCTTTATTGAGTAAAGAGGGATATAATTTTGTAGTACAGGATAATGTTATGAACATATTCCTAGATCAAAAGTTGATTGCATCAGGCTCGTTACATAATGGCATATTCATTCTAAATCAGAATACAGTCCTGAATATACAAAACACACACAAGAGGAAAAGTTCAGATATGAACGAATCCTACTTGTGGCATTGTAGACTTGGTCACATCAATGCGACACGACTGGCTAAGTTACATAAAGATGGTTATTTGAATCCGTTCGAATTATCATCTTATGATACTTGCCATTCATGTCTCAAAGGAAAAATGACCAAAGCTCCGTTTAGTGGACACGGAGAAAGAGTTACTGAACTCTTAGGACTGGTACATAGTGATGTATGCGGTCCCATGTCTACGCATGCCAGGAACGGTTCTTCCTACTTCATTACATTCACTGACGATCTCTCTAGATTCGGACATGTGTTCCTGATGAAACACAAGTCTGAAGCTTTTGAGAAATTCAGAGAATATAAGCACGAAGTAGAGAATCAAACGGGTAAAAGTATTAAGATTCTTCGATCTGATTGAGGAGGTGAATACTTAAGCGGTGAGTTCCTAGATTATCTAAAAGAAAATGGGATTCTCTCTCAGCGTACTCTTCCTTATACACCACAGCACAATGGTGTATTTGAGCGGAGGAATCGCACCCTATTAGATATGGTGCGCTCTATGATGAGTACAGCTGAGTTACCTATTTCCTTCTGGGGGTATGCACTGGAGACAGCTGCAGACCTATTGAATATGGTTCCCACCAAATCTGTGCCAACCACTCCATATGAGATATGGAAAGGAAAGAGACCATATCTTAATTATGTTAGGATATGGGGTTGTCCGGCATATGTGAAAACACAAAATCCGGACAAACTTGGCGCAAGGTCTATTCTGTGCAAGTTTATTGGATATCCCAAACATTCGCGCGGGTATATCTTCTACCACACCGAAGAACAAAAGGTGTTTGTTTCTCGGCACGCCACCTTTTTAGAAAAGGAATTTCTTGCAAAAGAGATTAGTGGCTCTGAGGTAGAACTGGAAGAAGTTCTAGCAGAACAAACTACAACAGATGATTTAGTGGAACCAGAGGATTCAGTAATACCCGACGAACCCCAGCCTCTCCGCCGATCTAGCAGGGTTTCTCGTCCACCTGAGAGATACTACGGTTTTCTCATTGATGGTGGAAGCGAGGATTGCATCATGGATGATGATGACCCGACTAGTTTCGAGCAGGCCATCACGAGTGGTGACTCTGTGAAATGGCTGGATGCAATGCGATCTGAGATGGAATCCATGTACACCAATAAAGTATGGATTTTGGAAAATGCTCCTGAAGGGGTAAAACCCATTGGGAGCAAGTGGATCTTTAAAAAGAAATTTGGTGTAGATGGAAAAGTTGAGACTTTCAAAGCTAGACTTGTAGCAAAGGGATTTCGTCAACGACCAGGTGTGGATTATGACGAAACCTTTTCTCCAGTAGCTATGCTTAAGTCCATCCGGATCTTACTTGCCATTGCTGCATACCATGACTACGAAATCTGGCAAATGGATGTTAAGACCGCCTTTCTAAACGGTGATTTAGAAGAGTGCGTGTACATGACTCAGCCAGAGGGCTTCGTAGATAATGGGAGCAGCGGAAAGGTGTGTAAGATGCTTAAATCCATTTATGGGTTAAAGCAAGCATCGCGGAGTTGGAACATCTGTTTTGATGTAGTAGTCAAAGAGTTTGACTTCATCAAAAATATAGATGAACCTTGTATCTATAAGAAGGTAGCAGAGGGTAAGGTTGTCTTCCTCGTATTGTACGTGGATGACATACTCTTGATAGGAAATGATATTCCTAAGCTGCAATCAGTCAAGCTCTTCTTATCACAGAGATTCTCAATGAAAGATCTAGGTGACGCCTCCTGCATATTGGGAATCATGATCTATAGAGATAGATCTAAACGGATACTGGGATTGTCCCAATCCAGGTACATTGACACCATACTAAAGAGGTTTAGTATGGAAGAATCCAAACGTGGGAACCAACCCACGATCTCTGGACTCACTCTCTCCAAAGAGATGTCTCCCAAGACTGATTTGGAGAGAGCTCGCATGCAAGGGATACCCTATGCTTCGGCAGTAGGCTCTATCATGTATGCGATGCTATGTACCAGACCCGATGTAGCATACTCACTAAGTGTAGTAAGTCGGTATCAAGCAGATCCTGGAGAGAGTCATTGGACAGCTGTGAAGAACATTCTCAAGTACTTGCGAAGGACTAAGGAGATGTTCTTGGTGTATGGTAACGGAGAACTCCAGGTGGAGTCCTTTACCGATTCCAGCTTCCAAAGTGATAAGGACGACTCTAAGTCGCATTCGGGTTTTGTATTTACCCTCAATGGAGGGACGGTATGTTGGAAGAGTTCCAAACAGGATACCGTTGCAGACTCAACGATGGAGGCTGAATACATCGCTGCCAACGATGCTGCCAAAGAAGCTGTCTGGATAAAGAAGTTCATTAGTGAACTTAGTGTGGTTCCATCCATTGAGCATCCAATACCTCTGTATTGCGATAACAATGGAGCTGTGGCTTTGGCCAAGGAACCCAGGTCCCATCAGAAGTCCAGACATATTCTGAGGCGGTATCACCTGATCAGGGAGATAGTTGATCGCCGGGAGATCGAGGTCAGGAGAGTAGATACGAAGGACAACACTGCGGATCCATTCACGAAGGCTATTCCCCAGATACAGTTTGAGAGATTATTCAGGATGCTAGGTATGAGATACTACAGCAGCTGGCCTTAGTGCAAGTGGGAGATTGTTAGTTATGTATATGCCCTAGAGTCCATTGTTGTACATGTGATGTATATTATAATGGATGCTTGGATATATATAGAGATGACTTTCTTCCTCGTCATGATAGTATGCTATTTGGTTTCACTTTATCTTAACATGTTGACTTGTATTGGTTTACTGTTTTACTCTCGCATGTTGATAAAGCCCTTAGGATCTGTACTCGACTACTGGGACTATGATGAGATCATACTAGTGGGGCCGCGGTAGTCGATGAGTACATCCTATAACTGTTCCTAGTCGAGGGTATATCGAGACAGGGCATCGATACACCAGAGTAGACTAGCGTATACGCATCTTGACCCTTATGATGGGCGATGGATGATCCCATATCCATCGGTGTTAGACATCAAGGATGGTATACGGGTGCTCAGTAGAGACTGGGTACACTGGACGGACTCGCCGAGAACTCCCAGATGGTGATATACCACACGTCAGATGGCAGTTCTCCGGTGACACTGGTACAGGGTAGTCTGTAGACCCGAGATCGTCATAGAGTCTTGTGTGATTCCCACTGTGCTTTGATTTCCACCTTACCACGTCCAAGAGGGCGTGCAAAACGGTGGCTTTTGGGTACAGTCCCGAATCACATGGAGGCAATGAGCGATAGGAGGGGATTCGTCTCTCCCGGTATAGGGAGTTGATGTTGTGCTGTGTTCGATTGGCTATAACTGGAAGTCCCTGGCCAGGGCTGATATAGAGATTTACTGGTAAGTGTTACTAGTAGTTTCTCGACCCGTTATGAGCCACACATCGACACGACTTATCGGTTACTGGGGTCTGACGTATACCACCCCTAGACTTGATATGCGACATATCAGACGAACAGACCGGACTGTACGGGAGTGTTACTGGTTGGATTCACAGGAGAACGCACAGGCTAGCTTGTTGATCTTCTGATCGCTCAATACCTGGGTGGCTGTTACGTTTAGCTGACCGCTTGCAGCTTGTGGGTGTTTGATATGATCATCACCTGCTACCGGCGTATTGACGATTCTTTAAAGTCCTACACAGAGGTTTCTTGGCTCAGGCGAAACGGAGTAGTGGCGCATATGTGATATGCGCAGGAGCGTGAATAATGCGATATGGGATACCGTATTATATTCTCGCGATATATGGATATGAACCGGGTCATCGGATCAAGTGTTGATTCGATGAATCGGTACATGATATAATAGTCGGTAATATTCGATATAGCCGGATCATCGATTCAAGTGTTGATTCGATGATCTAATGTATAATAATACATATGATATATTGTATTACATTATCTAATATTGGCTCGCTTTATTATTTCATTTTCTCAGTGGATGATACATTGATATATATGCAATATATGTTAATTGTATTATTTTCTTTTGTTGCAAATATATAATATATATGTGATATATATTATTGTGACATGATATGATTAATTGTTAAACATGTTTAAGGATGATTAAATGAGGTTAGGGTTTGATTAGGGTTAGTAGCTTCATGCACATTCTAGAAGCTTTATTCTTTTGTCTTGGTTAAGATATTTGTTGATGACACATTCTTAACTCAACCAAACCCTAACCCTAGTTTATTCTCTACACATTCTTAGCCACTCATCCTTGACCATGGTTAATAATCAATTATATAGATTTATTCTATTCATCACAAAAGAAAAAGGATTGTCATTATCTTTTCATTATCATCTTCTTGCTTCTTCATGAAAGCTTGCTAGTTTTTCTTCAAGTGATGAAATAAAATGAGAAAATGATTTAAAAAGAAAGCAAAATTACTACTCTCTCATCCTCATCTCATCTAGCCCATGGGATTAGTGTGTTCTACTCTTTTGAGTGAGAAAGCTTGAGTCGAAGCAACTTCAAGGTAGATCATCGGAGATTTGGAATACTTCGAGCTATCATGGATCGTTCGAGTCGTGGAGCCTCTCATGAGTCCGGGAGATCGTGGATCGCGACAAAGGGACTTCTACTCGGAGCTTGTGAAGTGAAGGAGCGGACTACAAAGGTTGTAATTCCTCACACTTAGATAAAAGTTATCATCTTGCATATTAAACCCTAATAATCTAGCAAAGATCCCGGCTTTGGGTTGTTCGGCACGTCTAAAATTTTATCCGGGCATGTTTGATGCCTTTAGAACCTTCACAAGAGTGCCTAGGAACCCTACAGCTGGCCCTAGTGCAAGTGGGAGATTGTTAGTTGTATGTATGCCCTAGAGGCCAGTATTGTACAGATGATGTATATTATATTGGATGCTTGGACATATATAGAGATGACTTTCTTGCTCGATATGATAGTATGCTATCTGGTTGCTCTTTATCTTAACATGTACACTTGTCTCTTTAAACTGTCTTATAGTTACATGTTGATAAAGCCCTTAGGATGTGTACTTGACTGCCTGGACTATGATGCAGATCATAGTAGTGGGGACATGGAAGTCCATAAGTACATCCTTCAAGGTCCCTGGTCGTGGGTGTATCGAGACGGGGCATCGATATACCAGTGTAGACTAGCGTATACGCTTCTCGACCCATGAGATGGGCGACGGATGATCCCATATCCATTGGTGTTTGACATCAGAGATGGTGTACGGGTGCTCAGTGGAGACTGGGTACACTGGACGGACTCGCCGAGAACTCCCAGATGGTATTATACCTCACGTCAGATGGCAGTTCTCAGGTGACACTTGTACAGGTTAGTCTGTAGACCCGAGATCGTCATAGAGTCTTGTATGATTCCCACTGTGCTTTGATCTCCACCTTACCACGTCCATGAGGGCGTGCAAAACGGTGGTCTTTGGGTACAGTCCCGAGTCATATGGAGGCAATGAGCGATAGGAGGGGTTTCGTCTCTCCCGGTATTGGGGGTTGATGTTGCGCTGTGCTCGATTGGCCGTAACAGGGAAGTCCCTGGCCAGGGCTGATCAGAGATTTGCTGGTAAGTGTTACCAGTAGTTTCTCGACCCGTTATGAGCCTCACATCGGCATGACTTATCGGTTATTGGGGTCTGACGTTTACCACCCCTAGACTTGATATGCGACATATCAGACGAATAGACCGGACTGTACGGTAAGTGTTACTGGTTGGATTCACAGGAGTGTGAGCGGGCTATTTCGTAGATCTTCTGATCGCTCAATACCCGGGTGGCCGTTACGTTTAGCAGACCGCTTGCGGCTTGTGGGTGCTTGATATGATCATCATCTGCTGCCGGCGTATTGATGAGTCTTTAGAGTCCTACACAGAGGTTTCCTGGCTCAAGCGAAACGAAATAGGAGCGCATATGAGATATGTGCAGGACCGAGAATAATGCGTGTATGTAATACCGTATTTCATTCTCGCGATGAATGTATCGATTGGTAATATGCGATATAACCTAGATATCGAATCAAGGATTGATTCGATAAGCCGATACATACGATACTAGTCGGTTGTATGCGATATGACCGGATCGTTAAATCAAGTGTTGATTTAATGATTTAATGTATAATTATATATTTGATATATTACTTTTCATTAACTAGTATTGGTTCACTTTAAATGGATTTTCTCACTTGATGTGCAAGTTGTATATGTGATATACTTTTGTGCACATATTTGTATCATGTTTGATGATACTTGCTCATTTAGTTAAGTGTAAAGAATTAAACCTTGGTTAAGTAAATGGTTAGGGTTTTTATTTATTCATTCATTTATCTTTTTAATTTGGATTAAAAAGAAATTCCAAAAGAAAACAAAATGGTTGCTATCATTCTTGAAGCTTGTTGAAGCTTCATGAAGCTTTGACCAAAGTGACCATTTTGTCTTCATGCTTTACCCTAACCATTCATCTAACCTTAGTCAATTCTCTACACCTAACCATGGTTCTTATTATGATAAGTATTCATTTCTTTTGCATTTTAAAAGAGAGAACACTTATCATATTCCATCTTCTTCTTCATCTTCTTCTTCAAGAAAAAGCTTGCCACCATTAATGGCATCTTGAGCAAAAGTGTGAGAAATTCAATTCTAAAGTGAACCCACTTCCTATTTCTTCACCCTCTACCTCTTGCCAAGTAGTATAGGGTGTTTTCTCCACAAGTTTCACAACTTGGTGAAGTTGCAGCTTGATCTTGTGTAATCTCGACGTAGATCATCTTCGGCATCGTAGCCGACGACTTGTCCGCTCATTTCTCCGATGAAGCCGATGCTAGAGTCCGAGATCCGACTAGGACAGCGAGAGAACGTCAACGTGGAGCTAAGGAAGTGGAGAACCGGATTTATAAAGGTTGTAGCTTCTCACTTTTAGTTAAGATGTTAACTAGCTTATTGTTTCGCCTAAAATTCTAGTTAACGATCCGTATTAGAGTTTCTCGGCACTTGTAAAATTTGAAATTGGCATGGTTGATGCCTTGGGAGACCTCTTGAGAGTGCCTAGGAACCCTACAGGTTGAAGTTGCCTTTGATGATGGAGAAGGAAAAATGAGCTTTGGAGAGGTGTTAAGAATTTTGCAAGCAAGAAAAATGAGATGAATGAATTTCCCTCACAACAATGAACCTCTCTCTCTCACCCTCTCAAAGTGGCCGGCCATTCTCATGGTGGAGGGAAAAAATGCAAGCCCAAAAACAAGTGGAGAAAATGGAATGATAATGAGAAGAGAATGGTCACACCATTTTCCAAATCAATCCTATCCAAATCCTTTCTCATTTAATACATATGAAAAGATGAAAAAGGAATCTAATGATTCAAGAACCATCATGAAGCCACAAATACAAATAACCCCCCTCCACAATGCTAATTTGCACATTTGCAAATTAGCCCCTCCATCATAAAAATCCGGCCGTAAAGGAACAAAGGAAAACTGGCCGGAACGGAATGCAAACTGGCAACTTCAGAAAACTGATCCCGTAATAAAATACAGGAAAACCCCGCGACTGTATATACATACCCGTATTTGTATTCCAACCAAATACAAATGCAATGAGACAAAATCTACACTGTACAATACTAGGATCCGGCTTAAACCAAAGCCCGTGTAACACCTAAGGATGTGTTTAGTGGCTAATTATATTTAAATAAAGGGTTTTTAACAAAAAGTTTACCAAATTGAGTTTCAAATATTTTTCCAAATTTAATAAATATTTTTCTAGAATTTTCCTAGGCTTGCACATACATGTGCATGTAAACTAGGGTTTTAAAATGATTAGCAACCACGGTGGGTTTAATCATGGGGATTAAGTCTTTTGGGTTTTAATTAAGTTTATTAGTTAATTGATGGTTGCTTTAATTTGAATTTCCTTTTGGAGTGTTGACTTGGTGAGAATGAGAGAGAGAGAATGCATCATGGTAAAAGCCATGCTTGCATTTAATGAAGAGAGAGAGTGGAGGGGTTGACCTTGGGGAGTATCATTTCTTTTCCTCTCATTCTTGTGTTGTTTTCTCTCAACCTCTCACTCATACACTCACACACACAAACACACCCCTCACAGCAGCAGCAACAGCAACTCCAACCTCAGCAACAGCAGCTCAGGCAACAGCAGCAGCAGCTCCAGGCAGCAGCAACAGCTCCAGGCAGCAGCAACAGCACCCCAGCAGCTCCATTCCCTCTTCTTCTTCTCCATCTACTTGCTTGTGAGATTCCTTGAGGGTATAACCTCTAAACTTATTCCTACTTTCACTTAATTGTGTAGTTAGCTTCGATTAGTGATAGTTTTGTGTATTTAGTGCTTTATGTGGTAATTAGTGGGAAACTTGACCAAGTGATGTTTGAACTGGTTTTAGTAAGTTGATTGAGTGTTGTTAGGGCCATGTTAACCTAGCTTAGCCCCCAATTTCACTAAAATACCACCAGATCCCAATTTGATGCAAATTCTTCGTTTTTAAAGCAAATTTTGACTTTCTGTAAACTGCTATCGACCCAGTGAGTTCAGAATAATTTTGAGATGACTGCAGTATAGTTGTTAGGTGCTGATTCCCCAGGTATAACCCGACCCCCATACGACTTGTGCAGGCCGCCGAAATATTGTTTCTGGCCGCAAATTGCGGCCAGATGGGGAGGGATTGGGTTGGGGTTTGTCTCTATTGGTGTCTGTTGCAACCCTTAGACTCATGGCATGTATAATTTTATTTGATTCTTGCTGTAGAAAAATCTGGAGCTATATACCTATTTCTCGTATTTTTTAAAACCTTCGCGACACGCGTGATACGTGTGTGGGTTTAGGGTTTCTGCGTATCGCGATGCGTCGGGGTAGTTTCAGGCGCGTAATCACACGTTTTAGCGTATCGCGCACACGCGCGCTTGGTTTGCGACGCGGGTTTCTAGTTTGACCTTAATATCACGTTTTTATGGATTTGAGCTTACATGTAATATATTGTGTGATTCTAGGTTCGCAGGCGAGTGAGACGGACGCTGTGAAGAAGGGGAAGCAAGTCGTCGGCTACACTTAGCGCGAGACATCGGTGAGTAGATTTAACATCTACAGGGATATCGCCCGCATGGCGTTATGCGTCAGGGCTGATAGGACCTTATAGTTACATGTTGCATTTACCCCATTGACTGTCATTGCATACTGCATTCATTGCTATATGTAAGTAAACTTAGAATTGATAGAACACCGCACTATTACTAACGGTTCATGTTGCACGAGCACTAATCTTCATGTTACACACACACCGTTAGTAATTGCCATGACACACTCACTATAGAACTGCCGTGATTATATTGATGTAGTTCATTTCACATATGATTCGATATGATTTTCATAGAAATTGGGAGCCGCATGATGTCTTTAAAAACGGAAACTATTTTTAAAAGCGGTTTCCCCTTGTACCGATATTATGGCTTCATGTACATAGCACATCGCATTTGATTTAGTTCTTGGTGTTGGATTTTCATGTGATTTCTGCTTTTGTGGACCGTGGGAATATTTAAGAAAAGTTGCACTATTTGAAAACCCGGATCCTCGTGATATGATATTTTGGTGCGTCCACCACGCGTTTTCTCGGTGCTGAGACGTGTGTTTGAAACCCGATTCGAGGAGTTGGATGATCCGTTTGCGGGTTCATGGTGGACCCGGTATGGTTCCCCAGGGCGAGAAATGTTTTTCGTGGAGTAGACGATGAGCCTAGCTGGGTGGCGAGTACCTACCGGTGATTGGTTGGACCTGGCAGTTATCCGGAGGATACTGACCAGAGTCGAGAGATGGATGCGGGATGATCCGTACTGCCGAGGCCGAGGGCCGATACCGCAGATGGAGCCCGTGGGCTGATCCGGACTTACGGAGCCCGATATATGAGGATTTGCGTGTCGATGCTGGACACGAGTAATTTATGATATTTGGGTGCCGATGTTGGGCACTCGTGATTTCTCAGAGATTTACAGGATTGAGGGCCGAGGAGAGTGTCGGCGCCTGAGTTTATTTGGGATTTGGGTGCAGGTTTGAGCACCGATTATTTACCACGTTGATATTCCGTGTAGATGTTATTTATCCCATGCTCAGCATTGATTATCATGTATCTCATCCTGTAGTTATTTTACCTGACAGAGCATTTGCATGATTATTGCACCTACTGCTTGTCGCATATAGATCTTACTTGCTGGCATATGATAGAGTAGCGCAGTACGCGCATGCTCGCGATTACCTTTATATGTTATCTCTATTCACAAGTTGGCAACTCACCCCCGTTGTGCCACAGTATTTGCAGGTTGCCCCTCGGAGCAGTCGCGGCAGGCTGCCTTTTGCATCTTTTGGCTACAGATACCACTACAGTTGGTGCGAGAGCTGTTTTGCTTTTAGGTGGGTTGTGGTATCTGATTACTTTTATTGTACCCCTTTTGTATCTAGTATTCTCCATCTACCATATATGTACTGGACTTAGATACTGTGTGAGGACGATGATGTATATTTTTGTATTCTGGTGTCGAGCTCGTGGGAGCCGACTATTTTTATATGCAGTTTATTATTTTATGATGTTTATTTATTGCCCATTCTTCGCTACGGCGTCGTATATTACTCTTGCGATGATGGTTTCCGCCGGTGGGCGTGATTTCTTCCGTTTGGGAATGTTTTGGTTTCATTATATCTCATTTTCACTCATATCCTGTTTTATACCCGATTTCGGGGTTACTTTTACAAAGGAAATGCTGCCAAAATTATTTAAATGATGACGTAACTTTAAAAGAACTTATTGAACTATTTAAGGTTTTCTAAATGTTTTAACTAAATGTTTTCAACACTCGCTACTTTTATATGGTTTTGATTTCTGGGTTCGGCTTACTTAGTCGCGTTACGCCTGTAGACGTTGCGTGGTTAAGTGTCGGTCATGAGTTGAAATAATCGGGTCGTGAAAAAGTTGGTATCAGAGCGTAGGTTTTACCTTTCGGAGTGTAGGATGACCTTGGTAAGATGGAGTAGGTAGATGAAGCAGAGTGGCGTAGCGTGTTTATGTTCTGCGGCATACTCACGACACGGTACTCCGCCAAGGCGACCTTAGGACTTATTGATTTAAATTCCTTCTTGAGTATATAAATTCTTATGATTCGATTTCCGTATTCTTATTGGATCCTAATTTCCTTTCAGCCATTATGCCGCCAAAGACTACGAGGGCGCAGAGAGCGGCCGCGAGGGCCGAGATTCGAGTTGATTCGTCTGAGACGAGGACAGATCCGGGCAGTACACCGGTTGTTCCCGAGCAGGTTGTTCCTCCCGTGACAGATCAGATCGCCACGCTAGGGGCTGGTATGCAGGAGATGCGCCAGACAGTGGGATCCAGCATGCAGGAGATGCGCCAGATGATAGGATCGCTAGTTGAGGCGCTTTGAGCACAGCGACCAGAGGTAGCTCCACCCGTTACAGAGACCGCGATGGTACCTACCGCACAGCCAATTGCCCCTGCAGCCACGGAGGTGATTACAGTATCGCTATCAGAGTTCATGAGGCTGAAGCCTCCGGTCTTCACAGGCACCGATACAGCCGAGGACCCACAGTCTTTCATTGATAGGATAGCCCGGATATGCCGTTCCCTCAGATGCGCAGAAGTGAGATGGGTTGAGTTCGCGAGCTTTCGCCTGGAAGGTCTTGCGCAGAAGTGGTGTGATTCAGTTGAGAAGGGCAGAGCGGTGGGTCTTCCTCCTATGACCTGGACAGAGTTCGTGGCACTATTCCTTGCCCGCTTTCTCCCACTGAGTGTCAGAGATGCTAGAGCACGCAGGTTTGAGTCCTTACGCCAGACTTCGGAGATGTCAATGGCAGAGTATGACATGCTGTTTACAGAGCTAGCAGTTTATGCTCCGTACCTGGTGGTTACCGAGGAGATGCGAGTCAAGAGATTTGTTCTAGGCTTGCTTACGCCACCGTTCCATGCGATCAGCGCGCAACATTACGAGACATATGCAGTAGCGGTAGACGCAGCCCTATTAGTCGAGGAGCGCCTTGCTGAGACTTCCGTAGTTCCAGAGCCGAAGAGAGTTCGTACTAGTATATCCGCACGGAGACAGATATTCAGACGCCGTGACAGGTACTGTTCTGGTACGAGGAGTGGCAGAGATTCGGGACGAGGCCAGATGTTTAGCTCATATCCATGGGAGAGCCAGCAGTCGCCGCAGGGTTGCTTTAGATGCGGCAGTCTACTTCACCTTGTTAGAGATTGTCCTGAGATACACCGGAGGGAGGCAGCAGCACCGCATGTTACCTTACCACCTTCACCACCCCAGAGGGCGTTGCCTGTTGTACCTACCGTTGCTCCGCGTCAGACTCATACACAGAGAGGTCGTGGGCGTGGAGGAGTTGCTCCGAGAGGGCGAGATGACCGAGGCAGAGGGAAGTCAGTCACCGGTGGAGGACACGTGCGGGTTTTTGCTTTGACGCATCGGGACGCGCAGGCGTCCAATGCGGTGGTCTCAGGTATCCTTCCAGTATGTTCTGTTGATGCACACGTGTTGTTCGATCCCGGATCCACGCACTCGTACGTATCCACACACTTTGTGCCGACTTTGGGCAGAGAGTCCGGTTTGCTTGATCAGCCGCTTGTTGTGACCACTCCTGTGTGAGAGTCGTTTGTTGCTAGGCACGTGTTCCGATCATGTACCGTCTGTATTGGCGAGAGAGAGTTGCCTGTCGACTTGATCCTTCTTGAGATGTTGGACTTCGACGTTCTTTTGGGCATGGATTGGTTAGCCACATGCTATGCTTCTGTGGACGGCCGTGAGAAGACAGTTAGATTCTGTTTCCCCGGCGAGTCGGATTTTATTGTGTTGGGGGACCGTGGTGCCGCCCCTCACAGTGTGATTTCTTCTTTTCGCGCTGGACAGCTTTTGAGGAAGGGATGTCAGGGATTTCTCCCTATGTTTATGATGCTAGCGCTACAGAGGTTCCATTGGATCAGGTTCCGGTTGTTAGCGAGTTTCCTGATGTGTTCCCTGACGAGCTTCCTGGGCTACCGCCCGAGCGCGACATTTCTTTCTGTATTGATTTGGTTCCTGGCACAGGGCCTATTTCAATACCGCCTTATCGGATGGCCCCGGCGGAACTTCGAGAATTGAAGGGTCAGTTGCAAGATTTGCTGGATAAGGGACTTATTCGACCCAGTGTTTCTCCTTGGGGTGCTCCATTCCTGTTCGTCAAGAAGAAGGACGGCAGTTTGCGTCTGTGTATCGACTACCGCTAGTTGAACAGGGTGACAGTGCGGAACAGATATCCTTTGCCACGCATCGATGATTTGTTCGACCAGCTTCAGGGGGCAGGATACTTTTAGAGGTTCGATTTACGATCGGGCTACCATCAGCTGCGGGTTCGACAGGAGAACATTCCTAGGACAGCTTTCCTTACGCGCTACGGCCATTATGAGTTTTTTGGTGATGTCGTTCGGACTCACCAATGCGCCAGCAACATTCATGGACTTGATGAACCGTATTTTCCGGCCATATTTGGATCTGTTCATCATAGTATTCATTGACGATATCTTGGTGTATTCCCGGAGTAGTGAGGAGCATGAGCAGCACCTGCGGATTACACTGCAGACCTTGAGGGAGCACCAGCTTTACGCAAAATTCTCCAAGTGTGCTTTCTGGCTGGACAACGTAGACTTCTTAGGGCATGTGATTTTACGAGACGGTATATGTGTAGACCCGAGGAAGATCGAGGCCGTTCAGCGTTGGCCCAGACCCATATCAGTTACGGAGATTCGCAGCTTTTTGAGGTTGGCCGGTTACTACAGGCGATTTGTGCAGGACTTCTCCAGTATTGCTACACCTTTGACCGGGTTGACCCGGAAGGGAGTTCCTTTCGATTGGACGGAGGAGTGGGAGCACAGTTTTCAGCAGCTACGGACTCGGCTGACTACGGCACCGGTGTTATCATTGCCTTCGGGATCAGGCGGATTTGTGGTCTATTGTGATGCTTCTCGAGTGGGGCTAGGGTGCGTATTGATGCAGCATGACAGGGTGATCGCGTATGCTTCGCGACAATTGAAGAAACATGAACAGAACTACCCCACTCACGATTTGGAGATGGCTGCAGTGGTCTTTGCACTTAAGATCTGGCGACATTACCTATACGGCGAGTCGTGCCAGATATTCACTGATCACAATAGTTTAAAGTATATATTTCAGCAGCGAGACCTGAACCTTAGACAGCGCCGATGGATGGAGTTAGTGAAGGATTACGACTGCGAGATCTTGTATCACCCGGGCAAGGCGAATGTGGAGGCGGATGCTTTGAGCAGGAGGCCCGGGGGTAGTCTATCTTGTTTGAGCGCAGTACAGGAGCAGTCGTCGACAGATTGGTAGATATTATGCGACAGCAGAGTGCAGTTCGAGTTCACGCCGATCGGAGGACAGATTGCGCATGTCCGTGCACGCCCACAGTTGCTTGACCGTGTACATGAGGCACATCACAGTGATGACCGATGTTCAGAGATCAGGACGTAGATTGGACAGGGCGGATTTTCAGAGTTCGTGATCGATGATCAGGGGATGCTGAGATTTGGGACTAGACTGTGCATACCAGATGCTGAGGGGCTGCGGCGTGAGATTCTCGAGGAGGCACATCGATCGGTGTACAGCGTCCATCCCGGTTCCACCAAGATGTATCATGATATGAGAGATGTTTACTGGTGGGACGGAATGAAGAGGGACATTGCATATTTCGTGTCGAGATACCTGACTTGTCAGCAAGTCAAGGCTGAGCACCAGAGGCCCGCGGGAGAGCTACAGCCGTTACCCATTCCGGAGTAGAAATGGGAGCAAATTTCGATGGATTTCGTTGTGGGTCTACCTAGGACTAGGTGAGGGTATGACTCCATTTGGGTGATCGTGGATCGTTTAACGAAAGCGGCTCACATCCTGCCAGTGAAGACGACTTTCGGATTTGCTCAGTACGCCCAGATTTATATCGACGAGATAGTACGACTGCACGGAGTCCCGACATGTATCGTGTCCGACAGAGGCACCCAGTTCACCAGCCGACTATGGCGGATACTTCAGGAGGCTTTAGGCACATGCTTGAGTTTCAGCACAGCATTTCATCCGCAGACCGACGGCCAGTCAGAGCGGACGATTCAGACTTTTGAGGACATGCTCCGAGCGTGTGTTTTAGACTTTGGTGGTAGCTGGGATCATCATTTACCCTTGGTGGAGTTCTCCTACAATAATAGTTTCCAGGATACTATTCAGATGGCACCTTTCGAGGCTCTGTATGGGAGGAGATGTAGATCGCCCGTCTGCTGGACAGAGCTCAGTGAGAGCAGTATCTTGGGGCCCCAGATCGTACAGGAGACGACCGAGAAGATACAGCTGATTCGAGACAGGATGAGGACAGCTCAGATCAGGCAGAGATCGTACGCTGATAGGCGCCGCTGCAGATTAGAGTTCGCAGCTGGAGATCACGTTTTTCTGAGGCTCTCTCCGATGAAGGGAGTGATGAGGTTTGGACGGAAGGGGAAGCTCAGCCCCAGATTCATAGGTCCCTTCGAGATCCTCGAGCGTATGGGCGCAGTGGCTTATCGTTTGGCTCTTCAACCCGACTTCTTAGATGTTCACCCCGTGTTCCACGTGTCGATGCTTCGCAGATACCTACATGACCCTTCGCACATGATTCAGCATCAGACCGTTCAGCTCGAGCGCGACCTTTCGTTCACCGAGCAGCCAGTCGTGATATTGGACCGGCAGATGAAGAAACTTAGATCGAGGGCCTTGCCATCAGTGAAGGTGCTTTGGCGCAGCCCGAGTGGCGAAAAGATCACTTGGGAATCCGAGGGCGAGATGCGGAACAAGTTCCCTCATCTCTTTAAAGGTATGCGTAGCTTATTATTTTCAAATTCGGGGACGAATTTCTTTTAAGGGGGGAGATTGTAACACCTTAGGATGTATTTAGTGGCTAATTATATTTAAATAAAGGGTTTTTAACAAAAATTTTACCAAATTGAGTTTCAAATATTTTTCCAAATTTAATAAATATTTTTCTAGAATTTTCCTAGGCTTGCACATACATGTTCATGTAAACTAGGGTTTTAAAATGAGGTAATACCATGATTAGCAACCATGGTGGGTTTAATCATGGGGATTAAGTCTTTTAGGTTTTAATTAAGTTTATTAGTTAATTGATGGTTGCTTTAATTTGAATTTCCTTTTGGAGTGTTTACTTGGTGAGAATGAGAGTGAGAGAATGCATCATGGCAAAAGCCATGCTTGCATTTAATGAAGAGAGAGAGTGGAGGGGTTGACGTTGGGGAGTATCATTTCTTTTCCTCTCATTCTTGTGTTGTTTTCTTTCAACCTCTCACTCATACACTCACACACACACACACCCCTCACAGCAGCAGCAGCAGCAAACACAGCAGCAGCAGCAGCAACTCCAGCCTCAACAACAGCAGCTCAGGCAACAGCAACAGCAGCTCAGGCAACAGTAGCAGCAGCTACAGGCAGCAGCAACAGCTCCAGGCAGCAGCAATAGCACCCCAGCAGCTCCATTCCCTATTCTTCTTCTCCTTCTACTTGCTTGTGAGATTCCTTGTGGGTATAACCTTTAAACTTATTCCTACTTTCACTTAATTGTGTAGTTAGCTTCGATTAGCGATAGTTTTGTGTATTTAGTGCTTTATGTGGTAATTAGTGGGAAACTTGACCAAGTGATGTTTGAACTGGTTTTAGTAAGTTGATTGAATGTTGTTAGGGCCATGCTAACCTAGCTTAGCCCCCAATTTCACTAAAATACCAACAGATCCCAATTTGATGCAAATTCTTCGTTTTTAAGCAAATTTTGACTTTCTGTAAACTGCTATCGACCCAGTGAGTTCAGAATAATTTTGAGATGACTGCAGTATAGTTGTTAGGAGCTGATTCCCCAGGTACAACCCGACCCCCATACGACTTGTGCAGGCCGCCGAAATATTGTTTCTGGCCGCAAATTGCGGCCAGATGGGGAGGGATTGGGTTGGGGTTTGTCTCTATTGGTGTCTGTTGCAACCCTTAGACTCATGGCATGTATAATTTTATTTGATTCTTGCTGTAGAAAAATCTTGAGCTATATACCTATTTGTCGTATTTTTTTTAAACCTTCGCGACACGCGTGATACGTGTGTGGGTTTGGGGTTTCTGCGTATCGTGACGCGTCGGGGTAGTTTCAGGCGCGTAATCACACGTTTTAGCGTATCGCGCACACGCGCGCTTGGTTTGCGACGCGGGTTTCTAGTTTGACCTTAATATCACGTTTTTGTGGATTTGAGCTTACATGTAATATATTGTGTGATTCTAGGTTCGCAGGCGAGTGAGACGGACGCTGTGAAGAAGGGGAAGCAAGTCGTCGGCTACACTTAGCGCGAGACAACGGTGAGTAGATTTAACATCTACGGGGATATCGCCCGCATGGCGTTATGCGTCAGGGCTGATAGGACCTTATAGTTACATGTTGCATTTACCCCATTGACTGTCATTGCATACTGCATTACTTGCTATATGTAAGTAAACTTAGAATTGATAGAACATCGCACTATTACTAACGGTTCATGTTGCACGAGCACTAATCTACATGTTACACACACACCGTTAGTAATTGCCATGACACACTCACTATAGAACTACCGTGATTATATTGCTGTAGTTCATTTCACATAAGATTCGATATGATTTTCATAGAAATTGGGAGCCGTAAGATGTCTTTAAAAACGGAAACTATTTTTAAAAGCGGTTTCCCCTTGTACCTATATTATGGCTTGATGTACATAGCACATCGCATTTGATTTACTTCTTGGTATTGGATTTTCATATGATTTCTGGTTTTGAGGACCGTGGGATTATTTAAGAAAAGTTGCACTATTTGAAAACCCGGTTCCTCGTGATATGATATTTTGGTGCGTCCACCACGCGTTTTCTCGGTGCTGAGACGTGTGTTTGAAACCCGATTCGAGGAGTTGGATGATCCGTTTGCGGGTTCGTGGTGGACCCGGTATGGTTCCCCGGGGCGAGAAATGTTTTTCGTGGAGTAGACGATGAGCCTAGCTGGGTGGCGAGTACCTACCGGTGATTGGTTGGACCTGGCGGTTATCCGGAGGATACTGACCAGAGTCGAGAGATGGATGCGGGATGATCCGTACTGCGGGGCCGAGGGCCGATACCGCAGACGGAGCCTGTGGGCTGATCCGGACTTACGGAGCCCGATATATGAGGATTTGCGTGTCGATGCTGGACACGAGTATTTTATGATATTTGGGTGCCGATGTTGGGCACTCGTGATTTCTCAGAGATTTACAGGATTGAGGGCCGAGGAGAGTGTCGGTGCCTGAGTTTATTTAGGATTTGGGTGCAGTTTTGGGCACCGATTATTTACCACGTTGATATTCCGTGTAGATTTTATTTATCCCATGCTCAGCATTGATTATCATGTATCTCATCCTGTAGTTATTTTACCCGACAAAGCATTTGCATGATTATTGCACCTACTGCTTGTCGCATATAGATCTTACTTGCTGGCATATGATAGAGTAGCGCAGTACGTGCATGCTCGCGATTACCTTTATATGTTATCTCTATTTACGAGTTGGCAACTCACCCCCGTTGTGCCACAGTATTTGCAGGTTGCCCCTCGGAGTAGTCGCGGCAGGCTGCCTTTTGCATCTTTTGGCTACAGATACCACTACAGTTGGTGCGAGAGCTGTTTTTCTTTTCGGTGGGTTGTGGTATCTGATTACTTTTATTGTACCCCTTTTGTATCTAGTATTCTCCATCTACCATATATGTACTGGACTTAGATACTGTGTGAGGACGATGATGTATATTTTTGTATTCTGGTGTCGAGCTCGTGGGAGCCGACTGTTTTTATATGCAGTTTATTATTTTGTGATGTTTATTTATTGCCCATTCTTCGCTATGGCGTCGTATATTACTCTTGTGATGATGGTTTCCGCCGGTGGGCGTGATTTCTTCCGTTTGGGAATGTTTTGGTTTCATTATATCTCATTTTCACTCATATCCTGTTTTATACCCGATTTCGGGGTTACTTTTACAAAGGAAATGCTGCTAAAATTATTTAAATGATGACGTAACTTTAAAAGAACTTATTGAACTATTTAAGGTTTTCTAAATGTTTTAACTAAATGTTTTCAACACTCGCTACTTTTATATGGTTTTGATTTCTGGGTTCGGCTTACTTAGTCGCGTTACGCCTGTAGACGTTGCGTGGTTATGTGCCGGTCATGAGTCGAAATATTCGGGTCGTGACAGCCCGCTCGTATTATCTGTCCGATCATGATCCGTGCATTACCGCACGGATAAGATCGAACCCTGCCATATCTCCATACGACCTCTACGGCGTTTCTCCCGAAACTTGAGAAAACGGTCTGTGGACTCGTCAATACTTTGGCTGTGGATTTAACCACTAGCACGTCAGAGGTATTAGCCATACGTGACGGGCTACCAGGTATTGACCAAAAGGGACGTCGATGAGCGAACTCATCCTGACACCCTACTGAGCCTGTCAGTGACAATATCCGTACAGTCTGGTCCGATCGTCTATGAGCATCGCATGGCGGGCCTATGGGGTTGGTAAAAGTCAGACCCCCAAAAGCGGTACAAGTCGTGTCGGAGTGTAGCCCATAACACCCTGAGATATTTATGGAATACCTACCAGTAAATCTCCTGCCTTGGCCAAGGACTTCATGTAATGGCTCTCCTAGACACAGCGCGACCTCGCCCCCAATACCGGGAGAGACGAACCCCTGCAGATCCGCTCACTACCTCCATGTGGCTCGGGACTGTACCCAAATAAAACCTGTTTGCACATCTCCTTTGAGCGTGGTAGGGTAGTAATCAAAGCACAGTGGGAACTCACATGAGACAAATGACGATCTCAGGTCGATGAACTAACCTGTACACATGTCACCAGGGAACTGCTATCTGATGTCAGGTATAAGACCAACTAGCATGTTCCCGGCGAGTCCTGTCCGGTGTACTCATAACCCAATGAGCACCTGTATACATCTTAGGTGAACCAACTGACACCAGTGGCTTGTGAGACCGTCCACCGCCCCTCGTCGGGGTCTCGACTGTATACACTAGTCTACTCTGGAGTATCGATGCCCTGTCTCGAAACTCCCTCGACTAGGGACCTTTTATGGATGTGCTTATAGATCCCAGCTCCCACGTATATGATCGCCCTCATACTACTGGCAGTCAAGCAAGAATCGTAGGGGCTCTATCAACGCGCAATCGTGACCTGTAAGGTCACCTAAAACAGTACACGATGATAAAGGTAAACCAGATAGCATACTATCATCTTGAGTAAGACTGTCCTACCGGCATAGGTCCTCCCTCAATCATTGCAATCATGTGCCTGTGATCCAATAATTGACTCTGAGGGCACTATCTCCAACAATCTCCCACTTGCACTCAAGGCTAATTATTGCGATGTTGCATACTCACAGCTCGTGTGATACCGAACACCCAACTCCTCTACCAGTCAGTCTCACAAAGCTCGTTTGCGAAACTATTGCATTCGAGGAATAACCTCAGTGAGTGGATCCACTGTGATGTTTCTTTCTATGTCTGTCTATATCTCAAGTTCGCGGAGAAACCTATCTCCCGAAATGAGCAATACCTGTCTTAGAATGTGTCTGGATATCTGATGGGACCTAGCTCATAAATGAACTCCAAATCCAAACTTCTTAGACTGTATCGTCAACTGAACTTAATCAGTATCCTGCGCTATGCCTCCCTCAGTATCCTCCTGGACCACCGGTCCAAAATACTGCCCCTCGTCAGAGGGAAAACTATAACTCTGACAGCCACTCTGTCATCCAGGCCACCTTGGAAGCCTGGAATGATAACTGTCTCCCAAAGGAGGCTTCCGTTATCATTTCCCTAAAACATCAACTTATGTTCTAAAACTGCTTCCGATCATTTCTCCAGGATTGGATTAATATCAACTTACTGCATCTCGTGCAATAACAACATCTGGTGTGGTACTTGACATCTCATGATTGACTCAATTGCCTAAGCAAGTGATCTGCCAATCATGCACAACCCTCTCCCCTTTAGTCTATAAGACTCCTTTAGAGAGGGTGACTCCATCACCTGCAAGTACACTACCGTGCCAGGAGTCATCCATTCTAAAACACTTTTAGAATGCTGTCTAAGTACCCAGATTAGGACACTTCCCAAATCTAGATCTAAAACCATAGATCTAGTAGCCAGATTGTCTGATATAATATCCAAGCCCTATGTGGAGAAACCACTGTGTGAAAACCAAAGTATAACCGATCATAGTATAGGAATTTCACTTCCTACTCTGTGTATGTCATCCAAATACTAGGACATTACACCCTACTACCTTCTTAACAGATCCATCCCCTATTCTGATGAAGTCAAACCTATGACTGTCACATCGGAAATAGATGATCTATCTCCGCTATATCTGCTTAAGTCTATAAATAGACATAAGCTACTTGCCCGCTATGCTTCTGCTGCTCCCACTGACTACGACAACCATCTGGCAGAGTCATATACATGTACACTTCTAAAGCAAGCTTAGAACGACGCTATACTCATCCTCCTGCCGGGTCTCACAGTCTGGAACAACAGCAATGGCATGTCTGGGTAAACAAGAACCTCCCTGCCACCGTCCATGATGTTAGTTATATGTATGCCCTAGAGGCCATTACTGTACATTGGATGTATATTGTAGTGGATACTTGGACATATTTAGGGAGGACTTTCTTGCTCGACATGATAGTATGCTATCTGGTTACTCTTTACCTTAACGTGCACACTGATTGTCTCTCTGTTACATGTTGGTAAAGCCCTTAGGATGTGTACTTGACTTTCTGGACTATGATGCGGATCATACTAGTGGGGACATGGTAGTCCATAAGTACATCCTTCAAAGTCCCTAGTCGTGGGTGTATCGAGACGGGGCATCGATATACCAGAGTAGACTAGCGTATACCTTCTCGACCCATACAGATGGGCGATGGATGATCCCATATCCATTGGTGTTTGACATCAGAGATGATATACGGGTGCTCAGTGGAGACTGGGTACACTGGACGGACTCGCCGAGAACTCCCAGATGGTATTATACCTTATGTCATATGGCAGTTCTCTGGTGACACTGGTACAGAGTAGTCTGTTGACCCCAGATCGTCATAGAGTCTTGTGTGGTTCCCACTGTGCTTTGATTTCCACCTTACCACGTCCAAGAGGGCGTGCAAAACGGTGGCTTTTGGGTACAGTCCCGAATCATATGGAGGCAATGAGCGATAGGAGAGGATTCGTCTCTCCCGGTATAGGGAGTTGATGTTGCGCTGTGTTCGATTGGCTATAACCGGAAATCCCTGGCCAGGGTTGCTGAGATTTACTGGTAAGTGTTACCAGTAGTTTCTCGAACTGTTATAGACCTCATATCGACACGACTTATCGAGCTATTGGGGTCTGACGTTTACCACCCCTAGGCGAGATATGCGACATATCAGACGATCAGACCGGACTGTACGGTAAGTGTTACTGGTTGGATTCACAGGAGTGTGAGCGGGCTTGCTCGTCGATCTTCTGATCGCTCAATACCCGGGTGGCCGTTACGTTTAGCAGACCGCTTGCGGCTTGTGGGTGTTTGATATGATCATCACCTGCTGCCGGCGTATTGACGAGTCTTTAGAGTCCTACACAGAGGTTTCCTGGCTCAAGCGAAACGAAATAGGAGCGCATATGAGATATGTGCGGGACCGAGAATAATACGTGTATGTGATACCGTATTCTATTCTCGCGATGAATGTATCGATATGGTTGTATGCGATATAACCTAGTTATCGAATCAAGGATTGATTCGATAAGCCGATACATTGGATATTAGTCGGTTGTATGCGATATGACCGGATCATTGAATCAAGTGTTGATTTAATGATTTAATGTATAATTATATATTTGATATATTACTTTGCATTAACTTGTATTGGTTCACTTTAAATGGATTTTCTCATTTGGATGTACAAGATGTATATGTGATATACTTTTTGTGCAAATGATTGTATCATGTTTGATGATGCATGAATGCTAGGTTTTGTGTAAAGAGTTAAACCTTGGTTAGGGTTTATTTTTATTTATTCATTCATTTATCTTTTTATTTATTGGAAAAGATAAAAGAATAATACAAAATGGTTGCTTTCAATGGAGAAGCTTGTTGAAGCTTCATGAAGGTTTTGACCAAAGTAACCATTTTGTCTTCTTCTCCTTAACCCTAACCACTCCTTTAACCTTGGTCAATTCTCTACACATAACTATAGTTAATATTATGATAAGTATTCTTTTTCTTTTCTATTCTAAAAAACTTATCATAATATACTTCATTATCTTCTTCTTGTTCATCTTCTTCAATGAAGAAAGCTTGACTTCATCAATGGTGATTGATGAAAAAGAGTGAGAAATACAAATCTAAAGTGAACCCACCTCCTATTTCTTCATCCTCTACCTCTTGCCAAGTAGTATAGGGTGTTTCCTTCACAAGTTTTCATGGCTTGGTGAAGGTGGAGCTTGATCTTGTGATGCCTCGACGTAGATCATCTTCGGCATTGTCGTCGATGACCTAGCCCGCTTTTTCTCCGATAAAGCCGACGCTAGAGCCCGGGATCCGATGATCGCAGCAAGGAGACATCATCACGAAGCTATGGAGGTGGAGCACCGGATCTACAAAGGTTGTATTGTCGTTAACTCATAGTTAAGTTGTTAACTTGTTATCGGTTTCGCCTAGAATTCTAGTTAACGATCCGTATTAGGGTTTCTCGGCACCCGTAAAATTTGAAATTGGCATGGTTGATGCCTTGTGAGACCTCTTGGGAGTGCCTAGGAACCCTACACTTGAGCATACCGAAGTACCTCTCGAGCGCCTGAGGTTACCCACCATATCTGCGGAGTGGCTAATGGAATTTCAAACCAGATTGAATCTTTAGGTTCTTATCAAATTTTCAGTAATCGTTTGTGGTTTTGGAATCACTTCAAGTTCTACCATACTCCCACTACTGTTTTCTGAAAAAATCCTTTTTTATTAAAACTGTGGTGAGTCAAGAACAATATCACTATTGATCTTCCGGATAGTAGAAAGTCAACCCTCGTCATAGCCTGGGTCAACCTACAAACAGCCATCACAGAAACGTGCCTTGAGTTATCCAGAGTCTGGTTTTAAGCATAAGCCGGACAACTCCCCGTACCTTAACAACGTCAAGATATGAACTGCTCTATATCCAATACAGAAACAGAGGCACTGATTTAATTGAACCAGATTCAAATCATGCAGCTGTCTCCAGTGCATGTCAACTAAATGGAAGGAGGCCGATCAGCGTTACTCAACTTAGGAATCCTATCCAGATATGAGTAACCTGAAAGAGAAACAAGTTTCTCAAAATCATTACTATCAACTGAATACCATACACAAGTATCTACATCTTCGATCATCTTGAAGAATCCCGATACTTGCAATATCTGGTTCTCTACTTTACTCTTATACCTATAACTTCTCAAAACTTGGACCCTGTGTTTCAACGAAACACATGTCTAAGAACCAGAGAAGTCACTGGTAAACAGAATATATTACGAGGACAAACCCCTCTGTCCTAATGGACACTGGACAACATACAATACTCTGTATAAGTCTTCTGAGTCTAATAACTCATTCTCTGTGTGTCGTAGGTCGAAAACTGTACTTATGGTTAAGAAGAATTACACCGTTGTTTAATGCTCCTTACCTAACCATCCACTGATATAGGTAAATGTCATAGACATAATTTCAAAAAGGTATATCTCACTCTATAAAAATAGACGTACAGATATATCAATTTGAAATTGGTGTATAACAACGGATATTCAAAACCAAACATTTGCCGTCCGGCAAACAACCCAGGTGATTTCCTCAAATATCACCAATTACAACGAATTCCGTTATAATGAGGATGATCACCTAATTCCTAATAACTTACTCCCACTCATCATCTATAAAACCATACAGATGTGAGAATCATACCTGGTAAATACATACCCTGGAGCAAGTATCTAATTGGGAAATCAGTTTTCTTTTAACAATACACAGTGAAACTGAAACATGTAAATGTTTCGTAGGGGTATCCGGGTATTTCTAGTAATGCCTCTTCCATTATCAGATTTACAACTGTAACCATATATTTCTTTGCCATCTCTCCAAATCCCTATATATGTCTTTAGTCATTACCTTCTGTACACCCCTTTAGGCCAAATGGTTTTCTTCCTTCCCTACCGTTCGGCACCAGCCTATGGTTTGGAAGAAGACTATCCAATAAGCATAATGGGTGTACTGTCCTAATCCAAGGAGCACTCGCAATGCGAGAGAAGGTGAAGATAAAAGACAACCGAATAAACCTTATTCCTATTTCTCCTGAACCAGAATCCATCCCCGACCTGGAACAAGTTCCTTTCGAGTTCGTATATAACCATACGATGGAATATCCAAATAACTGTAGATCTTCGTAGTGATACGGAGTGTCCTGGAGAAATACAAAGGTGAAGTAGGAGTGGTAATGAAATACTTGGTTTGGTCGTGAATAGCAGTCGCAACTTACTTTGCCCTCTTACTAATCCCTTTATTTGTCTTTACATGATACCTTCTGTACACCATCGTTATGCTAATTGGTTTTCTTCATTCCCCACCGTTCGGCACCAGCCTAAGGTTTGGAAGAAGACTATCCAATTTGCGTAATAGGTGTACCGTCCTAATCCAAGGAGCACTCGCAACCTGAGAGAAGGTAAAAGGAAAAGACAACTGAATAGTCCTATTCGTTTTCTCCAGAACCAGAAACCATCCTCGAATAAATTCCTTCGAGTTCGTATATAACCATACGATGGTTTTATCCAATGGAAGTGGACATTCGTAGTAATACGAGGTGTCCTGGAGAAAAGGGTAAAAGTAGGAGTGGCAATGAGGTATGCAACTCTGACAATCCAAAAGCCAGTGTTTAAGAAGGTTCGGTTAACTTGGTCACTGCGTCATAGTCAAGGGTCGGGTCATGGTCGCTGCCAAAGAGAGAGAAAAGAAACACTCAGCGTACACTCTAACCTAGATCAGAATGGTTATCACTTTATCTAATCAGGAAACCTCCCACTGTAACCTCAAATTCTCTGCCAAACCTGAAAGAAGAATTAGTCGGGATCACCCGAGAAGTAAACCAACTCATCAGTGGGAATCGGGATCCAACTATCATCGCATGATAACGTGACAGAATCCGCTCACGTTATCACACTCCAGAAGGTATGCGCATATCTGGCAAGTTTCAGTTTCTTTAGAAACTTCCGATGTGATTTTTGCCCCATGCTCTTATGACCTTGACGAAGGTCAACAAATCATAAGTTACATGTCAAGTTCTACCCGTCATTGTCCAGGTTAATTTGAACCCACCCGTACAAGCCCTTGACGAAGGTCAACAAGGCTATACGACTGTCCCAAACCAACGCATCCATCTATGCAGCCGAAAGGTAACAAGCAGCTACCATACACTATGCCCAGACGTAGGTCAACAAACATAGCATGAATACTACGTGCTACCCGTCTGAAATAACGGAGGGCTAAGAATGGTTTCTGGCGAAAAACCTTTAACGTAATGAACTTGATATCGTTGAAGGAACCGGATAGCTTTTTAAAAATATAGTGACGAAAACCTTTGCTAAAGAGGTCACTCACGGTGAAGGGATCTCGGCTCTTTCCCTGTAGAATGAGGTGCAGGATATTCCAACTGAATACCACGATGCAAAGCAAAAGTAAACGACTATAGTGAAGTTATTGCCCTGACACAAACTTCTGTCCAAGGGGTCACTCCCGGTGAAGGGATCTCGGCCCTTGCCTCGTCGACTGAAGTGCTGGATATTCATAACCGAATACCACTGTGCAAAACAAAAGAGAACGCCCTTGCAATAACAGCTTTTTGAAAATTATTCCAACAACATCAGAATAGGTTTGTTTAGCTTTCATTGATCCAAATCAACGCAGTCCCATCAATTGATCACACCAATAAAGAACGAAAATAATGACGTACGTATATGCCATCCGCATTCGCCACTGGGTCCCGTCATCACCCGTTAGGTTACTTAACTAACGACAGAGCGGGGACTAGACTAGTGCGGATGCAAAACATATGCAACATCTACTAGTATATATATCAATATATAATATTCGCTCAAGGCGTGATAAAATGCAACATCACAGAAATGTAATAAGCATCACAGAACAATACAGATATCTAGGATCCCCGGGTTTCATAGAGCCGCTACTGAAACCCAACGTTCCCCTGGTTGTGTGGATAACCTGTGCAATGAAATCCTAGACCCCTACGGGCGCGGCAAGTCACCCGCCAAAACCTGAAGCGAGGCAGCCCCCTTCAGCAACGTGAATGGACCATCCAGCACTTCACGGAATCCGGTAACTTGGGCACCCCTCCTTGGGTCAACCTGTACCCCCTACGAGTGCGGCGAATTGCCCGCCAATTCTAGAGTGAAGTCCCCCTCCGTCTCAATGCCATGAGATGCGGGCCCGTTGCCCTCTAGAACCCGGCTATCCGTGCACCCCTCCGCGGGGTAATCATAGTACAGAAAGTAAAATATACAACGGGTACATCGACCTCAGCCCGGTCGTGCCCCAAAAGAATAATATACAAACAGGCAGTGACGGCAGTCCACAGGTCGGACGCTCACCCCGCAATATAAAATGTACATAATAAACCAAACTGTACTACCATTGCATCTAGGCTATCCACCACGACTATCCACAACATCACAGCACAACACAGAACATCAACGTGAATGTCACGTTCGCAAATCCGTCTAAAAGGGCTATAGCAGTTAGACAGGATTTACCAATCAAGTGATATTCACGGTCGCAGATATAATGTAAATACTGTGAACTAACATGTTTAAAATTTTCGATCGATCAAATTTACCGAAGTGGGCCCCAAGCACTACTATAGCACTCAAAGAAAATCTGGGCCCAAAAAGAATATTCCAAAAACCCCATTTTCACAGTCTAAGACCCACTGAAAAAAATTGGTGCAGCTAGGACTCATTATGGCCGCGGAACCGCGGCCAATGCATGGGTTTGGCCGCGGTTCTGTGGTGGAACAGTGAAGTCATGCCACCATGTTTTTGCAGAAGTCTTAGAAAACCCTGCACGTATTTCAGCAATGCTCTGAAAAAAATTTCGAGCCAAAAAAAATTTCGATAGAAACTAATGCAATGAAAATGAGGTTTTTGAAAATTCGTCCGATCAAAGTTCTAAACACGTTAGAGCAAGCTAGACTAGGTTAATGGCGTGGCTCTGATACCAATGTAAGTGCACAGCGGCACACCGGCCGTCAATCCGACGCCGGAATGCGGAAATGAAACTTTTTTAAAAACTAGAAACCGGCACCACTGCGCACTAAAAACCCGGATCGGGCCATTAACCTAGTCCTAGAAAATACGAGAAAGGTTAGGAAGCTATACCGAGCGATCCGTGTCCTTCGGTCTTCGGCCTCCACTCCGATCTCCTCACGGAATCTCCGGTCTTCAGCTCCTCGTCGGAACGAGCACCACATCACCGGGTTCTTTTACGGGCTCCCACTTCTGGACCGAGGCAACTCGAGCACGAATTTGGCGAGCCGACGTGTCCAAAGAATGTTGTAGACTAGTGTAGAAACCATTGTCTCAATGGGGTTGAAGTTGCCTTTGATGATGGAGAAGGAAAAATGAGCTTTGGAGAGGTGTTAAGAATTTTGCAAGCAAGCAAAATGAGATGAATGAATTTCCCTCACAAAAATGAACCTCTCTCTCTCACCCTCTCAAAGTGGCCGGCCATTCTCATGGTGGAGGGAAAAAATGCAAGCCCAAAAACAAGTGGAGAAAATGGAATGATAATGAGAAGAGAATGGTCACACCATTTTTCAAATCAATCCTATCCAAATCCTTTCTCATTTAATGCATATGAAAAGATGAAAAAGGAATCTAATGATTCAAGAACCATCATGAAGAGACAAATACAAATAACCCCCCTCCACAATGCTAATTTGCACATTAGCCCCTCCATCATAAAAATCCGGCCGTGGAGGAACAAAGGAAAACTGGCCGGAACGGAATGCAAACTGGCAACTTCAGAAAACTGATCCCGTAATAAAATACAGGAAAACCCCGCGACTGTATATACATACCCGCATTTGTATTCCAACCGAATACAAATGCAATGAGACAAAATCTACACTGTACAATACTAGGATCCGGCTTAAACATAAGCCCGCTAGTATTATCTGTCCGATCATGATCCGTGCAATACCGCACGGATAAGTTCGAACCCTGCCATATCTCCATACGGCGTTTTGCCCGAAACTTGAGAAAACGGTCTGTGGAGGACTCTAAAGACTCGTCAATACTTTGGTTGTGGATTTAACCACTAGCACGTCAGAGGTATTAGCCATACGTGACGGGCTACCAGGTATTGACCAAAAGGGACGTCGATGAGCGAACTCATCCTGACACCCTACTGAGCCTGTCAGTGACAATATCCGTACAGTCTGGTCCGTTCGTCTATGAGCATCGCATGGCGGGCCTAGGGGGTTGGTAAAAGTCAGACCCCCAAAAGCGGTACAAGTCGTGTTGGAGTGTAGCCCATAACACCCTGAGATATTACTGGAATACCTACAAGTAAATCTCCTGCCTTGTCCAAGGACTTCGTGTAATGGCTCTCCTAGACACAGCGCGACCTCGCCCCCAATACCGGGAGAAACGAACCCCTGCAGATCCGCTCACTGCCTCCATGTGGCTCGGGACTGTACCCAACTAAAACCTATTTGCACGTCCCCTTTTAGCGTGGTAGGGTAGTAATCAAAGCACAGTGGGAACTCACACGAGACAAATGACGATCTCAGGTCGATGAACTAACCTATACACATGTCACCAGGGAACTGCTATCTGACGTCAGGTATAAGACCAACTAGCATGTTCCCGGCGAGTCCTGTCCGGTGTACTCATAACCCAATGAGCACCTGTATACATCTTAGGTGAACCAACTGACACCAGTGGCTTGTGAGACCGGCCACCGCCCCTCGTCGGGGTCTCGACTGTATACACTAGTCTACTCTGGAGTATCGATGCCCTGTCTCAAAACTCCCTCGACTAGGGACCTTTTAAGGATGTACTTATAGACCCCAGCTCCCATGTATATGATCGCACTCATACTACTGGCAGTCAAGCAAGAATCCTAGGGGCTCTATCAACGCGCAATAGTGACCTGTAAGGTCACCTAAAATAGTACACGATGATAAAGGTAAACCAGATAGCATACTATCATCTTGAATAAGACTGTCCCTACCGGCATAGGTCCTCCCTCAATCATTGCAATCATGTGCCTGTGATCCAATAATTTACTCTGAGGGCACTATCTCCAACATAAACTGGGTGCCTCTGTCGGACACAGTACACATCGGGACTCTGTGCAGTCGTACAATCTCGTCGATGTAAATCTGGGCATACTGAGCAAATCCGAAAGTCGTCTTCACTGGCAGGAAGCGAGCCGCTTTCGTCAGCCGATCCACGATCACCTAAATGGAGTCATACCCTCGCCTAGTCCTGGGTAGACCCACAACGATATCCATCGAAATCCGTTCCCATTTCCACTCCGGAATGGGTAACGGATGTAGCTCTCCCGCCGGCCTCTGGTGTTCGGCTTTGACTTGCTGACAAGTCAGGCATCTAGACACGAAATCTGCAATGCCCCTCTTCATTCCGTCCCACCAGTAAATATCTCTCATATCATGGTACATCTTGGTGGAACCTGGATGAACGCTGTATGTCGATCTATGCGCCTCCTCAAGAATCTCACGCCGCAGTCCCTCAGCATCTGGTACGCATAGTCTAGTCCCAAATCGCAGTATCCCCTGATCATCGATCATGAACTCGGAAAATCTGTCCTGTCCAATCTGTGCCATGATCTCTGAACATCGGTCATCACTGTGCATCATGTATACGGTCAAGTAACTGTGGGTGTGCACGAACATGCGCAAGCCGTCCCCCGATCGGCGTGAACTCGAACTGCACTCGGCTGTCGCATAATATCTGCCAATCTGCCGATGACTGCCTCTGCACTGCGCTCAAACAAGATAGACTGCCCCCGGGCCTCCTGCTCAAAGCATCTGCTACTACATTTGCCTTGCCCGGGTGATACAAGATCTCGCAGTCGTAGTCCTTTACCAGTTCCATCCTGTAGGGTTCCTAGGCACACTAAGGAGGTCTCACAAGGCATCAACCATGCCAATTTGAAATTTTACAAGTGCCGAGAAACCCTAATACGGATCGTTGACTAGATTTTAGGCGACAAAAGAAACTAGTTAACAACTTAACTAAAAGAAAGAGGCTACAACCTTTGTAGATCCGGTTCTCCACTTCCTTAGCTCCACGTAGACGTCCCTCCGCTGTACAAATCAGATCTTGGACTCTAGTGTCGGCCTCATCGGAGAAATGGGCGGGCTAGGTCATCGACTACGATGCCGAAGATAATCTACGTCGAGGTATCACAAGATCAAGCTCCCACTTCACCAAGTCATGAAACTTGTGAAGAAAACACCCTATACTACTTGGCAAGAGATAGAGGATGAAGAAATAGGAAGTGGGTTCACTTTAGAATTGGATTTCTCACTCTTTTTCTCAAGTTGCCATTGTTGGTAGCAAGCTTTTCTTCATGTTGAAGATGAAGAAGAAGAAGATAATATGATAAGTATATCAAAAATAGAAAATAAAATGAATACTTATCATATAGCAACCATAGTTAAGTGTAGAGAGAGAACTATGGTTAAGTGGAATGGTTAGGGTTAAGCATGAGACAAAATGGTCACTTAGTCAAAGCTTCATGAAGCTTCAAGAACAAACAAAGAAAGCCACCATTTTTCTCTTTATCATTTCCATAATAAATAAATAAAGAAATTGATATGAA